>JAECXS010000135.1:3207500-3807500 GCA_018153105.1 Drosophila rufa
AAAGGAATATCCGTTTACATCAGATTTTACTTCACTTCGTAGGAAAGGAGTATTCCCCTATGAATACTTAGATTGTATACAAAAACTATCAGAAACTTGTCTCCCACCAAGGAGCAAGTTTTATAGTAAGTTAACAGACTCTAAATGTTCTGAAGGCGATTACACCCACGCATCTCAAGTGTGGAATCATTTCAAGTGTCAAACACTTAAAGACTACTTGGAGTTGTATTTGAAAACTGATGTTTTTTTTGTTAACAGACGTTTTTCAAAATTTTAGATCAATTTGTTCAAACATTTATGAACTTGATCCTGCCCATTATTATACAACTCCAGGCTTATCATGGGATGCAATGCTAAAGACTACAGAAATTACTCTCGAATTACTCACAGATATTTACATGATAACATATATTCAGAGTGGAATCCGAGGTGGGCTGGTGCAATGTAGTCATAGACATACAAAAGCAAACCACAAATATCTGAAAGCTTTTGATAGCACCAAGGAATCAGAGTATCTCTATTATGTCGATATGAACAATCTCTATGGTTGGAGCATGTCTGAAGCTTTACCATACGGAAGCTTTAAATGGCTAGAACAAGAAAAAAATAATTTATTTAATCTAGAAAATATTTCAGAAAATAGTGAATATGGATATATTCTAGAAGTTGACTTGGAATATCCATACTCGCTTCACGACTCTCATAATGACCTACCCTTTTGTCCAGCCCACAAGCTCCCTTCAAAAGATTCTAAAGTTAAAAAATTTATAGCCGATCTTCGTGATAAGGAGAAATACATTATTTATTACAAATCATTAAAACAGTGTTTGAAGTATGGTCTAAGGCTCAAAAAAATTCACACAATCTTAGAGTTTAAGCAGAAAGCCTGGCTCAAAAAGTATATTGACATAAACACTGAATACAGAACTAGGGCAAAAAGTAATTTTGAACGTGATGTTTTTAAATTATTAAATAATAGTATTTATGGCAAGTGTATTGAAGATGGTGGGAAACACGTCGACGTAAAGTTAGTTACAGAATGGGAAGCCCCACCCATAGGTCCATGAGGCGGTCGCCCCAGATTATGTGCGAGGGAGTTAATAGCCAGATCAAATTTTCACAGCGCATCAAAGTTTAGTGAAAATCTGTATGCAATCCAAATGAATCGAATGCATAACGTTTATAATAAACCTGTATACATAGGTTTTGTAGTATTGGAATTATCCAAATGGAAAATTTATGATTTCCACTACGCTTATATGAAGCCAAATTCAATTCAAAGATGCACAGAAATTAAATTATATGGATACAGATTCATTTATATACTCTATAAAAACACTTGATTTATATAATGACATTCGTGCTGATGTTGATTCTAAATTTGATACATCTGAGTATTCAGATGAAATGGCTAGGCTTTACAATTTCCGCAAGTGTAATAAGAAGCGGCTGGGCTATATGAAAGACGAACTACATGGGAACTCTATGCTAGAATTTGTTGGCCTGCGTTCAAAAATCTATGCCTACACATCACAAAATTCTGATAGTAGCCACGAAAAATGTGTCAAGAAAAATAAGGGGGTGAAGCGAAGTTGTTTGGAAAATATTACGTTTAATAGTTATAAAAATTGTTTGTTTACAGGAGAGCAAGAAAGTGATAGTATGTACATGTTTAGGTCTAGAGGGCATGAAATTAGTACATTAAAAATAACAAAGATTATATTAGACAACAAAGATGACAAGAGAAAAATTTGTGAAGACGGAGTCTCAACTCTGGCAATAGGACATTATAAAACTATCCAAAATGAAATTGAGGGTACATTGTCTAGTCTAGATGCACAGTCAAGGGTTTGGCGTAGCCAAATGATTAGGCTAGAAAACTCACAAGTGTAGCAAGCAGCCACACTAACCGATTGTAGCAAACAGTCACACTACCCTATACACTCACACATTTATTGTACATACATGGCTGAATTATACTATAGTTATATAAAAAATATATACATCTCACTCACACACTAAGATCGTGCTTAGGAACACTACTCTGTATGTCCCTTTCGCACGATCAGCAACTGACGCACCAATACATACATGTAATAGGTTAAGCATGGAATGGAAGAATGAAATAAAGAACACTTCGTTTGCGATCACCAGAGAGAACAGTCGTGCCTCCTACAATTTCAGAAGTGGGATAACTGAGAATAATTTTTTTTCTCAGACACTCAACCTACAAAGTGAATAAAACAGTATAAAAAATAAAAAGTGGTGTTACAAACAACAAAGAAAATGGAAACCATCGGTGCAGACGATTACACCGTGGCGGAACTACGCAATTGGTTGGGAAGGCTCAACATGCAGAAAAGTGGAAATAAGGCAACGCTTGCGGCGAGACTCAATGGGGTGCCCCCCGAAGAACGTGAAGTTTGCCCGGCGATGGCGGAATCAGAAGATGACGCTGGTAATAGCGGTCTGGAGCACGGCGACGCCGGAGCAGCGGCGCCAGACAACATCATTGCAACCGTAAGCGACATGATCGAACATGAGGCCAGAGCGGCTTCCCCAAAAGCTGAAATAAACGTGCATGTTCACGATCACGCCAGGCCTTCGGAGCTCAACAACCAACACAATCGGGAACCAGTAAACGAGGTAAATCTACCCGAAGTTTCGATTCAGTTGGATGCCCTAAAGCGTCAGCTAGAGCTAGTCCAATTGGAAAACGAGATTCTGAGAATGGAATTTGCTCAGCGTCAGAACAGTGATGCCATACCGAAACAGAACAGTGATGCCATACCGAAGCAGAACAGTGCTGTCACACCGAATCAGAACGGTGCTGCCACACCGAATCAGAACAATGTCTCCACACCAGATCGGAACGTCGCTGGCGGAGATGCCAGATCGGAGGGGACACCAGTAAACAACAACTCTTTGCTGGCCATGGCCAGAGAAATGCTCCCAACATACGACGGCGCTGCTAACAACAAACTTCCCGTCAGCACATGGATCGCACAACTTAATGCCATCACGAAAATGTACAAGCTGAGCGATGACGTGATCCGCATGTTAGTGATGTCAAAATTAAAGGACCGCGCCCATGTTTGGTTGCTCTCATCCGAAAGTTTGCTGACTTTGCCGATTCATGAACTACTACGACAGATTGATGAGGCTTTTAATAGTAAGGAGAGCAAGATAATGTCTCGACGCAAATTTCAAGGGCGCAAGTGGAATCCGTCCGAAGACTATTCCACATATTTCAAGGAAAAAACACTGCTAGCCACACACATCCAAATGGACGACGAAGAGCTAATCGACAGCATCATAGAGGGGATTCCCGACACTCTTCTGCGACAACAAGCACACATGCACTGCTTTAACTCGTCTGCACAGCTGTTGCAGGCGTTTGCAAAGGTTTCTTTACGTAAGCCACCACTGTCTTCGTCAGGACGGGCCAAAGTTTCGGCCGGGATTGGACCTGCTTCGGCCCCTCCAAAAAGGTGCTTCAACTGCAACTCCATCGGACATTTCGCTGCTGACTGCCGCAAAACCAAGCGTGAGCACGGAGCCTGTTACGCATGTGGCAGTATGGATCACCAGGTTCACCACTGCACTGAGAAGAAGTTCGTGCCCAGCAATGAATATGTAAGACCGTTTAAGATTTACTTTGGTTCAGAACCTGATCAATGTTTGTTTTTAGAATGCCTAATCGATTCTGGGAGTCCAATTAGTTTCATTAAGATGTCATACGTGGAAAACATACTAGAGAAGCAAAATATCAAGTCAAATGAAAAGATTCTCACAAATTACGTTGGCTTAAATGGTAGCCCCTTAGATATAATCGGAAAAATATCATGTTTCGTTATTATCAATAAAGAAATGTTTAATTTTGAGTTACTGATTGTGGCGAACAAATCGATGGCATATGGAACAGTTTTGGGACGAGATTTTATGAGCATTTGTAACTTTAAGATGGTGAGAGAAAATGATAGCTCAAATGATAGTTATGCTGAAAATGATAGTTCAAATGATAGATATGCGAAAAATGATTGTTCAAATGATAGATATGCGAAAAATGATTGCTCAAATGATAGATATGCGAAAAATTATTGTTCAAATGATAGATATGCGAAATTTTTTTGTTCAAATGGTAGTTTTTCCGAAAATGATCGTTTAACTGAAAAAAAATCAAAAAATTGTCGTTCAATTTATAGAAATTTAGAACAAATAATGTCAAGTCGATACAAAATACAGTAAAGTCACATTATGATGATCAAAGTCATGAAAATGAAAGCAAAATGAATAGTCAATATGATAACAGCTTTGAATCAGAAATGTTATTAATAGAATATCCCGAGACAACTGAATGCAGCCAGCTAAACATAAACGAGAAGTGCGATGCGAATTTAAGAAACAGAATGATAAATATTTTTGAACAATTTTATGTAAAAGCGAAACGTCCAGTACTCCCATCAATAAAATGGGAAATAAAACTTAATTTTGAAAAGACTAAACCATTCAATTACCCTCCGAGACATCTATCGTTTGCGGAGAAAAGCCAAGTTCAAGATTTGTTAAACGATTATATAAAAGATGGTATTATACGTGCAAGCGAGTCCGAATATGCATCACCAATTGTTCTAGTTAAGAAAAAGTCAGGAGAGTTAAGAATGTGCGTTGACTATCGCACACTTAACAAAAATATGCTAAAAGACAACTACCCCACCCCCTCATAGACGATCTAATTGATAAACTTTCTGAAAAAGTCCTTTTTACGAAGCTAGATCTTAGAAACGGATTCTTTCATGTGCACATGCATGAGGATTCGGTCAAATACACCGCGTTCACTACGCCAATGGGACAATACAAATGGCTTAGAATGCCGTTCGGGCTAAGAAACGCCCCCGCAGTCTTTCAAAGATTTGTAAATATAATTTTTGCTGACTTGGTTAGAGAGGACAAAGTTCTCATTTACATGGACGATATTTTGATAGCAACAAAAGATAGTAAGAGTCATTTAGAAATATTAACAGAGGTGCTTAAGCGATTAGTAGATAACAAGCTGGAGCTAAGAATAGACAAATGTGAATTCCTTCAAAGTGAAGTAAAGTATTTAGGATACATTATATCAGGAGATGGTATTAAGCCAGATTCAAAGGGTAAGCAGTTAAAGATTTTCCGGTGCCAACTAAAACGCATGAAGTTCAGAGCTTTCTTGGATTGTGTTCATATTTTAGAAGATTCGTTAAAGATTTCTCGACGAAAGCAAAACCGTTATACGATCTTATACGAAAAGATAGAAAATTTGATTTCGGTGCGACAGAGTTAGAATGTTTTGAAACATTAAAAACAAATCTTTTAGAAGCAACAATTTTGGCATTGTACACTCCGACAGATCCAACGGAATTACACTGTGACGCTAGTGCTTTAGGGTTTGGTTCAATTCTTATGCAGAAAAAGAAAGACAATAAGTTTCATCCAGTATTTTACTTTTCCAAACGAACGACCGATGTTGAAGCGAAATATCACAGTTTCGAATTAGAAACACTTGCGGTGATTTACTCCTTGCAACGTTTTAGGATCTACCTTCAAGGAATAGAGTTCAAAATAGTCACAGATTGTAGCGCTGTTACCCTAGCATTAAACAAGGAAGAATTAAGTCCAAGGATAGCCAGATGTGCGCTTTTTCTGCAAGATTACGATTATGTTTTAGAACATAGAGCCGGTAAGCGCATGCAGCACGTGGATGCACTTAGTAGAAACACACACATACTGACAATTGAATCTAACTCATTTGAGGAAAATTTGATTATTGGTCAAAGTAGAGACGAAAAGATCAAAGCTATAGCTGAGCAGCTTCAACGGACAGAGCTCAAAGATTATGAAATGCGTAATTGAATAGTTTATCGAAAGAAAGATAAAGAAGCTCTCTTGTTTTACGTACCAAGTGAAATGGAAAGCCATGTTTTGTTTAATTATCATGATCAGTTAGGACACGTTGGCATAGACAAAATGGTTGAAGTTATTTCAAAAAGCTACTGGTTTCCTAAAGTTAGAGATAAATGCAAGTTACACATTAACAACTGTCTAAAATGCATTGCATATTCTGAGAAGTCTGGAAAGGGAGAGGGATTCTTTCATAATATTCCCAAAGTTAATATTCCATTTGATGTCGTACATATAGATCATTATGGTCCTGTTGATAAAAGTAGATCGAACAAACACGTATTAGTGATAATAGACGTGTTCACAAAGTTCGTAAGACTCTATCCGGCAAAAACAACGAAGTCCAGGGAAACAATAGTAGCGTTGAAGGACTACTTTAGGGCTTACAGTAGGCCGAAATGTATCATTTCAGACCGCGGTACGTGTTTTACCTCTAAAGAATTTCAGGACTTCTTGGAGGAAAGCGAAGTAAAGCACATTAAGATAGCTACCGGATCCCCACAGGCTAATGGTCAGGTAGAAAGGGTTAATAGAGACATAGGTCCAATGATCGCTAAGTTGACGGAACCAGACAAAGGATTGTACTGGGACACAGTTTTAGAAACAGTTGAATACGCTTTAAACAATACAATGCAAAGATCAATTAACCAGCACCCAAGTAAAGTTTTGTTTGGAGTATCTCAAAAAGGCAGAGTTATAGATAGTTTGAAAGAAAGGTTAGAAGAAGTAAATAAAAACAGCGAAGAGATAAATTTGGAAAAAATTAGGGATAAAGCTAGTAAAAACATCGAGAAGTTGCAAGAATACAATAAATTACGAACAGACTCTAAAAGAAAAGATCCTTGTAAATATGAAAAAGAAGATTTGGTGATGATCAAGAATTTCGACTCGCACGTAGGCGTTTCAAAAAAACTAATTCCTAAGTTCAAAGGTCCGTATAGAATAACGAAAGTTTTGCGGAATGATAGATACGTTCTGGAGGATGTTGAAGGTTTCCAACAGTCCAGACTTCCTTATAAAGGAGTTTGGGCTGTAGCAAATATGCGTCCGTGGATAAGCAAAAGTCAAAGTTAACGTTAAGAGATCAGGAGCTCTCCGGTCAGGATGGCCGATTGTAGCAAGCAGCCACACTAACCGATTGTAGCAAACAGTCACACTACCCTATACACTCACACATTTATTGTACATACTTGGCTGAATTATACTATAGTTATATAAACAATATATACATCTCACTCACACATTAAGATCGCACGATCAGCAACTGACGCACCAATACAGACATGTAATAGGTTAAGCATGGGGGAATTAATTATGCATTACATGGTAGTTGATGAGATCCATAACAATATAAAACGATAATTTTAATTTTAAAGTGTATTTTGTTTATTTTATAAAAAGAAAAATTGTAAAATGTATAAATAAATTAAAACTATTGTATATAAAACTAATTTAAGAATAAATCTGTTACAATTGTTTTAAATAAATAAATCAACAAAAAAAAAAAAAAAAAAAAAAAGATTGGTGTTGTACTTATTTTATTACAAAATTGCAGACTTATCTATCCAGCTGTCATCAGATTTGGGAAAGCCCAACCACCGTACAAGAACCCTTTTCCCTTTCCTTTTCAACACTTTTTCAACTAGATAAGTATTTGGAAAACGAGATTTTTTTAATTCTTCTTTATAGAAACCACCTTTAACTGGATTTCCATTTAAATCTTCTATTAAATATGTGGTTGGATACGTATTTTGAACTTTGGCTATTTTAAAAATCTCAACATGCCAGGAAGGAGAAAACGACTTCTCAAACACCCCCCTGTACTTCGATATTCGAACATAGTCTCCAATCTTCAGCTTGCTCCCCATATACATTTTAATATTATTGTAGACAGTTTCCAGGATATGCTTCTCATTGTCACTGTTTACATTGATTGGAGCCATTTTTATAGTACTTTGTTATTGTACAAGTGAATTAACTCTTGGTACATAAATCCATTTATAGGTTCCATTAAAATAAAACTCCTTCCACATGAGTTCTTTTAATGTTCTGTTGAATCTTTCAACAATTGAAGCCTTTAAGGAACTAAATGTTGAATAGTGGTTGATTTTATAACGATTCATCAATCCCTTAAATTGAGCATTATAGAACTCTTTTCTCTTATCTGTCTGAAGATTCCTAGGTACTCCATGATCAGACTTGAATATTTTCTCCATCGCCTCAGCAACATCCTTCGCAGTCTTAGATTTAATTGCCTCACCCCGCGCGAATTTGGAAAACGTATCAATAACAGTAAGCAGGTACCGGAACAAATTATTCGTGGAAGCATAATTTCCCATCTCGACCAAGTCAGCTTGAAATAAATCGTTTATTCCCTTTGTAAAGACTCTACGGCGTAAAAAATGTTTACGCGCGGGATGCAAATTTTTCAATAATTCTTGAGACAACCACCACAAGTTTTTCTAATCTGGCTTCAATGTCGTAAGTTTTGAAATCAGGTGTGCTTACAACAACCTCACCCAACATTGAATCTCTAAGATTTAATATAGAGTTGTCCACATACTCTTTGATTGCTAAGTCTGTGCTTTCTTTTGGAATAACACCATTTTTTATGCGTTTTTGTTGAATATTAAAGTTTCCATCTTCATCAATGAAGAGTCCTGGAATAATTTTGTCATATCGTTTTGAATGATTAGAGTTCTCCTTATCGCTTATATAATGTCCAAACTTATCAACGGACATGATGAATATAACTAATTTCAATATTGTTCCATAAATATATACTAAATTTGCGTATAATTTGAGCCTCTGTCAATTCCTCAATAATGTAATTTTTTGGTAGATGGTGGAAAATTAAGGAATATAAACCACTAGTGAGACGCCAGTTTTGTCCATCATCAAATTCAATTTTATTATTTGTAACATTTATTTTATTATTTCCCATCATTAATTGACCACTATCATTTTTAAATGGACCGTAAGTCTTGTCTAGGGCGTGCCCTCGTGAAAGTTCACTAATGCTCAAATTTTTTGAACTCTATTCAAGCAATTGTGATTGATTTGATATTATTGGTGTTGAATGGGGTGAGGATTGACTCGGTATCACAGATGTCACTTGAGTTGTTAATGTGGGAGATGAGGGATGACTCCGTATTACATTCGATGTGGGAGACAAGTCTTGATCCGATAGCATTAATGATGAGTCATCTATAGCTGGTTGTGAGTAGAATTGGTCATCATCATCGTCCTCTTCATTGATGTCATCTCTTTTCAAGCTCCAATCTAACGGCTTCTTATCATCATCTTTACGGTTTGAGTTTTGATTACTCGCACTGTAAAAAAGTTTCCTCTTTTTCTTATTTGGTGTGATATCATCATTGTTTAGTTCAGTTTTAATTTTTTTGTTATTATTTACAAGTTCATTTAAGGGCTGTGTTATAGGCTTAAATGTTTCTTCCAAACCAATAATATTCTGGCTTTTGTGTTGTTTTAATTCATGAAATTTTTTTTTTAGTGCATTTCGAGTTTTGTTTAACTGTGCTAAAATATTTTAATTCATTGTGAAGAAATAATTTAATTCGGAAAAATTTAAGTGGTTATTACACCCTTGAGGTTAAGAATGCACTGTGAAAAATTCTTCATTCACAATCATATATAGCTAATCAATCAGACCTGATCAGATAATCAGACCTGTTAATCAGACCTGTTAATCAGACCTGTTAATCAGAGCTGTTAAATAGCCTGTTCAGTTAAACAGCTAGCTGATTGAAAATTTACATATTTCATATTTTACAACTTAAAATTAAGGTTATAATTATTTTGATAAACCCTATTTCCCATTTCCCATTAAAAAGTAATTTATTATTTTGTATTTATTTATTTATTTTTACTTATATATTTATTATTATTATAAATAATATTATTATTTTGTATTTATTTATTTTTTATTTATATATTTATTATTATTATTAATAATATTATTTTTTTTTTTTTTTTTTTTTATTTACCCTTAGATGGTGTATGGAGCTTTAAGTTGCGTGTTATAATAACAAGAGTTAAAAGTTTTTTATGGTTTAATGTTTTATAATTTTGAGTTTGAAAAGAGGAGTTGTGTTTGTTTTTGTATTGCCAGCCGTTTGTTTACGTTCTTAATTCTAAAATATAATCTTAAAATGTACCTTTTTTTAAGCTAAATTTATTTTAGCGTTTTCGCCTGATCTAATTAATGTTTCCTCCTCATTTTGTAGTTTCTTAAATTTAATTAAAAAATTGCATCAAATAAAAATTTAACACCATTCAATTGTTTACGAAAATGCAAAATGTCGTTTTCGTATAAGGGTTAATGCCGGCAAAAATTCGTCCGCAGACGTGCTCGCGCGTCAACAAGCGAATTCGCACTGAAGCCGAACCTGATCGCTTCGCGCGCCGACGGGATTACCTTCTATAATTGTACTATGGTTCCATTCATCCCTTTTGATTAGAAAATATTTGTTTTCTGAAAACAAATTGAAATAATCGTTATTTAGATTTGTATACCTGTCTGGCAGGTATACATATTTGTTTAGGAGCTCCATCTTGATTCTGGAACCATATTGCCCCTGTACCCTCTTCGCCGACAAAATGTCGAAATCCATATTTGATGGAAGGTCCTTTAATGGAAATGTCCTCTTCAGTCTGCATGCGTTTAGAGCCTTCATTAGCGGATCCTCCTCAATATCCCTCAATAGGGCATCGAGATCGTCCTGCGTCACTCCAGCAGGCAAATTGGTGGTCGGGATGGGTACGGTGGTGAAGGTTGATGAAGAAGTGGTCTTCGTATTCATTTTGATGGTGGTGTTGATGATTGTGTTGGAGCTGGTGGAGCTGATGGAGAGGTGGTGTAGAGCTGATGTCGCTGGTGGTGCTGGTGGAGCTGTTGTCGAGCTGGTGGTGCTGGAGCTGTTTGGAGATCTGCTGGTGCGGTTGATGTTGCAGATGGTGCTGATGCGGCTACTAGTTGCTGTTGCTGCAGTTGAGACGACGATGTGAATGATATTTTCCAAGTCGGGCTAGCAGATTTTATACCCGTCAGAGAGCACATTTCTCCTACCACTAAGGACCACATGTGGTGTGTGTAGGGATTTAAGGGATACATCCTCTTGTGAGTGTTAACACTCAGATTACATTCACAAGGTTAAGTAGATAGAACATTGGTTGTTTTGCAGTCCAACAAAATCTGAAGACACAAATGTCCACAATTGACTGTCCCGAATTTTTGAAATTGATTATAATTATATCTGATGTTTTTTCCCAAGTATTTAACTACTTCTAATGGTGGATTTAAGTTGCCAAAGCTGTCATAGTACAAGCTATTAGATAACCTTTTATTGTAATAGTACGCTACCCAATGCGTTCCTTTTGAAGATGAGTCTGCTAAATTAATTATTCCACACTCCAGCTTTCGCGGATATTTTGGTAACTCGTCTCTCATAAAAACACCTCGAAAATGTGGAATATTTTTAATCTCAAACTTCAATATATCAATATTAGATAGCGCTCGTTTGGGTAGCATACTTATTAGTTTTTTTGATTGCGTTTTTGTTTGGTTTTATTTTTTGAGAATGATATACCATAACCTTTTTTATATGGTTGTAGATACAATCCCTCTCCTAACGCTACCGATTCCATTTTTCTATTGTGTCTCTGGTTTTCCTGAAGTTGTGCCTTTGCGTTCTTTGCGTTATTGATAGTCTTAACTATTGCTGCACTTCCAGACGCTAAACTGCCGACAGCACTAAGGGCAGTTAAAATAGGGACCAATGGTAAGAAACCTCCAATTTTTGGGACGGTTATAACCCGTGGAATTACAACATTTTTCCTACATCCCATTGATTTATTTACTGCTTTGCATGCAACTTTAACTGCATTCATTATGTCAAGCGGCTTGTGCTTTTTTAATTCAGTGGTAGCCTGTTTGATTATTGAAGCAAGAGATTTTTTTACTACTTTCTTTTTCTGTTGCTTTATTCCCATACCAAACTTTTTCTTTAGCTTTATCATATTTGTCACCAAGAATGCAGCTGCTTTCTCACCAATGCTAGCATTCGCCGATCTGACACGGTTCCAAGCGGATTGAATTAAAATCGAATCTGCTTTATGTCGTTCAACTAAGTCCTTACTATTTGAATAGGCAATGTCATGTAATCTGCACGCCTCATCTAGATCATTAATCCCACGATCACCGCGTGCTAATCGTTTCTCTAGCTTTGTACCTGGTCCACAATAATTGTAACCAGGTAAATGAGCCTCAAATGGTAGACCGTTTATTATATTATTTACTAGACCAGCACCCTTCCTGGCATTTGCTTTATGACTGAATGTATTATATAAATGTTTTCCCATTTTATATCAACCTCAATTATCGAATGAATGTCAATGAATGAAGACTTAACTCTATAACATGCGTTTATTAAGGCAAAATAAAACCATTATAGTAAGAAACATTGAAGGTGGTGGGCATGGTGATAAAAAACATCTGCGGCACAGCTCCTTGTTACCGAACACAATTAGAGCATTAATTGTCGGTCCATCTAATTGTGGAAAAACAAACGTGATGTTAAGTTTAATTGAAAGTCCAAATGGTCTCAAATTTGAAAATATTTATATATTTTCAAAGAGCTTATATCAACCGAAATATGAATATTTGGAAAAACTTATTAAGCCTATAAAAGGGATGGGATATTTCACATTCTCAGCAAATGATACAGTTTTGTCACCACAAGAAGCTAAAAATAACTCTGTTTTCATTTTTGATGATATCGCGTGTGAAAAACAGGAGAATATTAGAAACTTTTTCTGTATGGGACGTCATAAAAATATAGATTCATTTTATTTGTCACGAACGTATTCACATATTCCAAAACATTTAATACGTGATAATGCGAATTTTTTGATTATATTTAAACAAGACGATATAAACTTGCGACACATATATCGAGATCATGTAAATAGTGACATGGATTATAATACATTTATGAAAATTTCACGAAAGTGTTGGGAAAATAAATTTGGATTTTTAACAATCTCGAAAGATGATGAAATGAAAACTGGACGATATAGAAAGGGATTTGATCAATTCATTGTACTCGATTAAATATTTATATAAGTATAATAAGATGAATAACAAAAACACAGTCCACTCTCAAGCTTCATAATGAATACATCATTAACAATTGCATTAACTGGAAACACATCAGTTATAAGTGAGAACTTTTTCCCTCAATTAGAGCTAAAACATAATTATGAGTGTGCTTTGATTGACTTTTATACATTCAATTCTATACCGAATGTTGACAACATGAATAATCTCTTTCATATTGGAAATAAAGTCATAGAAATACCTGTGGGTTCATATGAGTTCGAAGATATTACAAAATATATTATTAATAAGCTCAAGGAGTATGAACTTCATAACACTATAAAAATTGAATGCAACATCAACACCTTTCAAGTTCAAGTTTCCACTAAAAATGAAACAGTTTATTTTAATCATGAGCGGTCTATTGGACAGCTATTCGGATTTAATAAACGAAAATTAGGGCCACATGATAAAGAAATTTATATCTCAGATACTCCAGTAAATATTTTAAAAATAAATTCTGTCAGATTGGAATGTAACATCATTAGTGGGTCATATGTGGGGAATAGACCAAATCACGTGCTTCATGAATTTGGAATCAATGTCCCCCCTGGCTATAAAATGAATATTACACCACGAAACTTGATTTATTTACCTGTCAACACCAGACAAATAAACACGCTCGAAGTACGGATAACTGATCAGAACGGAGATTTAGTTAATTTGCGTGGAGAAACTGTTTCAATTCGTCTTCACTTGCGACCAACAGAATGATTATTTATAATAAAAAGCCTTCACATCGCTCCAATGATGACACAAGCAAATCTAAAGCTGAAGTGAAAACATCGACATCGACATCATCATCTCGAGGAGCTTCACATAAACGACCAGCTCTAACATTAAAAAATAAACTGATTTTAAAATCGCTGGGATTTAATATTAAATAAAGTTTAAAAACTAATATTCAAATGAATGAAATTTTTTATGTTCAAGAAAATCCTGTCAATGATCAAAGCATTATCAAGAAAGAATATCACAGCTATTATCCATATACACAAAACTTCCAAACAAATGATGAAGTTCGTATCACAATACAGAACCAAGATTTATATGTGCTTCCTTCGGAAAGTTTTCTTCACTTCGAGGGAACACTTAGCAAAATTATTGATACAAATACAGGAGCAAGCAGCACTAATAATGTCAATGGGATGCTCAAAAATAATTGAATGGCTCATTTTATTGACGAGCTTCGTTACGACATAAACGCTTTTGAAATAGACCGATCAAGATTTACAGGGATTACATCGACAATTAAGAATTTTCTCTCAGTGGGACAACAGAAAGGAGTACATTATCGTAATGCTGGGTGGAGAGGCGGTGACAATATTCCTTCAGGTGGACATTTCAGTTTTTCAGTACCATTAAAAATGCTGTTGGGATTTGCTGAAGACTACAAGAAAGTAATAATGAACTGTAAACATGAGCTCATTATATTGCTTGCTAAAAATACTGATGACATGTATGTTAAAAGTGTGGACGGTAAAACTCATAAACTTACCATAAATAGCATAAGTTGGATGATCCCCCACATCGTTCCAAGTGATGCTACTAAAATTAAATTGTTTAATGTAATTAAAAGTGAAGCTAGCCTTCCACTAGCATTCAGGAGTTGGGATTGTTATATAAACCCGACATTGGTACAGGGAACACATCATATCTGGAATGTCAAGCTTTCGGCAAACAGGGAACGACCACGCTTCGCTATCCTTGCCTTTACATTAAATGGACAATTAATTACAAACAACTTGAGAAATGCAAAAGTATATTTAAATTTAGAAGTCTATCCCTATGAGGATTTGAATATTAAATATCATGAAAACCGTTTTGCTGTCTTGTATGATATGTATGCAAGATACCAAGAGAGCTACTACAATCGGGAGGCAAGAGCTCTTTTTTCTCTAAAGGAATTCATTGCGAAGGCACCGTTGGTGGTTATAGATCTGTCTCATCAAAATGAGTCAGTAACATCGGGACCGATTGACGTTAAAATTTCCACTGAGCTAACTGCAGCAAGTGAGGTGAATACAAAGGTATATTGTCTTCTCATTCATGGCCGACTTGTGGAATACACCCCATTAACGGGCCTTATTCAACGTATTGTGTAACAATTTGAGAAGGATTTCCTCATTCAAATTTTAAAATTTACCGCAAGTAGACGTTCACGGAATCAACTAAAATGATGTCGTTCAATAACAAAGCCAGCAGCAGCAGCTCATCAACAATCAAACACCTTGTAATCAGAATAAATAATTTCATGAAAATGTATAAAGATCAAATTTTTCCTGAACATATGGAATATCTGGAGGAGTCATTAAAATATTTTAATAAGAGGATGGCTGATACACCGCTGGTTTCGAATGCACATGGTCAACATTTCACAAGTTGTTGTTGGGCGCATAATGATGTCACCAATGGTGTTGATACATGTGCCTGCCATTTCATTGCAGTGCGCTCACAAAAATCACTTAAAATTATAAAAATGTATGTAAACTTGGAACAACGGTTCTAATCTTTGTACTTGATAAATAAAATTATATTATACTCAAAAATAAAATGTATGCATTATTTTAATGGAAATGGAAGGAAGGAAGGGGATTTGTTTTCCAGTTTTCCATTTTTTTTTTTTACGGATGCTGGAATATAGCATTTTTTCCATAGCACTTACTTGAGGGAGTGTGAGAGTCCCTTTTGACCCCCGATCGTTTGTAACCAAACGCTTGTGAGTGGAATTTGAGCGAGACCCCCGTCCCAGTTTCTTCCCTTTCGCATTCCTAGTTTCTTCTCTCAGGATCAGATTTTTTAACGTACTTTTTGATCTGGACGGAGACTTTTTTGAGATCACCTCGTAACGGTCGGATGGGACGGCTGGTGTGCGTGTGTGGGAGAGCGTTTACGTTGACACTTGTTCGTTTATTCCCACAGCACTCGTTTTTTTCCCACAGCACTCACTTGCGGGATGGTGAGCCTTGTTGGAGGATCAATTTTCATGCACCCTTCTCAAGTGTCTCCTCGATCCCACCATCAGGTGACCCTAATTAATCTAATTTATGACCCCACTTAGCGACATCAAAGGTCCCGGAAACCCAGTTTATATACTACTAATATGAAATTGCTCAAAAGCTATGAGGCAATAACGAAACTGTTTCCGCAACCGGGACCTTTCCCTTATAGTTCTCACAGAAGCATAAACAATATTATAAAATTTTATCCAAGTCGGACCATTATATCTTCGATCAGTAATGAAATAAGGAATTTAATTTATCAGCGTGATGCCGCTTATTTAAAATGGAAGCAATACAAGACTGTGGATCATCACACTAGGTACAAAAATGACAGAGTAATGGTAAACAAAAAAATTAAATCCGCCAAGTGCGAGTACTTTAGGTCAAAATTTGAATGATGTTCTTCTGTAAAACACAGCTGGACTGAAATTAATAAGTTAGGTATAGGAAAAGGCACACTGTATAGTCATTTCATTTAATTTTCTAAACTAATGTATAAATTAAGAATCGCAATTGTACAGCCGTTACATGTCCTACCACAGATAGCTATGAGACGGGGCACAGCCTGCTAATATCGCAAATCAAACTTCCCCCAACGGGCGGCATTTAACGGCTAGTTTGAAATGTACATGTTTTCCAACATTGTAAACTGAAAATTCGCTTTAACATTCGCTTCAACCTTCGCTTCGACATTCGCGTCGAAATTCGCCTAGAAACTAGCCGCTGCGGCGAGTCCGCCAGCAGAGGATTTGGAATAAATCGCTAGAATTGAACGGACGTACTTTTATTAATTATCACTTGGGTAAATTCGGAGTACACTAAGTTGCTTTTTTTATCTCCTTCGCATTATTTTGGCGCCCCCGGGTGGACTCCGAACGAACCTAAGTTATAGTTAATTAGTTAATTCAATTTATTCGACCGCCGCAACCCACAACTTAAACGTGGACTTGCGCATTTTCGTTCGTACATCATTACATCGCGCGATCGCCACATCGCCGCTCGCCAAGTCGTCGTTGTGGAATTTCTGGAAACCTTTGAGGGAATCTTTACATTCGGTAAAATTCTCAACAACACACAACCTGGAAAACTTCGAGGGAATTTTTACATTCGGTAAATTTCTCAACTACACACAACCTGGAAGCCTTCGAGGGAATTTTTACATTCGGTAAAATTCTCAACTACACACAATCTGGAAGCCGCAAAGGCAAACCTAGAATTCGTTGGACTGCGCCCAACCATCATACACACATCAACACCTCGTTGGATGGTGCCGGCTCTGTCACTCCCACTGAAGCTCGCATTCGAAGTCAGCGTACGCATGTATGTATTCATCTCAGACCAACAGCAGTTGGAATTACTTATTGGAAGTTCGTGAGTATGTATGCAACTCTATGTACCTGGTAGCGAGCAGAATTCGGCAAACGGTGCATTATTAATGCACATAACAAAGCGGATAGCATTCGTGGTTGCTATTCCCTTACTTCGTCGTTCGTCGCTTTGCCGTGATCTTCGTTGGCAGCCCCTTGCTGCAATAGCTGCGCATGCCAATACGGCACTTGACAGCGCACACACATCTATATTGCTTATCAGCTAGACCTGCGCGGTTAGCTGTACCAAAATTGCGCGTTTCTCCGTTCGCATATTCGTTGCGAACCGCGTGATTAGATTTATTTATTTAAAGTTCTTCCTAACGCTACAAGTATAAAACTTATAATTTAATGCGCTAGTCACACAGGACAAGTTAATTTGAAATTATTGTTCTAATTATACATTGAATTTTAATTATACTTATATTAAAGCTAATATTAAAGCTAATGCTAGGGTCGCTTTGTTTTTATGTTATGCTAGTATCTTTAAAGTGCGAATTAAGTTTTTCTTTAAACTGCGCTGCACTGCTAATATTTTTAAGGGAGTTTGGAAGTTGGTTCCATAGCCTTATAGCGTTTATAAAATATTGCCGTTCAGAGAGTAGGGATCTGTGCCTTATTTGAATAATATTATTTGCTCTTCGCGAAGCCGAGAATCTGAGCGTTTCGTAGAGATAGCTTGGCTCTTTAGTTAAAATTAATTTCTGCAAGTACACTAACACTCTCATTTTCATCCAGTCTGCCAAGTGTAGTTCAAATATTTTGTAAGCAAATCTAGAAACGTGATCGAATCGATGCAGATTAGTAGATTGTAGGCTTTTTTTATTTTTTGCTGGCTGATTGAATCACAGTTTGCGAATACTTCAACCCGATAGAAGAGTGTTGGGACCAGGCATGATTTGGCCAGTAGCAAACGTATATTTGTGGGTAAAAAGTTTTTAATGTAAGAGATAGATCTAAGTAAACTATACGTCTTTCCTACAGTTGCGTTAACATGGTCACTCCAGCTCAGCGTACTGTTGAAAACAAACCCCAAGTTGGTAGCCTTATCTACGTACTTAATAGGAATGTCGTTAAGAACTAAGGGCTGGATCGACTCACTATTAACTTCATGTTTATAAATTACTAGCGGACCCGGCGAACTTTGTCTCGCCCTAATTCGACGCCATTATATAACCCCAGGGTAATAGTCAAACACTGCATTTCTTTATTGAGAAGATTCATGGGCAGCTTCAAAGCGGAATGTGCAGTTCGACCGCCTTCCAACAACGTGGCAGCAATGCCAGATGATGCAACAGCCAACGCAATTTGAGATCTTAATCGAATCGTTGACAGAATCAACGAAATGACAAATGTCTTGCCTGTCCCACCAGGAGCATCGAGAAAGTATAAGCCTCCCGATCCATCGTCAACAACCTTCATTATCGAATCGTACACGTTCTTCTGCTCGGTATTCAAAAACGGCACATTGGTTCGGACTCTTTCGGCCAAGTTATCTTGGTTATAGTGTTGCTCCCGTTGAAATTCGCGATTGAATATGGTTAGATAAATTTATTAAATTTAAATTTATTTAATGTTAACTTTTTCACTTCATTTCACTTCTTTTTACCGACTTAGTACGGAAAGTGATGTTTATTTGTTTGAACTGGTTTTTCTCCATTACTCCAATTACTTGGAAGAAATCTTTTAATAATGATTTAAAGAAAATCACATTTCACTAAATAATGGAATGGGATGAGCTTTATAAAGAACTAGCGGACCCGGCGAACTTTGTCTCGCCCTAATTCGACGCCATTATATAACCCCAGGGTAATAGTCAAACACTGCATTTCTTTATTTAGTATAGAGCGATATGATATACTATGTTTTTTGTTTTATTTTCCGGCGCAAAAACAAACAATGAAGACGGCTTACCAACACGCGAACATGAAACGTACAGCTGGCCGTGCGAAAAACAGGGAAATTCTAGATTTATCCCGCAGACTTCTAACGATTGGCCTTGCGATTTGTTGATTGTCATCGCAAATGCCAATCGGACGGGGAACTGAATCCTCTTGAATTGGAATGGTAGATCAGTTGGAATAATCGGAATTCGTGGTATAAGGACTACCTCTCCTTTAAATGTTCCCTTGATGATCGTCGCCTGAATCACGTTATTCATCAGTTTCTTGACGGACAACCGCGTACCGTTGCACAATTTCGGATGATTTAGATTCCGCAGCATTATAATAATTGATCCCACCTTCAGTTGCAAATTATGCGGTGGAGTTCCTGGCACATCTAGCGAGTTCAAAAATTCTGTCGGATAGTTCGTCGCTTCATCCTCGTCGGTCACGCTGTCAACGGATCTGTATGAATGCAGTTCTCCATGTGCATTGCAGTGCTGACATACCACAGACAATGAACCGATAACAACGCAGCTATGGTCTTTGTAGGACGTTGAGAAATTGTATGCAAATGCAGCGCGATTCAAGTCTGTTCTTGGTACTCTTTGTGTAGAGCGAATCTGTGCTAAACGGGTTCGTCTCGATTCATTTCTTTCTGCACGTTCGTCTTGCGTTTGACTTTCATGGACATTCCGACTATATGTTGCTCGACGTGTACGTCGTCCAATGTTTGGCCGTCTTATAGCAGGCATTATTCCTACAAATCACAGGAAGAAATTAAACAAATCCGGACGTTTGATAAAAACGAATAAGAAACCGAATAATATTGAAACGATTTGTTTTTACTTTGACATATATTTCGATACACTACTCTTTTATATAATTTGATATTTTAATTATTTGTTTTTCACCATTACCCTGGAGGATGTTCTAAAAATTTTATTACGTTCTGACCTTCTCCTGTTAGTTACCTACAACTGAAAAAAAATTTGAACCAAATCGGCCCAGCCGTTCTCCAGTAGTTTTGTTTGACACATTTTTTGGGCTCCATTTTATATATATATATAGATAGATAGATAGATAGAAGATTAAATTACATAAAAGCTGATTTCGACAAGTCATATAAGGCATTATCAAGGACACGGCTAGCACAGCAAAATACTGTGAATAAACACGCCGAGATATTAGTAGACCGTTTTAACGCAGCGCGTATATTAATACACGACCAAAGAGACCGGCTAGACAAAGCCCATTGGTCTCGAGTATCCAAGTTCTTACTAAGATTGAGAGAGAACTTAATACATGTAAAACAAAGGTACGACTTAACCATTTCAGTGCCAACTATATTAAACACACCATTAACGGTAGAAACTAGAGACGAGCCAGAATCATCAGATTCGCCAGCTCTTGAGCCGGCTGAGATAGATAATCCCGTCTCTACAGATCCTGAAATAGAGGAAAAAGACATTAACAACCTCACTATCCCTGCAGTCCTCATTCAATCTGAATCATCGGACCAGGACCTTACAGAATCTGATAATAACGACAGCACTGTGGAAGTAAAAACGATCACAATGGCTGACGAAACTATTGCCCAAAGGGCATACATAAAGGAAATTTCAAGTACCATTCCGGAGTTTAACGGACAAAAGCTTCACCTACAAAGGTTCACAACAGCTTTGAGGTTAGTCAACCTAACAAAAGGCACATTTGAAAACCTAGCTGTAGAAGTGAATAAATCCAAAATTGTAGGATCGACACTATACAGAGTACAAAACGAAACAACAATAGAAGCAATAATTAAGAAATTGCAAGACACTATAGTCGGCGAAACATCCGACGTAGTGAAAGCAAAAATGGCAAAAACAGTACAGAAAGGCAAAACAGCCGAAAAATTTACAACGGATATAGACAATTTACGAAAGCTCCTTGAAGCTTCGTACATTGACGAAGGCCTATCAGCCGAGCACGCTGACAAATTCAGCACGAAGGAAGCCATAACCACAATGGTTAAGAATTGTGAGCATGGCCGCCTTAAAATAATTTTAGAGGCAAGCAATTTTACAAGCATGAACGAAGCCGTCACCAAGTACATACAATGCAGTACTGAAATGACAGGCAATGCTAACACAATATTGTATACAAACAGAGGAAACAACTATCGCGGTAACAACTACAGAAACAATTATCGCGGTAGGGGTAATAGCCGAGGTAACTACCGAAACAATGGCTATAACCAAAATAACGGTTACAACCGGAATTATAATAATCAAAACAATTATAATAATCAAAACAATTATAATAATCAAAACAATAATAATAATCAAAACAATAATTATTACAGAGGAAATAACCGTGGTGGAAACAACCGCGGCGGAAACAACCGCGGGTCAAACACCAACAATAACAACAATGTCCGGTTAACCCAAAGTAATTCGGGAAACCAGCAGAACCCTTCAGATACTTAGAGCCAACAAATAACACGATAAAAACCATCAACCTTAACCTAAGCATTTTTGTAAAAATTAATAACGAAAGAACAGGTAAATCTTATACACTGTTGCTTGATACTGGTGCAGATATATCTATATTAAAAGAAAGTATAGATACATTTGAAAATGTAAATGATAAAATTCATACCCAAATATCGGGAATTGGCGAAGGTACAATTTCTTCAAAAGGCTTGGCCTGTATAGAACTCACTACAGGTAAATATATAATTCCGCACGACTTCTATTTAGTCGATCAAAATTTCCCAATACCTAGTGATGGCATACTAGGTATAGATTTCATGAAACAATATAATTGCCAACTAGATTTCACTCAGAGTGGCGACTCACGGATTCTTCGCCCAAACAACTTAAATTACCCAATTAAATTAGAAATACTACATACTTGTGAAAATAATGCCACAGTACTCCCAGCTCGTTCCGAAGTTGTCCGTGAAATACATATTCCCTCAATAAAAAATCAAATTCTGATACTAAACAAAGAAATTGATGAAGGAATTTATATTGCAAATACGATATCCAATCACAAAAATACTTATGTCCGTATTATAAATACAACAAATGCCAATAAGATTGTAAATTTAAATAAAATTAAATATGAAACTCTAAACAATTACGATTATACAGACATATTCGGACTAGAAACCGAATCGATAACAACAAATAATTTTTACAAGCAAAGGCTTAGAGTAAAGGATGATGAGCCCGTATACATTAAGAACTATAGAAGTCCTCACAGCCAAGTGCAAGAAATTCAAGCCCAAGTGCAAAAATTTATAGACGATAAAATAGTCGAACCATCAGCCTCAGCTTATAATAGCCCACTTTTATTAGTTCCGATGAAGTCCCTTCCGGACTCTGACAAGAAGAAATGGCGATTAGTAATCGACTATCGTCAAATTAATAAAAAACTATTGTCCGATAAATTCCCACTACCTAGAATGGATGATATTCTAGATCAATTAGGTAGAGCAAAATATTTTTCATGCTTAGACTTAATGTCTGGTTTTCACCAAATTGAACTTGAAAAAAGTTCCAGGGATATAACGTCATTTTCAACGAGCAATGGCTCGTATCGCTTTACGCGATTACCATTTGGTTTGAAAATAGCCCCAAATTCCTTTCAGAGAATGATGACTATCGCTTTCTCTGGATTAGAACCCTCGCAAGCATTTCTTTATATGGATGACTTAATAGTCATAGGATGTTCCGAAAAACATATGCTCAAGAACTTAACTGATGTCTTCGAGAAATGTACGCAACATAACCTAAAGTTACATCCTGAAAAATGAAAAATTTTTCATGCATGAAGTCACATTTTTGGGACATAACTGCACTGATAAAGGAATCTTGCCTGACGATAAAAAATATGACGTTATAAAGAACTACCCAGTTCCACATGATGCGGACAGCGCTAGACGATTCGTTGCATTTTGCAATTACTATAGGCGCTTTATAAAAAATTTTGCCGACTATTCTCGTCACATAACCAGGTTATGTAAAAAAGATGTAAAATTCGAATGGACATCTGAATGCCAGAATGCCTTCGATCACCTTAAAACGGCACTTATAAATCCAACCTTGTTACAATATCCAGATTTCTCTAAAGAATTCTGCATAATAACTGATGCAAGTAAGCAAGCGTGTGGAGCGGTTTTAACTCAAAACCATAATGGACTCCAACTTCCAATTGCATACGCATCAAGATCCTTTACTAAAGGAGAAAGTAACAAGAGTACTACTGAGCAAGAATTAGCTGCTATTCATTGGGCTATAACACATTTTCGACCATATATCTATGGTAACCATTTCACAGTTAAAACAGACCATAGACCGCTAACCTATTTGTTTTCAATGGTAAGCCCCAGTTCCAAACTAACACGCATGAGACTTGAATTAGAGGAATATAATTTTACGGTGGAGTACCTGAAGGGCAAAGATAACTATGTAGCTGATGCGCTATCAAGAATTACTGTAACAGACTTAAAAAACATACAAACAAATAATAAAATTCTGAAAGTCACTACCAGAAATCAAAGTAGACAAAAACCCTGCGCAGGAAAAGAACAGATATAATTGCATAAGCAATCTAAAGAAAAAGCTTCTAAGCCCAATGTTTACCAGGTCATAAACAATGACGAGGTACGTAAAGTAGTAACCTTGCATGTAAATAATAATTCCCGTTTATTTAAACATGGAAAGAAAATTACGGCAAGATATGATGTTAGCGATTTGTATACTAATGGAACCATTGACTGAGGTCAATTCTTTCAAAGGTTTGAAAAGCAGGCCGGTATTAACAAAGTCAGCCAACTCAAAGTGGCACCGTGGGAAAATATCTTTGAACACGTTTCAATTGATAATTTTAAGAAAATGGGCAATAACATACTGAATTCATTGAGAGTAGCGCTACTCAACCCGGTGACCGTAATTACAAATAATAAAGAAAAAGAAGCTATACTGTCTACATTCCATGATGAACCATTACAAGGAGGTCATACAGGATTACAAAAACCTTGGCCAAGGTCCAGAGACACTATTATTGAAAAAAAATATGGATAAAGATATAAAAGAGTACATAAGAAAATGCTCTAAATGCCAAAAATCAAAAACAACTAAACACACAAAGACCCCATTAACTATAACTGAAACCCCAGAA
Organism: Drosophila rufa; assembly: GCA_018153105.1. Lineage (NCBI taxonomy): Eukaryota > Metazoa > Arthropoda > Insecta > Diptera > Drosophilidae > Drosophila > Drosophila rufa. The sequence goes on from JAECXS010000135.1 coordinate 3,232,039, forward strand.
ATGCCTTTCGATAGAGTAATTGTGGATACAATAGGTCCATTACCAAAATCTGAACAAGGAAATGAATACGCAGTAACCTTAATCTGCGACTTAACAAAATACTTAGTAGCAATACCAATAAAAAACAAAAATGCAAACACAGTAGCAAAAGCTATATTTGAAGAATTTATTCAGAAGTACGGTCCAATGAAGACGTTCATTACGGACATGGAAACAGAATATAAAAATTCAATAATAGAAGAGTTATGCAAAAATTTGAATATCAAAAACATAACTTCTACCGCACATCATCATCAAACTGTGGGTACTGTGGAGCGAAGCCACAGAACATTTAATGAGTTCATCAGATCATACATCTCAGTTGATAAAACAGATTGGGATGTGTGGCTGCAATACTTCGTATATTGTTTTAACACAACCCCCTCTATGGCACATGACTATTGTCCATATGAGTTAGTTTTTGGTAAAACTTCAAATTTGCCTAAACATTTTAATAGTATAGATAAGATAAAACCCCTATATAACATAGAAGAATATGTTAAAGAATCAAAATTCAGATTAGAACAAGCATTTAAGAGAGCTAGATTAATGATAGAATCACATAAGGAAAAGCAAAAAAATAATTACGACAAAAATACTTTAGATTTTGAGTTAAAAATAGGAGATCAGGTTTTATTGAAAAATGAAACAGGGCATAAGCTAGATTTTAAATACACAGGTCCCTATAAAGTAGAACAGCTACGAGATAGAGATAACATAACAATATAAAATAATAAAAATAAAAAACAAATAGTACATAAAGATAGGTTAAAAATGCTTATTTCATAATCAGTTTGGTTCTCTTATAAATATATTACGTATGGCCATACATAATATAAGAACAATAATTATAATGCACAGATATTAAAATTAAAATTACAAACAAATACATTTAAAAAAAAAACTAACATTAAGGCACTAAAATTCTTAAATAATGTAATTTCTTAATTTTTATAAAATCCATAATTAAATTGGAAAATAACTTCATTATATTACGTTATTTTTCAAAAGGAGGGAGATGGCGTATGCACATATATCGAGTACCCACTGTACCAATAATACTAAAAGGGTACACACTGTAACACTTTGTTGCAGTGTTTACATAATTCAAAGTCCCGGTCATAAAGCTAAGTGGCCAAAATACGGACCGATCGCTACGCCTTGGTCCGCACATAGAAAGTGCAAGTGTCAGCATAATTGCAACACGCGCGGATCTCATGTATGTCCATATACCCTCGCGCTCCAGCCTAAGCAAGCATAGCTATATATTTAAGAATATATAACCGTGTCTCCGCTGCCGCTGTTGGCAGCGCAACTGCGAGACTTAGCCTTCTTTAGGGCCTAAGCCATATTTGTAAAATCAATATCTCCAGAGTTACTGGAGCGGCACCATTGCTGCTCCAGTAAAATAAATTAAACTAAATAAAGTTGAATTCGATAAGAAACCAAATGGAGTAATTATTTCAAGAATTGATGATAACTACATGGCAAGATTGTGATTGTATATGGCGGTGTGTATATATGGCGAAACTTGTGATCACTATATGGCGAAACTTGTGATCACTCTATGGCGACCGTGACGCTGAGAAAACAACTTCAGCGAGGAACTGAAACTCAGACTACAACATCTGCGGAAAACTGAGTGAGTAGAGTGTGATGGGACGTGGAAGTGTGAGAAATAAAATAAAGAAACGAGTAGCTCACTTAAAGTGGCTACTGTATACAAATACACCAGCTCCCGCGTGGGCAACAGCCCAAAAATTGCAAAGTGAGCTTGATTTTTTAACATCAATGCTCGAAAAAGCGACCCCCCCAATAAATCACAACTCACTCAGTAATAAAAACCATAAAGTAAAACCATAAGCGCTGCCACAACGGGAGAAAAAGTCCCCAGCAGACTGCCCTGGACCTATGGAAAACGTTATCTGAAGCTACACATGCAGGCACTGCCTGCCAAGGAACTAGCAGCCTGTGCGATGACCAGCACCGGCGCCGCCTGAGCTCATAGGCCCAGGACTACAGCAGCTGATCAACAAGTGTGAGGGGCAAACCGCCTCTTGCACCTACGTAGGGAGCATCAGCGTGCCACACCCGGCGACGCCCAGCTGATGCGGAGGAAGAGCGGAGGAAGAGCGGAGCAGCAGAATATAATATAAAATACAATAATACTAATTATAAAATTACATAAATTGTAAAACTGAGCGGGATCTTTTCTGCCCAGTTAGAAGTATGGCCCGTAAAGCCATACGAACCGTTAGGTAGAAATCTGTGAAACTCCAAATCGAAAAACATTAAATTCTAATAACAACAAATATTCCCAAAAATTATTTTTTTAAAAAACACTTAAACTACACATTTTCTATGAGCCAAAATATATGGCAAATTCTAAACCAAAAAATACGCCACAAGTATATGGCATATCATTACAATTAAGAAATTTTGAATTAACACCCAAAATGGGTTTAATTGATACCAAAACGGTGGACTCCACCGCAAATGTTATTAATAAAATAGAATCAAAAAATATTGATTCAGATTTAACAAATATATTTTTATCAATAATTGTTTTTATTATGTGCGCATACATTTTATACAAAGCTTACATGTTCCACAACAAATGTGTAACTAAAAGAGCCTTAAGCCATGCTAATGATCTGGACAAGATCTAATTCAATAAAAGCGCATACAATTATTATAAAAATATATTTAAAGTAAATAATATATGATATATGTATTCACTGATAAAGTATATAGAGGAGAAGCAAACTGATTGTTTAAAATAAATTTTTCAAAAATAAAGAAATCAAAATGGACACATACGAGTGTATAAGAATTACACTAGAAAAAGAACCAAATTTTGAAAATATGGTATTCTCGCTAATCAGAAACCTAGTAGAACCCATTTTAATTTCCGAATTCGAATACTTATATATAAATAGGTACAACCTAACTTTCTCCCCACTAATTCACTGCAGCAGCACCCAAAAGTCTATTGTACTCTCCACCATTATAAATTGTAAGGTATTCTCAGAAATAGCCATACACCCAACGCTAGGCCAAATCATTGTACCAAAAATTATGCACAAATAAAATGTAAAAAAAAAAAAAACTCAATAAAAACTTATTATGGAATGGGAGCAACTAAATCTCCTTATCCATGAAATAAAAGAAACCTTTGATAAATCTTTCAAATGTGTAAGCCAGAATAGGGCAATACAGACGGACACAGTAAATAAACATGCAAAGATTTCCGTAGATTCCTTTAATAAAGCTAGAATATTAGTTCATGAAAAAATGAAAATAATAAATGAAACGAGCTGGTCAAGAATATTAAAATTATTGATCAAGTTACGTTCAAATTTATTAATTGTCAAAGAGAGGTATCATTTATATATATCGATACCGACTATCCTAAATACCCCTTTGACAATATATTTAAGCGAAGAGCAAAAACCAGATCGGGAAGAAATCGATTTAACGAAAGAGGAAAATTCCGATTCAAGCGAAGAAATAAATATAAAAGAGAAAGATCTACACGATCTGACAATTCCTGCGGTAATAACATTACCACAAGAAGAAGAATTTGCTCCAGATACCAGATAGATAGAAACAAAAGTAAAAAAAAAGTGACCCAATTGCACAAAGGGCATACATTAAGGACATTTCCAACAAAAGGACCATTTGAACGTTTGGCTGTTGAAGTAATTAAGTCAAAAATAGTAGGTTCAACCCTATACAAGGTACAAAATGAAACCACTATTACGGCAATAATTACAAAACTAAAAGATACCATAGTCGGTGAAACATCCTACGTAATAAAGGCAAAACTAGCTAAAACCAACCAAAAGGCAGAAAACAGAAATCGATTATTTGCGAAAACTATTTTAAGCTTCGTATATCGATGACGGTTTATCAGCTGAACACGCTGATAAATTCAGTACTAAAGAAGCCATTACAACAATGGTTAAAAATTGTGATCATGGAAAACTCAAAACAATTCTTGAGGCAGGAAATTTCACTACAATGAACGAAGCCATCACAAAGTACTTACAATGTAGTACTGAGATTACAGGCAATGCAAACACAATATTTTACACCAAAGGAGGACAAGGTTATCGAGGTAATAACTACCGAGGTAATTTTCGTGGTAGAGGTAACTATCGATACAACGGTCATTACCAAAACAATGGCTACTACCGAAACAACAATTATAATAATCAAAATCATAATAACCAGGCCAACTATAATAATAGAGGTCTTGGAAACAATAGAGGAAATAACCTTCAAAATGGTAATAACCGTTATAATAATAATAATAGTAATAACAACAACAATGTCCGATTATCCCAGACTCCTTCGGGATTAATCTCATTAATCTCAGCCAAAATTCATTCGTAACCTTTATAAATGTAGCAACGGGAAAAGAACTAGTCTTTTTACTAGATACAGGATCGGAAATATCAATATTAAAGGAGAATTCCGATAATTTTCAACACATTCAAACTAATCATATAGTCAATATACAGGGTATAAGTCAAGAAGTTACCAAATCAAGAGGGTTAACTTCTATCGAAATACAAACTTCAAAATATATAATCCCACACGATTTTCATATCGTAAATTTACAATTCGCTATTCCTTCTGATGGAATACTAGGAATCGATTTCATAAAAAAATATAACTGTCAATTAGATTTCAATCCATCTGAAGACTGTCTTATTATTAGACCAAATAATCTAAAATATCCAATTTATGTTCCAATAACATACAGTTCTGGCAACAACTCCATAGTTCTGCCAGCAAGATCCCAAGTTGACCGAAAAATTGAATTAACCTCAGAAGAAGACAGTGTATTGATTCCAAACCAGGAAATTCAGCATGGTATTTACATAGCAAATACAATTGCAACAGTCCAAAATGCATTCATATGACTACTAAATACAACAAGTATAGATCAGGTAGTCAGCATTAAAAATCTCAAATATGAACCACTTTCAAACTACGATTTAATTATAACAGACCCAATAAAAAGAGAAAAATCCGTATTAACCCAACTTTCGAAGAATTTTCCACCCCAATTTCATAATCAGCTAACAACATTATGCACCAAATATAGCGATGTATTCGGACTAGAAACCGAATCGATAACTACAAATAATTTCTATAAACAAAAACTGAGATTGAAGGATGATGAACCAATATACATAAAAAATTATAGAAATCCTCATAGTCAAAAAGACGAAAGTCAAATTCAAGTCGGAAACCTCATTGATGACAAAATAGTCGAACCATCTGTATCACCTTATAAAAGCCCACTTTTATTAATACCTATGAAGTCACTTCCAAATTCCGAAAAGAAAAAATGACGATTAGTAATTGACTATAGTCAGATTAATAAAAAACTTTTGTCTGATACATTTCCACTCCCTAGAATTGATGACATTTTAGATCAACTAAGTAGAGCTAAATATTTTTCATGCCTTTTTTATTTATTTATTTATTTATTTAAAGTTATTCCTAACGCTTCAAGTATAAAACTTATAATTTAATGCACTAGTCACACAGGACAAGTTAATTTGAAATCATTGTTCTTAGTTAAGTATTACATTGAATTTTAATTATACTTATATTAAAGCTAAGGCTAGGGCCGCTTTGTTTTTATGTTATGTTAGTATCTTTAAAGTGCGAACTAAGTTTTTCTTTAAACTGCGCTGCACTGCTAATATTCTTAAGGGAGTTTGGAAGTTGGTTCCATAGCCTTATAGCGTTTATAAAATATTGCCGTTCAGAGAGTAGGGATCTGTGCCTTATTTGAATAATATTATTTGCTCTTCGCGAAGCCGAGAATCTAAGCGTTTCGTAGAGATAGCTTGGCTCTTTAGTTAAAATTAATTTTTGCAAGTACACTAACACTCTCATTTTCATCCAGTCTGCCAAGTGTAGTTCAAATATTTTGTAAGCAAATCTAGAAACGTGATCGAACCGATGCAGATTAAATACGAATCTTGCAATACTGTTGTAGGCTATTTTAATTTTGTACTGGCTGATTGAATCACAGTTTGCAAATACTTCAACCCCATAGAAGAGTGTTGGAACTAGGCATGCTTTGGCCAGTAACAAACGTATATTTGTAGGTAAAAAGTTTTTAATGTAAGAGATAGATCTAAGTAAACTATACGTCTTTCCTACAGTTGCGTTAACATGATCACTCCAGCTCAGCGTACTGTTGAAAACAAACCCCAAGTTGGTAGCCTTATCTGCATACTTAATAGGAACGGCGTTAAGAATTAAGGGCTGGATCGAATCACTGTTTATTTTTATAAATTATTAGGCACTTGGATTTCGCCGGATTAAATCCTAGGCCGTTATCTTTGGCCCAGTTACTAATTTGGACAAGTTCACTATTACATATATTTACACACTCATTTATTCTATTTAGGGGACGACTCACATACATCTGGACATCATCTGCATGCATATGAACATTACAATTAGACAACACGGAGGGAAGGTCATTTACATAAAGAGTAAACAGCAACGGACCAAGAACAGAACCTTGAGGCACACCACGTTTTAAAAATACAAACGAAAACGAGACATTTGACATTACATCAGATTGACGACGATTTAATAAGTACGATGACATAAATTTGACGGCTGTCTCGGCTGTCTACAAGGGTATTGTAAGTTTGTGCCAACCGAGAATGTATGTAACAGGCAGAAGGAGGCATCTCCGACCCCATAAAGTATATATATTCTTGATCAGTATCACCAGCCGAGTCGATTTAGCCATGTCCGTCTGTCCGTCTGTCCGTCTGTCCGTCCATGTGAAACAACAGATCTCAGAGACTATAAGAGCTAGAGTTACCAAATTTGGTGACAACATTGGAATCTGTTGCACGCAGATCAAGTTTGTTTTAAAATTTGGCCACGCCCACTTCCGCCCTCAAAAATCATAAAAAACGTTAAATAAGCTATACACGTTTTTTTCGGGTAAAAGTTAATAAATTCAAAAAATGAATAAAATAGAGCGGCCGTTTCCTGAAAATTTCAGTAAAATCGGATGATAAACATGGGAGATATTAGCAATAAGGTTCGAATTTTAAAACCCCCCTAAGGCGCTGCTGAGTAGCCTGTAGCCGTCTAGGTCGTGGGTTCGAGCCCCGACCTCGCCAAAACTTTTTATTGTTTTTTTCTCCGTTTTTTTTTTTGCATTTCTTCCTTTTTCCTTTGTTATTATACCCGGAGAACTAAAAAAAAAATTTTAGAATACAAATACAAAACAGAAAATATTTTGGTTTTGTGTGGGATTGAGCTCGTGCCAATTTTGCAAAATGTAAATGCACCGGCTGCTTAGACAACTGGGCCATTACATATGTTACATATGAAGCGCCATTTTCATACTAAGTATGCTTCGACAACTGTTAACCTAATTTTGGCAGAACTGAAATAAAATTCCCAGAGATTGTCACATCTAATAGCTTCTACATTTTCTTAATGAAAAGATGCTTTTTATTGTCATAGAAAAGTGTGTGTGAAAGAGAAAAGAGATCGACTATTGACCAAAAAAATTTCGCCAAACTACAGAAAAGAACGAGCGTGACCAAAATTCACTTTCATAACTCAACTTTGCCGAACTGGTATAAAATGTATTAATTGAATAAAGAGCAGAAAAAATGAATAAGAATCTTAAATAAAAATGTAAAAAAATTCTTCCATAATAAAACGATTGCCCATCGCTTAGACGCTTCGGCTATGCTCCTCATTGCGCAATAGACAGCGATTGACACTTCTAATAGCCTCCAGACTTTTTCAATCAGAAGGCGGTTTGTTTATTGTAACAGAGACGCACAAAAACAAGTGTGTGTGAAAGAGAAAAAAGATCGACTGTTGACCAAAAAATCGCGCAAATTTATTATTAAGTCGGGAGCTAATTCGAGCGGCGATTTAATTTTTAATTAAGGAGTATCTAAACCAACAAACGTCTGGGTACTGGGTATCTCACAGTCGAGCACTCTCACACTGTAGCTTTCTTACTTGTTTTTATGTTATGTTAGTATCTTTAAAGTGCGAACTAAGTTTTTCTTTAAACTGCGCTGCACTGCTAATATTCTTAAGGGAGTTTGGAAGTTGGTTCCATAGCCTTATAGCGTTTATAAAATATTGCCGTTCAGAGAGTAGGGATCTGTGCCTTATTTGAATAATATTATTTGCTCTTCGCGAAGCCGAGAATCTAAGCGTTTCGTAGAGATAGCTTGGCTCTTTAGTTAAAATTAATTTTTGCAAGTAAACTAACACTCTCATTTTCATCCAGTCTGCCAAGTGTAGTTCAAATATTTTGTAAGCAAATCTAGAAACGTGATCGAACCGATGCAGATTAAATACGAATCTTGCAATACTGTTGTAGGCTATTTTAATTTTGTACTGGCTGATTGAATCACAGTTTGCAAATACTTCAACCCCATAGAAGAGTGTTGGAACTAGGCTTTGGCCAGTAACAAACGTATATTTGTGGGTAAAAAGTTTTTAATGTAAGAGATAGACCTAACTAAACTATACGTCTTTCCTACAGTTGCGTTAACATGATCACTCCAGCTCAGCGTACTGTTGAAAACAAACCCCAAGTTGGTAGCCTTATCTACATACTTAATAGGAACGGCGTTGAGAATTAAGGGCTGGATCGAATCACTGTTAACTTTATTTTTATAAATTATTAGGCACTTGGATTTCGCCGGATTAAGTCCTAGGCCGTTATCTTTGGCCCAGTTACTAATTTGGACAAGTTCACTATTACATATATTTACACACTCATTTATTCTATTTAGGGGACGACTCACATACATCTGGACATCATCTGCATGCATATGAACATTACAATTAGACAACACAGAGGGAAGGTCATTTACATAAAGAGTAAACAGCAACGGACCAAGAACAGAACCTTGAGGCACACCACGTTTTAAAAATACAAACGAAGACGAGACATTTGACATTACAACAGATTGACGACGATTTAATAAGTACGATGACATAAGTTTGACGGCTGTCTCTGAAAATCTGAATTGAGTTTTCAATTTGGCACATAGGACATCATGGTTGACCGTGTCAAAGGCTTTACTATAGTCAAGAAGTACCAGAAGCGTCACATAGGATTTGTCAGCATAGTCACGTATATCGTTCGATATTTTTATGATTGCTGAAGTGCAACTGCGGTTTTTCCGAAATCTGAATTGACTTTGATTCAGTAAAGCATTTTCGTGTATAAACGAATTAATTAAATGAAATGAAATGAAATTATGTTTTCAAAGGCCTTTGACAAATATGGAAGAATAGAGATGGGCCTATATTCTTTGTTTGCCTTTGGGACGGGGACAATTTTGGCGATTTTCCAACAGTCTGGGAACATAGATGTTGTAAAGGCAGTATTAAAAATGTGCGTAATAAAATAAATATATAAGGTCATGTTTTAAGAACGAAGGCACGATGAGTTGGTCATACAAATATATTTTTTCAATGTCAGTAACGAAGAAGACATCTAACAAAGAGCTGCATGTTCTGCTGAAATGTGTTGGAAACACAGAGTTTCAATGGGGTTATTATCGGGATGCCCCCCATGACTGACACGATCCGCACGGTAAACATTGTAACCATCACATGAAATTAACGAATCACATACATCTTTAACAAACCGCGTTTCAGATACACATATGACGTCTACACCAGAATTCACAAACATATATCTGAACTCTTCAATTTTCCTCGTCAGACTTTGAGCGTTTAAGTGACAGACTTTAAGGCCAGATCTCTGTTTTGTAAGTATTCGCAATAGGGTATGGATATTTGTGATTTCTAAATTGTCTTCCATTTCAAATGTTTAAAGAATATTATCAGTTGCGCACGCATGATGTATGAAACAAAACATTGATAAGACATTGCAAAGCACATAAAATAAACAAAGCGACCTACATTAATTTTAAATCTAATAAATACAAAAATTATGAGTGAAAGTTTAACATAACAAATTGAGTAAAACTGATTATTCTCGAAATTAATTCCTATCTGCGCCGCCCACATCGTTGGTCAGCTCAGAAAGCTCGAGCGAGCTTTGAACGTATCGAGGTTCCCCTCCGTCGCTCAGCTTCACGTAGACCACTCCACGGCGTGTGAAAACAGCTGTAAGCTGCTTGTGCTTTTTGAGTCGCATTGCCTCTTTGAAGATTTCATAATTATATTTGGTCAGCTGTTCGTTGAGATAAATCAGCGCTGGCGACTCAAACCCTATCAGCTGAAGGCTTAGTTGGGTTTTCTTCTCTCGCCGGTATGCCCCTATTGCTCTCAGCAGCTCCGCCTTCCCGCGCACGTTTTCTAATTTAATAATTATAATCTTGATCTTCTCGATCTCTTTTGTACCGGAATTGCGTTCCTGCTCTCTGTGGCCACTGCTGGAATACATCGAGCTTTCTGGATTGCTTAACTTGCATACATCAATAATCAAAAGTGAATTCGTTGCGCGTTTAATTGGCATCAACAGCATTTCATTTCGTTATTACATATCACGTACTTCCTTTCGACAGCTAAACTACACGCTGCCGCTGTGGGTGCGATTACCAAATAAAGTGCAAGAATAACAAGAACAATTTGATATTGATAATGGGTAGCAAAAGGCGTTTAGGCAAGACCTCCTCCGCAGAAGTGGACTCACTTGAAACAGATGAATTGCTTGAACAGTTGGATCGGGTGAGGAGAAATATTCAACGAATTGACAAGGCTGTGCGTGAGCAGGCGGAACCTTTCGAGCCATGCGAGATGGAATGTCGTTTGGACATTCTAAATGATTACATTAAAAAGGCATTCGACCTTCAGCTACAAATCGAACAAATTAATATTGATATGTCGTGTCGGGCGGATTTAGAGGATTTATGCGTTTCGGCAAGGTCCTTTGTAATGTCAGCTTGCAGCCGTTCAAACAAAGATAAGGATAACAGGAGTATTATAAACACGTCAGAATTAAATACGTCCATGTCCCGCAGCCGATACCTCCCTCACATGAAGTTGCCTAAATTCGATGGCAATTATGCAGATTTTAAAAATTTCATAGGTCTGTTTAAAAGTTTAGTTGACGCTGATTGCTCATTGTCCAATGTAGAAAAGTTTAATCACCTTTTGTCGTGCCTAGAAAAAGAAGCCCTAGGAACAGTAAAGGCAAATCAGATAACAGACGATAACTCTGCCAAGGCATTAGAAAGTCTTACTCGAGTATACGATAATCCTTGCTTAATTTTTTTTGATAGTATCGCGCGCCTGTTTAACATTCCCACAATGTCTCATCCGTCTGCTGCATCGTTACGGTCGCTAATCGACACAGTTACCGCGATCTATGAATCCCTATTATCGCTGGGCAATGACCAGAAAATCGCAAACGCCATGATCATCCACATAGTGATGTCTAAGGTAGACCCAAAAACACGGTCTAGATGGGAAGAGCAGATGGATTATCAGTCCATTCCTTTATGGAAACAGTGCGCATACTCCTTAAATAAACGTTATCAGCATCTTGCAGCTGATGAATCAACCTCAGGCAAGTTAAAACATAATAAGGCTAGTCGTGATGGAAGTCTTCGCAAAACAAGTAAGACTTCACTAACTGTCTCCCAGTCGATAGACACTGCGAATCCAAAATGTTCCTTTTGCAAATCAATGGAACATTACATTCAAAATTGTGCATCATTTGCTAACATGTCCGTAGAAGCTCGATTTAAATTGGCAAAGAGTTTTCCGTTATGTATAAATTGCTTGCGAAAGGGACATGGCGTTTCACAATGCAAATCCTCAAATTGTCGCGTTTGCTCCAAGCCTCATCACACTCTTTTGCATAGGTATAACTCGATACCTCAAGTGTAGATGCAGCTCCAAAGGCTATAGATCCGAATTTCCTTCAGCAGTCTGTAAACTCAGCACTTAACCACAACGAAAGCGAGGGATCCGATCAAGTTCTATTAGCCACGGCTCTTGTCGATGTTAGGAATCAATCTGGCCAAAAGCAAATGGCAAGAATCCTATTGGATTCAGGTTCACAGGCTAATTTCATAACCGAGGAGTTAGCAAAAGGCCTTAATTTAAAAAGATATCGACATGACATAAAGTTATCAGGCATTGGAAACTCGCAGTTGACAGCTCGCCATGCTGTTCAAACCACTATTTGCTCTCGTATTAATTCCTTTGAAATGGTTGTTGAATTTATCGTTCTAAAATCTATTTCGTCGTATAATCCAGTACGGTCTTCACCAGTCACCGACTGGATCCCAGAAAATCTCACTCTCGCAGATCCCCAGTTCTATAAACCCAAGAGGATCGATATTCTAATAGGCGCGGGCGTATTCTTCGACCTACTACAGGTGGGAAAAGTTCGACATAATGACTATGGACCTACTCTTCAAAATACTGTATTCGGTTGGGTAGCGTCAGGAAGTTTTAAGTCAGCACAATCGCCAAGGTCTGCATCTTGCTCCATGTTAGGAATCCTTGACGAGTCAGCAACTTTGGACTCTATTTTAGGAAAGTTTTGGGAAATTGAGAAAGTACCCGATTTGACATCGGCTCAGTTATGCACTCCCGAGCAGGCATTATGTGAAAAGGTATTTGTAGATACAATATCTCGGCAGCCTTCAGGTAGATTCGTGGTGAGCCTTCCTTTTAAATCGAGCCCCAGCAGTTTGGGGCATTCCTACGACACTGCCAGAAGGCGCTTCTTGGCGCTAGAGCGCCGAATGTATGCGAACCCTACAGTACAGGAAATGTATCTCGATTTTATGCGGGAATATTTGGAATTAGGACACATGTCTGCAACAGATAATGTCGTACCAAACAAACCTCATTACTTTATTCCGTACCAGTGCATACTCAGACCACAAAGCGCGTCAACAAAGCTTAGGGTTGTATTCGATGCTTCGTCGAAAACAACATCACAAATTTCGTTAAATAATATACTTATGGTGGGTCCAACGATCCAGCCTTGTGTATACGCCACATTGTTACGATTTCGATTTCGTCCGTTTGCCATGACCGCCGACATCACTAAGATGTATCGACAGGTCATGATCGATGAGAATCATCGAGATTTTCAAATGATCATCTGGCGACGGAGCCAAGATGAGCCTTTACAGATATATCGGTTGAATACGGTCACTTATGGAACCGCCAGCGCTCCATTTCTCGCTATACGATGCTTAAAGCAACTTAGCGAAATCCATGCGAAATCGCATCCGCTAGGATCAAAAGCTGTCGCCGACGATTTCTATGTCGACGACCTTTTATCAGGAGCTGACACTCTCGAAGAACTCAAATCACTCAGGCAGGAAATCATTCTAATCCTAGAGTCTGCTGGGTTTGTGCTGGAAAAATGGGCAGCAAACTGTGACATGTACGATAGTCCTGTTCAGGAAGCAGAAATTCCGCTTGGCGAAACAGGTGACACGAAAACGTTAGGTCTTACTTGGAGTCCTTTGCGAGACGTTTTCAAATTCAGTATACACAAATTCAGTCAAGAGGTAGAACCTACCAAACGGTCAATACTTTCATTTGCAGCTCGTTTATTCGACCCCTTAGGTTTGATCTGTCCACTTGTCACTCTTGCAAAAATTCTCATTAAAAAACTTTGGTCCCTTAAAATAGGATGGGACGAAAAAATTCCTCCTGAAACTTTTAAATGCTGGGAATCAGTAGTATCCTCATTCCAGGAATTAGATACGCTAAACATACCTAGACATGTCGGCACCAATCGGAGAGGGACATACCAAATCCATAGATTTGCCGACGCTTCTGAAGACGCATATGGTTGCTGTCTTTATGTTCGAACGGTAGATTCTCATGGTGTAAAAACCACACTATTGACTGCCAAATTCAGAGTATCGCCAATTGATCGTATATGCATACCGAGACTGGAACTTTGCGCAGCCCATTTGCTTGCTAAACTATGGCATGATGTTCAGAAAATAATTGATTTTCATATAGAAAAGGTATTCATGTGGTCAGATTCGGAAGTTGTATTGTATTGGTTACGCATTAGCCTATCAACTCTTAAAACGTTTGTGGCCAACAGAGTGTCAGCCATTCACGAACTAGCTCCAACTGCAGTTTGGAGACATGTGCCTACTGCACTCAATCCTGCAGACCTTCCATCGCGTGGTTGTACGGTCAAGGAATTGAGAGAATCGTTTTGGTTTGATGGACCGTCATTTTTAGAGCGTAGCCCCAGTACCTGGCCAAGTAACACCCACTTGTCAGACACTTTGCCAGATGCACAAGCGGAAATAAGAGCCAGCGCTACTACTCACATAACCTCGGAGTTAGTTTCAAATCCAATTCTGAACATTGTTGAAAACTCATCGTCATATTTAAAAATTATTCGAATCGTCGCATTTATCTCTCGCTTCCTATATGGCTGAAAAGGGGCCTTGAGGACTACCTCAAGCCTATCATCGTCTGAATACGCATTTTCCTTTCTCACTATCGTTCAAGCTATTCAGCACGAAACACTCGCAATCGAATTTGAAAAATTGTCCAAGAAACATCATTTGCTAAATTCATATCAAAAGCTTAACCCATTTATAAGCACTGAAACAGTTGGTTATCGCACAGTGCAGCTGTTGCGTGTGGGTGGCCGCTTGTTGCACGCTCCGTTGGAACATAACGCTAAGTTTCCCCTTTTGATGCCAAAGGGAAATAATTTTGTAAGGCTGTATATTCAGCACCTTCATCGCACAAATTGTCACGTTGGGCCTCGTGCTCTTGTCGGGTTGCTCCGGCAGAGCATTTGGCTTGTTAATGCCCGTCGTGAATGCAGTGCAGTTGTCCGTCGATGTATACTCTGCTTTCGATACAAGCCTCGTCTGTTAACTCAGATAATGGGAAATCTACCGGCTGATCGTTTTCTAAGCAGTCGACCATTTAGAGTAAGCGGAGTTGATCCTTTCGGTCCCATCAGAGTATCGTTAGGAATCCGCGGCAAGACACCGGTAAAAATGTACGTGGCTGTCTTTATATGCTTTATATGCTGTTAAAAGACCTCACATCTAACTCGTTTCTTCTATGCCTCAGCAGATTCATCGGGCGTCGTGGGCCACTCGACAAACTGTACTGCGACAACGCAACAAACTTTGTGGGCTCAGCCAGGATGCTGCAGGAGATCAGCGCACACCTAGACTCGACCTCAGAGACTTTTGGCAGCTTTGGAACACGCTGCAAAGTCGACTTCATCTTCATACCCCCACGGGCACCCCATTTTGGAGGCCTATGGGAAGCGGCTGTAAAGTCAGCCAAACATCTTCTTATCAAAGCCGTCGGAAACGCCTTGCTAAAAGAGGACGAAGTTCAGACGGTACTTGTAGAAGTGGAAGCGGTTCTAAACTCGCGTCCACTAGTAGCCGATAGCAACAACCCTAACGATGGTGAAGCAATCACGCCCGCCCACTTTCTCGCTGCATTGCCACCAGTTAGTCTGCCTTCATCTGCGAAAGACAACCTGGGCCATCTCCAGCGGTGGCAACTAGTATCAGCAATAAAGCAGCGTTTCTGGCGGGATTTGTCTCGAGAATATCTGTCGAGCTTGCAACAACGAGCCAAATGGACAAAGGATTTCGCAAATCTCACAATCGGAACTGTCGTAGTCATCAGAGAGGATAACTTGCCGCCACAACATTGGCTGCTCGGCATCGTCACCGAGGTGATCTTGGGTCCAGATGGCAAGGTTCGAGTTGCAATTGTGAAGACCAGATCGGGAATCTACAAGCGAGCGATTCACCATCTTGCACCATTACCATTAGATTGAAGACCTGCATATCTTCAACGCGGGCGATGTATAGTCATTTCATTTAATTTTCTAAACTAATGTATAAATTAAGAATCGCAATTGCACAGCCGTTACATGTCCTACCACAGATAGCTGTGAGACGGCGCACAGCCTGCTAATATCGCAAATCAAACTTCCCCTAACGGGCGGCATTTAACGGCTAGTTTGAAATGTACATGTTTTCCAACATTGTAAACTGAAAATTCGCTTTAACATTCGCTTCAACCTTCGCTTCGACATTCGCGTCGAAATTCGCCTAGAAACTAGCCGCTGCGGCGAGTCCGCCAGCAGAGGATTTGGAATAAATCGCTAGAATTGAACGGACGTACTTTTATTAATTATCACTTGGGTAAATTCGGAGTACACTAAGTTGCTTTTTTTATCTCCTTCGCATTAAGCGATCACACACAAAAGACTGAATTTAATGCAGATGTTGAAAAACGAAACCAACAATTTTTGGAAATAGATGTACCTGAAGCAATATGCAACCCTTACCTGAACACTGCACCTCTTTGTGATAATAACTTTAGTTATATGTATGACAACCAGTGATGTCCTTGATAGTATTCTTAAGGTAAATCAAACGCGGAAGGTCTCGATAGCCTAAGCCCAAAATTTGTTAAAATTCTACTTCCCTTGTTGTTGCAGCACGTCACACATGTTTTTAACACATTTTTAACCACGAGCTCATTTCCGGCCGAATGGAAAAAACCCAAGATCATTCCGATTCCTAAAGCAAATAACGATTTCAGACCCATTTCTATACAGCCTTACCTTTCAAAAGATTTTGAAAACCTGAAAACTTATTGCCTTTGACTCAGTCAATCACAAAATCCTAGGTTCAAAGCTTAAGAACTTATTTAATTTTTCAGACTCTGCGGTAAACTTGATTAATTCATACTTGACTAATAGATTGCAAGCATTAGAAGCTGGAACGCAGTTTTCCACCTTAAGGCAACCAACAAGAGGTTTACCTCAGGGATCAGTTTTAGGGCCTTTATTGTTTACTATCTATGTCAATAATTTACATAGTGTCCTGTCTGACTGTGAAGTACATTTATAATCTGAAGATGTCCAAATATACATATGTTAGTAATCCTGTAAAAGAAGTAAATGTTTCCGTCAGTAGAAGTAATAAAATACTGTCAATTATTGACAAATGGGCGAAGGACAATGGCCTGGAAATAAATCCAAGAAAATCGAAATGCACGTATAAACAATACTTCAATCATTTATGAAGACCATGTAGTTAACCTCGGCATAACTTTTAGTAATACCTTAATATGGAGCAAGCATATTAATAAAACAACTGGTCGCACATTCTATATGGTCAGTTGCGTCAGCTTGCAGCCTCAAAATCTTTTATACCAGAAGAAATAAGATAATTAATTTTCAAA
This sequence comes from Drosophila rufa, assembly GCA_018153105.1. Classification (NCBI taxonomy): domain Eukaryota; kingdom Metazoa; phylum Arthropoda; class Insecta; order Diptera; family Drosophilidae; genus Drosophila; species Drosophila rufa. The sequence goes on from JAECXS010000135.1 coordinate 3,249,322, forward strand.
GTCATTCTTATTTCCACTCTCCTTTATGGAATCGAAGTTTTTGGCCATTGCATCGTGCAATGGCTCAATTGTACGTTATGTGTTTAATTTAAGACGCTATGATCATGTATCACACCTATCTTGTAAAATTGTTGATCTCAACTTGAATTTAAATAGAAACAAAATTAAAAAAAAAAAAAAAAAAAAAGAAATTTGTCATATATTATAAGTAAAATTTCTGTTACATGTCAAAAATGTCATGAAAAATTATATAAATTTGTAAATTAATACTACACTAAAATATAATATATAAAAACTTAAATAGTAAAAAAAAATTAAAAATACAAAAAAAATAATAATAAATTTGCCATATGGTATAAGTAAAATTTCTGTTACATGTTAGCTTTATTAAAAAATGTTTCTACTTAAGTATTAGTTTTAAGCGAAATTGCATTGAACCTGAAGTGACTACCGCAATAATAATAAGAGTAAACATGCAGCGCTAAACTTATAATTCGCCAAAATTGTTGATGCCAACTTAAAGTACATAAAATACCCTTTCATTTTCTGTACAACATTTTGATTTATGTTTTATATGAATACCACAATCCTTTCACAAAGATACACTTTTTTGTTCCAAATTTTCGATGAAAATAAAAACTACACCTTTTCTTCATTTTTAAATATACACTTGGCCCTCGCTTAACACGGGGGTTACGTTCCTAGAAATCCTCGTGCTAAGCGAAATCGTGTTAAGCGAAACATGGATTCAGTACAAAATAAGGGGTTATATTCTCAATATTCAAATTTGGTAGGAAAACAAAAATTGTTATTTGTTCAAATTTGGTCTGTTTTTATTAAAGTTTCATACATTTATTTAAAATTAACCAAAAGTTATTATGTATATGCCTTTAATAAATGCATAACATTCATATTTTCAAAATTAAAAGTTGGTATTAATTTAAAAAAGTTGCTTCATATAATTAATTAAAAGGTTAAACTTTATAGATTCTTAAAAATGTTAAAAAGTAAGGAGATCATATGTTTCTATTCATATCAAATTTGAAATGCATTTGGTGGCATTTAAAGTTTAAGCCAGTTTGTTTCAACATGCTTTCTTTTTTGGTGGCTCCTTATCAAAAAAATCAGTCATTTTCGATTGTTTTGGGGCTTTTAAAGCTTCTTTATAGCACTCCTTAAAAGGCAAAAGTATTTTTATGTTATTATAAATATGTAGCGATATTTTGCAATCGTGTAAGAACGAGGTTTTTAGAGTGCTAAAAGGGGGATGGGAGCAAATTTGTAACCGTGTAAGACCGAGTTCGTGCTAAAAGAGTCTGTGTTAAGCGAGGGCCAAGTGTACATATGTTTCTAAAAACCTGCTAAAATAAATAAACAAATTTGTATGCCATGGAAATATTTGACGTACTATATAAACTAATTTTGAGATATCATATAGTGTTTAAATATTAATATATTCCATTAAAAAAAATTTTTGTTAAACTTTAAATTAAGCTTTATTTCTACAGAACTATAGAGAATTCTCGGAAGTGCCGGTGTTGGAGCAGATTCAATTATTAAAAATACGATAATATACATTAAGAGAAATTATATTGAAGTTCAGCAGGTAGTGCAAAAACAAGAATTGTACAGAGAGTTGCGTCTCTCTTAGATCCGAACTTAAAAGCTCCAGCTTGCCGAATGGGGCGACTTTCGGCGACCCGAGCATAAGCACACATAGGTTAATGCGATCTGTATTGATGGGCAGTAAGTTATTATTATTATTACCTAGGCCTTGTTGCACCACGACCAGATGTTAGGTCTTTTGTGCCGGCCTGTAGGATTAAGGTAGAGCCTCTACACCTAGGCTTTTGATAAAGGAGAGCACTTTGACGGGGTCTATCTGTTCCCAAATCCTGTAGGGGGGGATAAGTTCACCTCCTAGTTGTTGAAGTCGACGTCTGATTAGCGAGGGGCATTCACATAGAACATGTTCTGATGTTTCGGGCTCCATCTCACAGAATCTGCATGTGTCGATTTCTGAAAGTTTTAATTTCTTAAGGTGATACCTTAGGTTGCAGTGACCCGTTAGGTAGCCTGTTAGAGTGCGAATTTCACTCTTTTTTAAGTTGATGATGCGCTTAGATCGCGACATTTGGGGGACGAGGAAATGTTTGGCTTGTCTCAGCCCTGCACTGTCGGTCCTCCTCCTCCCAATTCCTGAGCAGTTCTCTTTTGGGTCCTTTCGAAAGTCCACAGAACGGTTCGTGGCCGATTAGTGGTGTCATCGCCCCGCGTTTAGCCAGGAAGTCTGCCACCTCATTTCCTATATGGCCTTCATGGCCTGGCACCCAACCCACCGTTAAGATGTTCTTGGAAGCGAGGGCGTTCAGCTGCTGGAAACAGTTCTCTACAAGTCTTGAGAAGATCGTGAAGGACCTCAGCGCTATGAGCGCCGCCTGACTGTCAGAGAAGATGTAAATCCGTGCGCCTTGCATTTTCCTGCGAAGGCATTCACGAGCACAGATTTCTATGGCGTGTATCTCTGCTTGGAAAATGGTCGGAGACTTTCCCATGGCTATGGATTTGTTGAACCTTGGTCCAAAAATACCAGCCCCGGTGTTACCGTTTTCCAGTTTCGACCCATCAGTGTACCACGTTTGTGATCCTCTGGGTTTTAGGTTTAACACATATATATTATTTTTACATTAATCAACCAAATTAATGGTTATAAAATGTAGGGACTAGCAATAGTAACAAAAATAACATGGATGCATAACATAGAAACGGTAATCTCCCTAACATAGGGAACGAAGTGACAATCAGTGCAATGTATTTATTGGGGAAGGACTCTCGTTCTCTGCCGTCCTCCCATCCATAAGTCTCCTGGGTGCCGTCTTTGAAGCCTTCTTCTGGTCCTCGGTGTTGCCAATGAAGCAGCTAGTTGGTTCGCATGGACTCGAAGTCGTTCATTATACCGACTCGAGTGTCGATTAATTTGCTCCCTCACGGTGGGGATGTGAAGGTCCTTTGTAATGTCCACGTTCCTCATATACCACGGCGCATTAGTGATTGTGCGCAGCGCTCGGTTTTGGATCCTTTGCATGCGCATAATGTTCGAGTCAGACGCCGTACCCCATATCTGGATGCAATAGGTCATTGAAGGGACCACTATTGCCTTGTACAGAAGAACTTTGTTACTTAGACTTAGTTGACTCCCTCCTCTAAGCATCCAATTGAGCTTCCTAAGCTTATTCCGACATGTGGCTGCAATTTTGGTGGTGTGCTGCCTCCATGTGAGCCGCTTGTCGAGGATGAGACCCAGGTACTGTGCCTGAGGAGCTTGAGGGATGAGCGTGTCCTGGAACTTAACCCTAGGAAGGATTTGATGCCTTAGGGAGAAGTTGCAGTGTTGAGATTTGTTTCCGTTAATGCAGATGTTCCATCGATTCGACCACACGCTGTAGAGCTCCAGGAAGTTTTGCGTCATTCTGGAAGCTTCAATCCGACACGAAGAGTTAGCAATGAAGGCTGTGTCGTCAGCATACGTTGCCAGGAGGGTACCCGGATCACTGAGATTTGGCATGTCAGAGGTGTATAGGGTGTAAAGCACAGGACCCAACACACTACCTTGAGGTACGCCAGCTCTTATGCGTCTGATGGTTGATCTCGCACCTCTCACTTCAACCATGAAATTTCTATCTAGCAGATATGACTTTATCAGAAGAAACTGAGCAGTTGGCAAGAGAGATTTCAGCTTGAATAGGAGGCCATCGTGCCACACTCTATCAAACGCTTCCTTGACGTCCAGAAAGACAGCAGAGCTGTATTGTCTATTTTCGAAGGCATCCAAAATGTGTTGCGTCACTCTATGGGCTTGCTCAGGGGTTCCATGGTGATTCCTGAAGCCGAATTGGTGGTCTGGAATGGCATCCTGCACGCTTCTTACTGCCATCATTCTGCTAAGAAATATTCTTTCAAATATTTTAGAAAATGTGGGCAGCAGGCTTATCGGTCGGTAAGACGCAACAAGGTTCTCCGGTTTGCCTGGCTTCGGAATCATCGTTATCACAGCACACTTCCATTGTGTGGGGAAGTGGTGGATACGTAACATGGAGTTAAACAAGAGGACTAAGAACAATATACCCTTTCTTGGCAGTGCCTTGGCAACTCTGCTATCGACACCGTCGAATCCTGGGGCTTTACTGGGGAGCAGCTTTGTGATTTGCAGACAAACTTCTGCCGGACTAACATGTCAAATAGGCTCTGCTTCTGGGGAGGCAGCGTCGAGAAATGTCAGAGTATTCTCCACATCTTCACGATTTGCAAGATCGAATGGCTGAAAGCGATTCTCCAGTTCGTCAGCAAAAGCCAACGAAATTTCGGAATCCGATTTGCACCAAGTGTTGTCCGCACGCTTGATAGGGATTCTGCGAGGGGGCTGTCTTTTAACTATTTTTGCTGCTTTCCAGAGGTTAAATCCATATGGTTTTGTGGGATCAGCATTGCGCAGCAGATCAGCAAAATAGTTGTTTTTTGTTGTATGCAACAACTTCTTCAAACTGTCCTCAGCACGACGATATGCCCTTTTGTCAGCCGGATCTCTCGAGCTCAAGAATCTGCGGCGCAGGGATCTTTTCAACCTCACCAGATCCAGGACCTCAGGTTTTAAAAGAGCATGAGGTGGAACTGATGGGTTTATTGAACGTTGTCCACAGGTAGAGGATTCAGCAGCGATGTGTATATTACGTGCAAAGAGCTCAGTAGCGTCGTCAATATCAACGGGGGAGTTTAGGACCATGTTCAGGTCAACAAGTTGGTTAATAGCTGCCTGGAACCGTGGAATGCATGCGTTTTGCGGAAGCACACTCGTTTTACGGGAGAGTTTGAAAGCAGCAGTCCTTAGTTCGATTACCAAGGGGATGTGGTCGGAACTTAATTCAAAGCTTTCTGAGATGGTGAGAAGCTCAGATCGAATCCCTCCATATATGGCAAAGTCGATAGCTGATGGTGTACGTTGACTGTACGGGTAATGCGTGGGCCCTCCAGTAGCAAGGACCTGGATATTGGAACTAAGGATACAGTCTGCCAATGCTCTTCCTCTGAATGTACAGTTTCGAGAGCCCCAAAGTCGATGGTGTGCATTCCAGTCACCGGCAATTATAAAATTGGGTCCAAGTTCCTCAAAAAGTAATTTGAAGTCGTCGCTGGTACGCTGAATGTTAGGTGGACAATAAATAGAAGCAATGACAATTTCACCGTGGTCCGTTTTAACTTTGACTGCAGCCCATTGAGCACTTGGATGTTCCATTGTTGCGAACTGGTGGTATTGGAGACAGGACTTTATGATAATTGCAGAGCCTCCACGATGGCGATCGGCCGGATGATTTGATTGTTGAATGTCATACCCGTGTAGCTTGTAATATGAACGAGAGGAAAAGTGTGTTTCGCTGACCAACATAATGTCAATATGATGTTTCCGCACAAAGAGCTCCAGCTCCTGAGCCTTGTTGGTCAGCCCGTCGGCGTTCCACACACCGATTTTGAGCCCAATTTGACTCATGGTTGGGATGGATGAACTGGGAGAAGGACAGAGCTCGCTTTAGTAGCTCCTGGCGCCATTTGTGGTATAAGGCCAGTGATGAGGGTCATCATTGACATCATCATCTGGAACATCTTGTCGAGTTGAGCCACGAGGACTGACATCTTTTCATCAGAACGCATGTACATTTGCTCTTGTCGCTGCCATTGAAGATCATTTTGGATATTCCGGAGCTGCTGAGATGACTGTTGTTGATGAGACTGTTGTTGTTGTTGTGGTCCTGAATGTTGCTGTCGGCTTGGAGTTTCCTGCGTTGGTTGCAGTGACTGTCGGTGGCTTTGGCTTTGTTGATTTGAGTTCCGATTCCTACTTCCTAGTGGAGGGAACTGTTGTTGAAGCTGATGGGTTGTCCACTGCGGTCGGCTGGCCTGTTGAGTTTGTTGTTGAAGAGATCCAATAACAGCGTTTGCGTATGAAAGCGATGCCACAACACCACTTTGTGCACTTGATCGTGCAGAGGCTGGTTGTTGTGGAGGGCTTCGATGGGATGTAGCACTTCTACGGCGACTTACTGTCTGCTGGTAAACAATACAGCCCTTGTAACTTGCTGTGTGGCTACCTCCACAGTTTATACATTTAACTGGATGAATTTCTCGATCACAGGCCTCAATCGCATGTTGTTGACCACATCGCACACAGTTAAATTCCTTATGGCAGTTATTTTTTGTGTGATTAAAGGATTGGCATCTAAAGCATTGAACGACATCATCCTTTTTGTGGGGAAGTTCAACTTGAACCCGTTGGCGACAGAGCGTCTTAAGCTCATGAATTTCTTTGTTGTTGGCGGCTGGTTCTAACTCAACAAAGACTAGGTTGACTAGCTTTGCTTTGTCAAACCGGCTTCTAGGTCTATTAACGAAGCGCACAATGTGGCCAAGCAATGTCAGACTTTCCTTAATGTCCTCATCCGGGGTGGAGTGATGTACACCTCGGATGACTATGCGGAAGGATCTTTCCTCTTTAAGCTGCCAGGTATGAAATGGTACCTTTTTATGGAAAAAGATTTTGTAATGGCTCTGTACGCATCGGAATCTGCAGCCTGGATCGAAACTGAATTGTCTGGGTGGCATTTTATGGAGTATTTCGTTGGGTGGACGATCATATCTGTGGATCTGATAAGTCCGTTCAGATTTTCACAATTTTTGACCACAATTGGGGGTGGCTTGTGAGGCGGTGGGGTTTCCTTGTTGCCTGCGGGCTGGTTTGGAACCCGAGTGTTGGGAATATTGTTGATTATACTGTTGTTGTTGATGTTGTTGGTACTGTTTTCGGGGTTGTCGTTTATACTGCTATTGTTGTTGCTTGAGCTGGTATTGGCTTGGTCGGAGTTGTTGTGAGTGACGTTTCGAGAAGAGAGAATGAGTTCGTCGTCTGTGTCCATGCCTGACAGTTCCAAGAATCGATTCTCAAGGTTATAGACTGGGCTATTTGATCCCTTTAGGATTTTGCTATTAACAATAGGAGACTTGGAGTCAGAACGGCGTTTGTTAGAAATGGGCCGTGGGGTCCACCAGTCATCGTCGTCAGTTATGGCTTCTAGCTCAGAGTGTTGGTTTTGAAGTGAAGTAACCACTGGAGTCAATTGGACAGGAATGGGTAGTATAGCTTGGGCAGCAGGAGCGGCTCGATTCGACTGCACTTTACTCGAGGGGTAAGGGCTTGGGCGTCCTCGAATGGAACGCGTGCTGCGGGACGTATGATGAGCATTGTCCAAAGGAGTAGGGGACGCCGAACAAGAGACATCCGTCATCGTCGCCGTGGAGTCAGAGAGCTCCGCCATGCTCTCAGTGGGAAGGGAGGCTTGAGGACACAGGGAAGTCGACACCTCGCCGCGGTAAGAATCGGCTGTGAGCGGTCTCTGCGAGGCAGAAACCACAAGACCACAGCCAGTCACAGAAACTTGCTGAATCGCGAGAATATAAACAAGCCAAAAATAAATACAATTTTCTGAGGAAAAAAAAAAAAAAACAAAAACTTTTTTTTTTTTTTTGAAGAAAAATTTTGTGAGAAAATTTTTTTTTTTTTTTTTTCAGAGCTAAAATCGAGACGTCCGTACCGCTTGACACGTAGTTCTGACGTGAATAATCCTCTGGGTAGAGATATTGATTTTGTGTTCCAATCGTGTCTGGTGTACAAGACTACAGAGAAGTTTCTGTGGAAGATAAGTTTAGGTTTCTGTTCGTCAGTTACGCGCAGAATGGGCTCGTTTATTAAGGGTTCGAGAACCCGTAAATGCCCCGTAAGATCACCACTTTTTATGTCGGTGATATTTTGAAGGCGAAGTGCCCCCAGACAGGCCTCCTTTTTCAGGGTTATGGTTAAAGGGGGTATGCCAGTTATGACTCCAAGTGCTGCAGTGGGGCATGTTCTTATGGCTCCAGTAATGCCTATGCAGACCAGTCTTTGTATTTTGGTAAGTGCTGCTGCAGCTGTCTTCTGGGTAGCTTTCGTCCACCAAGCAAGAGATGCATAGGTTCGGTTTTACCACAGTGTTAAAAGACCAGTAGATCATTTTGGGACTTGGGCCCCATGTTCTACCGAAAAGCCTATTGCAAGCGAAATATGCTCGAGTGGCTTTATTTATTGTCTTTTCGAGGTGTGAATTCCAGTTGAGCTTGGAGTCAAGTATGACTCCTAGGTAGTTGGCTTAAACCGAAAAATCAATGGTGGATCCATTTAAGGATGGTCTAGTTAAAGAAAGAGACCTTTTCCTGGTAAATGGAACTAGAACAGTTTTAGATGGGTTTATGGACAATCCTTTGTCCTGACACCATCTGCTGGCTATATTTAGGGCTTGCTGCATGCGATCCGAGATGGTTTGCTCATGCCAGCCCACTATACAGATGACTAGGTCATCAGCGTAGCCTTGAGTGGGGAATCCTAAGTTGTTGAGCTCATACAGTAGCTCGTCAATGACCAGAGTCCACAGGAGAGGAGAGAGTACTCCCCCTTGGGGGCATCCCCTTGTGGCTGTGATTGAGGTCATGGTTCCCCCAAGGTCTACAGTTATGATTCTGGATTTGAGCATTTCCAGAATCCACCTAATGATGGGTGTGGAGACATTTATACGTACAAGAGAGGCACGTATAGCCTCATATGAAGTGTTGTCGAAAGCTCCTGAGATGTCTAGAAAGTCACCTAGTGCTATTTGTTGAGCGACAATGGCCTTTTCAATGGTCGTTGTAAGGCAGTGAATGGCAGTCTCAGTTGACTTACCAGCTTGGTACGCATATTGGTACTTATGTAGGGGAAGGTGCTTGAGATTCACCTCCCTGATGTGCTGGTCAATTATCTTCTCCATAGTTTTAAGTAAGAAGGAGCTAAGGCTAATCGGTCTATAGGACTTAGGCAGTTGGGAATCTTTCTTCCCTACCTTTGGAATAAACACAAATTTTACCTTAGCCCATTTGCTTGGTATGTATCCAAGCACGAGACTAGCTCGGAATAGACGGACCAGGGGGAGTGCAAGTTGGTGCAGTCCCCGCTGCAACAGGCATGGAAAAATTCCATCTGGTCCTGGAGATTTGTATGGACTAAAACTTTGTATAGCCCATTTTACGCTATTTTGATGAAACAAACTATAGGGCATGCTTCCAACACGGTCTGATTGATAGGGGGGTTCCCTTCCCTCAGTCCTGTTGGAGTCTGCCCTATAGTTTGTTTCATCAAAATAGCGTACATCAGTGTACAGATGCCGTTTGAGTGGTCTTTTGAGAGGGCTTTTTGTAGCCTGACAGCTTCCGGGAGAGTCGAAATCTGCCCGCAGTGTTGGCGCCACGTAATGGGCAGTAAGTTAGTTCAACTAACTTAGTTGTCGAAAGAGTCTTGGTGCAGCCAGACAATAAATCTTGAAGTTGGAACTTGATGACTTTTCTGTTCGTCGTTGGAAATTTCTAAGCCATCGCCGGCCGGCGTTCATTAAATTAAATTTATTATTTGGCCGTGAAAACTATCAAACATAATCATTTTGGCGCCCGAACTAGCGGCTCGGATTTTGAAGTTAAAACTAACTTCGATTCGGCTCAAGTGGAAAGCTCGTCCAAAGAAAAAGGGAAGTTTTTTTCGTGGAGGTGCCATGCCAAGCAGTGAGGTAAGACAACCTCAAATTTTAACCAAAAATAATCTTCCCAACATTTGGCTCTCAGAGAGTTAATTTAACCGAAAACCGAAAAACCGAAATTATCAAATATAAATAGCGGTTTTTTAATTTGTCTCCACTCTGACTGCAGTCAAACGGTTTCGAGAAACTATCAGGCGTGCTCCGGTTTTCACTTTTATTTACAACAACAAGTGTTTGATATTTTTAGACACAATTTACCAAATATTAAATTTACCAACCATTTTAAAGCCTTCAGCCTCAGGTTTGCGATCAATAATTGATACAATGTAGACTCTATTTTCTTCGCTGGAATCATTAGGAAATGAAAAAGAGATATTGAATGCAATTTTAATTCACAGAACGTTGTCAAAGGTAGATCATACCACTAAATCTCGCTTCGAGAAACAGTTGGAATACGACGCACTGCCGTCATGGGCTGATTGCTTAGCCAAATTAAACCAATCTTACCAACATCTAGTTACAGAGGAGGCAACGGCAAACAAAAATAAAGTATACTCTAAATCAGATCGTGGTAAGAACTTTTCAAGATTTGCATTTGCATGCAGCACAGGAGAAAATGTTTGAGGGGAGGACACATTGTAGGCATGAAGTTGAAAGTTCCGAATGAAATCCGAATCTAGGGTTTAACGCGTATGCCTCCCACGTGTCAAGTGCAGCTCAAGTCATATTAGCTATAGCAATTGTACAAATAAAAGACAGATGTGGACAATTTCAGTTAGCCTGAGCGGTACTTGATTCTGGTTCTCAAGTTAACTTCGTTTCGGCCACTTTATTATTATTATTATTACATGGGCCTTGTTGCACCGCGACCAGATGTTAGGCCTTTTGTGCCGGCCTGTAGGATTAGGGTAGAGCTTCTACACCTAGGCTTTTGATGAAGGAGAGCACTTTGGCGGGTCTATCTGTTCCCAAATCCTGTAGGGGGGGATAAGTTCACCTCCTAGTTGTTGAAGTCGACGTCTGATTAGCGAGGGGCATTCACATAGAACATGTTCTGATGTTTCTGGCTCCATCTCACAGAATCTGCATGTGTCGATTTCTGAAAGTTTTAATTTCTTAAGGTGATACCTTAGGTTGCAGTGACCCGTTAGGTAGCCTGTTAGAGTGCGAATTTCACTCTTTTTTAAGTTGATGATGCGCTTAGATCGCGACATCTGGGGAACGAGGAATCTCCTTTTCCTCCCAATTCCTGGGCAGTTCTCTTTTGTGTCCTTTCGAAAGTCCACAGAACGGTTCAGGGCCGATTAGTGGTGTCATCGCCCCGCGTTTAGCCAGGGAGTCTGCCACCTCGTTTCCTATATGGCCTTCATGCCCTGGCACCCAACCCACCGTTAAGATGTTCTTGGAAGCGAGGGCGTTCAGCTGCTGGAAACAGTTCTCTACAAGTCTGGAGGAGATCGTGAAGGATTTCAGCGCTATGAGCGCCGCCTGACTGTCAGATATGTAAATCCGTGCGCCTTGCATTTTCCTGCGAATGCATTCACGAGCACAGATTTCAATGGCGTGTATCTCAGCTTGGAAAATGGTCGGAGACTTTCCCAAGGCTATGGGCTTGTTGAACCTTGGTTCAAAAATACCAGCCCCGGTGTCACCGTTTTCCAATTTCGACCCATCAGTGTACCACGTTTGTGATCCCCTGGGTAGAGATATTGATTTTGTGTTCCAATCGTGTCTGGTGTGCAAGACTGCAGAGAAGTTTCTGTGGAAGACAAGTTTAGGATTCTGTTCGTCAGTTACGCGCAGAATGGGCTCGTTTATTAAGGGTTCGAGAACCCCTAAATGCCCCGTAATTTCGTCACTTTTTATGTCGGAATTGAACAGTTTTAGACGGGTTTATGGACAGTCCTTTGTCCTGACACCATCTGCTGGCTATATTTAGGCCACTTTAGTACAGAGGTTGTTACTTCGGTGTTGTCGTGGTGCCTCAGTCCTTGGAGGACATAGGGCTGAGGAAGTGGCCGCCTGGATAGTAGACACGATTTGTGCAGCTGAGCTCGCCGGATTTGGGGTGGGTTCTTTGGACGCCACTATACTCTCCAAACGTAATCAGAATAATTATTTACGTGCCTGAAAAATAGAAGAAATCGTTCGTCAGCCTGTCTTTCTGTCCACATTGTCCCGCAAGCAGATTTATGATTGATCGTGAAAACGATCGGGCTATGTTTTGGCCGTTTTCCCACCCTATTCGCAAACTTCGTGCGCCGTTGGATCGTCGCGGGCCGTGCAATACGATCCCCTTTTGTTCATGTCGTTCGTCAAAAGTTATGTCATTTTCTTGACCCAGTCTTCCAGTTGTACCAATGCCCCCCTTTTAATGGGTTTCTACCAATGCATATTTGTTGTTTTAAGTTCACATTACAAGTTTATTATAAAGGTTATTCAAACGTGTATTGGACATTAAAGTGTGTTATAGCTATTCTGAATTGATTTAAATTGTGTAATTAATATTTAGGTGTATTTAGAATATAGTGTATTTTTGGAAGCTAATATTTTATAATTAATAATTAATATTTCATATGGTAGATAGTGTATATGGGGGCACGATTATATATATATATATAAATATGTCTGCTAGTATTGGGAAAAATGTCCCGGTGACTCACCCTCTGTTATTCCATCGTTGAGAGCTCTCGTTCCGGAGTTGAGGTTTTTATTTGTTGGAAGGTTAGGCAGAATTAAGCATATATATATATAATATCGTGCTGTGTTTTGGGGTTAGTAATTCACTAAATGCACAACATTTTGAAATCAAATCAAAAATGATTTTAAAAAAAAAACCTTAATAAAATATAAGAAGTGTATGGATGTTGACAAATGAGTTTATATGTTTGGGAAATTGTTGTGGCGGCTTTGCTTTTATATGTTTCTTGTCAAATTGTTTTTGTTATGTCGTTATTGAACCAGGGGTATCTTTGTTGGTGAATTGGTTGCTCCTTCATGTTGTTCGATGCTCCTCAATTACTTGTTCGATCTCTTGGCTATCAGAGACATCCTTCAAGTTTTTATGATGTTGAAGATTGGGGTTGTTGTTGAAGGATTTAGAGCTATTCCTAGTGATACGGGTAGTTGCACAGTTTATTGCAAAATGTTGAATGTCCTTCAGGATTCACTTTTGGATGCGGCAGATTGTTTTACTCGTAGTACTGCTAACATAGGTCCATTAGGATTCACATAGTTCGCGGCACTGTTCGACGGGATGTTGTAACGGACTGCATCGCACATTTTCCGCGGTCGCGAAAAGCTATCCGACTTTTAAACTTATGCGCCTTGTACGCATTCACTTTGGTCTTGGGGGATTTCGAGTCTTTCCGAACAGACTTCCCGTCCTTAGCTCTGACTTCGACTATCTGAAGTACAGCTATATTGGGGTCTTTTATATCCAAAGACTGTACCAAGTATTGCCTAGGAATCTCCGGAATGGAACACAAAAGTGTTCTCACCTAGTGTCATCCATTCCCCTCTTTTCGCCTATTGGCTGGAGTTTTGTGCAATCTTGCCCGTGTTGATTTTCTAGAACACTAGCTCATTGGCTATTCTTGATTTTCTTCCGTGTTAACCAAATGACCCACGTCGGCCCTAACCGGCGTACGTAACAAGGTTGCGCTTACAGCGCGAGGAATCTTCACTTAACATCATAACAGTGGGAACCAGTGGCGGATCCACGGGGGGGGAAATTAGGGAAATTTCCTCCCCCTTGGGACCACAGAACCAGAAAATTTTACTTGTTTGCTAGAAAAATATTCTCTGCAATAAAAAAATGAAAATACAACAGTGACACTCTTCTCACCAAATACGCTATGGAAATCACAAGAAGATACTATCATAAATTGCATTTATGACCTGTCTAAACTTATTTAACCCTTTTCTGGGCGACTCACAGCGGAAGTACTAAATTCTGAATTGAGAAAGAGTCGAAGCCTTGAGTACAGTATGAGACCTATATGCCCGCAGAGATATCGAACCAATGGGGCGTTCGATAGTCGCAAGCGGCATCATGGCTATATGTTTTTCGTAGTTCGTAGTGTCACCTAGCGTCAGTTGACACCACGAACCACAAAAAACATATGGACATGATGCCGCTTGGGGAACGTGGGGAAAGGGCTATTCTGCAAATATTGTCCATGGTTTACGCCTCGAAATCAAGAAGGTTATCGGGGAAATACTCCGCTTGGGGTACTTGTAACGCAGCCGTTGGCTGATTTCAAAAATTTGGTTGGGATCAAGAGTGTGTTAGAAATTCATTCTCAAAATATGTACCATAAGAATGCAATGGCAACTGGGAAGGACTTCGTGAGAGACTATCACAATCCACAACGAAGCGTCCGAAATCTTCTCGACGAAAACCATCTTTCGCAAACGCAAGAGAACAGAAAACGACTTATCCCCATTGTGAAAACGGTCATTTTTTGCGGAAAGCAGAATATTCCACCTCGTGCTGAGCTCTACACGATTGTTTTCGATGAATCTCCAGATCTGTCGGGAAAAGCTCAGGTAATACTTTAATCCTGCCAATTATTACGTAGACGTTGAATTTCCGTAAAAATATAATAATTGATGCCTATTGTCTGAACTATCGGATAGTGGTTGTTCCCAAGAAAATAAACAGAAATTTACTGAATAATGTTTCTCGTTACAGATTAGCGTTTGTAGCATATAACGTATCCCAAAAGGATATTGGTTGAAACGAACGGATGGTCGGGAGTCCTATTTCGCAGAGCACGTGCTTGTTCCCGGCTCAAGTGAGTCGGCCGTTGGGCGGGGTTCCCTGTATAAAAAGTCTGCTAGGCTCATTGCTCGCGGTTATTTACAATAATAAAATATCACGTGCTGTTATATGGTTAGTCATTGATCCTGACAATTAATCTATAAAAAGAAAAGGGGAAGAAACGGGAGAGAAAAGGGAGTCTGAGAGAGAAGATTGTAGCGTCCTGCGCAACCGTATGAGCCAACTCAGGTGGTGTAGAGCGGCCATATCCCCACCCTACCAATGATCGCCAGTGCCAAATACATCTGAAGGATGATAGGCGATCCCTTTTTGGTTGCCGAACAACTACGTCATTGCCTCACTTCGGATTGCCATGATTCCTGAATTCAAACGCGTCTATTCGCACTTCATTATAACTTTTATTTACGGGCTAATTAAAGATAGGTTTAAAGTAACTAATTAATTTAGCCATTAAGGCTTCTTGGCACTTATTTAATATTCCTAATATTGATTTTATTTTAACTTTATATTTTGTTACTATTGGCAAACCTTAGTTAGGAGAAAATGAGCAGGCTGTGGCTGGAAAAGAACATGCTGTTTGCATGGATAGCAGATAGGTAAATATTTATAATAATAATAATTAGCTTTGTTTTCTTTTAGGTAGCATAACTTAAAATGTTTGTCCTCAGTGTATATATTTTTAGGTGATTTTAATTATTTATTATATTTACTGCTAGTCATTACTGTTGAATTTCATAATTGTTAAATTTTAATTTGTTACGAGTTCTAATACTTTTTTAATTACCAGTAAATATAGATACTTAATTGATGGTATTTAATTTGACTTATTCATAGTTTATTCAGATTTTAAGTATCCATATTTATTTCAAATTTTTCGAGTTCTTAATTAAGTTAACGAAAATTATTTAATATTTGACTTCATTCAGATCCGGGAAAAGCAAACCAAAGCAAAATAACAAGAGTAAATTAAGAAAGGGTATATCTCGACTTACAGTTGTCCATGATTCCTTCGGCGAAAGATCTTTCTCCAAGTGCTACATGGTGTCTAGTATAATATTGGGGGGTATATATAGATTTATTATTTATATTTTAATTCGCTCTTCTTCTTTGATTATTTCATTATTCACTTCTTGTTTCTTTCTTTTTCAATCGCATTAAATTATTTAAGAATAGTACGCCAACAGCTCTCACTTTTCTTCGCACTTGCCATTTCGGGTTGTTTTAATAATATATTCAAAGATAACAGTAAGAGGCCGGTTTGCAAAAGTATTTAAAAATGAAAATTAAAAAAATAAAGCAAAGAAATCTAAGAATTACATATTTAATGCTCAAAAACGTTTATAAGTTTACGTTATTCTTCATTTGTTGTTGTTGTCGATCACATGGTTGGGGGTTATGCTTAGATTTTCACATGTTGATGTTGTTGTTGTTTACGTATGGAAGTTCACGATTATGTTTTACTTGTTGTTGTTACTTGTGTTTGTTGTTGTTCACATTTGTAAGTTTTCTGATTAGGTTTGTTTTAACTTGTTGTTGTTGCTAGTTTAAAATATTCCTATTAAGATTTTCACTTGTTTTAGATTTTTAAATTGTCCTATTAGGTATTTTACTTGTTGTTGTTGTTGTTCCTAATGGCAGATGGGTGCTCCGCTGGCCACGGTAAATATGTGGGTGCTCCGCTGGACAAGGTAGAAAATATGTGGGTGCTCCGCTGGCCACAGTTGCAGATATGTGGGTGCTCCGCTGGCCAATTTTCACAGCTCTGGCTTGGGCTTCGTTAAACGAAGGAGAAATGCAGATGCCGGAACTTCGCTGGCCACAATGGATGCTGCTGGCCGCAATGGCTGAGGCAACCCGAAGTTGACCGTAGCACGTGAGGGTGCTCCGCTGGACAAGGCGATCCGTAATTAAGCACAACGTGCCAGAATCTAATAAATTATGATTTATTAGTTTCTGCGGGGAAATATTGGCGTAGCCAGTACATACCTTGAGTCTGGCACACAAAAAAACTTAAAAGTGGTGGACAGATTGCGGATGGGCTTTTTCTTGGTAGCTTAAGAAAGAAAAACGTCTGTCCGGCTTAAGATCGGGGCGGAAAAGAATTCTGGCAACGAGAAGTTAGCTGCACTTGGCTTAGCCCAGGCTTGCATTTTACTCACTGTGCGATAGAGTGTTGGAAGGTTATCCGATACTCCGCCCATAGATGGCGCTTTTGATCATTAAGGGCCTAATAGGGCGCCTAATTCAAATTTGGCCGCTAGGTGGATTTTTTCATAGTGACAAGCGCTACTACAATTCCCCCCGCTAAAATCACACTTGTTGGGTCAACAAGAGGGATACACGCTTGGAACTGACACTATTGCTTAAGATCCTTAGCATGGTATTTTCCAACTAATTTCCCTTGCATATCCTCAATTTCGTAATACGCTGATCCTAGCTTTCGTTTTATTCTTCCTTTAACAAAAGTTGGGACTAATTTTGCGTTAAAACCCTTGGTAAAGCAACTTTGTTGAAAATTCCTACGAAAAATGTCCTGGCCTACTACGAATGAGACTTGCCGACTTCGAAGATTATATACTTTTTCATTGCGGGCATGTTGTTTTTGCATGTGGTGGTTGGCTTGATTCCTCATAAGGTCTAAGGAGTCATCCTTGTTAAACGCAATGGATCGATCCTCTAACAACTGTAATCGCCGCAAGAGATCATACGTACTTGCACGGGTGATCATGTGTTGACCAAAAACAAGTCGATAAGGGGTATTATTCGTTGCAGTGTGCAAACTTGATCGCAGAGAACAACAGATTCTACTTAAATTTTCATCCCAATTTGATTGGTCAGGATGTACATAGGCTTTTATGGCCGATAGTACTGAGCGATTCACGCGTTCCGACGCATTTCCTTGAGGGGCATACGCTACCGTATACGAGTGGTTTATCCCATATCTATCCAGCAAATTGTTAAACGCATTCGACTTAAATTGGACTCCATTATCGGATACTATAGTCTCCGGAACTCCAAAACATTGAAAGAGGTTCCCCTCCATGAAGGGCAGAATAGCATCGACGGAAAACTTTTTCACCGCTTTCAAGAACGGGAATTTCGTGAAATGATCGACTACGATGAAAATCCCAATGTGTCCTGCCTTAGTACGTGGATATGGTCCTAAATAGTCTATATAGAGCTTCTGAAAGAACCGATGACTCTCTGTAGACTTTGCCAATGGCGGTCTTAGTGTTCGGTTTGATGGATTGGTGACTTTGCAGATTTCACACTGGTTAACATAAGTTCGCACATCGGTTACTAAGTTCGGCCAAAAATAGTGACGACGTATTCTCTCGAGTGTTTTGTTTATTCCACCATGAGAGGATAGTGGGTCATCGTGGGCTAGTTTTAGTGCCTCTGGTACTAGTTCTGAGGGTAACCAGAGCTTCCACGCTTGATTATCTGAAATTTTGCTATCGTCTAAATGTTCCGTTCGACGAAAAATAAATCCGTCCACAACTTTCATGTCAGCAACTTGTCCTTTTTCAAGTTTCTCTCGTAACTCCTGATAAGAGGGCGAGTTAAAGTGTGGGGACTTTAGGTCAACAAACTGGTTTAACTCGACAGCGGATAAATCTTCAGTAAACTCGTATCCTTGTAACTTTAATGCCCATCGAGCTAATCGGCTACTGAGATCGGATTGAGCCATCAATCACTTTAAGGATGCATGGTCGGTTATTACCGTAAATGGGTGTCCCTCGATATAGGCTCTAAATTTCTTAATGCTTAACAACGCCGCCAAACATTCTTGTTCAGTAACCGAGTAGTTACGCTGGCATTTATTAAGCTTTTTGGACATGTACCAAATGGCACTTCATCGCCTTCTTCATTTATTTGTATTAGAACTCCCCCTATGCCAGTGTGGCTTGCATCACAGTGTATATAGAACGGTCTGTCAAAGTTCGGGGTATGCAACACTGGGGCTTTGCAAAGCTCTCTTTTAAGAGTTTTGAAGGCTTCTTCTGCAGCTCCGGACTACTCAAACCGTTTCGAATGTTTTAACGCATCGGTTAATGGTGCTGCGATAGAAGCAAAGTTACCAATAAACTTTTGGTACCATCCAATCATCCCTAAAAAACGTCGTAGCTGCTTGACTGATCGAGGGGCTGGATATCCAGAAATTGCTTCGATTTTGTCTGCATCCATGGAAATGGTACCATTACCGACTAGATGGCCTAAATAACGCACCTCCTTCATGCAAAACTTGCTCTTCTGAACGTTAATCGTCAACCCAGCTTTTTCCAAACAAGCTGCGATTTCGTTTAGTACTGACAAGTGTCGAGAAAACGTATCCGACACAATCAAAAGGTCGTCTAAGTAAATAAATACCTCGTTTTTCAATGTAACGGGTATAACGCGATCCATTAACTTTGACATAGTAGACGGGGCATTGGTTAACCCAAACGGCATTACCGTGAACTGGTATAATGCTCTGTCCGGTATTGTAAAAGCGGTTTTATCGCGAGAGCCTGGCTCGAGTGGGATTTGCCAATAGGCATCCTTTAAATCGAGGCATGTTATAAATTCGGCTTTTGGAAGTCTACTTAAAATACCGTCAATTATGGGCATTGGGTATGCGTCCTTTCGAGTGACTGCATTGACTTTACGACTGTCAACGCACAAGCGAACTTTGCCTGGCTTGCGAACTAGTACAACTGGTGATGACCAAGCACTTTCGGACTCTTCTATGACACCTAGTGCTAACATACGATCTAGCTCTTCAAACAAAAGCTTCTCAATCGCTGGTGACAATGGATAATGCCGCTGTTTTATCGGCTTTGCGTCGCCTACGTCAATAGCATGAGCGATTAAATTAGTTCTCCCTAAACCTTTTTCCGTATAGGATGGGAAATTTTGAATAGTCTTATCTAATTCTACTCGTTGTTCTCTTGAGATTGGTATGAAAGAATCAGTATCTATAGTTGCTAGACTCTTCTCAGCAGTGTATTGAAGAATATCTAACGGAAGTAAATGGAACTCGGTCCAAAAATCGATACCTAAATACAGAGACTGTATTAATGAGGGGACGATGTATAATGTTAAAAGTTTCTTATCGCCTTTGTATTCTACTTCTGTACGTATCTTGCCGATTATATTTTGAGTTTGCCCATCAGCAGTTCGTACAGACGTAGTCATGGGTTTTAGTATTACCTGTTCTTGCAATAAATCTGCAGCCAAAGCTCCACCTATACAACTGATAGAAGCTCCAGTGTCCATTAAGCCTATCACTGAGCGTCCTAGGACCTCTACGTTTGCATATGGACGACTATCAGCGGAAATAATGGCAGACAGTAAACACTTTTGTTCCTTTTTCAGGTTCCGGTAATAGGATTGTATGCGTCTTATAGAACGTCTTTTTCTTTTAGAATACTTGTCAGATAAATCAGAATAGGTAATCGGTGTAAAAAGGTCAAATTCAGAATCGCTGGTCAAATCTGGTGGGGTTTGGTCAGAAGAGTTGAAATCTTCTATTCCGTGTTGGTTGCCTTGGAAACTGTCGGTTTGCGTGCACTTTTCACTAGTGCACGAGATTGATAGTTTTTTGTACCTGTACACTTAGGACAAGAGGGTCGATAGGTATCAGGTTTTCCACAACCATAACAACAAATTGTTCGCTCAGCGTGACAATCATGGTATACATGACCTGTTTTACCACAATTCCAACACGCCTGGTTATGGCGGACAGCTCGGCGTCTTCTATTTCGCTTTCGCCTTCTGATTCGTCTTTGATCTCGTGAACCATACGACGAGGTGCTGGCAGAGGTTTTCGCACTGCCGGATTGACTGAGATCAAAAAGGCTTCTCTCATGCGTACTATGCGTCTTAACTGTGCCGCACTACTAAAATGGTGGTATAGTAATTCGAGTTGAATTTCGGGCAATCAATTTGACCGCACGCACTCTAATAAAGCTAGATCAGACATAGGCACGGACAACTTAGCGGTCAACTTAACAATGCTTTCAAAGAACTCATCAAAGGATTCCCCTATCTTCTGCTTGCGACGATCAATGGAAGCTCTGATATTAATGTCAGTTCGTTCCTCCCTAAACTGCTCTCTTAAGGCTTCGCAAAGACTGGGCCAAGTTTCTTCTTTAACACTTTCTTGATACCGCCAGTACCAATCACTAGCTGGTCCTTCTAGCAAATTGCTTATGTGACACGTCAAAAGCTCAAGATTTCCATCTATCGTTTTCCGGGTAAGCGTTTCCACCCGATGTAAGAATCCATCTATACTCATTGTAGACTTCCCTGAAAACTTTATGTTCCAGTGACTTATGATTTGGCCGACGCGATCTGGTCTTAAGTCCGAAGTCCTCGTGGATACACCAGATGGTACTGAAGTGACCGCGACCAAAGGATTACTTCCCCTTGTGTTCGCGACTGGGACGTTTCTGGTAGGTAATTCTTCTCTTTGAGCCATTGCTTTTTGAAGATTTTGAAAACCTACATTCATAGCTTGCGTTATGAGTTCTGTTTGTCTTATAGCAGCAGCACTCATAGCCTCCACTATCGATTGATGTGCATTTCACTAATAGCGGGAGACGGATTTCGTTCTTCTCTTCGTGAATTGGTTCATTTCCTAGCTCTGCATTCCTATTATCTAGTGGGGGCTCCACATCCCTAGGGTGACTTCTAAGTCGGGCTGGCATACTGCCCGAGGGTAAACTCTGAGATGATTGATTTAAATCGGTATCAACCGTTAAAGTCATACGCGATGTTTCTAATCGCGATATGCACACTGGGCAAATATCTCTGTTTCCAATTTTAGTGTTAAAACAGACCCAATGAAAAGTGTGGTTACAATTGGTGGATAATAACTGGGCAGGATATTCTATGTCTTTTAGGCAAAGGTAGCATTGAATATCTCTAGGAAGATGTTCCTCCATATTAAATTAATAAAAATGCATAATCTTATTCAATTGTTTGACTTCATAATAAAGTAAGTATACCATAAAAAAAATGTTTAAAGAAAATATTGATTTGTTATTTTATCAAAACTCTTATTTATACAACATCCAGGAATCATGGATCTCTTCCATGAGCAAGCTAGTTTGTTTCTCTTCTATCTTAATTAACTCAGACTACAGTAGAAAGTAATTGACCACTGAACATAATTAGGTGACGTACTCTTGACCACCTCTTCGGTGAATAAAATCCAATCCTTAAGAATGGTTTGGCCATAAGATATCTTTGCCCTCCTAGAATTTGATTCAGGTTCAATTTAGATAATAGAGAGTAGGAAAGAAAGAAGAAGGATGACATATTTTCCTACATGTCATTGGTCTCTAACGTAAGCGGTATATTTCTCGAATGATTCGTTTATCTGCTACTCCAGTTAAATACAAACAAGGAGCATATAAACATTCGATCTGAATAAATTTCCTGCTGGTTAAGAAACTCTTACACCGAAAACAAATGAAGAAAAAGGGAAGAAATTTGGATATAGAAGAAGACGTAAAACAGATAAAGAAAAAGTAAATTGCCTCTCGGCTTATTTCGAGTTCAGGATACTGGTATATCTATTCAACGGTAGGCTACCGAATATATACGGGGTCTAATTCCAGTCGAATTAACCTTCGTCCACCTTACTGTCATTACACTACTAGTCCTGGATGCGGAGTTAAGTCCTTCTTTGTTAGATTTAACTCTTCTGACCCCATTACTATCCGTGAATGACCGATTTCAAGAACTGGTGACTAGCGCAATGTAGTAAATCCTAAGGTCTTGTAATAAGGCTGAAACTGAAAGTAAACACAAAACCAAAGACTAACTTTTGGGACCTAGGTGTTTTGATCACATGTTTATTTTATTGGAATGGGACCTGTCAGATCGCTCTTCGGGGCCCCTCGTTGGGCGCCAAATATTATTGTAGCATATAACGGATCCAAAAAGGATATTGGTTGAAACGAACGGATGGTCGGGAGTCCTATTTCGCAGAGCACGTGCTTGTTCCCGGTCAAATCTGGTGGGGTTTGGTCAGAAGAGTTGAAATCTTCTATTCCGTGTTGGTTGCCTTGGAAACTGTCGGTTTGCGTGCACTTTTCACTAGTGCACGAGATTGATAGTTTTTTGTACCTGTACACTTAGGACAAGAGGGTCGATAGGTATCAGGTTTTCCACAACCATAACAAAAAATTTTTCGCTCAGCGTGACAATCATGGTATACATGACCTGTTTTACCACAATTCCAACACGGCCAGGTTATGGCGGACAGCTCGGCGTCTTCTATTTCGCTTTCGCCTTCTGATTCGTCTTTGATCTCGTGAACCATACGACGAGGTGCTGGCAGAGGTTTTCGCACTGCCGGATTGACTGAGATCAAAAAGGCTTCTCTCATGCGTACTATGCGTCTTAACTGTGCCACACTACTAAAATGGTGGTATAGTAATTCGAGTTGAATTTCGGGCAATAAATTTGACCGCACGCACTCTAATAAAGCTAGATCAGACATAGGCACGGACAACTTAGCGGTCAACTTAACAATGCTTTCAAAGAACTCATCAAAGGATTCCCCTGTCTTCTGCTTGCGACGATCAATGGAAGCTCTGATATTAATGTCAGTTCGTTCCTCCCTAAACTGCTCTCTTAAGGCTTCGCAAAGACTGGGCCAAGTTTCTTCTTTAACACTTTCTTGATACCGCCAGTACCAATCACTAGCTGGTCCTTCTAGCAAATTGCTTATGTGACACGTCAAAAGCTCAAGATTTCCATCTAGCGTTTTCCGGGTAAGCGTTTCCACCCGATGTAAGAATCCATCTATATTCATTGTAGACTTCCCTGAAAACTTTATGTTCCAGTGACTTATGATTTGGCCGACGCGATCTGGTCTTAAGTCTGAAGTCCTCGTGGATACACCAGATGGTACTGAAGTGACCGCGACCAAAGGATTACTTCCCCTTGTGTTCGCGAATGGGACGTTTCTGGTAGGTAATTCTTCTCTTTGAGCCATTGCTTTTTGAAGATTTTGAAAACCTACATTCATAGCTTGCGTTATGAGTTCTGTTTGTCTTATAGCAGCAGCACTCATAGCCTCCACTATCGATTGATGCATTTCACTAATAGCGGGAGACGGATTTCGTTCTTCTCTATTAGTGGCCTCTTCGTGAATTGGTTCATTTCCTAGCTCTGCATTCCTATTATCTGGAGGGGGCTCCACATCCCTAGGGTGACTTCTAAGTCGGGCTGGCATACTGCCCGAGGGTAAACTCTGAGATGATTGATTTAAATCGGTATCAAGCGGTAAAGTCATACGCGATGTTTCTAATCGCGATCTGCACACTGGGCAAATATCTCTGTTTCCAATTTTAGTGTTAAAACAGACCCAATGAAAAGTGTGGTTACAATTGGTGGATAATAACTGGGCAGGATATTCTATGTCTTTTAGGCAAAGGTAGCATTGAATATCTCTAGGAAGATGTTCCTCCATATTAAATTAATAAAAATGCATAATCTTATTCAATTGTAGTATGCACATATATTAGATACCCACTGTACCAAGAGTACTTAGCGGGTACACACTGTAACACTTTGTTGCAGTGTTTACATAAATAAAGGTCTCGGCCATAAACCTCAAGTGGACGAAATATGAACCGCCCACTTATGCATTGGCCCGCACACAAAGAGTGCAAGGTCAGCATAAATGCACCACGAGCGGTCCTCGTGTTTGTGCACATATGCAACTCCGCATTCCCGCCTTTTGAGAATATTCATATACTTAAGAATACATAACCGCCTGCCGCTGCCGCTGTTGGCAGCGCTGCAACGAGGCATAGACCTCATTAGCTCCTAAGTAAATTTGTAAAAGGGCAGAGACGAATATGAGTTCGGAGCGGCAACAACGGCTGCTCCGAAAATAAAACTGAAACATTTAAATAAAAAGAAATCATACAAACTTAAATGAAAAGACTATTCATTATAAAGGAAGTGAAACTTATATTATCACATTGGGAAAGTTATCTCATCACATGGCGACCGTGACATCTGTAATCTACAATCTTCAACTTCAAATGGATGGAATCTTCAACTGACCAACTAGAGTCTTCAAAAAAAAATCTGGAAAATCTGGAATCTTCAATTGACCAACTAGAATCTTCAAAAAATCTGGAAAATCTGGAAAACAAATGGAACAACAAGAAACGCAGTGAGTAGAGTGAGATGTGGGGCAAAAGAAGTGGAGTAGTGAAGAAATTATCGGTAAAATTACATGCCGAGCTGGAGCACATAAAAAGCCTAATAAGCGAAAGAAAATTGAAAACTACGCCCACACCCACATCCACCTACTCTGCGATTCGAAATATTGCAAAGATTAACCCAAAACAATCACCTCCAGAGAAAGCAGAAATTCAAAAACTTAAAAAGGAGTGTCCCAAGGACTGCCCGGGACCTCTGGAGAGCCCGTTTGTGAATCAACCTGTCTGAAGCCTGTGCGATGACCAGCACCGGCACCGCCTGAGCCCATAGGCCCAGGACAACAGCAGCCGTATCAACAAGTGTGAGGGGCAGGCCGCCCCTTACGCCTTCGAAGGAACCAGCTGACGCAGAGGGCATCATTGGAGCGAAGGAAATAAAAACTTTGCACTGCGTTGCATATTTTTTTTAATTGCACTGTGATGCATTTTTTTTTTACATAGTATATAGAAAAAATATTGTAAAATTGAGCGACATTAAAGTTGCTCAATTAGCGTGTGGCCTGAAAACCATAAAAAAAATAGGCAGGAAAACATGTAAAAATAAAAAAAAAAAAAAAAAAAACATAAGCAATACATACATATGAAATTAAAAAAAAAAATTTATAACATTTTTCAATATGTACTATGAGCCAATGGCGAATTAACAACGTAAATTACACAATTAAAGTAAACAAATATATTCCAAATTTTAATAAAACACCCAAAATGGGCGTAGTGGATTTAAAAGAAGTGGACTCCACTGCAAATGTTATTAATAAAATTGAAACAAAAAATATTGATGCTAGTTTAACAAATATCTTGTTATCAATTATTGTTTTTATAATGAGTGCTTATATTTTGTACAAAGCCTACGTTTTTCATAATAAATGTATTGCAAAAAGGCCATTAATAAAAGCCAGGCTAACGACCTGGACAAAATATGAAAAGCGCAAACAATAATTGAAAATAAAAAAATATTATTTTAAATACAAACATGTATGGCTATGCAAAAATGGAAAAATAACTAAAAAGAAATTTTTAATGTCGCATTTTTGCGTATTAAATTTAAATTTATTTAATGTTAACTTTTTCACTTCATTTCACTTCTTTTTACCGACTTAGTACGGAAAGTGATGTTTATTTGTTTGAACTGGTTTTTCTCCATTACTCCAATTACTTGGAAGAAATCTTTTAATAATGATTTAAAGAAAATCACATTTCACTAAATAATGGAATGGGATGAGCTTTATAAAGACCTAGCGGACCCGGCGAACTTTGTCTCGCCCTAATTCGACGCCATTATATAACCCCAGGGTAATAGTCAAACACTGCATTTCTTTATTTAGTATAGAGCGATATGATATACTATGTTTTTTGTTTTATTTTCCGGCGCAAAAACAAACAATGAAGACGGCTTACCAACACGCGAACATGAAACGTACAGCTGGCCGTGCGAAAAACAGGGAAATTCTAGATTTATCCCGCAGACTTCTAACGATTGGCCTTGATTTGTTGATTGTCATCGCAAATGCCAATCGGACGGGGAACTGAATCCTCTTGAATTGGAATGGTAGATCATTTGGAATAATCGGAATTCGTGGTATAAGGACTACCTCTCCTTTAAATGTTCCCTTGATGATCGTCGCCTGAATCACGTTATTCATCAGTTTCTTGACGGACAACCGCGTACCGTTGCACAATTTCGGATGATTTAGATTCCGCAGCATTATAATAATTGATCCCACCTTCAGTTGCAAATTATGCGGTGGAGTTCCTGGCACATCTAGCGAGTTCAAAAATTCTGTCGGATAGTTCGTCGCGGCATCCTCTTCTCCATGTGTATTGCAGTGCTGACATACCACAGACAATGAACCGATAACAACGCAGCTATGGTCTTTGTAGGACGTTGAGAAATTGTATGCAAATGCAGCGCGATTCAAGTCTGTTCTTGGTACTCTTTGTGTAGAGCGAATCTGTGCTAAACGGGTTCGTCTCGATTCATTTCTTTCTGCACGTTCGTCTTGCGTTTGACTTTCATGGACATTCCGACTATATGTTGCTCGACGTGTACGTCGTCCAATGTTTGGCCGTCTTATAGCAGGCATTATTCCTACAAATCACAGGAAGAAATTAAACAAATCCGGACGTTTGATAAAAACGAATAAGAAACCGAATAATATTGAAACGATTTGTTTTTACTTTGACATATATTTCGATACACTACTCTTTTATATAATTTGATATTTTAATTATTTGTTTTTCACCATTACCCTGGAGGATTTTCTAAAAATTTTATTACGTTCTGACCTTCTCCTGTTAGTTACCTACAACTGAAAAAAAAATTTGAACCAAATCGGCCCAGCCGTTCTCCAGTAGTTTTTTACGACACATTTTTTGGGCTCCATTTTATATATATATATAGATAGATAGATAGATAGAAGATTAAATTACATAAAAGCTGATTTCGACAAGTCATATAAGGCATTATCAAGGACACGGCTAGCACAGCAAAATACTGTGAATAAACACGCCGAGATATTAGTAGACCGTTTTAATGCAGCGCGTATATTAATACACGACCAAAGAGACCGGCTAGACAAAGCCCATTGGTCTCGAGTATCCAAGTTCTTACTAAGATTGAGAGAGAACTTAATACATGTAAAACAAAGGTCTGACTTAACCATTTCAGTGCCAACTATATTAAACACACCATTAACG
This sequence comes from Drosophila rufa, assembly GCA_018153105.1. NCBI lineage: Eukaryota > Metazoa > Arthropoda > Insecta > Diptera > Drosophilidae > Drosophila > Drosophila rufa. The sequence continues at coordinate 3,276,678 of JAECXS010000135.1, forward strand.
GTAGAAACTAGAGACGAGCCAGAATCATCAGATTCGCCAGCTCTTGAGCCGGCTGAGATAGATAATCCCGTCTCTACAGATCCTGAAATAGAGGAAAAAGACATTAACAACCTCACTATCCCTGCAGTCCTCATTCAATCTGAATCATCGGACCAGGACCTTACAGAATCTGATAATAACGACAGCACTGTGGAAGTAAAAACGATCACAATGGCTGACGAAACTATTGCCCAAAGGGCATACATAAAGGAAATTTCAAGTACCATTCCGGAGTTTAACGGACAAAAGCTTCACCTACAAAGGTTCACAACAGCTTTGAGGTTAGTCAACCTAACAAAAGGCACATTTGAAAACCTAGCTGTAGAAGTGATTAAATCCAAAATTGGAGGATCGACACTATACAGAGTACAAAACGAAACAACAATAGAAGCAATAATTAAGAAATTGCAAGACACTATAGTCGGCGAAACATCCGACGTAGTGAAAGCAAAAATGGCAAAAACAGTACAGAAAGGCAAAACAGCCGAAAAATTTACAACGGAAATAGACAATTTACGAAAGCTCCTTGAAGCTTCGTACATTGACGAAGGCCTATCAGCCGAGCACGCTGACAAATTCAGCACGAAGGAAGCCATAACCACAATGGTTAAGAATTGTGAGCATGGCCGCCTTAAAATAATTTTAGAGACAAGCAATTTTACAAGCATGAACGAAGCCGTCACCAAGTACATACAATGCAGTACTGAAATGACAGGCAATGCTAACACAATATTGTATACAAACAGAGGAAACAACTATCGCGGTAACAACTACAGAAACAATTATCGCGGTAGGGGTAATAGCCGAGGTAACTACCGAAACAATGGCTATAACCAAAATAACGGTTACAACCGGAATTATAATAATCAAAACAATTATAATAATCAAAACAATTATAATAATCAAAACAATAATAATAATCAAAACAATAATTATTACAGAGGAAATAACCGTGGTGGAAACAACCGCGGCGGAAACAACCGCGGGTCAAACACCAACAATAACAACAATGTCCGGTTAACCCAAAGTAATTCGGGAAACCAGCAGAACCCTTCAGATACTTAGAGCCAACAAATAACACGATAAAAACCATCAACCTTAACCTAAGCATTTTTGTAAAAATTAATAACGAAAGAACAGGTAAATCTTATACACTGTTGCTTGATACTGGTGCAGATATATCTATATTAAAAGAAAGTATAGATACATTTGAAAATGTAAATGATAAAATTCATACCCAAATATCGGGAATTGGCGAAGGTACAATTTCTTCAAAAGGCTTGGCCTGTATAGAACTCACTACAGGTAAATATATAATTCCTCACGACTTATATTTAGTCGATCAAAATTTCCCAATACCTAGTGATGGCATACTAGGTATAGATTTCATGAAACAATATAATTGCCAACTAGATTTCACTCAGAGTGGCGACTCACTGATTCTTCGCCCAAACAACTTAAATTACCCAATTAAATTAGAAATACTACATACTTGTGAAAATAATGCCACAGTACTCCCAGCTCGTTCCGAAGTTGTCCGTGAAATACATATTCCCTCAATAAAAAATCAAATTCTGATACTAAACCAAGAAATTGATGAAGGAATTTATATTGCAAATACGATATCCAATCACAAAAATACTTATGTCCGTATTATAAATACAACAAATGCCAATAAGATTGTAAATTTAAATAAAATTAAATATGAAACTCTAAACAATTGCGATTATACAGACATATTCGGACTAGAAACCGAATCAAGTGCAAGAAATTCAAGCCCAAGTGCAAAAATTGATAGACGATAAAATAGTCGAACCATCAGCCTCAGCTTATAATAGCCCACTTTTATTAGTTCCGATGAAGTCCCTTCCGGACTCTGACAAGAAGAAATGGCGATTAGTAATCGACTATCGTCAAATTAATAAAAAACTATTGTCCGATAAATTCCCACTACCTAGAATGGATGATATTCTAGATCAATTAGGTAGAGCAAAATATTTTTCATGCTTAGACTTAATGTCTGGTTTTGACCAAATTGAACTTGAAAAAAGTTCCAGGGATATAACGTCATTTTCAACGAGCAATGGCTCGTATCGCTTTACGCGATTACCATTTGGTTTGAAAATAGCCCCAAATTCATTTCAGAGAATGATGACTATCGCTTTCTCTGGATTAGAACCCTCGCAAGCATTTCTTTATATGGATGACTTAATAGTCATAGGATGTTCCGAAAAACATATGCTCAAGAACTTAACTGATGTCTTCGAGAAATGTACGCAACATAACCTAAAGTTACATCCTGAAAAATGTTCATTTTTCATGCATGAAGTCACATTTTTGGGACATAACTGCACTGATAAAGGAATCTTGCCTGACGATAAAAAATATGACGTTATAAAGAACTACCCAGTTCCACATGATGCGGACAGCGCTAGACGATTTGTTGCATTTTGCAATTACTATAGGCGCTTTATAAAAAATTTTGCCGACTATTCTCGTCACATAACCAGGTTATGTAAAAAAGATGTAAAATTCGAATGGACATCTGAATGCCAGAATGCCTTCGATCACCTTAAAACGGCACTTATAAATCCAACCTTGTTACAATATCCAGATTTCTCTAAAGAATTCTGCATAATAACTGATGCAAGTAAGCAAGCGTGTGGAGCGGTTTTAACTCAAAACCATAATGGACTCCAACTTCCAATTGCATACGCATCAAGATCCTTTACTAAAGGAGAAAGTAACAAGAGTACTACTGAGCAAGAATTAGCTGCTATTCATTGGGCTATAAAACATTTTCGACCATATATCTATGGTAACCATTTCACAGTTAAAACAGACCATAGACCGCTAACCTATTTGTTTTCAATGGTAAATCCAAGTTCGAAATTAACACGTATAAGGCTTGAATTGGAGGAATTTGATTTTACGGTAGAATATCTGAAGGGGAAAGATAACTTCGTAGCTGATGCGTTATCAAGAATAACCATCAAAGAGTTACAAAACATTACTGGAAGTATAAAAAAAGTCACTACAAGAAATCAAAGTAGACAGAAATCCTGCGCAGGAAAAGAACAAATATAATTGCATAAGCAATCTATAGATAAAGCTTCAAAGCCCAACGTATATGAAGTCATTAATAATGATGAAGTACGTAAAGTAGTGACCTTGCATGTAAATAATAAAATGTGTTTATTCAAATACGGAAAGAAAATTACAGCAAGTTATGATGTTAGCGATTTGTATACTAATGGAACCATTGACTTAGGTCAATTCTTCCAAAGGCTTGAAAAGCAGGCCGGTATTAACAAAATCAGCCAACTCAAAGTGGCACCGTGGGAAAATATCTTTGAACACGTTTCAATTGATAATTTTAAGAAAATGGGCAATAACATACTGAATTCATTGAGAGTAGCGCTACTCAACCCGGTGACCGTAATTACAAATAATAAAGAAAAAGAAGCTATACTGTCTACATTCCATGATAATCCATTACAAGGAGGTCATACAGGCATTACAAAAACCTTGGCCAAGGTCCAGAGACACTACTACTGGAAAAATATGTCAAAAGACATAAAAGAGTACATAAGAAAATGTCAAAAATGCCAAAAGTCTAAAACGACTAAACATACAAAGACCCCACTAACTATAACAGAAACTCCACAAAGAGCTTTCGACAGGGTAATTGTGGATACAATTGGTCCACTACCAAGATCGAATAATGGAAACGAATACGCAGTAACACTCATCTGCGATTTAACTAAATATCTAGTAGCTGTACCAATACCAAATAAAAGTGCAAACACAGTAGCGAAAGCTATATTTGAAAATTTTATTCTAAAGTACGGTCCAATGAAGACGTTCATTACGGACATGGGAACAGAATACAAAAATTCGATAATTGAAGATTTATGTAAAAACTTAAATATCAAAAACATATCTTCTACTGCACACCATCACCAGACTGTCGGAACAGTGGAACGAAGCCACAGAACACTTAATGAGTTCATACGCTCATATATCTCAGTTGATAAAACAGATTGGGATATATGGCTACAATACTTCGTATATTGCTTTAATACAACACCCTCTATGGCACAGGATTATTGTCCATACGAGTTAGTCTTTGGTAAATCTTCAAATTTGCCAAAACATTTCAACAGCATAGATAGAATAGAACCATTATATAATATAGAAGATTTTGCTAAGGAATCTAAATTTAGATTAGAACAAGCATATAAGAGAGCTAGAATAATGCTAGATATTAACAAACAAAAGCAAAAAGATAGATACGACAAAAATAGTTTAGACTTTGAATTAAAAATAGGAGACCAGGTTTTATTAAAAAACGAAACTGGCCATAAGCTAGACTTTGAATATACAGGTCCTTATAAGGTAGAACAAATAGGAGATAGAGATAACATAACTATAACAAATATTAAAAATAAAAAACAAGTAGTACACAAGGATAGATTAAAACCATTTATTTCATAACCAATTTAGTTCTTTTTATAATTTCACGCATGGCCATACATGACATAAGTACTATAATAAATAACATATAAATAACATAAGTTATTCTAAGGTAACAAACTAAAAAAAAAAAAAAAAAAACAAAAAAAAAACCCTTTGGTTATATAAAAATATATTCAATTATAAAATAACTTCATTATATTACGTTATTTTTCAAAAGGAGGGAGATATAGTATGCACATATATTAGATACCCACTGTACCAAGAGTACTTAGCGGGTACACACTGTAACACTTTGTTGCAGTGTTTACATAAATAAAGGTCTCGGCCATAAACCTCAAGTGGACGAAATATGAACCGCCCACTTATGCATTGGCCCGCACACAAAGAGTGCAAGGTCAGCATAAATGCACCACGAGCGGTCCTCGTGTTTGTGCACATATGCAACTCCGCATTCCCGCCTTTTGAGAATATTCATATACTTAAGAATACATAACCGCCTGCCGCTGCCGCTGTTGGCAGCGCTGCAACGAGGCATAGACCTCATTAGCTCCTAAGTAAATTTGTAAAAGGGCAGAGACGAATATGAGTTCGGAGCGGCAAAAACGGCTGCCTCCGAAAATAAAACTGAAACATTTAAATAAAAAGAAATCATACAAACTTAAATGAAAAGACTATTCATTATAAAGGAAGTGAAACTTATATTATCACATTGGGAAAGTTATCTCATCACACAATTGTTTGACTTCATAATAAAGTAAGTATACCATAAAAAAATGTTTAAAGAAAATATTGATTTGTTATTTTATCAAAACTCTTATTTATACAACATCCAGGAATCATGGATCTCTTCCATGGGCAAGCTAGTTTGTTTCTCTTCTATCTTAATTAACTCAGACTACAGTAGAAAGTAATTGACCACTGAACATAATTAGGTGACGTATTCTTGACCACCTCTTCGGTGAATAAAATCCAATCCTTAAGAATGGTTTGGCCATAAGATATCTTTGCCCTCCTAGAATTTGATTCAGGTTCAATTTAGATAATAGAGAGTAGGAAAGAAAGAAGAAGGATGACATATTTTCCTAAATGTCATTGGTCTCTAACGTAAGCGGTATATTTCTCGAATGATTCGTTTATCTGCTACTCCAGTTAAATACAAACAAGGAGCATATAAACATTCGATCTGAATAAATTTCCTGCTGGTTAAGAAACTCTTACACCGAAAACAAATGAAGAAAAAGGGAAGAAATTTGGATATCACTGTGGACGGCAGTCCACGTAGTGACGATGAGCACCGAGACTGTGGTGCGCAAGGAGACTACTATATACAGCCGTAGAATTGAAAATCTGCTACGATAGTCCGATCAGAACCATTTATATCTTGATCGAAAGGTATTGTAAACCTCTTTGAAACTGCATATTAAGATTTTTCAAAAACTGATAACTTTAGGAGAAATGAGAGTGAAAGTGCGAAATTGACAATTTTGAAAATTGGAGCAATTGGGGCCGGTTGAGCAAAAACCCCCAAATTTTTAAGGTTGTTGTGATCTAGCTTTAAATACGCGTCGAATGACACCTCGATCGTCCTGATCCGATACTCCGTTCAAAAGATATTCAATAAACAAGATTTCAACGGCCTTTCCGAAATGAAAACGTTTGTCCTGTTGTTTGTCTGTTTGTTTGTTTGTTTGTTTGTCTGTTTGTTTGTCTGTTTGTCTGTGGTATTTTTTGTTTTAAAGTCCTGGAACCACTTTTGTTTTATTAATCAGCTCGAGCTAAATAATTTTTGTTCTACGACTTTTTGGGTTTCCCGCTAGTTTGGCGGGAAAACAGCTAGAAAAGCCAGATTTCCCGCGCCCATAACTTCTAAACGACTAAAGCTACAGAATCGTGCTTTATGTCGTTTGAAAGGTATTTTGAAATGATAATAGCTTTGCCTTGACATAATTTATATAAATATAATATTTAAGAATTTATAATTAAAATTAATTTTTTTTTTTAAGTTTTTGAAGTTTTCTTAAAAATGGCTCTAACGATTTTGATACTCACTCAAGGCCATATAGCCCTTGAGATTGCTCAACTTTTGGTATATAACACATATCTCGGAAAATTCGCTTTCTCGAGATATTACTCATTAAAATTAGTAGCAAAGATCCCATATACCTAACCTTTCACGTGCACTATACATACAATCTTAATTTTAATATTTTTACTATACAACATATATTAATATATTGCTTATATTTACTATTTTACTATTATCTATTATTTTTTTTAAATATATAACAATATAAATACATATATAAAAACTGCTAAAGGCAAAGATATTGAAAAACAAATTGAAAAAAATACAGAAAAATAAAAAAAAGCGCAAATAAAAAAAAATTTATTTTAAAATAAATATATAAAAATAAATTAGCGGAAAATTTAACGTAGATCGAAAATTTTTTAGAAAAACAGCATTAATAAAAAAATAAAAACCGCATATATTTAATTAAAGTATTGTTGGTAAACAAAAAATAGTACAAAACAAGAAAAGAAAAAGAAGCAGATACAAAAAGAAATAAACTTACAACAAATTGTTCTAAATTTCAAAAACAATACAAGAAATTAAAAAGCGCAAGGTAACAAAAATAAATTTTAAATAAAAATAGACTGTCAAAATATTTAACAAACGAAAATTTTATTAGTAAAAGTCCAATTAATTAAAAAAATTTAAAAAAGTAAAGAAAAAAAAGAGTATATATAAAAAGAAAAATCATATATATATGCAAACATTAATTATAAACCTTAACTTAACAAGCAATAACAGTATACAATAAGTTACACACAAATAAAAAACTTTCAATTATAATCTAAAAGCTTTGTATAAAAATTTACAATGGCTGGGCGTCCCGGGAAAAAAAAACAAATTTAATTTTAAAAAAACTCAGATCATAGAAAATGAAGAATCACCTAAAAAAAAGTTAAAAACTGAAAACGATAATGCAATTAGAACACAAATGGTCAGAAACGTCGAACCTTCTACTGATGCAACTAATATAATTAAAAAGCCTCAGAAAGGCTTATATTAAACAAGTCAAGCGAAACTAAAGATGAGAGGTTAAAAGAAAAAGCGAAAAGTGCAGCTATAAAAAGAATATTAGAGACACAAAAAGAACGACTTGAAAGATTAGAAAAAGTTGCAAAGAAAACTGCAGAAAATAGATCTATGGAGACTGAAGAAGAACGACTTGAAAGATTAGAAAAAGTTGCAAAGAAAACTGCAGAAAATAGATCTATGGAGACTGAAGAAGAACGACTTGAAAGATTAGAAAAAGATGCAAAGAAAACTGCAGAATATAGATCTATGGAGACTGAAGAAGAACGACTTGAAAGATTAGAAAAAGTTGCAAAGAAAACTGCAGAAAATAGATCTATGGAGACTGAAGAAGAACGACTTGAAAGATTAGAAAAAGTTGCAAAGAAAACTGCAGAATATAGATCTATGGAGACTGAAGAAGAACGACTTGAAAGATTAGAAAAAGTTGCAAAGAAAACTGCAGAAAATAGATCTATGGAGACTGAAGAAGAACGACTTGAAAGATTAGAAAAAGTTGCAAAGAAAACTGCAGAAAATAGATCTATGGAGACTGAAGAAGAACGACTTGAAAGATTAGAAAAAGTTGCAAAGAAAACTGCAGAAAATAGATCTATGGAGACTGAAGAAGAACGACTTGAAAGATTAGAAAAAGATGCAAAGAAAACTGCAGAAAACAGATCTATGGAGACTGAAGAAGAACGACTTTCTAGACTAGATAAAGAAGCGCACAGAATTATATTTAATAGATCTCTTGAATCGCAAGAGCAGAAACAAAAGAGACTAGAAAAAAAAAGCAAACAAATATCAGTTGAACAAAAATACTGAGACAACAGAGCAACGTATTTTAAGGCGTAATAGTGAACTTGTCCAAAAACGTATCAACCGTAAGCAAGTTTCAAAAAAAGTTAAAATATCAAGAACATCTTTGAATCCACTCGGTTTGGTTGAAAATGATGCAAGTGCGGTCGGGATATCCGCGGTTCAAGCTCAAACCTTTGATAATATTGAAAATACTGAGCAGTCAGACTTTATAAATCTTCGAAACTTTTTTAAGCTAGATACCAACCATTATGATTTAATAACGAATTTAATTAACATTAATGGGGAAATTTGCACTATTGAAATTCAAAAAAATATTTCAAAGATCTTCCATTGTAGATTATCAATAATAAATTCGTTTTGTAAAAATATTTGCACGATTAGAGAAAAATTTGGATTAATTAAAATGAAGTACGAGTCTACTCCTAATCCGGAATTTTCGATTTTGTTTGGACCATCATTGCATACTCGACATTCAGAATCGTATTTTTCAAGTTCATCTTATAATCTTCCTAAAGTAGATACCCCCTTCATGATCAATGTAGGTGGTCAAATTGAAAATATTTTTGAGAATCAACAACAGACCAAAGAAAAGTGGCAATGCAATCCAAATGTATGTAATATCAATAAAACAATAATATCTAATCGATATATTTCACTTATTACATTTTTTATTAATAGTAAGACAGACGATATTGTCAGGTTTTTCAAAAATCTAGATGAATGCTCAAACAAATTTGAAACAGTTGACCATCATCAAATAAATTTATCTCAGAGTAATGAGCTAAAAAAAATAAAATCAGGACATCAAGAGTTTTGTTATGAACATGAAAATAACTGCCATTCTGTATTGCTTTTCTTACGAAGACTTGCTCCTCACTATCCATATATTCGACAAATTTTAAAATTATGTTACTCTGTTAAAACGGATTTGCGGAAAATTGATCAATTAACTGTTGGACTACTGAGCCAAGATCTATTTGAAATAAAACAAATTGCAGACGAAATTAATTTAAAAACAAAAAACTATAGAGTTGAATCGTTTTCTTTTAATAACGAAGGGGAGATATATGATGAATATATTCATGCATTTGAAGCCCTACGAAAAAATGAAAATCAAAGTATGTGGCCGCTTAACCCGTGCATATCATGTCAAAAATTATGTTCCATGAATAAATTAAATGAAGTTCCCGACAGATTATTTAATACATTGCCCTTTAAAAACTTATTTCAATATTATGATGAAGATGACACATTTTTCAATAATATGCGCATATGCCAGTATTGCTTGATAAAATTTAAAAATAAATGTATGCCTTCTACGTGCATATTAAATGAATTACAGTTCGAGTCAGTTCCACAGTGCATAGCTCAATTAAATGAGTTTGAAAAACTGTTTATTCAAAGAGCAAAAGCATTTCAAGTAATTGCCCGAATGGATACTGTCATGGGAGGACATAACAGAAAGCGACCGAGTTCAGATGTTATAAAAAAGATAAAAGGCCGTGTATTTCATTTACCTCTTCCGCTGGAAAATAATCTAAAAAAGCTTCCAAATCCACAATCTGCAATTCTTAAAGATCAAGACTTGACCGTTATTGTTCGAGGTACTCCAAGCAGTAAAAGAAACATTTGGCAATCATTAATTGATATAAGAAAAATTTATGAGGCATTAAAATGGCTAAAAAATAATAATTCACTGTATTCTCTCATTTCCCTTCCATACGACGCAGAAGCTTTGTTAGATGACGTAAATGTAGAATTCGTCTATAATACAAATTTTGTCGACTTACCAAATATCGAACAATTAACGGAAAAAGCAAATAGTCAGTCAGAGAATAATAGTGATAATAACGTTAGGGAAGAAGTTGACAACGATAAAAAAATGCTAACGCAAAAAGATACATCCGATGATTTTTATGAAAATATGACAATTTATCCAATCATAGAAAGCAAAACATCTGCTGAGCCTGCAACTGTATATCAAGTCTTAAAAGTAATTGATGATTGTATTACTCGGGATGAAAGTTTGGACCTAAAATGTTTCCCTGATATTTTCTGTACTGGACGAAATGGGCAATTCCAAAAAAGAGAAGTTTATTTGTCCCCGGCCGAATATATAAAATGTATTTTACTGTCTAAGCATAGTAGATTTCGATTAAACCAGCAGTATCTATTTTATTTACTTAATCAAACAAATCTACGTCAATTGAATGCTGGCATATTCCATAAACTTAATATAACAGCGGCAACTAAAAATTTAAATAAAAATAGTTTTATGAAAATGATTGAAGACAATAAAGAAATAAATACAAACTTATCAACAATATTTCGAGAGCTACGTAATACTGAGCAGTTTTGGAGAAGTCGCAAAAATGACTTAAATTGTATGATTGAAAATTATGGGCCCGCAACATTTTTCTTGACTCTAAGTCCAAGCGAATATAATTGGGATGACCTCCACGAATTCCTTCGTATGAGAAATAATATTATAAACAAAAAGTCTAGAACGTTAAACAGTCTTATTGCATCGGACCCTATTAGTGTATCAATTTTTATGAACATAAAGTTTAAAGCAATGTTGCAGTTTTTAATGTCCAAAGATATGCCCCTCGGAGAAATTGAACACTATGCTTGGCGCCTCGAATATCAATCAAGGGGATTACAACATTATCATATACTTTTATGGGTAAAGAATGCTCCTGTTATTGGAAAGTCAAATGATATAGAGGTTGCCACCTTTATCGACAAATATATTACATGTCGGCTCCCTCCAAAAGAATCTTTCCCGATACTTAATGAACGTGTTTGTAAGTATCAAGCACACATTCACAACAATTATTGTATGCGAAACAAAAAAAATAAAGAAGGAAAATCAAAAAGAATATGTAGATTTAGCTTTCCGAGAAAAACCGGAGATGGTTTAGTTATGAATAATGTTGCCGATTCAATTATCGGCCGTAGAAAACTAATGAAAACACGATTATATGACTTGCCTCGGAATGAATTAGAGAAAAATATTAATGATTATAATGCTCCTGTGTTATTAGCGTGGTGTGGAAACATGGACTTACAATTTATAGGCGAAAAATCTGGTTCCCTAAGCACATACGTTTGCAAATACCAAACAAAAGCGGAAAAATCATTTGCATCCGATGACTTCAGAGACTTCTTTGAAAACAAAACAGTAGCAGCTAATTTATGGAGATTTGCTTTGAGATCTTTATCAAACAGAGAATGTGGAGCCCTTGAAGCTGCTGATACATTGCTTTCAATTTCACTTTTTGGGACCGATGAAAACACGGTCATAAGATGGATTGATATACGACAAGAAAGAAGTCGTCGAGTAAAACCCAGAAGGGAACTCAAGAATATGAATGACGAGGATGCTGATATATTTTTCCCAAATTGGGTTGACGTCCATTATCCGAATCGCCCAAAAGAATTAGAAGATATAAACCTCTACGATTTCTCAAGGTATTTTGATATAGTCAAAGTAAAACCAACTTCTAAAAATATAATTTGGTATGCTTATGAAAATGTTTATTTACGCAAACGCAAGAAGCCATATTTGCTTAATCACTCCAAAACAAATCGAAAAATGCAACCGGAAAGCTATTATTACGGTCTTTTAATTTTATTTAAGCCTTGGCGAAGTATAAGTGATCTAAAATGTGGATTAGAAACTTATATTGATTCCTTTGGAATTTGTAAAGATCAACTGGTAGAGGCCATGCGTTATCATGATAAACTAGAAGAATTGCTGAAAATACGAGAAGAATTTGAAAGTGAACTAGCAAGGGCTTCTAACGTGATGGAAAATGAGAATGCGCATCTACAGAGTGAAGAGTGTGAAAATATAATTGGCTTTGAAGCATTATTAGAAAATGAATTAAATGAAATGGATAATCTTGCTTTAAAAGAAAATGATATTTGTCTTTCTGACGAGATTAGTCTCCTTAATGTTGACCAGAGAAGAATATTTGACGAAATAATTAATGTAGTATCAAACTATTGCAATGAATGGAAAATCGAACTTGAAAAGAAAACGTTACCGAATCCGCGATTATGTCCTAAAAACGTTTTACGAAAATTTGTTTCTGGAGTTGGAGGTACAGGAAAGTCATATTTGATAAATGTCTTAAGAAAATATTTAACAAAAAAACCTTGGAGAACAAGTTGTTGTTGCTGGCCCAACAGGAATCGCCGCTCGAAATGTAAATGGATTAACTATACACAGGTTGTTAAATTTGCCTGTGGAGCATGGTGGTATAGCCAAGTACACACCTTTAAATAATGCAAAGCTTAAGTTAATGAGAGAAAATCTAAAACACGTCTCTCTGATTATAATTGACGAAATATCAATGGTTTCAAACGTTACATTACAGTATATCCATTTACGGCTATGTGAAATATTTGATACATTGGAACACCATGACGGCTGGTTTGGAAGAATAAATATGTTATTACTCGGAGATTTGTTGCAATTGGACCCAGTAAATGAGCCGTCTCCTTTTGTTAATATTTCTAAGGAACGGTTTCAGAAGCATTTTTCAGGCCTGTACTCTCCAAACCTATGGTCCAAGCTATTTTCATATGACGAACTTACGAAAAACATTCGCCAACAATCCGATCAAGAATTTGCCCAGACCTTAGGTCATATAAGATTGGGTATTTTAGATGAAAAAGATTACCAACTTTTATATACACGAAAATGTACATTTAATAGCGATACTATAGAAAGCTGCCATTCTCAACTCGTAGATTATATTAAAAAGCTACCTGAACATACAATTTGTTTATTTCCAACAAGAGAACAGTGCGCAAAGGTAAACAAAGCGATGCTTGAAATACTTCCCTCAGAAAAAGTGTTTCTAATTGCTGAAGATGTAATTGAAGCAAAAACAGCAGTTCAAAGAAATAAAGCTATGAAATCTTTGGAAACTCTAAAAAGAAAAGGAAAATGCTCAATAACAGCTAACCTAGCAGATACAATAGAAGTTAAAAGCGGGGCCAAAATTATGTTACTTCAAAACCTAGACGTTGCATCTGGATTGGTAAACGGAGCAATAGGTGTAATTAAGAGACTACATCAATCAATAAATATTGTTAATAACCGCTCTGTAAAAACGGTTGAAAAACTAACTGTTCAATTTGAAGAAAATCAGCATGAAATAGAGCGTATTGAATCTAAGTTTCAATTAAATCAAAGCGTTTTTATTGTACGTAAACAATTTCCAATATGCTTAGCATATGCAATTACAATACATAAAAGCCAAGGTTTAACTGTCAAATCCGGAGTAGTGGATATTGGTGACAGTATTTTTGCAAATGGACAAACATATGTAGCATTATCTCGGCTTCAAACTCTTTCCGGCCTACATATTTTAAACATTAACCCGAAAAGTATTAAAACAAATGACGGTGCTATAAAAGAATATAATCGTTTAAGAAGTATTTACCGAAAAGATCTACATCAACTTGTCGGCAATAATAAAGCAAATAAAAATATTACAGATAAAAATATATACTTAAGTAGACAAACTACGGCGTTAATAGAGCCGTCAGTATTAGAGAACAAGACTACAAGTCGCAAACGTGATAATGAACCTATTGTTCATAACATTCGAGGTATGGAAAACCCAAATACTAATGCATGTTATGCGAACTCAGCTTTTCAGTGTCTTATAAATATAAAGTGTGTTAAAGACTCAGTTCTTAATACTCAAACTGACAGTGTCTTAAAGAAATCATTTTTAAATTATACAAACCCTTTAATGATGGGAACAAATGTTAATATCTCTGATTTAAGATCGACCATTTTTGATAATATAGATCAGCAAGATAGCGGAGATTTCTTGCGACGTCTTTGGAATGTCCCTCCTTAGAAGGAATAAAAAAAATGTTTGTACATAAGAGTATAGTAAATTTAAAGTGCTCTATCTGCAATCATAAGCCCCCTAGCCAAATAACTGAGAATGTGATTGCTAATTTATATATTCCGGAAGAAAGGAAGTGTACACCAAATGAGCTGGTAAGCTTTAATTACGGTGTTTGGAAAAATATTGAAAATAGCTTATGTCCGCATTGCAGAGGTACCTTACAAAGTCAGACACTAATTGAAAACATAGGTCGTGTTCTTATATTATCACTTATTTTGGTTGATCAATCTTATACGAAAATAACAAATTTTAATTTAACAAACACTTCACAAAGTGAACTTCAATTTGAGAATAAAAAATACGGGCTATCAAGTGCTATATTTCACCATGGTCATGGATTTCAGGAAGGTCATTATACTTCAGTTGTACGAAAAGACGGAAAATTTTACAAAGCAAATGATGCCGTAATCTCTAAGTGTTCTTGGCCCCGTAATAGCAAAGATGCGTATATACTTTTTATGTTGAGAAGTAAATTGTATATATAAGGAAGCATTTATTATTTAAAATTTGTATAATTTATAGAAGAAAAGTAACAAATTACATTTTTGGTTGGCAAAAATCCTCGTACTGAACCCTCCACGGGGGTGCCGACTGGTAATGACGCTACAGTGCCTGTACAATGTCAGGCGGCGTTCAGCTAAGATCAGGGGTCATAACTATGTGTTTTAGTTTTTTAATAGCTAGCTCATATAGGAAAGACCTCTGGTCATGGTATTGAGGTATACTAGTTAATACTAACAATGGGAGACCTACGTATGTCATTTTTGAAACTTCTGATATCAAACAAAAACACCTCTTAACGAGGTTAGATTAAAGTGACGATGGCACACTCAACTCAAAAAATTTCTGATATCAAATTTTGTGACGATTAATAGTTATTTAAACAAAAATATTTAAAAAGTTTTTAATTAGATTCAAAATCGGCACTAAGCTGAAAAATTTAAAAAAGACAAAATAGGCAGCGTGCTGATTTTGAAACTAATTAAAAACTTTTTAAATATTTTTGTTTAAATAACTATTAATCGTCACAAAATTTGATATCAGAAATTTTTTGAGTTGAGTGTGCCATCGTCACTTTAATCTAACCTCGTTAAGAGGTGTTTTTGTTTGATAGAAGAAGACGTAAAACAGATAAAGAAAAAGTAAATTGCCTCTCGGCTTATTTCGAGTTCAGGATACTGGTATATCTATTCAACGGTAGGCTACCGAATATATACGGGGCCTAATTCCAGTCGAATTAACCTTCGTCCACCTTACTGTCATTACACTACTAGTCCTGGATGCGGAGTTAAGTCCTTCTTTGTTAGATTTAACTCTTCTGCCCCCATTACTATCCGTGAATGACCGATTTCAAGAACTGGTGACTAGCGCAATGTAGTAAATCCTAAGGTCTTGTAATAAGGCTTAAACTGAAAGTAAACACAAAACCAAAGACTAACTTTTGGGACCTAGGTGTTTTGATCACATGTTTATTTTATTGGAATGGGACCAGTCAGATCGATCTTCGGGGCCCCACGTTGGGCGCCAAATATTATTGTAGCATATAACGTATCCAAAAAGGATATTGGTTGAAACGAACGGATGGTCGGGAGTCCTATTTCGCAGAGCACGTGCTTGTTCCCGGCTCAAGTGAGTCGGCCGTTGGGCGGGGTTCCCTGTATAAAAAGTCTGCTAGGCTCATTGCTCGCGGTTATTTACAATAATAAAATATCACGTGCTGTTATATGGTTAGTCATTGATCCTGACAATTAATCTATAAAAAGAAAAGGGGAAGAAACGCGAGAGAAAAGACAATAAACAAACAATAAACAAACAAAGGGAGTCTGAGAGAGAAGATTGTAGCGTCCTGCGCAACCGTATGAGCCAACTCAGGTGGTGTAGAGCGGCCATATCCCCACCCTACCAATGATCGCCAGTGCCAAATACATCTGAAGGATGATAGGCGATCCCTTTTTGGTTGCCGAACAACTACGTCATTGCCTCACTTCGGATTGCCATGATTCCGGAATTCAAACGCGTCTATTCGCACTTCATTATAACTTTTATTTACGGGCTAATTAAAGATAGGTTTAAAGTAACTAATTAATTTAGCCATTAAGGCTTCTTGGCACTTATTTAATATTCCTAATATTGATTTTATTTTAACTTTATATTTTGTTACTATTGGCAAACCTTAGTTAGGAGAAAATGAGCAGGCTGTGGCTGGAAAAGAACATGCTGTTTGCATGGATAGCAGATAGGTAAATATTTATAATAATAATAATTAGCTTTGTTTTCTTTTAGGTAGCATAACTTAAAATGTTTGTCCTTAGTGTATATATTTTTAGGTGATTTTAATTATTTATTATATTTACTGCTAGTCATTACTGTTGAATTTCATAATTGTTAAATTTTAATTTGTTACGAGTTCCAATACTTTTTAATTACCAGTAAATATAGATACTTAATTGATGGTATTTAATTTGACTTATTCATAGTTTATTCAGATTTTAAGTATCCATATTTATTTCAAATTTTTCGAGTTCTTAATTAAGTTAACGAAAATTATTTAATATTTGACTTCATTCAGATCCGGGAAAAGCAAACCAAAGCAAAATAACAAGAGTAAATTAAGAAAGGGTATATCTCGACTTACAGTTGTCCATGATTCCTTCGGCGAAAGATCTTTCTCCAAGTGCTACATGGTGTCTAGTATAATATTGGGGGGTATATATAGATTTATTATTTATATTTTAATTCGCTCTTCTTCTTTGATTATTTCATTATTCACTTCTTGTTTCTTTCTTTTTCAATCGCATTAAATTATTTAAGAATAGTACGCCAACAGCTCTCACTTTTCTTCGCACTTGCCATTTCGGGTTGTTTTAATAATATATTCAAAGATAACAGTAAGAGGCCGGTTTGCAAAAGTATTTAAAAATGAAAATTAAAAAAATAAAGCAAAGAAATCTAAGAATTACATATTTAATGCTCAAAAACGTTTATAAGTTTACGTTATTCTTCATTTGTTGTTGTTGTCGATCACATGGTTGGGGGTTATGCTTAGATTTTCACATGTTGATGTTGTTGTTGTTTACGTATGGAAGTTCACGATTATGTTTTACTTGTTGTTGTTACTTGTGTTTGTTGTTGTTCACATTTGTAAGTTTTCTGATTAGGTTTGTTTTAACTTGTTGTTGTTGCTAGTTTAAAATATTCCTATTAAGATTTTCACTTGTTTTAGATTTTTAAATTGTCCTATTAGGTATTTTACTTGTTGTTGTTGTTGTTCCTAATGGCAGATGGGTGCTCCGCTGGCCACGGTAAATATGTGGGTGCTCCGCTGGACAAGGTAGAAAATATGTGGGTGCTCCGCTGGCCACAGTTGCAGATATGTGGGTGCTCCGCTGGCCAATTTTCACAGCTCTGGCTTGGGCTTCGTTAAACGAAGGAGAAATGCAGATGCCGGAACTTCGCTGGCCACAATGGATGCTGCTGGCCGCAATGGCTGAGGCAACCCGAAGTTGGCCGTAGCACGTGAGGGTGCTCCGCTGGACAAGGCGATCCGTAATTAAGCACAACGTGCCAGAATCTAATAAATTATGAATTATTAGTTTCTGCGGGGAAATATTGGCGTAGCCAGTACATACCTTGAGTCTGGCACACAAAAAAACTTAAAAGTGGTGGACAGATTGCGGATGGGCTTTTTCTTGGTAGCTTAAGAAAGAAAAACGTCTGTCCGGCTTAAGATCGGGGCGGAAAAGAATTCTGGCAACGAGAAGTTAGCTGCACTTGGTTTAGCGCAGGCTTGCATTTTACTCACTGTGCGATATAGTGTTGGAAGGTTATCCGATACTCCGCCCATAGATGGCGCTTTTGATCATTAAGGGCCTAATAGGGCGCCTAATTCAAATTTGGCCGCTAGGTGGATTTTTTCATAGTGACAAGCGCTACTACACGTTGTACTCAGATACGTCGATTTTTCTCCTGGTGAAGCATTCATACGAGAAGACTTTGTATCTTTTTTCGACGCATTCGGTCAACTTTCGAAGAATACTCTCGCGGAGGGCACAGAATCAGAAGAAAGCGAGGATGAAGATGGATCACAGGACTGCTGGATAAAATGACCGAACCGATGAAGAATTGTCTCTAACTGGATCTGCCATCGGGGGGATTGTTCTTGGAGACATGAAGAAAATGAATCTTCGAATGGAGAAATGCGCTTCGATAGGGACTGATGGATGTGCGATCATGCTGTCAGATATCGGAGCAGTCAACGAAATTCGGAAAGAAGCAAAAAATGCTGTCATGACTCCGTGTTTCTCGCACAACCTCAACAACAGTATTTCAAAGTCAGTGAAAGTACGATTAATCGAAAACGTTGCCAGTGCCATACGAGAAGTCGACAAATTCTTCAAGAACTCATTTCCAAAACGTGTGACTGTATTAGCAAAGATACTTGGTGAAAAAAATTGTCCAGTTGTGTGAAACAAGATGGGTAGAGAGACACGATGCTGTCCTTCAATTTGTTGCGAAGTTACCGTTGATCATCGAAGCTCTGTCAAAAATCAGTGAGTGGAAGAACAGAGAAACAGCAGGCAAAGCAACAATTCTCCTATCGGCTTTGTGCAAGTTCGAATTTATCGTCGGGCTCTTCTGTCTCAGCGACATTCTATCGCTCACCCATTCGTCAGCGTAGTTCTTCAGAAGGAAGCAATTGATTTGGCGAAGGCATCAAAAATGATTGGGACGTTGCTTGCCACGTTGAAAAAAAAGAGGGAAAAAGTTGAGGAAATATTCCGACTGATTTATTCAGATGCCAAGAAAATGGCGGAAAAACTCAATGTTGATGAAGCAAAACCGAGAACATGTGGTCGACAAACGAAACGCGAAAATTACGACGTGAAAACTTGCGAAGATTATTAAAGGGTCTCTGTCTACATACCTCTGCTGGATACCATCAAAGAAGATTTGGAAGCTCGTTTTTCACAAGAAGTTTTGGATGGTTACCAATTGAGTGTGTTGCTCCCAGAAAAAGCGAGTCTTTTAAAAGAAAACGAAATCGATGATCTAATCGGATGCTTGATAGAAAGATTCGGGAATCTTCTGGATGATGACAAGAGCGTACAAAAATTAAAATTCAAAGGTGAATTGAGTTACTGGCAATGTCACTGGCAGCAGCAACAAAAAATTGAAGGCAACGAAATTCCAACTTCTGCACTGGAAACACTAAGAAAATGTGATGTCGACATATTCCCAACAATCCACACCTATCTCCGAGTATTCTGTACACTTCCCGTAACAAACGCGAGCTCTGAACGTTCTTTCTCTTATCTTCGCCGCATCAAAACATGGCTTAGGACGACCATGCTTCAAGAAAGACTAGTTGGATTAGCGTTGCTTCATACGCATCATGACATCGATATCACCGCCGAAGAAGTCATCGAAAGATTCGCAAAACTTGGCAGCCATCGTTTTGCGTTATGAAACACGCAATGTAAAAGCTTTTTTCTGTTTGAATTTCGAATAAAATGAGCCACTCTGTAATGCAGGCATATGGTTGACTTTTCAAATATAACCACTTTGTTTACCTAAAAATTGGGATGGATAATTTTTGTTTTATAATTTGTACTGTATTTCTCTCGCAATAATAAGTTTGAACCCCAAATCGAAGAATAAGTTCAATTTAGTCCATTTATATCAGAACCATTTATATCTTGATCGAAAGGTATTGTAAACCTCTTTGAAACTGCATACTAAGATTTTTCAAAAACGGATTAGTTTAGGAGAAATGGGAGTGAAAGTGCGAAATTGAAAATTTTGAAAATTGGAGCTATTGGGGCCGGTGGAGCAAAAATCGCAAAATGTTTAACGTTGTTGTGATCTAGTTTTAAATACGCGTCGAATGACACCTCGATCATCCTGATCCGATACTCCGTTCAAAAGATATTCAATAAACAAGATTTTAACGGCCTTTCCGAAATGAAAACGTTTGTCCTGTTGTTTGTCTGCCTGTCTGTCTGTCTGTGTGTCGATTTTTTTGTTTAAGAATCCTGAAACTACTTTTATTTTATTAAACAGCTCGAGCTGAACATTTTTTGTTCTACGACTTTTTGGGTTTCCCGCTAGTTTGGCGGGAAAACAGTTAAAAAAGCAAGATTTTCCGCACCCATAACTTCTAAACGACTAAAGCTACAGAAACGTGCTATATGTCGTTCGAAAGGTATTTTGAAATGATAATAGCTTTTGTCTTTACATAATTTATTTAAATATAATATTTAAGAATTTATAATTAAAATAATTTTTTTTTTTTAAGTTTTTGAAGTTTTCTTAAAAATGCCTGTAACGATTTTGATAGTCACTCAAGGCCATATAGCCCTTGAGATTGCCCAACTTTTGGTATATAACACATATCTGGGAAAATTCGATAATTGAAGATTTATGTAAAAACTTAAATATCAAAAACATATCTTCTACTGCACACCATCACCAGACACAGAACACTTAATGAGTTCATACGCTCATATATCTCAGTTGATAAAACAGATTGGGATATATGGCTACAATACTTCGTATATTGCTTTAATACAACACCCTCTATGGCACATGATTATTGTCCATACGAGTTAGTCTTTGGTAAATCTTCAAATTTGCCAAAACATTTCAACAGCATAGATAGAATAGAACCATTATATAATATAGAAGATTTTGCTAAGGAATCTAAATTTAGATTAGAACAAGCATATAAGAGAGCTAGAATAATGCTAGATATTAACAAACAAAAGCAAAAAGATAGATACGACAAAAATAGTTTAGACTTTGAATTAAAAATAGGAGACCAGGTTTTATTAAAAAAACGAAACTGGCCATAAGCTAGACTTTGAATATACAGGTCCTTATAAGGTAGAACAAATAGGAGATAGAGATAACATAACTATAACAAATATTAAAAATAAAAAACAAGTAGTACACAAGGATAGATTAAAACCATTTATTTCATAACCAATTTAGTTCTTTTTATAATTTCACGCATGGCCATACATGACATAAGTACTATAATAAATAACATATAAATAACATAAGTTATTCTAAGGTAACAAAAAAAAAAAAAAAAAAAAAAAAAAAAAAAAACTTTTGTTATATAAAAATATATTCAATTATAAAATAACTTCATTATATTACGTTATTTTTCAAAAGGAGGGAGATATAGTATGCACATATATTAGATACCCACTGTACCAAGAGTACTTAGCGGGTACACACTGTAACACTTTGTTGCAGTGTTTACATAAATAAAGGTCTCGGCCATAAACCTCAAGTGGACGAAATATGAACCGCCCACTTATGCATTGGCCCGCACACAAAGAGTGCAAGGTCAGCATAAATGCACCACGAGCGGTCCTCGTGTTTGTGCACATATGCAACTCCGCATTCCCGCCTTTTGAGAATATTCATATACTTAAGAATACATAACCGCCTGCCGCTGCCGCTGTTGGCAGCGCTGCAACGAGGCATAGACCTCATTAGCTCCTAAGTAAATTTGTAAAAGGGCAGAGACGAATATGAGTTCGGAGCGGCAAAAACGGCTGCTCCGAAAATAAAACTGAAACATTTAAATAAAAAGAAATCATACAAACTTAAATGAAAAGACTATTCATTATAAAGGAAGTGAAACTTATATTATCACATTGGGAAAGTTATCTCATCACACAATTGTTTGACTTCATAATAAAGTAAGTATACCATAAAAAAAATGTTTAAAGAAAATATTGATTTGTTATTTTATCAAAACTCTTATTTATACAACATCCAGGAATCATGGATCTCTTCCATGGGCAAGCTAGTTTGTTTCTCTTCTATCTTAATTAACTCAGACTACAGTAGAAAGTAATTGACCACTGAACATAATTAGGTGACGTACTCTTGACCACCTCTTCGGTGAATAAAATCCAATCCTTAAGAATGGTTTGGCCATAAGATATCTTTGCCCTCCTAGAATTTGATTCAGGTTCAATTTAGATAATAGAGAGTAGGAAAGAAAGAAGAAGGATGACATATTTTCCTAAATGTCATTGGTCTCTAACGTAAGCGGTATATTTCTCGAATGATTCGTTTATCTGCTACTCCAGTTAAATACAAACAAGGAGCATATAAACATTCGATCTGAATAAATTTCCTGCTGGTTAAGAAACTCTTACACCGAAAACAAATGAAGAAAAAGGGAAGGAATTTGGATATAGAAGAAGACGTAAAACAGATAAAGAAAAAGTAAATTGCCTCTCGGCTTATTTCGAGTTCAGGATACTGGTATATCTATTCAACGGTAGGCTACCGAATATATACGGGGCCTAATTCCAGTCGAATTAACCTTCGTCCACCTTACTGTCATTACACTACTAGTCCTGGATGCGGAGTTAAGTCCTTCTTTGTTAGATTTAACTCTTCTGCCCCCATTACTATCCGTGAATGACCGATTTCAAGAACTGGTGACTAGCGCAATGTAGTAAATCCTAAGGTCTTGTAATAAGGCTTAAACTGAAAGTAAACACAAAACCAAAGACTAACTTTTGGGACCTAGGTGTTTTGATCACATGTTTATTTTATTGGAATGGGACCAGTCAGATCGATCTTCGGGGCCCCACGTTGGGCGCCAAATATTATTGTAGCATATAACGTATCCAAAAAGGATATTGGTTGAAACGAACGGATGGTCGGGAGTCCTATTTCGCAGAGCACGTGCTTGTTCCCGGCTCAAGTGAGTCGGCCGTTGGGCGGGGTTCCCTGTATAAAAAGTCTGCTAGGCTCATTGCTCGCGGTTATTTACAATAATAAAATATCACGTGCTGTTATATGGTTAGTCATTGATCCTGACAATTAATCTATAAAAAGAAAAGGGGAAGAAACGCGAGAGAAAAGACAATAAACAAACAATAAACAAACAAAGGGAGTCTGAGAGAGAAGATTGTAGCGTCCTGCGCAACCGTATGAGCCAACTCAGGTGGTGTAGAGCGGCCATATCCCCACCCTACCAATGATCGCCAGTGCCAAATACATCTGAAGGATGATAGGCGATCCCTTTTTGGTTGCCGAACAACTACGTCATTGCCTCACTTCGGATCGCCATGATTCCGGAATTCAAACGCGTCTATTCGCACTTCATTATAACTTGTATTTACGGGCTAATTAAAGATAGGTTTAAAGTAACTAATTAATTTAGCCATTAAGGCTTCTTGGCACTTATTTAATATTCCTAATATTGATTTTATTTTAATTTTATTTTTTGTTACTATTGGCAAAGTGTTTCATTTATTTAAACCTTAGTTAGGAGAAAATGAGCAGGCTGTGGCTGGAAAAGAACATGCTGTTTGCATGGATAGCAGATAGGTAAATATTTATAATAATAATAATTAGCTTTGTTTTCTTTTAGGTAGCATAACTTAAAATGTTTGTCCTTAGTGTATATATTTTTAGGTGATTTTAATTATTTATTATATTTACTGCTAGTCATTACTGTTGAATTTCATAATTGTTAAATTTTAATTTGTTACGAGTTCTAATACTTTTTTAATTACCAGTAAATATAGATACTTAATTGATGGTATTTAATTTGACTTATTCATAGTTTATTCAGATTTTAAGTATCCATATTTATTTCAAATTTTTCGAGTTCTTAATTAAGTTAACGAAAATTATTTAATATTTGACTTCATTCAGATCCGGGAAAAGCAAACCAAAGCAAAATAACAAGAGTAAATTAAGAAAGGGTATATCTCGACTTACAGTTGTCCATGATTCCTTCGGCGAAAGATCTTTCTCCAAGTGCTACATGGTGTCTAGTATAATATTGGGGGGTATATATAGATTTATTATTTATATTTTAATTCGCTCTTCTTCTTTGATTATTTCATTATTCACTTCTTGTTTCTTTCTTTTTCAATCGCATTAAATTATTTAAGAATAGTACGCCAACAGCTCTCACTTTTCTTCGCACTTGCCATTTCGGGTTGTTTTAATAATATATTCAAAGATAACAGTAAGAGGACGGTTGGCAAAAGTATTTAAAAATAAAAATAAAAAAAATAAAGCAAAGAAATCTAAGAATTACATATTTAATGCTCAAAAACGTTTATAAGTTTACGTTATTCTTCATTTGTTGTTGTTGTCGATCACATGGTTGGGGGTTATGCTTAGATTTTCACATGTTGATGTTGTTGTTGTTTACGTATGGAAGTTCACGATTATGTTTTACTTGTTGTTGTTACTTGTGTTTGTTGTTGTTCACATTTGTAAATTTTCTGATTAGGTTTGTTTTAACTTGTTGTTGTTGCTAGTTTAAAATATTCCTATTAAGATTTTCACTTGTTGTTTTAGATTTTTAAATTGTCCTATTAGGTATTTTACTGGTTGTTGTTGTTGTTCCTAATGGCAGATGGGTGCTCCGCTGGCCACGGTAAATATGTGGGTGCTCCGCTGGACAAGGTAGAAAATATGTGGGTGCTCCGCTGGCCACAGTTGCAGATATGTGGGTGCTCCGCTGGCCAAGCTCCGGCTTGGGCTTCGTTAAACGAAGGAGAAATGCAGATGCCGGAACTTCGCTGGCCACAATGGATGCTGCTGGCCGCAATGGCTGAGGCAACCCGAAGTTGGCCGTAGCACGTGAGGGTGCTCCGCTGGACAAGGCGATCCGTAATTAAGCACAACGTGCCAGAATCTAATAAATTATGAATTATTAGTTTCTGCGGGGAAATATTGGCGTAGCCAGTACATACCTTGAGTCTGGCACACAAAAAAACTTAAAAGTGGTGGACAGATTGCGGATGGGCTTTTTCTTGGTAGCTTAAGAAAGAAAAACGTCTGTCCGGCTTAAGATCGGGGCGGAAAAGAATTCTGGCAACGAGAAGTTAGCTGCACTTGGTTTAGCGCAGGCTTGCATTTTACTCACTGTGCGATATAGTGTTGGAAGGTTATCCGATACTCCGCCCATAGATGGCGCTTTTGATCATTAAGGGCCTAATAGGGCGCCTAATTCAAATTTGGCCGCTAGGTGGATTTTTTCATAGTGACAAGCGCTACTACACGTTGTACTCAGATACGTAGATTTTTCTCCTGGTGAAGCATGCATACGAGAAGACTTTGTATCTTTTTTCTCGCGGAGGGCACAGAATCAGAAGAAAGCGAGGATGAAGATGGATCAATGGCTTACAGGACTGCTGGAAAAAATGACCGAACCGATGAAGAATTGTCTCTAACTGGATCTGCCATCGGGGGGATTGTTCTTGGAGACATGAAGAAAATGAATCTTCGAATGGAGAAATGCGCTTCGATAGGGACTGATGGATGTGCGGTCATGCTGTCAGATATCGGAGCAGTCAACGAAATTCGGAAATAAGCAAAAAATGCTGTCATGACTCCGTGTTTCTCGCACAACCTCAACAACAGTATTTCAAAGTCAGTGAAAGTACGATTAATCGAAAACGTTGCCAGTGCCATACGAGAAGTCGACAAATTCTTCAAGAACTCATTTCCAAAACGTGTGACTGTATTAGCAAAGATACTTGGTGAAAAAATTGTCCAGTTGTGTGAAACAAGATGGGTAGAGAGACACGATGCTGTCCTTCAATTTGTTGCGAAGTTACCGTTGATCATCGAAGCTCTGTCAAAAATCAGTGAGTGGAAGAACAGAGAAACAGCAGGCAAAGCAACAATTCTCCTATCGGCTTTGTGCAAGTTCGAATTTATCGTCGGGCTCTTCTGTCTCAGCGACATTCTATCGCTCACCCATTCGTCAGCGTAGTTCTTCAGAAGGAAGCAATTGATTTGGCGAAGGCATCAAAAATGATTGGGACGTTGCTTGCCACGTTGAAAAAAAGAGGGACAAAGTTGAGGAAATATTCCGACTGATTTATTCAGATGCCAAGAAAATGGCGGAAAAACTCAATGTTGATGAAGCAAAACCGAGAACATGTGGTCGACAAACGAAACGCGAAAATTACGACGTGAAAACTTGCGAAGATTATTAAAGGGTCTCTGTCTACATACCTCTGCTGGATACCATCAAAGAAGATTTGGAAGCTCGTTTTTCACAAGAAGTTTTGGATGGTTACCAATTGAGTGTGTTGCTCCCAGAAAAAGCGAGTCTTTTAAAAGAAAACGAAATCGATGATCTAATCGGATGCTTGATAGAAAGATTCGGGAATCTTCTGGATGATGACAAGAGCGTACAAAAATTAAAATTCAAAGGTGAATTGAGTTACTGGCAATGTCACTGGCAGCAGCAACAAAAAATTGAAGGCAACGAAATTCCAACTTCTGCACTGGAAACACTAAGAAAATGTGATGTCGACATATTCCCAACAATCCACACCTATCTCCGAGTATTCTGTACACTTCCCGTAACAAACGCGAGCTCTGAACGTTCTTTCTCTTATCTTCGCCGCATCAAAACATGGCTTAGGACGACCATGCTTCAAGAAAGACTAGTTGGATTAGCGTTGCTTCATACGCATCATGACATCGATATCACCGCCGAAGAAGTCATCGAAAGATTCGCAAAACTTGGCAGCCATCGTT
The DNA here is from genome assembly GCA_018153105.1 of Drosophila rufa. Lineage (NCBI taxonomy): Eukaryota > Metazoa > Arthropoda > Insecta > Diptera > Drosophilidae > Drosophila > Drosophila rufa. The sequence goes on from JAECXS010000135.1 coordinate 3,303,588, forward strand.
TTGCGTTATGAAACACGCAATGTAAAAGCATTTTTCTGTTTGAATTTCGAATAAAATGAGCCACTCTGTAATGCAGGCATATGGTTGACTTTTCAAATATAACCACTTTGTTTACCTAAAAATTGGGATGGATAATTTTTGTTTTATAATTTGTACTGTATTTCTCTCGCAATAATAAGTTTGAACCCCAAATCGAAGAATAAGTTCAATTTAGTCCATTTATATTAGAACCATTTATATCTTGATCGAAAGGTATTGTAAACCTCTTTGAAACTGCATACTAAGATTTTTCAAAAACGGATTAGTTTAGGAGAAATGGGAGTGAAAGTGCGAAATTGAAAATTTTGAAAATTGGAGCTATTGGGGCCGGTGGAGCAAAAATCGCAAAATGTTTAACGTTGTTGTGATCTAGTTTTAAATACGCGTCGAATGACACCTCGATCATCCTGATCCGATACTCCGTTCAAAAGATATTCAATAAACAAGATTTTAACGGCCTTTCCGAAATGAAAACGTTTGTCCTGTTGTTTGTCTGTCTGTCTGTCTGTCTGTGTGTCGATTTTTTTGTTTAAGAATCCTGAAACTACTTTTATTTTATTAAACAGCTCGAGCTGAACATTTTTTGTTCTACGACTTTTTGGGTTTCCCGCTAGTTTGGCGGGAAAACAGTTAAAAAAGCAAGATTTTCCGCACCCATAACTTCTAAACGACTAAAGCTACAGAAACGTGCTATATGTCGTTCGAAAGGTATTTTGAAATGATAATAGCTTTGCCTTTACATAATTTATTTAAATATAATATTTAAGAATTTATAATTAAAATAATTTTTTTTTTTAAGTTTTTGAAGTTTTCTTAAAAATGCCTCTCACGATTTTGATAGTCACTCAAGGCCATATAGCCCTTGAGATTGCCCAACTTTTGGTATATAACACATATCTGGGAAAATTCGCTTTCTCGAGATATTACTCATTAAAATTAGTAGCAAAAATCACATATACCTAACCTTTTACATGCACTATACATACATTTATGTAAAAAATCATGTAGAGTCATATAGAGACTACTTTGGCGGGAAAAAAGGAAATTTCTCGCGCCCATAACTTCTGAACGACTAAAGTTAAAGAAACGTGCTATATGTCGTTGGAAAAGTATTTTAATATGATAATTAATTTGCCCTGACAAAATTTTTCTAAATATTAATGAGTGGAAGAACAGAGAAACAGCAGGCAAAGCAACAATTCTCCTATCGGCTTTGTGCAAGTTCGAATTTATCGTCGGGCTCTTCTGTCTCAGCGACATTCTATCGCTCACCCATTCGTCAGCGTAGTTCTTCAGAAGGAAGCAATTGATTTGGCGAAGGCATCAAAAATGATTGGGACGTTGCTTGCCACGTTGAAAAAAAAGAGGGAAAAAGTTGAGGAAATATTCCGACTGATTTATTCAGATGCCAAGAAAATGGCGGAAAAACTCAATGTTGATGAAGCAAAACCGAGAACATGTGGTCGACAAACGAAACGCGAAAATTACGACGTGAAAACTTGCGAAGATTATTAAAGGGTCTCTGTCTACATACCTCTGCTGGATACCATCAAAGAAGATTTGGAAGCTCGTTTTTCACAAGAAGTTTTGGATGGTTACCAATTGAGTGTGTTGCTCCCAGAAAAAGCGAGTCTTTTAAAAGAAAACGAAATCGATGATCTAATCGGATGCTTGATAGAAAGATTCGGGAATCTTCTGGATGATGACAAGAGCGTACAAAAATTAAAATTCAAAGGTGAATTGAGTTACTGGCAATGTCACTGGCAGCAGCAACAAAAAATTGAAGGCAACGAAATTCCAACTTCTGCACTGGAAACACTAAGAAAATGTGATGTCGACATATTCCCAACAATCCACACCTATCTCCGAGTATTCTGTACACTTCCCGTAACAAACGCGAGCTCTGAACGTTCTTTCTCTTATCTTCGCCGCATCAAAACATGGCTTAGGACGACCATGCTTCAAGAAAGACTAGTTGGATTAGCGTTGCTTCATACGCATCATGACATCGATATCACCGCCGAAGAAGTCATCGAAAGATTCGCAAAACTTGGCAGCCATCGTTTTGCGTTATGAAACACGCAATGTAAAAGCATTTTTCTGTTTGAATTTCGAATAAAATGAGCCACTCTGTAATGCAGGCATATGGTTGACTTTTCAAATATAACCACTTTGTTTACCTAAAAATTGGGATGGATAATTTTTGTTTTATAATTTGTACTGTATTTCTCTCGCAATAATAAGTTTGAACCCCAAATCGAAGAATAAGTTCAATTTAGTCCATTTATATTAGAACCATTTATATCTTGATCGAAAGGTATTGTAAACCTCTTTGAAACTGCATACTAAGATTTTTCAAAAACGGATTAGTTTAGGAGAAATGGGAGTGAAAGTGCGAAATTGAAAATTTTGAAAATTGGAGCTATTGGGGCCGGTGGAGCAAAAATCGCAAAATGTTTAACGTTGTTGTGATCTAGTTTTAAATACGCGTCGAATGACACCTCGATCATCCTGATCCGATACTCCGTTCAAAAGATATTCAATAAACAAGATTTTAACGGCCTTTCCGAAATGAAAACGTTTGTCCTGTTGTTTGTCTGTCTGTCTGTCTGTCTGTGTGTCGATTTTTTTGTTTAAGAATCCTGAAACTACTTTTATTTTATTAAACAGCTCGAGCTGAACATTTTTTGTTCTACGACTTTTTGGGTTTCCCGCTAGTTTGGCGGGAAAACAGTTAAAAAAGCAAGATTTTCCGCACCCATAACTTCTAAACGACTAAAGCTACAGAAACGTGCTATATGTCGTTCGAAAGGTATTTTGAAATGATAATAGCTTTGCCTTTACATAATTTATTTAAATATAATATTTAAGAATTTATAATTAAAATAATTTTTTTTTTTTAAGTTTTTGAAGTTTTCTTAAAAATGCCTCTCACGATTTTGATAGTCACTCAAGGCCATATAGCCCTTGAGATTGCCCAACTTTTGGTATATAACACATATCTGGGAAAATTCGCTTTCTCGAGATATTACTCATTAAAATTAGTAGCAAAAATCACATATACCTAACCTTTTACATGCACTATACATACATTTATGTAAAAAATCATGTAGAGTCATATAGAGACTACTTTGGCGGGAAAAAAGGAAATTTCTCGCGCCCATAACTTCTGAACGACTAAAGTTAAAGAAACGTGCTATATGTCGTTGGAAAAGTATTTTAATATGATAATTAATTTGCCCTGACAAAATTTTTCTAAATATTATAATTAAGAATTTAGAATTAATTTTTTTTTTTTTTAAGAATTAACATTTTTTTGTTTAATGGCTTTTACGATTCTTATGGTCACTTGAGGCCCTTGAGATATAAAATACTTAAAAAGTTTTTAATTAGTTTCAAAATCGGCACGCTGCCTGTTTTGCTTTTTTAAATTTTTCAGCTAAGTGCCGATTTTGAAACTAATTAAAAACTTTTTAAATATTTTTGTTTAAATAACTATTAATCGTCAGAAAATTTGGTATCAGACATTTTTTGGGTTGAATGTGCCATCGTCACTTTAATCTCACCTCGTTAAGAGGTGTTTTTATTTGATTAAATTAAATCCAGATATTCCATGGCTACATTAAACTCTGTTAGGATGGATTGTGTCCGGACGATACAAACAGGGCATATCGCCAAATAAAACTGTTCACAATATAACTGTTAATTCGAGTCATTGTTCTCTCAACTCTCTGGTCGAACGCTTTTGGGAGTTAGAACAAATCCCAGACAGACCGAAGGCCAAATACACGGCTAAACAGTTAGCGTGCGAACGAATTTTCAAGCAAACAGTCAATAGGACAACATCAGCTCGCTTCGAAGTTCGTTTGCCATTTAGAACTATAGTATACGAAACCAAGTCGCTGAGGTATTGCACTTCGGAGGATTTCCCTTAGCAAAGTGGTCATAAAATAATAAAGGCATTTTACCACTGATCTCAGAAGACAAATCTTTGCACTTCGATCCAGCAGCAGCTGTGAAAACGCGCGGATTGCGTTGAAATCCATAAGACAATTTATCAGAACTTCATAAAGTAGCAATCCCTCGAAATGTGTGCCTATCGCGGCAAAAATCTGTACAAGATGCCTCAAGTCTAGCTTACGGTTGTTGCATTTATCTTCGAGCCAGCGATGCAAAAAACTGGAAAATTCAAAGGTCCTTCCGTCAAAAATCCAATGCCTCAATCCATTTATGGAAGAGTGCAAGTATGGGGGACTACACTTTCGACTTATTCGCGTTGGAGGCCGATTCGTTCATCCCGTATGACGCGAAATTTCCGTTGTTACTCTCTCGAAAATCTCAGTTTGTAACCCTTTTTCTCCGAAATTTGTACATTTCAAACTACCATGCAGGTGCAAAATGAATGGTTCCTCTGTTAAGAGAAAGAATTTGGTTGTTGAAAGCTCGAGAAGCTTGCACAAAGATCATTCGTAACTGTGTATATTGCTTTCGGTACAAGCCAAAGCTATTGGTCAAAATAATGGGTAGTTTATCTGCCGACAGGGTGCGTGAAGCTCGGCCGTTCTTGGTTTGTGGCGTAGATTTCTGTGGGCCCTTTTATGTCAGCCTTAAAATTCGTGGAAGACCTCCAATAAAATCATATGTCGCAGTTTTCGTATGCTTCGCATCCAAAGCGGTGCATCTCGAGCTCGTTGTGGATCTTTCAACTGATTGCTTTTTGTCTTGTTTTAAAAGGTTCATCGGGAGACGAGGTCTCCCTCAGAAAGTGTTCAGCGACAACGCAACGAATTTCGTGGGCGCGAGCAACGTTCTCAAGGACCTTCAAGCCGCCAACAAGGATCAGGAAGCGCGCTTACGGTCGTATGCAGCAGAGCGAGGAGTGGATATTCATAGCCCCGCGCGAGTTACCGGCAGAACACCCCTTCCACCGGCATGCAGAAATCCAGCTAAGTCGACACTTCCACATCCGGCCTGACTTAGATGGATAAAACTGGAACAACGACCGGACTCCCAAGCACACTCTCACTTACACATAAACTGAATTGTACAGAAATGCTTATGCTGCATTTCTTAGGGTACGGCCGAGCTTTGGCGAAGCCAATAAGAAATATAATAAAACACTTGGATTCCGACTACAACAGAGAACACACCGTGTTTATTTCCTGACTGTTACCCCGACTGTTATACCGGATATACATAACTGGCGCAGCCGACGGCGAACAAAGGATAGAAATGCCTACTACGCTCTTAATCCTATCATACATGTAAGCAATAAGAAAATATATATATACCCGGTGTTAAAAAGAAAAATAATAATAAATAAATTAGATTAAATACAAAAAGAAAATTATAAATTGCGAATTCAATGAAAATTGTGCAAACAAAAGAAATGTGTGTGAAACCCCTTTAATAAATGTATAAAGGAATTTTTCCGGAAAAGGGAAAAATAAATAAAATATATATATATGTGTACAAAGTAGGGTTGCATGATATTTAAAAAATATCGTATCAATGATATTGTCATTTTTGAAAAATATCAAAATGATTTTTTTAAATATCAAGAAAAAATATCGATATATCGAGTCTTTATGATATTTAACATTTTTTTTATTTTTAGGATCAGAAACCCTTAGAAATCTTCTTCTCTCTATCTCATTATTCGTATACATTACCTCTCTATTGATCCTAATGATCCACATGAATTCATTCAAACAAAACTAACAACACAAATACTTCATATTAAGCTTTTATTACTTAAAGCAATGGAAAATACTGTAAGTTAAAGTTAAAGTTATTTCCAATATTGTTTCGCCAGTGTCTTTAAAAATACACGATTTGTTACGTGCCGATCAGTCATACGGCTGCGTGAGTCGCACACTACACATTTAATTGCCGAAGCCATCCTTTCTGAGGATACCGAGCTACCTGGTATTATCAGATAGCGTAGTGCTTACTTAGACAAATGTTGCATGGTCTGCTGTTGCGAAGTCCAATACTGTATTGGGTCAGCTTCCCAATTTCTATTTGGCAAAGAAATATATAAGTGGAACTCGTTTTCGTAGGGGCTGACCGAAAACAAAATATCAGAAAATATAAAAAAAAAATATTTATATATCGATATTACAGCTTAAAAATATCGCGATAAAAATATTTTTTTTTTTTGCAAATATATCGATATTTTGATATTTTGATATATTTTCGACAACCCTAGTACAAAGTTGCAAATAAAAGAAATACATGTGCATAAATCCCTCCAGTACTTTTAAACGTGAAAACTAAATCGGCAAAATTTTAAACATTCTTTTAACAAATTTCCCCCGGTGTTCCGTATGAGACCATTTATCGCAAAAAAAGTGCATACGGAACACAGTGAAAAGAGTCAATCGCTGACTTCATACACTGAGGGTTAAATTTGCCAACAAAATATCTATAACAACCATCAAATAAATGGAAAATTTTAAACACTCTTTTAACAAATTTCTCCCGGTGTTTCGTATGAGACCATTTATCGAAAATAAAGTGCATACGAAACACAGTGAAAAAAAGGCAATCGCTGACTTCATACACTGAGGGTTAAATTTGCCAACAACATATCTATAACAACCATCAAATAAATGGAAAATTTTAAACACTCTTTTAACAAATTTCTCCCGGTGTTTCGTATGAGACCATTTATCGAAAATAAAGTGCATACGAAACACAGTGAAAAAAAAAATGGCAATCGCTGACTTCATACACTTTTTTTTTTTTTTTCTTTTATTATACTTTGCTGTTATTTATTGAATCTTCTCCATTTAGAGACTAACAATAAGTGTGTCAAATCTTATATTAATAACCTAACTAACAGTCATATGACTGGCACAGAGTTGTATGGCCCTGACAATTATTGCTGGGTTGGAAGGTCGTTTCGTTGTAGGCGGGTTCTGCTGGAAGCCCGAGTCAAGCCTCTTGCCAGATGATTAGGGTGCACAGTAAGTTTTTTATTATAGGTCGCCTTTTGCTTGTCTATTTCATCTTTTACTGCAAGAATGCCGAGATCCCTATGGATGTTTTGGTTGCGAATATACCATGGTGCCCCAGTGATAGTTCTCAGGATTTTTTAATTTCGCGCGCTGTATGATGTCTATATTGCTGCTGCTCGCGTTTCCCCACAGCTGGGAGCCATATGTCCAGATAGGCTTTAGCGTGGAGTTGTAGAGCAGGACCTTGTAGTCCAGACGCAGTGGCGATCGGGCGTTTAAAATCCAGTGAAGGCTGCTAGCTTTTAGTTTTAGATGTAGTTTCTTGCATTCGATGTGTCTTCGCCAGGTTAGTCGTCTGTCGAGGTGGACGCCGAGATACGTTACTTCGTTGAATTGGGGAATCTGCGTACTATTCAAGGATACTGGGGAGCATGTTTGCCTGTTAAGAGTAAAAGTTATGTGTTTACATTTTTGTTCGTTTATTTTAATACGCCAGTCAGATAGCCACTTCTCAACTACCATGAGGTGACTTGCTAGTTGGGTTGTTGCTCGGTTTGGGCACTTCGAGCGACTTAGGATCGCAGTGTCGTCAGCGAACGTGGATGTTGTTAGCCGCTCGTTCGTAGGTATATCCGCTGTATAAAGGACGAACAGGGTGGGCCCCAGTGCGCTGCCTTGTGGAACTCCGGCTTCGATAGTGTACTCGTCAGATGTTATTGCGTTGCACCTTACTGCAAAGACTCTGTTGTAAAGATACGATTCAAGTAGCTTATGAGTGTATGTAGGCAAGTGTGTTTTGATTTTATGCATGAGGCCATTTAACCAGACTCTATCGAAAGCTTGATATACATCGAGAAATACTGAACTGCCGTATTCCCGATGCTCGAAGGCTGTGCGTATCTCTGATGTTATTCGGTTAACTTGTTCGATTGTGCCATTGTTTCGACGGAAGCCAAATTGATGAGCCGGGATAACATTGTGTGCTTCCAGGTATGATATTATGTGCGTTAGAAGGCATTTCTCGAACAGTTTTGACAAACACGATAATAAACTTATTGGTCTGTAGGATGACGGGATTGTGTGGTCTTTTCCGGGTTTCGGTATCATTATGATGATAGATTTTTTCCATTTCCTTGGATAGTAGCCAAGGCATATGACCTCAAGGCAAATGACCTCAATAGCTGAGTTTGGAAGTTCAATTATCATTTTTGGAGTTATTAAGTCACCGCCCGGAGCCTTTTTTGGTTTCAGTTCCCCAATGACTTTTGCGATCTCATTCGGCTGAAACAATGTTGGCAAAGACATAGTATTAGTTTCGGTTTGTGGTAGGACAAATGGACTAGTGGCCTGGTTGGGCTGGAAGACGCTTCGGAGATGTGAAGCAAATGTTTCGGCTCTATCTTCGTCGCTGCGGGCCCAGCAACCTGAAGAGTTTCTAATCGGGGTGACGGTTTCGATTGGAGAGCTTAGATTTGGATGGGCCCTCCACAAAGGATAAGTTGGCGTAAGTATTTCGATGTACCGTAGTTGTGCCTTTTCAGCGTCTTGTTTCAGAGCTCGGTTTAGTAAGCGAGTGACTTGCTTAAGACGTTGTATTGAAGATGGCGATCTGTTGGTTTGCCAAGCACGTCGCAGACGCCTCTTTTCCAGGACAAGCTGTTCAATTTGTTGATTAGTTTTGAATTTGTTGGGTTGTACGTCCTTCCCTTGTGGTGTTGAGATAGTGGCTGCTGCAGTGAGTACGTCCTCAAGAGCATCAGTAGAGCAGTCGATATCCGCTTCGATGTTGAGCTGCGGGGTTAGTTCAATGTGGGAACTTACATATTTCTTATATTTAAGCCAGTTAGTTCTGTGCGACGTCAGCCTTTGGGGTTGATCTGTAGTTTCTGGGCTTTGAAGAAGAGTTATTAGTACTGGCGAATGGTCTGATGAAAGATCCGAAAGCGCTTTGGCACATATAATGTTGCGTGAGATATTTTTTGTCACCGCAAAGTCTATTAAGTCTGGTATCTTTCTGGGGTCTGCTGGCCAATATGTGGGGCTACCAGGGGAAACATAGTCCAATTTGTTGCTCAAGTTTATGATTGCATTATATAATTGCCTTCCTTTGGGAGTCACGAGACGCGATCCCCAGTGCGTATGCTTGGCATTATAGTCACCTGCAGCTATGAAGCGATCTCCAAGTGAGTTGTAAAAATCTATGAATTGTCCTTCCGAGATTGTAAAGCGAGGCGGGCAGTAGACAGCGGCTATGGAAAGGTTGCCGTTACCTGACTGCAGTTTAATAGACGTAGCCTGCAAGTAATTAGTTGAATACCTTTGGTGAAAGTGGTGCTTTATGCGTTCTCTGACTAGGACGCCGGTTCCGCCGTGGGCTTTACCATCTGGATGATCTGTGCGGTAGAAGGCGTAACCTCTTATTTGGAAGTTGTATTTGCTTGTGAGGTGCGTCTCTCCAAGCAGCATAACGTCGATATGATTTTCATTCAGGAACTGTGTTATTTCAAGTTTATGCCGTGAAACGCCATTGGCGTTCCACATAATTATTCTTAGACTAGACATCAGTTATTTGGACTGCTGAGCTACAAGCAACTGTATCACCATGTTCTGGTTTTGAACAAGTGTTTGCATGGTGGTTTTCATGAAGGACATTAATTCTGTTAGACTTTGTTGCATGGTAAACATCATAGCTTCCATTGTGCTTTGTGGCTGTCCTGGGGCTTTTTGAACGTTTTCTTGATTAGACTGGAGTGGGTTTTCCATACTTGTTCGAGGGGTATCGGCGTAGGAGAAGCCCTTCTGGGCATTCAGCGGACCAAATGAGGATCTTGCGGCCTTGGCGAAAAATACTTCCGGCGTTGTTTGTGAGTTAGTGTACATGTTTTGTGTATTCTGATGGCACGTTGCTGTCTCTCGTCGCATGCCACGCTTCAGCTCCTTGTGACCACACAGCCCCTGTAGTTAGCCGTACAGTTTCCTCCGCAGTTCCTACATTCATTCCTGTTTTGGTCTTCCTTGGTAGGAGGGCAATTTGCGGAATTGTGGAAGTCTTCGCAAACTACATAGACTAATCGAAGTGTGCAGTATGTCCTGGTGTGTCCATAAATCTGGTAGTTTGTGCATTGCACTGGACCGTTTCTTTAATGTGGCTCTGCCACCGTATTTGGGTGCAATAGGAATTGCAGGTTATAAATGGGGTGCACTTCATTTTTCTTCAAGGCTCTGGTGTCTGGCTCCAGCTTGACCTTAAAGAGTGGTTGCGGTTTTTTGATTTTGATTATGATGTTCATAACGTTCTTAGCAGAAAAACCCTTTTCTTTAAGGGCACCTATAATTTCGTTTGTCGTTACTTCGCGCTCGATTGCTTTTAGTACCACTTACAGGCCCTTGCTGCTTTTTAATTTGTAAGCATAATAATTGCTTTTTGATTCGTCCAGGTATTTGTTCACAGCTTGGAAGTGTTCTTCAGATTTCGTTTGAACTTTGGATTCGTTTTAGTAAGCGGAACAACATGAAAATTTCCATCCCTGACCAGCGCAACAATTTTGTTGACCAGGGCGTTCCGCGATATTGGTCGTTGCTGTAGTTGTTGTTATTGCTGTTTCCGTTGCAGTTTTCCGGTGCTGTAGTTGTTGCTGTTGCTTTTGCTGCAGTTGCAGAAATTTTGTCACAGCTTGTTGTTGGGGTTTTACACTGAGAACTCCATGATGTAGGTGTAGGAGTGGGTAGAGCGGGTGAGCAAGAACGTGCTCTTTGGCTATCGACCGCCAGGCGGTTGCTCTTTGCCGCCGTTTCGTTGCTGTCGCGAGTTGAGAAATACGAGAAATAACCGTTACTTGGGCTCACGGAGCTTCTACGCTCTTTCTTTTGTTCGTCGCTCATTGAGCTATTTCGCGTGGCACTTATTATTTTATAAAATAATTATGCACTTGTTTTAATCATATCACTAGTTTTGAGTCGAAAACTATATATTTTTCTGATTTAGCGTCTTTTCGCTTATCTTGGAATTCCAGTATTATATACTTTATTTTATTTTTGTCTTAAAATCATCCACTTTCTATAGTTTTTTTCCCGGAGCTCACGCGAAACACGTCCGCTTTCTACGGCTTGCGATTGTTTAGCTTTTCATACACTGAGGGCTAAATTTGTCAACAAAGTATTTATAACAACAACCAAACAAAACATACAACATTTATGCACACACAACAAATTCCGTAGCCATCCAATGATGGCAACAGTAAGCGAGAGGAAATATACAAAACAAACCACAACTCTCAACAATCCGCAAACCAAACAAGACTTATGCAATACTTGCTCCGGATGAAGTATTCAACGTCATCCAAGAAGCCCCCCACGGGCAAGTTTGTTTTGTCGAAATGAAAAGTAAATGCCTGTTTCTACATCAAATCGGTTCTTAATTACAAAATGAAAAAAATAGTGGACTCCTTGGTCTATTGATGTTCATTTCACACCACAAGTAGATCAATCTAATTCGTATTTACTTTTTAAATAATTATTTTCTGACCCCACCTCGAATTTGGGAACAAACTATTTGCCATCGGCAACAACATCTTTCGTTTTGGTTGCCAGTGCTGCCGTACTGTTGATGGAACAAAAAAAATGTGGTCGAAATGCTTCTAAATTTAACAGGTTGTCATTAATAATGTTCAAGGAGGATGAAATAAGGTTTTAATAAAAAAAAACAGTTTATTTTAATGTTTAAATGGAATTTTTACCAATAAAAAAAGGTATAAAGAACATATCATCAAAGGGTGGCAGCCCTCTTGGACTGATAAATTAACAATTTCTGCCTTTATTTGGCTTTAAAAAATACAATTAAAAAGAGTAAAGGCATTTCAGCATTCCTTATACTTCTCAAAACATTTAAGTCATCTGTTTGAGCAATAAAAACGATTAAATATTTCGATAACAAAACGATGACAAAAAGTTTGTGAAAACCGGAGCACCTAAAAACGAAAACGTACGTTTTTGGTCTAAAACGAAAACGAAAAATAAAAGTGAAAACCGGAGCACGCCTGTTTATCTTTTAATATTGAAATGGGCGTTGAATCTAGGATATTTGGCTCACATAGCGACTTAACTTTGAGAATTGAGGGAATAACGAAATATATTGAAGCGGTACGGCAAGTTTGCATTTCTTTAAGTATAATTTCAAAATGTTTGCATAATTCGACTATCACACTAAGTGTATTAATGTTTATATGCAGTAATCTGTGATTTTCATTAGATTCGCTTAAGATATTATTTATTTCTAGCCAATTGTCAAGATTTTTTTTGCACATTGTATAATTTGGGTTCCAACGTGTTTGGCATGGATTTTTTAACGAAGTCTTAAGTTGGTGCTGCAAATTGGCTTTCTTAAAGTATTTGACTATTTTTTTGCAACCAACTAATACATCGGCAAGTTCATCGGTGTCATCAAAGGCTTTGTCGAGCACATTAGCAAATAGGTGACTACTGCAATTTAAGCGGGTGTTGTTTTCCAATGCCTTAATTATGTTAATACCCCTGTCAGTCACATATTTAATTTGTTCCATAGTTGCATTGTCAAACTCGTTTAATAGGGACTTCAATTTTTCACGAACATTTGCCGCAGTTGATCGTTGAAAACCCATTGATTTCAGACCCAAGATTAGGTCCACCATCTGATGCTCCTTCTCGTAATGCATCGTGACCCAAGGAAAGTTCGTTTTTTAAATAGTTGTCGGTCCATAAGTCCATAGTGAGTGTAGCTCCACCGCGGCTCACAATGTCTTTTAGCTTTTGGCTGAGTTGCGCTCTTCGATCATTTGCTTCTTTTTGGCACTTTCGAGCAATATTTGTAGGATCTGGAAGCAGATTGTCGACATCTACATATTCTCCATAGGTAATTCCAATTTTTATAAAAAACTGGACCATTGACCTAAGGCCACCTCCACTGACAGATGAAAACAAGCGGCAGTCCCCAACAATCCACTTGGAAATTGCATTTAGTGTTTCTATTTGGTCTGGAGCAGATACAGCTCTGAGTGACGTTGAGTGCTTAAAAATTTGACAACATTTGTGCCGGCTTAAGTTCGACGTTTGGTTCCTAGTACATTTTAAAATTTTCCTGATTGAGCGGCAGTAAACGATGTCATTTATTATTGACCCAACTTCCTTTAAAATCTCGGCTAATATGTTCCAGAGGTAACATTTCCCTTTTCGCCTGGGCTCTAACGTATAAATGCCCCTTTCAATTTGTTCGGCAATAAACGCGTTGTCCGACATGTTAATTTTGTTAATTTTGATACGACTGTCCTCAAAGAAATGTCACTCAAGAATGCAGTCGGTGTCATAAAAAATGTGTACCAGAAGAGCCAAAAAACTAGATCGTTGGAAAACGAACTAAACCAGCGGTAAATTGCACTTGCAGTTGCGATGCACAGTTGCCGGTCCCTGATTTGCATACTGCCATCTCCCTCTAGATAATTTTATGATTGGTCGGTTTTTCGCTAGTCGTATACCTATGCCACGCAAGAAGAACACAGTAAAAAGAAACAAAAAAAAAGGATGCGCAAGATCGCCGGTCATAAAAATTACGACCAAGTATTTTTGTGAAAGTGTCGCTCCGGACTCACAAGCTATGCAGTGTTTTACCAACGCAACCGCATATTAGGCGGTATAAGTACCACCGCCACCGCATTTTTAGCGAGTGCTCCAGAAGTACTCAAAATAGGCACCGCTGCCGATCTCTGCTACATATGTATATGTTTGTTTAATATGGAATTGGTCAAAAGTTATGAGTCCAAAACACAACTTTGTCCACTACTATTCCATTTTCAGCTATAATATTTTGCAGGACGTTGAGTCGTACCTCTTAGAAAAATTTTAAATTAAAAATTCACTTTCGTAAAAGGTCGACTAACGATACTTTCGCAAAACTTCGTGGACATGCACTTTTTATACCCTTGCAGGGTACACGTATTATAATTTTGGCCAGAAGTTTGCAACGCAGTGAAGGAAGCATCTCCGACCCCATAAAGTATATATATTCTTGATCAGCATCACCAGCCGAGTCGATATAGCCATGTCTTTCTGTCCGTCTGTCTTAATCTGTCTGTCTGTAACTCGTCTGTAATCTAAATGAAACTTTGTAGATAATCTTCTTTCTATTGCAGTTACTATATACGAGGTGTGTTCAAAAAGTGTCGCGACTTTTGAATTTTCGCGGGTTACGTATATTCGAATTTCGATTTTTTTGTGGCGTTATTTTGGTACTCATGTCTCTCACTTATGCCGAGAACCTCGGCCATTTTGAATGTTCACTTAATTGTTGACAGCTTCTTTGCTTGCACGTGTTTTGGATCGTCTTCGATTTTTACCTATTCAAAAAAATGGATCAAAGAACCTGTATCAAATTTTGTGAAATTAATTGCGCGGATGCATTGCAAATGTTGACTGTTGCATACGGAGAAGCTACTTTGAACCGATGCAACGTTTATCGGTGGTACAACATGTTCTCAGAAGGCCGAGAAGAAAGGCCGAAAAGAACAAAAATTGGCTTTTGCTCCACGATAAAGCCCCTGCTCACACATCGTTACTTGTCCACGACTTTTTGCCCAAAAACATCACACTAATGATGCCGCAGCCACCGTATTCCCCAGATCTGTCATCCTGTGACTTTTTCTTGTTCCATAAACTGAAGAGGCCCATGAAAGGACGACGTTACGCTACGCTTGACGACATAAAGACGGCATCGAAGGATGAGCTAAACAAGATAAAAAAAAAGATTTTTGAAGTGCTTCGAAGATTGGAAAAACCGTTGGCACAAGTGTAAAATATCTCATGGGGATTACTTTGAAGGGGACAAAATAAATATTCATGAATAAATAAATCATTTTTGAAAAACACAAAATTCGCGATACTTTTTGGAATAGGAATGATCGGAAAATTAATGGAAAACAAATTAAAACTTCCCTGTTTTTCAACGTATTTTTAAAATTTAAATTTCAAGATATAGCTGTTTTTAACGGTTTTAGAATTACGGTTTTAATTTCATCAAGATCGGACAACTTTATCATATATCTGTCATGGAAACGTTCCGTTAATTTATATGAAAATTTAATTCTACATGTAAAATATAAAATGTGTAAGTAAATGTTATAAAAATCTACAAATTTCGATATTTTTAACTATTTCCAAAACTGATCGATTTTTAATGATCCAATTGCAGACTTCAAGGGTATACAAACTTCGGCTTGCCGAAGTTAGCTTCCTTTCTTGTTTCTATATTAAGATTACAAAATTCTAAAATCTTTATAGTTTTGGTTTGCATATAGAACATAAAATTGTGTGAGTCCTAATAAATATATTTTCTATAAACAGTTCCACTCCAGACCTCATCGAGTAGAGACGTGCAGCTAAACCGATCTAAGATCATCCGCAACAACAAGTGGTTATCAGTCAATTTTGGCATTAACAAACAAGTGAACAAAAGAAACACAAATAAACACAAAAACAAAGTATCAAGTTATTGCAACAACAACTACACCTCGGGGCTCGCCCCACAAAAACAAAATGCTACCTCCAGATAAAAACAGACTCTTTAGCAACAACACCAACTCAATAACTGAACAAAAATACATAATCATAAAAAGAAAAGACAACCAAACACTAGAAAACACAAACCCATTTATAATAAAACAAGTAAGAAAGCTACAGTCGACTGTGCTCGACTGTGAGATACAAAAAATGTCTCCGTTTCAGACACCCCCAATCTTTCTGCAAACAAGAAAACCAAACATGCAAAAAATGCTCTGAAATTGCTTACACCGAGGACAACAACGAATGCACAAGTTAACCTAAATGCATAAGCTGCAAAAATAATCACATTTCCACAGACAGAAAATTCCCAATATACATGAAACAGCAAAAACTTATAGCTATCAAAATAACAGAAAAAGTTGACCACAAGACTGCCCTCTCCATATACCTAACACGCCACAACCTCAACCAAGAGACCTCCTACGCCCAAACTATTAAACAACAACAACACCAAAAGAGTCTCCGATTAAACAAAAGGAAAAACCAACCCACAACAAACCATATCCAATCACTAGAAGAATTCAGAATTCAGAAATTCAGAACATTCTAAATGAATTAGACGATAGAATAGAGAAAACCGAATATTTTCACAGATCAATCGCGCTAACGAAACGACCTACCGTATCCTATGACCTATCCGATGAAGAAATGCACTCCGACACAAACCACGACTCCCACAACAACCAACAACATCAGCAAACGACCGCATACACAAAAACCTAACGAAAGATAAATCCACACTCTCTAAGACACTCAAAGCAAAGGATACAAAACTCAACAGTTGCAACGCAAGTAATATAAAACAAACACATAAAAATCTCTAATATAAATGTCATTAAAAATAATACAATGGAATATAAAGGGATATTCAAACAATTACAATGAGCTTCTACTAATTATAAAAAAACATTCTCCACACATTATATCACTTCAAGAAACACATATACAACACCTCCACAATCTACCAACACCTATAAATTATAACATATTGACAAACATAGCATCCAACAGATTTGGAGGAGTAGCCATGCTAATCCACAAATCCATACAGCACACACAAAACGAAGACGTAGAAGCAATAGCCGCCGAAATAAAATCAAAAGAAAAACTCACCATATACTGTATTTACATATCACCCAGCAAAAACTTTTCACGAAATAATCTAAACAATGTATTAAACATCAACAACGAACCCACCTTAATAACAGGAGACTTCAATAGTTGGCACCAAAACTGGGGATCCCCGCATTCAAATAGTAGAGGTAAAATACTAGCCAAATTTATTGAACAGACACAACTTACACTCCTAAACGATAAATCACCAACACACTTCACCACACACAACACATTCACTCATATCGACCTTACCTTCTGCTCCCCATCACTGACTGCACTCAACACCTGGAACACAACCGATGATCTTCGTGGAAGCGATCACTTAGCAATCCTCATCACCCTCTTCCCTAAAAAGTCCACCAGTAACCAAAACAAACCATATTTCAAAATCAGGGAAGCTAACTGGGAAACATTTTTAGATCACACTCACAACAATAACGACATATACCCCCCCTTAACAAACATTAACAAAGAAGCTGCATTAATCAACAAAATACTCATACAAAGTGCAAACCATACAATACCACAAACATTACCAAACACCCTCTCACACAAAGTTCCCTGGTGGATCAGAAAACTATCAGACCTACACCAAAGTAAAAAACAGAAATGGAAAGCACTCAAAAGGCAAATAACCCAACAAACAATAATAGAATACAGGAAAGCCAACGCGAGCCTTAAAAGAGAAATGAAAACAAAAAAAAAGAGAAGCAACAACCTCACTTACATCAACCATACAGACGAAGACACAAACTACTAAAATCTGGAACAACATTCGACGATTTTGCGGACTGAACTCAGCAAAGCAAATCCACTGCATCACTACCACGAACGAAACCACCATTGACAAAAACCAAATAGCCAACATGTTCGCACAACATTGGTCTGACATCTCAAATGACCCAAACTTCGATCAGGAATTTATAACACAAAAGTACAAACCAATAACTATAACCCATACTCCATCAAAAACAGCAAAATAAATAGTAAAAAATGTAACCAAAATTGAATTTGCCATGGCACTACAATCCCTCAAGGGTTCTACACCAGGACTTAACAGGATCTCATACCCCATGATCAGAAACAGTGCCCAGACAACGCAGGATAGAATAATAGCCCAGTTCAACCAAATATACACAAACTACATCCCACAATCATACAAAACCAGCCTTGCCATACCCGTACTAAAGCCCAACAAAGATAAAACGGACATCACCTCTTACAGACCCATCTCTCTAAACTGCTCACTAGTCTCTCTTGACTTTGCAAGAGCTTTTGACAGAGTGGGGGTGCACTCAATAATAGACTTACTGATTAAATGGAAATGCGGACCCAAAATAATAATCTATATACGAAACTTAATGGCCAAGGAAAATAGCAACTCGAGTGGGAACGCAAACTTCAACAATTTACCCTTTAGAAAATAGAATACCCCAAGGATCACCTATCTCAGTCGTCCTATTTATAATAGCCTTCAACAAACTTAGCAACATAATTTCCTTACACAAACAGATCAACTTCAGTGCTTACGCTGATGACTTTTTCCTAATACTAAATCTAGACAAACACAAAAATACTAATTACAACCATAACACACCTTTTACAGACATAGAAAACTGGGGCAAATACTCCGGCGCTTCTCTATCACCAACAAAATGCCAGCACCTACACATCTGCAGAAAACAAATTTGCATTTGCAGGGTCACCTGCAACAACACCAACATAAACAACACATCCTCACTTCAGATAATTGGACTCTGGATAAACAACAAATACAACTGGAACACACATATCAACGCCCTCATCCCCGCACTCTGCAACAAACTCAACATTATAAAATGCTTGGCCAGCCCACGATTTAACTGCAACACACACACAATACTAAATGTCACAAAAGCAACATTAATATCAAAAATCGACTACGGGCTACATATATACGGACACGCACCGAAAACCACCCTTAACAAATTAAAAACCACATTTAATTCAGCAATTCGACTTACCCTGGGAGCATTCCGCACGACACCGATCCACAACCTACTATATGAAACTAACATACCAACAATAGAAAACAAACGCGATCACCTAACAGCAAAACTTTTTAAATCCTTAATACAATCCAAAGACACTCCATTCTGCAAATTTATAAAACCAAACCCCAAAAGAAAAAAATGTATGTCTACAATTCAGCACGGAATAAAAAATGCCACAACATACCCTACAAGCCAAAGAGAATCTACACATAAAAACCAGCCTGGCAACTACCTAACAAAGTAATAAATACATCACTACACACTTACAACAAAGCCAACACACCACCCGAAACATACCAAAAACTCTTCAATGAATCGAAAACGTATTATAAAAATCACACATTCATCTACACTGATGGATCTCAGCAAAACTCTAATACAACGTATGCAATCACCACAGAAACCGAAACCCTAGCCTACGGAAGCTTACCTCCCTACTCATCAATACAGATAGCCGAAATCTTAGGTATCCTCGAAATAATAACAATAATGAGAGGCAAATTCGTAATATGCTCCGATTACTAGGAGCAATCGAAGCCATACAAAACCCACTCAACAACAACACATACCCAGCACGCGTCCGATCAGCCTTATCATCACACTACCCGAAAATCAAAATCCTATGGACTCCAGGACGCAGCAACATAAAAAGAAACGAAATGACCGACAAATCAGCTAAATCAACATTAAAAATGCCACTTATATACAAACCAAACATAAGCACAAAAGACATAAGCGAATTCTTAAAACAAAAACTAAACCAACAAATACAAAACCTACTCCCCAAATGCAACACCTGGTATCAAAACATCAACACCAACAACACGCACACATCGATCTACTCAAGCATAACACAACAAAAAAATAACCCGTCTCGACCAAATAAAGTTTACCCGATTGCGATTGGGTCACACGAACCTCACACACAAACATTACCTAGATCCAACAACTCAACGAAACTGTCCAATTTGCCACACATTCCAACCACCATCGATCACATCCTAAACTCATGCCCTGCTATAACCAATCTGAAACAAAACATCCTTAAAAACATTAATGCCACCCACTATGTAAGCAACGCCTCTACAGAAAACATCAAACTTATAATCGAATTCCTAAAAGTATCTAAATTATACCACAATATATAAATATAAAATAACTTATTTTGCACCCATTAAAATCAAATAAACGCCCCTGTAAATAAGACCCTATTAACAACCATGTATATAGTCGATGGTCCTGGTAGCTAGTACTATAAGTCTATATATTCGTTTTAGTTTTATAAACAACTCTAACATCATATAAAATAAAATATTTTGTATACAAAAAATTATCTAAAATTATCTGGTGTGGCCCAGACGTAATCTTATGATTCGGGTTTGGTCTTTTCGTGTTAGTTTGCTTCTTTTGCTTTTGTGTAGCGGCTTATGTTAAGATGGTTGCTGTTTATGTATTGGTACCAACTGGAGGAGTATTGGAAAAGATTGAGGGAGGTGGTATAGAAGTGTTTTTTTTTAAATCTGTTTATGTCGGACCGGTTAATACGTGTATTATGTGTGGTGATCAGCGGTGCGATAGTTGCGTTTTTTGCGGCTTCGTCAGCAAATTCGTTGCCACTAATTCCAACATGGCTCGGAACCCACATGATTTTTATTTTGGGGTAGACGTTATTTATTAGACCACGAATTTTCGTAGAATAATAAGCGGAATTGTCTATGTTTAGAATCGAGTGAATTGCGGAAAGAGAGTCGGAGCAGATACAGATTTTTTCTTTTGTTATCACGGGCTATCTCGACGGCTTCTAGTATTGCGATAATTTCTGCAGTACAAACTGATGTGTAGTTTGGAAGAATGGCTCTTTTTAGGACAATGTTCTCTGTGGTTATGGCATAAGCAGTTGTGTCTTGGTTTTGTGATGCGTCCGGTTATATAAAAGTGTAGTTGTTCAGTTTTGATTTTATGTCGAGAAATTATTTTCTTAATGTTGGCATGCTTGTTGTTGCTTTTTTGTATAGGCTTAAATGTGTGTTTATAGCATCTGATTGTAAGTGCCAAGTGGGTTTCGATTTTGGTATGATTTTTGTTGGGCTTATAGGGAGATCTAGGTTTGCACAGGACATAATAGTTTTGTGTAGGACTGAGTTTCTGTATTTTAGAGTTTTCTTTTTTGTGATTTTATCTATTATTGATTTTAGAGGGGTATCCGATGATTGTGTTATTGTATTGGACAATTTGGCTTGGAGATAATTTGTTCTAATGTCTAAGGGTGGTATGTTTGATTCTAAGTGTAAGTTGATGACGGGTGTTGAGCAAAAGGCTCCTAGTGCTGAACGGATTGCGTTGTTGAGAAGGGTTTGGATCGGTTTGGTTTGCGATTTTGGAGCTAGACCATAAAATGGTAAGCCGTAGTCTATTTTTGACAAACATAGACTTCTGACTATTTGGACTAAGGTCAGTGGCTGGGAGTTATATTTATCATTCGAGAGGCATTTTATAATATAAATTGAGTTTGTTAAGGACTTTGCAAGTTTATTTATGTGGGGTTGCCATTTGTATTTTGTGTCGAATGATAAGCCTAGCATTGTTAGCTCTGCTGATGTACATATAGAGTTTGTGACTGTAGAGAGTTGGCAGACACAGTTGTGTTTTCTGCAGATGTGTATATGCTTGCATTTAGATAGGGATAACGACGCTCCGGATAAATTGCACCAGTTACTGATGTCTTCGAATAGACTATTTAAGTTTATTGTTGGGTTTTTCTGTTTTTTTAGGTCAACTATAATGTTATAGTCGTCTGCAAATGCTGTAAAGTTAAGATTCTTGTGTTTGCTTATTGTGTCTGATAGGCTGTTATATGCAATGAGAAAAAGGATCACAGACAGAGGGGATCCCTGCGGTATTCCGTTGTGAAGTGGTTGAATTAGTGAATGGCTGTGGTTGACTTTAACTCTAATTTTCCGACTTGTCATAAATTGGGTTACGTATTTGATTAATCTTGGCCCACAGCCCCATTTAATCAATTGTTTTTTTATCGTGTGCAGTCCTACTTTCTCAAATGCTTTTTCAAGGTCAAGAGATATAATTGAGGCGTGTCTTTTTTCTGAGAGGGCCTTGTTGATCAGAGAGTCTACATATAGTAGACAGTCTGTCACAGATTTCCCCTTTTTGAACCCAACTTGACGAATGTTCAGAAGTTTGTTGGAAGTAACAAACCACCAGAGCCGTTTAGAGATGATTTTATCAAGTGTTTTTGCGATACATGGGTTAAGGGAAATGGGTCTATATGATTCAATAATGGTTTTGTCTTTGCCAGGTTTATGAGTTGGGCCTGAGGTATAAATGATTTTAGGATTGAGTTGAAGAAGTTTATTATTCTAATTTTAACTGATTTTGCTGTTTGCTGTATCATTGTCTAGCTTATCTTGTCGTTCCCGGGAGTGTTTCCTTTTAGACTGTTTAAAGCAACCGAAAATTCAAGGTAGTCGATGTCTTGTTCCATGAAGTCAGCTGTTTTTTTTGGTGGTTCGTCGTTGTATTGTCTGTATGCGTTGCGTTTTGCCTCTAAGAAAGCTTGCGAAAAGTTGTGATCATCGGATTGAGATAACCAATGCTTGGAAAAAACTGTAGCAATATCTTCTGGATTTGAGACTATTGTGTTGGGATTGTTGTTCTGAATACAATGTATGTGTGTGGATCTGTGAATTCCGCAGAATTGTCTCATTTTATTCCAGATCATGTCTGGCTTTGAGTCAGTTGAAATACTGGATGTTAGTGCGTGAATACTATCTTTTTTGCTAAGCCGAATTTCTCGTCTGAGCTGAGCATTAGTTTTTTTAAAATGTATTAGGTTGGACAGGGACATTTCCCTATTAAATGCTCTCCAGGCTCGGTTTTTGCTGACTTTTAAGTCGTCTAGGTTTTTATGACTTTTTGGAGGTTGGGTTTGGGGAATACTATAGTAGTCGCTATTTAATATTATTTTGTTTATGTTGCTGTGTTCTTTGTTTGTGTTAGTTGATACTGGAATTTGGTTATTAAAGCGGTTGGAAAGACTTTCGAATTTATCCCAGTTTGCTCTTTTAGTTATAAACCTTTTTGTGTAGTTATATGTTTGGTTTTCTTGGGAAAAAATGTTTATTGTTATGGGAAAATGGTCAATACCCTGGGGAGTGTCCATGATTTTAAAATCGCAGTGAATTTTGAGGTTCGGAGAGCAAAAGGTAAGGTCTATGTAGGTGTAAGAATTGTGTGTGGAGAAATGTGTAGGCCGACCGATGTTTAATATGATGTAGTTGTTGCTGTGAATGTAATCTCCGAGGATTTTACCCCTGCGATTGCTTTTGGGAGATGCCCAGAGGCTATTCCATCCATTAAAGTCTCCTGTGATCAGTGTAGGTGTTGTAAGGTAGGGTATCGTGGTTTCTATATCTGTCTTGGTAAATTTTTGTGAAGGTGGTATGTAGGCTGAAAAGATATTAAGCTTTTTTTGGGATTGTATTTCCAATCCAATGGTTTCGAAAACTTGTCCTACAGGGATTTCCTTATGTTGAACTGATTTATGGATCAGTAGAGCAACAACACCTTTGGCTGAAGCCGAAGTTGTGTTATAGATTTTAAAATTAACTGGGATTGGGAAATGTTGAAAGAGTGTTATGTGGGTTTCCTGAAGGGAAATAATTTTGGATTTATGGAGTTTTAAGAGTATTAGTAGTTCGTTATAATTATTTACATAGCCATTAATGTTCCATTGTAATACAGTAAGTGTCATTTTACTATTGTGGGGTATGGTGTGTTCGCTAAGTTTTCTATTAGTTATTTGATACGTTTGAGCTAGGGGTATTTTTAACCATAGATCTAGTTAACATTGTGGTATTCGATTTTTCCTTACTAATAAGATGTCTTTTAGTTTTGTTACTTATATTTCTTGGGAGAATAGTTATTTGGGTTGTTATACCATTGTTGATTTGTTCTTCACCAGTGTCCGTAGACATATTTTCGTCATCATTGTCGTCGTAGGAAATTATTTGTCTGCCTGTTTTTGTTGTTGGTGGTGGGTTATGAGAGGTGGAAGCTGATGTTGATGGTGTGTTCTGGCTAAGCTGTTGTGGTCGAGAGTACTTTTGATTTGAGGAGTTTGCAACCGATGCGTACAAGGATCCGTCATGATGGTGCTTTTGAGAATGTTCCAGGCCGTTCTGTAGTCCACTTTTTGCTTGGTTTTGATGTCTTGTACTTCTAGGTGAGTAAGAAATACTGGGCAACTTCTGTCTCTGGGATGGTGATCGGAGTTAGGAAGATTTTTATCCGTGCAATTAATGCAGCTTACAGCGCGCTCGCATTTTTGTCCTTTTATCAGGTCAACGTGATTCGGTTGGCTACACTTATAGCAGGTTTCTGAAGATTTGCTGGAAAGCATCAGATGACCTAAACGTAGGCATTTGTTGCATCGCATTGGGGAAGGTATGTAAGGACGAACTTCGACTCTCACGTATCCAATGTATACGTAGTCTGGCAGGTCTAGTTTTGCGAATGTCAAGGTGATAAGTCCAGTTTCGGTTGGATCGCCCCAAATTGCTCTCTTTATGATTTTTTTCACTTCAGAGACCTTTTGGGACCTTAAATTTTCTAAGATTTCTTCTTCTTTTATACCTCGAAGATCATTAGAATATATAACTCCCTTTGAGTAATTCAGGGTTCGGTGTTTGGATACTGCTACTGGGATATTGTCTGGCATGCTGGTAAGTTTTAATAATTTATCGGCTTGTTGTTGGTCTTTTGTTTGGACTAGAAGGTTTCCGTCGCGTGTTTTCTTGCAGCTTACTACTTGGCCTCCGCATGTTAAGTCGATGATTGTTTTGATGGTGAATGGTGATACCCCTGCTAGGGTTCGTGGGACTTCAGATTGGGTTTCTTCATCATTAATTCTGGTTATTACTAAGAATTTGCTGGTGGGTGAAGGCTTTCCCCTCCAGATGTCTGGAGGATCCCGCATAGTTCTGAGTACTTATATGTTGCTCTGTTGAAGCAGGTGCAGTCTAAGCAATTGCAATAACTGATAAGAAATCTATTTATAGATGCGTGTTTGTTGTTGTTTGTTTTGTCTCTTAAGCTTGACTCGCTGTTAAGTTAGATTTGGGAGAAAGACACGACCGATCGTTATGACTGCCAAACGTAAACTGGAAATATACAAGGTGAGTTCCAAAGTAAACAGGACTTTTTTAATCTAGCGCCATCTAGTGGCGCCATCTATATGTCAACTGGTGCGTTAGAATCTGCTATCGTTTATCGACTTCCAGTAAAAATTTCATGACATTTCATCTATTGGAAGTGAGGTTATTGCGTTTTAAGTGTCAGTATGTTTTTATCATCGGTGCGAAAATGAGCTTCGAACAAAGAGCCAACATTAAATTTTGTTTTAAAAATGGTAAAACTTTTACCGAAACGTTTCAATTGATGAAACAAGTTTATGGCGATGATTGCCTAGTAGCAGAGTGCACGAGTGGTTTCAACGTTTTCAAAGTGGTCGTGAGGACATAAATGACGACGAGCCGAAACCCAAAAAATCGCGCCTGGAGAAGTCAAAAGTGAAGACAATGCTGATTTGTTTTTATGATTCCAAGGGTATTGTCCACAAAGAATTTGTTCCACCCGGCCAAAACGTTAATGCGGTATTCTACCTTGGAGTTTTGAAGCGTTTGGTGCGCCGTATTCGACGTGTTCGGCCCGAATATCACGAAGATGGAAGTTGGCGTTTGTTGCACGATAATGCGCCGTCTCATCGATCGAAGTTTGTGTCCGATTATTTGACCAAAAATCACATTTTAACCATCAACCACTCCCCGTATTCACCTGATATGGCACCGTGCGACTTCTACCTTTTCGGAAAAAAGGCATTTGCCGATGAAAGGAAAGCGTTATGCAGACGTAGAGGCCATTCAAAAGGCTTGCACCGGCATACTGGCGGCCATACCGGGCAACGAGCTAAAACACTCGTTCGACATGCTTTTGGATCGTGCAAAATTAAAGCAGAAGGAGACTATTTTGAATAAAATAAATTGATTTTGCCGAAAAAACTTTTTATATATATTTTTTTTTTTAAAGTCCTGTTTACTTTGGAACTCACCTTGTATTTAATTTCCCGCGACCCTAGCAAAATTGAGACACGCAATTGGAAACAAAACCCTATAGCGGGATTTTCCAGCGGAAAAAATTATTTATTTACAATACAATTAAAGAAGATCCAATTATATGGGATCTTGACCATAAAAAAAAAAATATTAAAACAACTGAAAATTGAACAACTGAGCAATAATGAGCAAGAGAGCAAAACTGAACACGTGACCAAAAATGAGCAAGTGAACAAGAAAGAACCAAATTTAACAACTGAACAATAGTGAACAAAATAGCAAATCTGAACAAGTGAGCAAAAATGAGCAAGTGAGCAAAAATGAACAAGTGAACAACAAAGAGCAAGTGAGCGAAAATACCCATGTGAACAAATAAGAGCAAGGGAACAAAAAAGAACAAATAGTAAGGAAAATGTTTACTCACTCAGTTTAGTGAACAACTATTTTTTTTGTTCACTCACTCATGAGCAACCCAACACTAGTCGAGAACGACCTGTTTCGTAATTGTTGCATTCTGTTCGTTACCCCGCTCATGAAATACAAAAAGGGTCTCTCTGCCACTTTCTAGTATTATTTTTCGTTCATATGCGTACCGGCCTTTAAAACAGCGCTGTTTCTCTGCTATTGATCCCTCGCTCTCTCTCACTGCATCGACGCCCAGGACAAGGGCTGCTCTAACGGCTGCTGCTACGGATTTGTTTTGTACCAAATATAATTCACCACCATCTGGGTGGTGGCGGTGGTTGCCGCAGCTACTCCTGCTGCCTCCAAATTTTTGGACTGGTGGACTGATTCGAAGCTACGTGGTTCTTAATGGATCTGCGACTCTGATTGTGCACCATATTGCTGGCATTTAAAAGTCTCTTCCTGGGATTTTCTAGTATTTTAAATTCGTTCATCTTCGTACCGGCCTTTAAAACAACGATGCCGAAAAGTGTTTCTCGACTATTGACCTCTCGCTCTCTCTCACTGCTTAGAAACGCTGTAGCGGCGCCTGTAGCAACTTAAAACCAGGTTGGTCAAAAAGTAGGCTTCAATTTTCTATTTGAATAAAGTCAGAGCTTAGCTTAAACTGACCTTGGCGACAATTTTTTTTTTTTTTTTTTTTGTACTTAAGTCCAGACTTAAACCAAATTCAAGCTATATTCGAATATTTTCGAACACTAAATTTAGCGTTGCCAGATGTTAGGTGTTCTAAAATACCTAAAATTTTCGAACAGATGAGCCAGGCTTATAGAAGGGTAGCCAGATCGAAAAATGTTGTTATCGATAGTTGGTAGGGTTGCTTCGCAAAAGCTTAGCTTTGACACCTGCCAAATGTCTGCTGCCACGTAGTGACTGTAATGGCAGCTGATCTATTCCCGGTTCCGGTGGCCATTCTTTTCATTTGATCCGGCTGACCATACGGACGTGTTGCTCCAGTATTTGTGAAAAACGTGCATAAGTCGAAAAGACAATTAAATCGTATCGATTAGTGGCATACGGCCAGGAAAAGTGTTTACGAATAGTGGAAAGCGATTTTTGTGAAAGTGAGTGTGATTGCGCCGGCAGTTTATGCGGTATTTAACCCTAAAATTCATGCAGCTTGCAATTGATCGTTCCGGCCGGCGCTGCCGTCGACCTAACGGCGTACACTGCTCGCGCTGCTGCTGTCGCGCAGCCGCCTTGTGTCAAGCCCAGGAATCCCAGCCAATTGTGTTATGGGGCACATTAGGTACGTTTAGACTCACTGTGGCTTAGCTTTTGCCAGTCGGCTAATTCCGTCTTTATTCTATTAGATTGTGCCCCATGAAAATGACTACCTAGGAGTCTCTAAAACCTATAAGATCCCGTAAGGCGACCTTAGTGTCCCGGGGAGCACCCTTCGGTGTCCAGGGGAGCACCCCTAATGGCAGGCTTCTCTAAGCTGCTCCGGTGTCCTGAGGATCACCCCCTATCGTAGGCTTCTGAAAGCTAATCTATCGTCTCGAGGAGCACCCATGGAGAAATTCTGAACGTTCTGCCGAAGCCTAAAGGAAAGAAGTCACCAATAATGTCAATCTGCCGCAGCTACGAGGGACCCAGCAGATAAGTCTTCGTTGTTTAAACTACATTTCGAGTCCGCTTAATAGAGCCAAAAGTATGGCAGACCCAGCCGATACGTAAAGCAATGTATTTTCCTGAAGAAGAAAATCTGAAATCGTTCGCCGCGTGATAAATCAAATCTAACCTTACTTTTTGTATTACCATGTCTTGGCTATGGCCAATCGAGCCAGTTTTGAGAGTCATTTGCTATATTATGGGCTGTGCGCTGCTTAACGATATTTAATCCGAATTTAATCATCGAATTTCCTAAAACCATTTAATTGATGAATTTCTGATATTATTGAAGAGCCCAATGCTATTAAAATTAGAATTAATTAACTTTATAGATTTAAGTATTTAATTTCAACATTATTTTTGCAAAATTATCAAATTTAATGAGAGATTTCGAGGTTGATCTTTCTTGGTATCATTGAGTCGAGGAGTTTTCCATATTATTTTTCCCCACGGTGGAAAGCCGCCGTTTTCTTTACAGCAGAACCCGGATGTGGAGATCGATCTTCATCGATGGAGTCATGCAGTGAGTGTTATTGAGAATTTAGTCGTATTATTGTCGAACTCAAAATAAAGCCTCTCGAATTCTCTAGCTAAACTAAATTTGTCAATATCTTGAATGCTACTTTTATTAATAGTTTTGAATTTAAACTTAAACTTCTCTTTAACCATTTACATAAATTTGAGTAATAACTTAACAACGTTGAAACATATTGAATCTACTGAAATTGAAACTTTTGAATTTAAATGAGAATATATACATTTTAAGATCCTATATTTAATTACAAAATTATGTTTACTATTACTTTCCACATTTTATACCTTACCTTACTTTATTACATGAACATGCATACGCCTTTATATTATCTTAATGTCTAAATCACAGAATTATAACTATAACTATGAAAACACATATTAAAACTATGAATAACTAAAACCAACCATCTGAACTCTGCCGATGTACCCGCGATCGTAGGGTGATTAAGGGGTCACCGGACTCAAGCTCCAAGGATGGTGATCACAGGTAGGGAGGGCAAAACGCGACCACAATAACATCAGTGGCTTCGCTTTCTCTGACTTTCCCTCAATCTTTTCTCTCCCTTTACTTCCTCCCTGAATTTATCTGTTCTCTCTTCCGGTTCCGTTTATCGTATTCTCTCTTGTCGCTAGCTTGCTCAATTCTAATCTTAGTTATAATAAGGTGTAGTTAGTGTTCGGATCTGTACAAGCAAGACCACCACCCCCAAAGCCGACGAGCGAGAGCCGGATCCTATAGCAAGCACCCGCAACTACAGATTCCACCGGATTCAAAACACTTCTCCCAGTCGTTACACGCTACAACGCTGTTCGCGTGTCTGAGTACGTAGCTTAAACGAAAGAAAACCAAAATGTTGAAACCAGCTTTTACCGAGGAAATGACCGATTATTTAATTGAAAGTGAGCAAGGGAACCAGTCTATATGGAACCACACGAGTCCCCTGTATAGGGTGAAGAAGATTAAACTGAACTTTTTTTTTTCTTGTTCTTCTGCTTGCGCAATATATAAGCCGCTGATAATTACAAAACACCAGCAAAAGCAAACAATTATCAGAGTTAATTTTAACCACTAGCAGAGTGTCCGCGACGATAACGATAAAAAATACTTTTTGGCCTAACAGTAAATACCAAAAACTACAATTTCAATTTCACGAAATACCATAAAAATACCACCACAAAAAATATTTTTTTAAGGCATAATTATTATTAACATAACAATTTTATTTATTGCTTCTCTTTATTACCATGGAAAGCAGCAGAGGCCGCGCAGAGTATAAGCCGCCAATACGAGACGGTCAACATATTCGTAGACAGCCAAACGGCGATAAGATCCATGCAGTCGTCAACTGTCTTTTCCAAAAATGTACTGGCGAGCGGGGAGGCACTATATATCCTCAGCACGACGAAGTCAGTGCGGATCTACTGGGTTCCCAGCCACAAGGGAATCGACGGTAACGAGGAGGCGGACGATCTTGCAAAGGAAGGCGTCGGGCTGGCGAATGACACAATGGAGAACGCTTCCAAGCGAGATAGAGAGACGGGCCGACGTGCAAATCAAAAGAAGGTGGAGGAACTCCACAACCTGCAAGATCTCGAAGATCATGTGTAAGGAACGCAATGACACACTCAGCCACTACGTACTGCATCTACCACGGAAAGATTGCAGACTGCTAGTGGGAATAATCACAGGACACTGCCTGGCTGCGAGGCACGCAGTTAAGCTAGGCATCACCATCAATGGCAACTGCAGGAAATGCGTTAAATCCGAGGCAATGGAAGTCTTGGAGCATCTTATCTGCAAGTGCTCCGCACTATCACGGGCAAGGATCAGATACCTAGGCGCCCCGGTACTGGCATCGCTAGAATAGGAGAGCGCCAGGCAAACTGCTTGCCTTTGCGAAAATCACATCGATCCATAAGGACTTCGAAACCTCTTTAACTATCGCCAGGTTCATACTCACCCATCCGGACCGCTAAGGGCCATATTGGCCTATGCAGGGCCCTGCGAGGGCCGTCCGGGTTAACCTAACCTAACCTTATATAACCTATAGTCGTGATTTTCGGCTTACAATAAATAGATAAAACAAATAAAAAGGTATTCGCGGATGTTTTCTGAAAATTTGAGTAAAATCGGATGAGAAACATGGAAGTTATTAAAAATAAAGTTTATGAGTATGTTTCTTCTTCTTCTGTGCCAATGGGTGTTGCTCAACATGTTCCTAGCAACATTTGTCTGCTTTGATTGTTGCACTACATGTTCTTAGCAACATTTGTCTTTTTTGGATGTTGCTCAACATGTTTTTAACAACGTTTGTCTTCATTAGTCAACATTTTTACTTTTCCATGTTCATGTGCTATTTAATTTCACCCACAATGCTTTGGTTACCGGGTATCTCACAGTCGGTCACACTCGACTGTAGCTTTGCTACTTGTTTTTTTCTGTGCTATTATTTCATGGACCTGACCACTCACCTGAATATTTCACCAATCCGGCTTCCCAGGTCTTCCTTTCTCTTTCGAATTCGGTCTACTCTGTTCGAAGCAGGCGAGGAAGCGCAAGCCCGTAAACTTGCGATTCGAACTCCGTTATTTCAACTTTGTTACGGAACTGCTTTTTTTCCCAGAGGGGAGTGCCGGCTACCTCCGGAATCTCAAAGAGTAACTTTTTAAGAAAGGATTCAGCTTTCGTATTAAATAAAATTTCTTAAATCTTTAAAAGCATTTCAAGATTTTTAAAAAATGTACCCTTTCAGTTTGAGTTAGGTCAACTTTCAGATTTATTAAACAGTGCGTTGGAAAATATGGAAACAGATCATGCAAATTTTTAAAATTTTATGGTTACGAAATTTGCTTAAGGGACCTAATTGAACAAGTAAAAATTCTTGAAGCTGGTATTATTATAAACTCTAAAAAAAATTTTCTTTTGATTTAGGTGTAGTAATCAGAGACAATCTTGGAGCTAATGCAGTTTTTGGCATGGTTCAATCTTTTAATTCTAATAGATTCTGTAGGGCTTGCAGAGACTCTAAGCATGATACTAGAATCAATTAAATAGAACAAAATATTCGAGAAACTGCAAATTATGACAGAGATTGTGAGGATAATAACCCAAATACTGGAATAAAAACTAAGTGCCCGTTTAATGTAGTAAATTCTTTTAATATTGTTAAAAACATATTATTTGATATAATGCACGATATTTTTGAAGGTGTCTGTTCTTATGATCTTTTCCAAATTGATATAAGATAAACTAATTAGCCTTGAATCACTAAACTCTAGAAATCGTCTTTTTCCTTATGGTGAACTAGAAACTTCAAATATTTCTGCTGACATAACACTACAAAACCTTAAGAACAATAAACTTAAAATGACGGCTAGTGCTTTATCGTCCATTTACCATTAATCATTGGCGACCTAATTCCATTAGGCAATCAATATTGGGAACTGGTTATTATATTGTCAAAAATAGCTAATTTGCTACTAAGGTGTAAACAGATGAAGCAGATTTATTTAATTTAGAATGGAGGAACCATGACCTCAATCACAGCCACAAGGGGATGCCCCCAAGGGGGAGTACTCTCTCCTCTCCTGTGGACTCTGGTCATTGACGAGCTACTGTATGAGCTCAACAACTTAGGATTCCCCACTCAAGGCTACGCTGATGACCTAGTCATCTGTATAGTGGGCTGGCATGAGCAAACCATCTCGGATCGCATGCAGCAAGCCCTTAATATAGCCAGCAGGTGGTGTCAGGACAAAGGATTGTCCATAAACCCATCTAAAACTGTTATAGTTCCATTTACCAGGAAAAGGTCTCTTTCTTTAACTAGACCATCCTTAAATGGATCCACCATTGATTTTTCGGTTGAAGCCAACTACCTAGGAGTCATACTTGACTCCAAGCTCAACTGGAATTCACACCTCAAAAAGACAATAAATAAGGCCACTCGAGCATATTTCGCTTGCAATAGGCTTTTCGGTAGAACATGGGGCTAAGTCCCAAAATGATCTACTGGTCTTTTAACACTGTGGTAAAACCGATTCTAACCTATGCATCTCTTGCTTGGTGGACGAAAGCTACCCAGAAGACAGCTGCAGCAGCACTTACCAAAATACAAAGACTGGTCTGCATAGGCATTACTGGAGCCATCCGAACATGCCCCACTGCAGCACTTGGAGTCATTACTGGCAAACCCCCTTTAACCATAACCCTGCAAAAGGAGGCCTGTCTGGGGGCACTTCGCCTTCAAAATATCACCTACATAAAAAGTGGTGATCTTACGGGACATTTACGGGTTCACGCACCCTTAATAAACGAGCCCATTCTGCGCGTAACTGACGAACAGAAACCCAAACTTGTCTTCCACAGAAACTTCTCTGTAGTCTTGTACACCAGACACGACTGGAACACAAAATCAATATCTCTACCCAGAGGATCACAAACGGTGTACACTGATGGGTCTAAATTGGAAAACGGAGACACTGGGGCTGGTATTTTTGGACCAAGGTTCAACAAATCCATAGCCATGGGAAAGTCTCCGACCATTTTCCAAGCAGAGATACACGCCATAGAAATCTGTGCTCGTGAGTGCCTTCGCAGGAAAATGCAAGGCGCACGGATTTACATCTCTAACAGTCAGGCGGCGCTCATAGCGCTGAGGTCCTTCACGATCTCCTCCAGACTTGTAGAGAACTGTTTCCAGCAGCTGAACGCCCTCGCTTCCAAGAACATCGTAACGGTGGGCTGGGTGCCAGGGCATGAAGGCCATATAGGAAATGAGGTGGCAGATTCCCTGGCTAAACGCGGGGCGATGACACCACTAATCGGCCCTGAACCGTTCTGTGGACTTTCGAAAGGACACAAAAGAGAACTGCTCAGGAATTGGGAAGAAAAGGAGATAAGACGCCACTGGACCGACAGTGCAGGGCTGAGACAAGCCAAACAATTCCTCGTCCCCCAGATGTCGCGATCTAAGCGCATCATCAACCTAAAAAAGAGTGAAATTCGTACTCTTACAGGCTACCTAACGGGTCACTGCAACCTAAGGTATCACCTTAAGAAATTAAAACTTTCAGAAATCGACATATGCAGATTCTGTGAGATGGAGCCAGAAACATCAGAACATGTTCTATGTGAATGCCCCTCGCTAATCAGACGTCGACTTCAACAACTAGGAGGTGAACTTATCCCCCCTACAGGATTTGGGAACAGATAGACCCCGCCAAAGTGCTCTCCTTTATCAAAAGCCTAGGTGTAGAGGCTCTACCTTAATCCTACAGGCCGGCACAAAAGACCTAACATCTGGTCGTGGTGCAACAAGGCCTAGGTAATAATAATAATAATAATAATAATAATTTAGAATGTCTAACTGAATTTTGAATTTGAAACCAAAACATTATTTTATGATCCACTATCCACGAGCTATTCGACAATGTGGACCATTAGAGTTAATGTGGGCTATGCGTTATGAAGCCAAACACAAGGAAATGAAAATGTATACGCATACTATAACATCACGTCTCAACATTAAGAAAACCATTTCTTCAAAAGTGCATATAAGTACTCATCGTTTTTAGCAAGATATTTTGATGGCTTCCCAGAAAAATGTAACTTAAACGAAAATGTAACTTAAGATAGATGATTTAAATGAAAGTGCCATAAACCCTAGATTTTATTGAACTCAGCCGGGAACGTTTCTTTTAATTACGTTACCATCGGTCCGCAAAAAGTTTATACCTTTCCAGTCAAAAACCATTTATAAATTTGCATAAACTGTCCTCATACAAATGACTGCCTAGTGTTTTGTTTTTGGACATTCACGGTGTTGTTGTTCACACTTCGACCTTGTTATACCGCGCTTGCTGCTCTTTCTCCTGTTACATCTCTCTCTGGATCTCCGTCCTGACGCCTCCTGTTGCTTCAAAGCTCTCTCTGGATTACTGTACTTGCGCTCACCGTTCTTCAACTGCGTGGGATTTGATTCCTCTCTCAATCTGACAGCTCTCTCAAATTTGTCTGCTCAGAACCTACTCGCGCTGGATCGCCGCACTGACGCTGCCTATGCACAGTTCTGGACCGCTCTCCTGGACTGCTCTCCCGAACTACTCTGCTGTTGCTGTTGTTACTGCTCTTGCTATTGCCGATTTTCAACCTGCGCTGGATTTGACAGGTCTTTTGAACTGCTCTCTCAATCTGTCAGCTTAGAATCTACTCTTTGCTGGACCGGCCATCTAGACTGCTGTGCTTGCCTTGCTTTCTACATAAAGCTATTCACCTCTCTCTTTGGTCCGCTCTCTTAATTTGGAGGTTTGCATCTAAACGGTGGACAAAATGAGTATAATCTGCACCGCATAGAAATGTGAATTAAGAGGAGTTATCACTGCTGAATCGTATATCACTTGCTGGCAGTGCGATAACCGTTCCCACCTAAAATGTGCTGGCACTGGTCATTATGGCCGAATCAGTGACCTTCTTGGAAGAAATATGGGATTGACCTGGTCTTGTCTGGCCTGCCGCGAAATGGAGGGTGAAATGCTCACGTTTATGAAGCAAACTCGTAATGTTATCTCACCAGCCGTCTCATTCTCTGAGTCGATTGACCCCGTGACCAATTGGACCTCAGATGGAATATCTATTGCTCATCTCTCCTCGGCGACGGATGGTGCTTTGCTTCTGCTAATTGTCAAACTCGTGCCTCTGGAATGATCACCGATCTCCTGACGACTGCTGATTTTTTTTCCTGTCGCTGCTGCTAGTCATCCGATTCTTGGAATGGTTACTGATCAACTGTTGACTGCTAATCTGGTTGCTGCTCCTGCTATTCATCCGATCATTGCTATCGCTGCTGCTAATGACCTGATTCTTGTTGCTGCTGCTATTAATCATCCGATTCCTATTTCTACTATGATGTCTAACACCTGCCACTCTGCACCTAATGGTGTTGAGTGCGGATCAACTGGAATGACCAACAATGTAAGTAGCGCCAGTAACTAAGTCCTAAACCACTGATGCGCGTTGCCCCCCCATCCCGTTCCTCGGGACTATTGCTCTGAGCCGTGGTTCCACAAGAAACCATCTTTGTCTCTCGCCTCATGCCGGAAGCCACGAAGGATGATGTTAAAAATCATGTTTGGTCCAAACTTGTAGTTTTTTCTATTATAGTATCATAGTATCTAAACTGAATCTTAAACATAAGGGTAGTATATCGTCATTTAAAAATATTCTTTCGGATTCCTTTCTGACCAAAGCTCTTGACTGCATGAATTCCTTTACAAGAACTCTAACCAGAATCCCAGCATTAATAATACAGGAAACTAAATCCTATTGTTTTGTGTCCATTATTAAAATGTTTGTAGTATTCTAGGTAAACAATCTCAACATTTTTCTAATAGTGCCTTGTTTGAATTTGATGTTATCGCCTTTACAGAAACTTGGCTAAATTCTTCACTTTTGGATCATAAAATTTTAGTTAATAGTTAGTTAGTTAGTTATTCAATTTACCGAACCGACCGCTCATCTTTTGGTGGCTGTATTCTTATTTCTGTTAAAAATGACTTTACCTCTGAACTATTTCCATTTATTAACACTGAGAGCATTGAAATTATTGCTGTAAAAGTCAGCGTCGGCAATGCAAAACTGTTCTTAACATGTTCCTATAGACCTCCTCGATCTGATAATATTGTCTATGTGAATCACCTATCACCTTCTCATCTCTCATGGCTTCATTGTAACGACTCAAATCTGCTAGTATCGGACACTCAAAATGCATTTATTGACGGATTAACTGACTCTTCACTTGTGCAAATTAATCCCGTCAAGAATAATCGAGATGGGCTTTTAGACCTCATATGCTTTCTTGGTATCGGTAGCTAGATTTTTTCCTGTATGCTATCCTGAAGATCCATATCATCCCACTTTATCGATATCATTTGAATGTTGTGTTTCAGATAATATTGTCACTTCGTCACTACCTATTCTATACAAATGTTTCCGTAAAGCTAGCTAAATAGACTCTTCGTTCTTAATGAATTTTAATAAAATTAGTACTGCTGTAAATGCATTTAACTCAGCTATTGGCACCGTAATTGACACTTTTGTTCTTGAATTGACTGTTTCTGCTTCCCATAAGCCTCCATGGTTCAACAAAACTTGTTTTACCTAAAAAAAAAAGTCAAGCCTCTTTAATCGCAAGCCGTAGAGAGCGGACGTGTTTCGCGTGAGCTCCGGGAAAAAATTATAGAAAGTGGATGATTTTAAGACAAAAATAAAATAAAGTATATAATACTGGAATTCCAAGATAAGCGAAAAGACGCTAAATCAGAAAAATATATAGTTTTCGACTCAAAACTAGTGATATGATTAAAAGAAGTGCATAATTATTTTATAAAATAATAAGTGCCACGCGAAATAGCTCAATGAGCGACGAACAAAAAAAAAGAGCGTAGAAGCTCCGTGAGCCCAAGTAACGGTTATTTCTCGTATTTCTCAACTCGCGACAGCAACGAAACGGCGACAAAGAGCAACCGTCTGGCGGTCGATAGCCAAAGAGCACGTTCTTGCTCACCCGCTCTACCCACTCCTACACCTACATCAAGGAGTTCTCAGTGTAAAACCCCAACAACAAGATGTGACAAAATTTCTGCAACAGCAGCAAAAGCAACAGCAACGGCGGGAAAAGCAACAGCCACAACTACAGCAACGACCAATATCGCGGAAACGACTGCGATGTCATCAACTGCAGCGCCAAATACAATAACAACAAGAACTGCAAGCTCCAAAGCCAAAATCGGCAATATTCAACAGGCGGCCCCGGCCATACAGACCGGCATGGATCGCTACATCCAAATCAAGCGTAAGCTTAGCCCGCAGAACAGCGCGGTCGGTAACAAGCCAAAGATAAACCGTGTCCAAGGAGAAAATGATCAACCCAGGAGATCTAACAGCAACAGATTTGCCCTTTTAGCGGATGATTTACCGGAAATGGGTCAAGAGACCCAAAAGAAATCAAAGCCCCCACCAATCTACATACGGGAGAAAAGCTCGAACGCCCTGGTCAACAAAATTGTTGCGCTGGTCGGGGACGGAAATTTTCATGTAGTTCCTCTTACTAAAGGGAATATTCACGAAACCAAAGTGCAAACGAAATCGGAAGAACACTTCCGAGCTGTGTCGAAATACCTGGACGAATCAAAAAAAATTATTACACGTACCAATTAAAAAGCAGCAAGGGCCTGCAAGTGGTACTAAAAGGAATCGAGCCCGATGTAACCCAAAACGAAATTATAGATGCCCTTAAAGAAAAGGGTTTTTTATGCAAAGAACGTCAGCAACATCATAAATAAAAACAGACAACTGCAACCACTCTTCAAGGTCGAGCTGGAGCCAGACAGCAGAGCCTTGAAGAAAAACGAAGTCCACCCCATTTACAACTTGCAATTCCTCTTGCACCGAAGAATTACGGTGGAAGAGCCACATAAAAGAAACGGCCCAGTGCAATGCACAAACTGCCAGGAGTATGGACACACCAGGACATACTGCACACTTCGATCAGTCTGTGTAGTTTGCGGAGACTTTCACAATTCCGCTAACTGCCCTGCTAACAAGGAAGACCCCCACAAGAAGAAATGTGGGAACTGCGGAGGAAACCATACCGCAAACTACAGGGGCTGTGTGGTCTACAAGGAGTTGAAGAGTCGCATGAGAAGAGTGACGGCAACGCGCAATCAGAATACACGAAACGTGTACACTAGATCACAAACGACGCCGGAAGTATTCTTTGCCAAGGCCGCAAGATCCTCATTTGGTCCGCTAAATACCCAGAAGGGCTTCTCCTACGCTGATGCCCCCCGAACAGGTATGGAGAACCCCGTCCAGTCAAATCTAGAAAATGCTCAGAAAGCCCCAGGACAGCCACAAAGCACAATGGAAGCTATGATGCTTACCATGCAACAAAGTCTAACAGAATTAATGTCCTTCATGAAAACCACCATGCAAACACTTGTTCAAAACCAGAACATGGTGATACAGTTGCTTGTAGCTCAGCAGTCCAAATAACTGATGTCTAGTCTAAGAATAATTATGTGGAACGCCAATGGCGTTTCACGGCATAAACTTGAAATAACACAGTTCCTGAATGAAAATCATATCGACGTTATGCTGCTTGGAGAGACGCACCTCACAAGCAAATACAACTTCCAAATAAGAGGTTACGCCTTCTACCGCACAGATCATCCAGATGGTAAAGCCCACGGCGGATCCGGCGTCCTAGTCAGAGAACGCATAAAGCACCACTTTCACCAAAGGTATTCAACTAATTACTTGCAGGCTACGTCTATTAAACTGCAGTCAGGTAACGGCAACCTTTCCATAGCCGCTGTCTACTGCCCGCCTCGCTTTACAATCTGGGGATCGCGTGTCGTGACTCCCAAAGGATGGCAATTATATAATGCAATCATAAACTTGAGCAACAAATTGGACTATGTTTCCCCTGGTAGCCCCACATATTGGCCAGCAGACCCCAGAAAGATACCAGACCTAATAGACTTTGCGGTGACAAAAAATATCTCACGCAACATTATATATGCCAAAGCGCTTTCGGATCTTTCATCAGACCATTCGCCAGTACTAATAACTCTTCTTCAAAGCCCAGAAACTACAGATCAACCCCAAAGGCTGACGTCGCACAGAACTAACTGGCTTAAATATAAGAAATATGTAAGTTCACACATTGAACTAACCCCGCAGCTCAACATCGTAGCGGATATCGACTGCTCTACTGATGCTCTTGAGGACGTACTCACTGCAGCAGCCACTATTTCAACACCACAAGGGAAGGACGTACAACCCAACAAATTCAAAACTAATCAACAAATTGAACAGCTTGTCCTGGAAAAGAGGCGTCTGCGACGTGCTTGGCAAACCAACAGATCGCCATCTTCAAAACAACGTCTTAAGCAAGTCACTCGCTTACTAAACCGAGCTCTGAAACAAGACGCTGAAAAGGCACAACTACGGTACATCGAAAAACTTACGCCAATCAGTACAAAGCATCCTTTGTGGAGGGCCCATCCAAATCTAAGCTCTCCAATCGAAACCGTCACCCCGATTAGAAACTGTTCAGGTTGCTGGGCCCGCAGCGACGAAGATAGAGCCGAAACATTTGCTTCACATCTCCGAAGCGTCTTCCAGCCCAACCAGGCCACTAGTCCATTTGTCCTACCACAAACCGAAACTAATACTATGTCTTTACCAACATTGTTTCAGCCGAATGAGATCGCAAAAGTCATTGGGGAACTGAAACCAAAAAAGGCTCCGGGCGGTGACTTAATAACTCCAAAAATGATAATTGAACTTCCAAACTCAGCTATTGAGGTCATTTGCCTTGAGGTCATATGCCTTGGCTACTACCCAAGGAAATGGAAAAAATCTATCATCATAATGATACCGAAACCCGGAAAAGACCACACAATCCCGTCATCCTACAGACCAATAAGTTTATTATCGTGTCTGTCCAAACTGTTCGAGAAATGCCTTCTAACACAATACCATACCTGGAAGCACACAATGTTATCCCGGCTCATCAATTTGGCTTCCGTCGAAACCATGGCACAATCGAACAAGTCAACAGAATAACATCAGAGATACGCACAGCCTTCGAGCATCGGGAATACTGCAGCGCAGTATTTCTCGATGTATCTCAAGCTTTCGATAGAGTCTGGTTAAATGGCCTCATGCATAAAATCAAAACACACTTGCTTACATACACTCATAAGCTACTTGAATCGTATCTTTACAACAGAGTCTTTGCAGTAAGGTGCAACGCAACAACATCTGACGAGTACACTATCGAAGCCGGAGTTCCATAAGGCAGCGCACTGGGGCCCACCCTGTTCGTCCTTTATACAGCGGATATACCTACGAACGAGCGGCTAACAACATCCACGTTCGCTGACGACACTGCGATCCTAAGTCGCTCGAAGTGCCCAAACCGAGCAACAACCCAACTAGCAAGTCACCTCATGGTAGTTGAGAAGTGGCTATCTGACTGGCGTATTAAAATAAACGAACAAAAATGTAAACACATAACTTTTACTCTTAACAGGCAAACATGCTCCCCAGTATCCTTGAATAGTAGGCAGATTCCCCAATTCAACGAAGTAACGTATCTCGGCGTCCACCTCGACAGACGACTAACCTGGCGAAGACACATCGAATGCAAGAAACTACATCTAAAACTAAAAGCTAGCAGCCTTCACTGGATTTTAAACGCCCGATCGCCACTGCGTCTGGACTACAAGGTCCTGCTCTACAACTCCACGCTAAAGCCTATCTGGACATATGGCTCCCAGCTGTGGGGAAACGCGAGCAGCAGCAATATAGACATCATACAGCGCGCGCAATCAAAAATCCTGAGAACTATCACTGGGGCACCATGGTATATTCGCAACCAAAACATCCATAGGGATCTCGGCATTCTTGCAGTAAAAGATGAAATAGACAAGCAAAAGGCGACCTATAATAAAAAACTTACTGTGCACCCTAATCATCTGGCAAGAGGCTTGACTCGGGCTTCCAGCAGAACCCGCCTACAAATAAACGACCTTCCAACCCAGCAATAATTGTCAGGGCCATACAACTCTATGCCAGTCATATGACTGCTAGTTAGGTTATTAATATAAGATTTGACACACTTATTGTTAGTCTCTAAATGGAGAAGATTCAATAAATAACAGCAAAGTATAATAAAAAAAAAAAAAAAAAAACCTCTTTAAAAAATACAAGAAAGCTGGTTCCCCGCATGTCTATGCTCAATATTTATCAGTCAGATCCCAATTTCTTGCGCTGAATTCTCAACTTTATTCACAATATCTCACCCAATGTAAGTGCGATTTCCGATCTGATCCAAAACAATTCTACATAATTCCAAACGAAAGCCTAATGCCTACCCTCCATCGCTTAGTTTCCTCGGCCAATCTGAATCTTCCTCGCTGGGCATATCCAACCTATTTGGAACATTTTTCGAATCTACGTATACTTCTGTCACCTACGATCCAGCTACTTCTTATTCTTATAGTTTAGCGCATGCTAACAATATCAATGTACCTTTCTTTGCAGAGAGTGATGTTCTGCATGGTTTAAGAACTATTGACATGTCCTACTCTGCTGGTCCTGACAAATTCCGAGCTGTGTTCATAAGCACTGTGCCAAGTTCTATGTTTTTTTAACTTTTTAATCTTTCGCTAAAACATTGTTCTCTCCCAAGTTTTTGGAATGAGTCTTTTATCATTCCCCTCCACAAAAAAGGCTCTAGATCAAAGATCGCAAATTATCGTGCAATCGCTAAGCTCGAGCCTATCCCTAAGCTTCTGGAGCATTTAATAACCCGACAATTGCAACACCTATGTAGAAGCCTGGTGTCACCATCTCAACATGGCTATTTTAAACACCGATCCATAACTACCAATCTTCTGGAATTCACTAATCTGATCAACCGAAGTTTTCAAAGTCGTATGCAAGTTAATGTAATCTTCACAGACTTCACTGAAGCATTTGATTCTGTAAATTTTCACTTCATTTCAGTTATTAGAAACTAACAAGTATCTGCTAGTATATACGGCTTAATCTAATAGTATACAATTAATATTTTACATTTGGGGCTGTCCATATATTACGTAATCACGATTTTGATGATTTTTGACCCCCTCCCCCCCTATGTAATCAAGAGTAATCATTAGAGAAACCCCCTCCCCTATGATTACGTAATCATAAACATTTTGTTTCCTCATAAATTCATAAAATATAATATTTTTTAAACATATATTTTGATATAAAATGATTACGTAATCATTGTCCAAAAACCCCCCCTCCCCATATAATCAA
Organism: Drosophila rufa; assembly: GCA_018153105.1. NCBI lineage: Eukaryota > Metazoa > Arthropoda > Insecta > Diptera > Drosophilidae > Drosophila > Drosophila rufa. The sequence goes on from JAECXS010000135.1 coordinate 3,345,943, forward strand.
ACATAATCATTTCGCTGACCCCCTCCCCCCCTATAGGTGATTACGTAATATATGGACAGCCCCTTTATAACAAAATTATAGATACAACGCATTTAGAATATATCCAATAGTCAATCGGAAGACAAAAGACGATAAAATTCATTATAATGTGTACAAAAAAACACGAAACGGATGATGGTAATCAAAGTTTGTCCTGCATATTTCCAAAAATATCGGCCGGAATTGTCGTGACGTTCTGGCCGGAACACAAAACTGTATTCGGCTTAGCAGTGCAGCAGAATCAATTTGTCCCTGAATAAGATTATGCAGGAAAAGAACTTCGTGGCAAGTTCTCCGATTCAGGAGAGACGGAATGTTTAAGAGTAGTTGTAGTAGTTGATGATGAAAAGGGTCCACGAATAGCCCACGCAGAGCAAACAAGAGAAACTGTTTCTGCACTGACTCTAGTAGAGCTTGATGAACCTGATATTGGGGAGACCATGCACATGAACAATATTTAAGTATGGGCCGGACTAGAGCAGAAAAAAGATCATCAAATTCCTTTCACCAGCGCTTAACAAAAGCAAGTACACCCCTAGATTTGTTTACTGTTGTGGTAATGTGCTCAGCAAAGTTTAGGACGTGGCAAGATAATACTCCAAGATCGTTAACCTTATACGTTCCAACCCGCTTGTTCCCAACGAGTAATTTGTAAGGAAAGGGTTTTTAAGATAGAATGACATAAAATTGCATTTAGAATGGTTAGAATGGTTAAGGAACAACATATTATCGTTACACCATGTGTTAAGGTTATTTAAGGCCTCTTGAAGCCGTAAGTGCGACAAGTGGCTCGTAAGATTTAAATACAGCTTCACATCATTCGCGTACATAAGCACCTGTGAATTGTAAATATTATTTAGCAGATTGTTTATGAACAGACCAAACAGGACAGGACCAAGGTGACTGCCTTGGGGAATACCTAATGTAACAATGACAACAGTCGACAATGTATTGTTGAATAAAACTCTCTGTGTTGGTTGAAGTAGGTATTAGGAAAGCCAATCTAATTAATTATAAGGAAATACTAACAACTCAAGTTTCATAAGCAATAGCGAATGATTTACAGAGTCAAAGGCCTAACTAAAATCGGTGATGATAACATCCGACTGCACTTTATTACTAAAACCATCTCATATGATTGAAATAAATTCCAGGAGGTTGGTTGTCGTCGACCGACGCTTCATAAAACCATGCTGAGAAGGGCTCATTATTGAAGAACATTGATGCTGCAGCTGAGAGGTTATTAGTTTTTCAAATAATTTGGGTGTGGCACACTATCCGACCTACTGCCCTTCTTCTTCTTTCTTCTTCTTCCTTCCACAAATCAGGAAAGAAGCTTTTGTCGAGAGAGATTTGAAAGAGTTTAGCCAATGGACCTGACAGGGCACTGGCGCATTTTTTGAGGAGACAACTAGGAATAAGATCGGGACCGGCAGAAAATGACGATTTCATGTACATTAGACACTGATAAATGTCGTCTACGTGAATTATAGGCATGTTGATAGAATTTGAGTGTGGGAGCGAATACGGATAGGTGGAAGAATTGTAATTATGAGAGGAGTATGTTGATTGGAAGAAATTAGCAAATAAATTAGAGTTGTCTAGATCATTAAAGCCTTTAGTATTATTATAATGAAGAGATGAAGGAAACAAAGAAGATTTTCGTTTTGAATTACAAAAGCGAAGAATTGTTTATGGTTGTCGAAAAACTCTCTTTTGCAACGGTTCAGGTAATTATTGTAACATGTAGTGTTATGAGCCAAAAATTCGGAACGAGCAATCAGATACCTGGAATGGTCCAGTTGAAGACCGGATCTTTGATATTTTTTGAACAACCTAGATTTGGTGTTCTTGAGATAAGACAACCTGCGCGAAAACCATTGAGGCTTGTTAGAGGGTTCCGCGACAGGAAACGACGGAATATGCCCATTAATTGCTGCGTTCAGCAAGTAGTAAAACATCCCCAAAATGACTGGAGGTGGTTCTTCGGAGTCCATGAAAGACCAGTCAGCTTGAGAGAGAACTGTGTTCATTTCAGTAAACGCAGCTCTTCTGAAGCAGTGAAAAGTTCTGGTTTCTATTGCAGGTAAGATCGTTTCAGGCGATATAGGCTCAAGAAGAATCTCAAAAGTTGGATGATACTTGTCTTCCGGCAATGATAATGATTGTATTCGTGAAACGAAACCATTAGCAAGTTCGGATGCAAAAACCAGATCAAGAAATTTGTTGTTGCAATTACCCACTGAGTTAAGCTGAACCAATGACAAATCCAAAACACCCTGTATATTTTATATATATATATTTATATATATATATTAATATATATATATTTTGATTACCTAGCAAACTACGCTCATTTTGATAAAGTATGCAAAAAGATTGATTTAATTTTTTGAATTGGTCAAAGTGCCTTAGGAACTACGAGCATTACTATGATTTTTATTCTTATTGACAAATTTATGTACAATGGCAAACTCTCATGTACAATCAAGAACTCTAGGTAGAATCAAATCAGAAAGATCAATCTTAAAAGAAGATATGCTACTTCTCAATTTAAATTAAACTTGGTGACAGAGAAATCAGTTGCAGAAAGGGTTAACTTGTGGCTAAGGTGGGCTATAATGTTTTTAACCGTAGCATCCGGGTTTAAGCACAAACACCGATTTAGTCGGAGCCACTCCAACAATCGGCCTTGAGGTGCGTTGAGCAACTCCAGTTAGTTGTTTAGCGCCATAACTAGGAGTAGCCACGATCGGAGCCAGTGTAGTCTGCGACGAGGCCGCTAGTAAGGCAGAAGCAACTGCCTCCACTGCAGCTGGTACGGGAGTCGGTCGGTTATCGATCACGGCTGGAGAATTTAACAAGTTGTTTGGTGTAAAAAGTCCATTTGGTTCCGGTGCGACGACGCCCGCATAATCCGTCTGAAGTCCGGAACTATGTGTGAGCGAACCATTAGGTTCAGGTTGCGGGGGGGCAGCAACTTGGCCCGACTGTGCCTGTGGTGTAGTTAAAGAAAACATTGGCAACGTACTTGCAGTAGGTGTTCCAATAAGATTCATACAGGCCACATTATGTGGTATTTTTCTCTCGGGCGACTCACTTAAGAGTTTAAGGCCAAGAAACTGAGACTCGACGGCAATGAATTTTTCGTTAAGGGCTGCGAAATCCTTACGTACATCAAGAAAACCATTTCGGATCTGTCGCATAAATGTACGCATTTCATTTTCGATCTCGCGGCAAGCGATGCAAGACCAAGTAAGGCGGCCATTTGATCCAGCCCCGGTACATTTTAAATGTGCACAGTTTCCACAGAGCCAGCATACGAGGTAGGAGTCGCCAGTAATGGCAAACGTTTCATGGCATTACAAACGACTGACATAATTGTTATCAGTGTTATTCTATGCGCACAAAAATGAAGTAACAAACAAACTTGCCAAAAGAAGGAGTAGCAACAACAGCAACAGCAGAGTAGTTCTGGAGATCAGTCCAGGAGAGCAGTCCAAAACCGAGCATAGGCAGCGTCAGTGCGGCTATCCAGCGAGAGTAGGTTCTGAGCACACAAATTTGGAAGAGCTGTCAGATTGAGAGCAATCAAATCCCGCGCAGTTGAAGAACGGTGAGCCCAAGTACAGCAATTCAGAGAGAACTTTACAGCATCAGCTGAGTATTCGTGAAAGAAGTCCAGGAGAGCGCAGTAGCGTCAGTGCGGCGATCCAGAGAGAGATGTAACAGGAGAAAGAGCAACAAGCGTAACGGGGTCGAAGTGTAAAAAACAACATCGTGGATGTCCAAAAACAAAACACTAGGCGGTCTCTTGTATGAGGACAGTATATTCAAATTTATAAATTGTTATAGACTGGCAAGGTAGAAACTTTTTGCGGTCCGATGGTAACGTAATTAAAAGAAACGTTGCCGGCTTATTTCAATAAAATCAAAGACAACAATTTCTTTACAGGCGAATCAAAATAATCGTAGGAGCGAGCAAAAAACACGACCGACACCTTCGAAAGCTGAAAGGGATGATCACTCACTCCTGCTTCAAAAATGATCTCTTTTAGGAATTTCCCTTCTATTCTCAAATGGATCGCTTCTTATTTGTCAAACCGTACTCAACGTGTTCTGTTCAATAATGTACTGCCTAATGTTATCAATGTCACTTCTGGTGTCCCATAAGGCAACCTTAGCCCACTGCTCTTTATCTTATTTATTAACGATCTTCCTAAAGTGACATCCAACTCATTTGTTCTAATGAACTATATGCCGATGATGTTAAGATCTGCCTAGCATACTCAAATGGACTCTCACATAATGACCTTCAACGTGACTTAAACTCTCTTCTCAGTTGGTGTTCGCCCTTTTATCGCTATATTCCTCATCTAGTCTTCTACTCCTTGGGGAATTATACACTGGATCGGATAGAAGCATTTAGTGACCTTGAGTTATTTTTGATCACAAACTAAGTTTTAAGAGCCACATTACTGTCATGGTAAATAAGGCAAAAGGTGTCTTACTATTTATTAAGCGATGGTCCAAAGAATTTAATGACCCTTATACAACAAAGACTCTCTATGTATCCTTAGTTTGACCAATCTTATTGTTCCTGAGTGTGGAGCCCGCCTTACAAGGAAAATCAAGATCTAATTGAATCTGTTCAGAATCAATTTCTTATATTTGCCCTTCGGAATTAAGACAGGGATTCTGATAGACTCTGGCCGAGATACCGATATTGGCTTAAATTAATTGACTTTTCGTCCGTTCACAAGCTCCTTCTTGATCTTATCGACTCCCAATTTTTATTAGGTTGTGTTCAAGATTTACTCGTTCTTTCCGTCCTTTACGTTTGCCTATATGTAGATCAAATTATGCCCAGCACGACCCATTTAAAGTTTTATGTAATAATTATAATGCTGTAAACCATATCCTGTGTGATCATCCCTTGAGGTTATTACAAATAATATTTACTTGATCCTAGAATCGTCTAAATTTTAATATTGTCTATGTTAACTGTTTAAGAACCATCTTGTTTAGAATTTAAGTACTATGCTAACAAATATTTGTTAAGCTAAATTAATAAATAAAAAAAATAAAGTGGCTTAACTCAGTCGATAACCCCACCGGCCTGATTGCACGTTGGGCGTTAGAACTGCAGCAGTACCTGTTTGACGTCAAATATCGACGCGGGAGCCAAAACATAGTCGCCGACGCTTTGTCACGCCAGCCCTTAGCAGTAATCCAAATGATCCAGAAGATCGCAGCCGTGTGCACCTGGTATCAGAAGATGCTGAAACTCGTCAAGGACAAGCCAGAAGATAATTGTTGAAAGTTTCCGAGGCTTAATGAATGCGAGCAGTGGTATTGCCATCAAAGTATATTTACGAAAACCAGCAGCTATACCGGCATATCGGATCACGGCCAGACGGTAAGGAATCCATACCATGAAAACTATGCGTGGCCAAAGAGCACCGACAGCGGGTGCTATTGGAATGCCATGACCAGCCCACGGCGCGATGTAGCGAAATACGTCTGTAAGTGCGACACTGGTTAACGTTTTGAGGTAAGCCAGACGGAATAATGTTCACCAGGTCCAAGAGCGGGAATAGTATGCTACTCGTAACTTTCGACGCCTTTTCGAAATGGGTGGAGTTGATCCCGTTGAGAAAAGCCACCTCTCCCCATCTTGAGAGATTCTTTCGAGAGAGGATCCTAAATCACTTCTGGATGCCAAGCATCTTTGTCGGTGATAACGGCTCCCAATTTACGAGTCTATCTGTCTGCAAACAACCAGGAATGAAGATCCAGTATAACGCACCCTACACTCCGCAACAGAATCCAACCGAAAGTGCCAATCGGACCATTAAGACGATGGTGGCCCAATACATCGAGGAGAAGCAGACGAAATGGGATGAACTCTTGCCCGAGCTTAATCTAGCTATTAATTGGAGCGTCTCAGACTCCACCGGGTTCAGCCCGGCCTTCATCTTTCAAGATAGAGAGCCGCGACTCCCACGGGCCCTGTACGATGAAGTCACGCCTGAACCACAGATATTCCACGCTCACGCTTCGCAAAAGCGGAGATGCTTCGAGACGTTTTCAAGGTGGTGCTGGAGAATACCCAGCGAGCTTCACAGGAACAAAGAAGACATTATGAGAGTCCCCGACGCGCTTGGAAATCAGCTCTACGAGCTCTATTATTTCTCAGGCAACACCACTTGTCCAAGGCGGCGGATAACTTTTGCCGCTAAAGTCGCCCCAAAGTATGAATGACCATACCGAGTCATCAAGTTTATCTCACCCACGATCGTGCGACTGCAGAACACGAAAGGAAAATAACACAGAACTGCATATTTGGCCGACCTAAAAGCAGAAGTCCAAGATCAAAAAAACCCAGAGCACTAGGACAAGCAAAACCAGAAGACCCAGAGGAGTTAGTCCCAGAAGCAGGAGCAGTCACGAACTGTTTAGAAGACGGGCATTGCGAAAGGAGCCCAGACTGAGTCAGTGGGGGCCACTTGCTGGATGGCGCGCCTTCCCAACGCTCCCACTCCCCAAAGAGGAAACTCAACGCTCCCGGTGCCCACACTAACTAACACCCCAAGAATACTAACACTTAATCTGGCCTAGTCTCAATCCGTCACATCTTATTTAATGGCGTACGAAACGCTAGGTAGGCCACCTTTGGAAACTAAAAACTAATACCTCGTTTCTCCACAGATATGGCATCGGGGAAGTCTCCCAATTGGATGCACCAGGTGCAGTGCATCGGAGAGGCCAACATACCCTGTCTTGCACCGAGAACGAAAACATTAGGCCACCAGTCGCCGAGTTCACCGACCAGCATCCACAGCAACAACAAGACACCGAACCCGACCCACGGGCGGCCCTTTGACGTGCAGCCAGGCCAGAAAGCAAAGTGATCCGAAGAACCCAGAGCCAGGTGCAAGAAGCAAGAACCCACAACATGAGCCAGCGGTCAATTGACGCTGCAGGAGACACCAACGAGAAGCAGGACAAGGAGCAGGTACAACTTACAGCAGGGTTGAGGTTACCACTGTTGCAATCAGTCGCCTGCTCTGCTGCTTGGGCTCACGTGTATTTGCCATCATTCTCGATATGCCTGCAGTCGCCTTGGATGCTTTGGCAGCCATGTATTCGAGGTGTCTGTTGTATGCTTGTTGTCGATCAGGAGCCGAGGTATTTAATCGCCGGGTGGAACACGATGGTGGTTGTTCCGACCCGGAAATTCACCTTTTCCACCGCCTTTCTGCTGCTGATGGGCACCGCCTCCGTCTTGTGCTCTGCGAGCGCCAGTCCGCTGCTTGCGAGCCATCTCATCAGTATATCGATCGAGAGGCTGCATTTGCTAGAGACGTCGCAATGCCATCAGCAAAGCCAGTTACGGTGCAGCTTGCTGGTAGGTTCTGCCTCATAATACCGTCATATAATACATAACGTTCCACAGTATTGGGCCCAGAACTGAGTTTTGGGGTACTCCTCCGGTCACCTAGTATTCGTGGTGCCCGGCCTCTGAGCTGTATATAAGGACGCGGTACTTGAAGTAATCGGCTATCAATTGGATGAGATAGCCGGAGATGCCGCTGCGTTGCAGTGCCTGTAAAACGAGGCTCCAGTTGGCAGAGTTAAATGCGTTCTTAACGTCCAGTGTGCATACAAGGCAATATTGTTTAGTGCCTCAGCGCCACCTTTCGCCCTCGATTGCATTTGCAGCACATTTGAGTCACATCTCGGATCGCGTCGATGGTACTCCTCTTCTTCCGGAATCCGTACTGATGGTCAATCTGCTCCAAGAGGCACTTGTAGTACAACTGCACAAAAAGGCTCGGGTAAGCTGCAACTATGGTGAGTAGTGCCGCGTTGGGGTTGCCATCCGGTTCAGGGGCCTTGGCTATCTTGCTGCCGGCCAGTGCGCTTAGCACTTCCAGCTCATTGGTAAGTACCACGACTCCATCAGCCACGCTAGGTGGTGTCAGTGGCGGCTGAGTGGAAAACAGCGCGGACTGGGCAGTTTGGGGTCGGCTGCCTGCTGAGCTTGCCCATGACCATCTTGTATGCTGATCCGAATTGTTCACGGTCAGCCGCATCGCACAGCTCCTGGAAGCACCAGTCTTTGCTTTCCTTAATGGCAGCCTTGAAGGCCTTCTTCCAGTCCCTATACTGGGACTCGCTCAGCTCCTGAGTGGGGCGTCCTCTGTTCCTTTGACATCTCCAGGCTGCCAGGCACTCGCTCCGAGCTTCGGCGATCTTCTCGTTCCACCAGGGAACAGGGCGCCGTCTATGCCCTACTGTGCTAGCTCCCACTATCGCAGCGGCGCAGGCTGTCCGTATCCTTGCAGCTACCTCCACGGCGTAGGCATCTGCATCTCCGCTAACGCTGGAGCCGTCTCAGCATTCAGCGTGTGTACCCTGTAGGCGGTTTGGTGACTAGAAGGGGAGGTCGGTCGGGGACCCATCTGGATGACGATCGCAGCATGATCGCTGTGGGTGTAGAGGTCAGTCACCCTCCAAGCGCAGCTCCGAGTAAGCTGCGGGCTGGCGAAAGTAAAATCGATGATTGACTCCCGGCTAGCCTTGCAAGGGTGCATTTGGAGCCCTCGTTGAGAAGGCACACGTTCAGTGGGGCTAGGGCATCTAGCAGGATGGTTCCCCTCGGCGTCGTTCTCTCGCTTCCCCATGTGGTGGACCAAGCATTGGAATCCCCTCCGATAAGGACCGGAGAGCGCCCGCGCGCATCCCGGGCGATCTCATGCACTATGTCCCTGAACGTTTCTATGCGTAGGCTCTGGCGTAGGCGATGTAGCAGCTATAGATGGTTGTGTCCTGGAACTTAGCCCTGACGTAGCCATTCCTAGCAGCTCTCTCCGACAGGTGACCCGGAGGCTGCTCACAGCTCCATATGGCTGCGCCTCCATCAGCGCTCTGCTACCATGCTCCTTCCGATCTTGCCCTGTACGGCTCGCTTAAAATGGCAATGTCTTTCTGTAATTCGGTGACCGTCTATGATAGCAGATCCTGGGCGGGTCTGCAGTGGTTCAGGTTAAGCTGTAGGGACTTAACCATTCTGCAGGCCCTTGACTGCCTTCTGGTAGGCAGGGCATGACCTGCTCAAGGTTTGGTGCTTTACCTTACTCGCTGTTTTGCCTCCTCATGTGAAAAGGATGCATTTGGGTTTGCCATGGGTGCACTTTATGCGGTTGTGACCAGCACCTCCGCATCTGAATCAGGACTCCAGCGTCGATTTCGCAATCGCGTCCGAGGCTCGGCATCTCGCCGAGGTGTGGCCGAATCCCATACATTTGAAGCATCTTCTCGGCTCCATCTTCTGCCTTATGCGGCAGACGACCCACCCGATTCTTAGTTTGCCCTTCTCGAGCAGCCTCTGTGCATGCTCCAGCCTGAAGTTGACCGTCGCGGTTTGAGTTCCTTTGTATGTTTTGCGTCCTGGGAGCTGCGTCGCTTGGGATGTCGCAGTCCTCGCCTGCAAAAAGCGCAAGGGTGACCTCTTCGCTTGTGGTCAACTCATCCAGGTCGCGAATCTCCACTTCTCGGCTTTGCCGGAGATGGCCCTGCGAATGGCCGCCTGGGGTTGCTGCGTGGGCGGGTCGAGTGGCTTCTGTAGCCTGAGGAGTAGCCCGCCGTTGGCCGTCCTTATTATGCCTTCACGCTGTCTTTGAGTCCTTGCAGGGTGGGCTCCGTTCTAACCATCTTTAGCATGTCCGCGTATGAGCCTTCGCTGCATTTTATCAGGATGGCATCTGCGCGTGGTTTCCTGAGCATCGGAACATGTGGGGCTTGGTCCACCTTGCTTCTGGTGTTCTCGGCGTTCTGCTTGGGCTTTGTGCTCTTAGCCCTGACTTGCTGCCAGTTGGAGTCGGCTTGAGTCGCATTTGGGCGGGTACACGCCGTTCCCGCTTTGGTAGCACGGGAACCTTCGATATCACGCTTTCTGGTCACTTGTGGCGTTTGCCGCGAGTCAGACCCAAAGTGCGTCCCGATAGATTGAGCCAGCGAGGGTTTCTGTCAATGAAATTGTATCCAAATAAATATTTTCTCGAAATCTAAACACCTTTTAAACCGACGTCACGTCAAATTGTCGCTCATCTCAGGTCCAAGTCCCAAACCTTATACATTTTCTGTAAAGTGATCCTGGCTAGACTAAGCCGAATCTTACAGTTCTAATATGCGACCAGCCGATGAAGTGTAAAAGGGGATAAACCTCCTAGATGAAACACTTTGGGTCCTCTAGCACGCGTAATTATTGGTGTCAGCACGTTTTTTATTTTTACAGCTTTTCTTATTGAGCGTCGGCCACCGAATGCCTCGTGTTACATTTTTCTCGTTTGTTCTATTCTTTCTTGCATGTGTATACATGTTTATCTTAATACTAAGTCTGTGAGTTAGAATGGGATGACAACAGTGCTTATATCTAGGTCTACGTTAGATAGGGATAACAACAGTAATTATATTTAACAAGGAATTATCCTAAGTGTACTTGTACAGTGGGTTTCATTCATATAATACGATATGATATCCTCGGGCGTCCTGACTCGATGATCCCTTGATCACGGTTGACATTGACATTGATTTTAAATAACAGTTTTAAAGTTTTAAAAAAAATCGATATGAGTATAGTTTTACTACTTCTTTACAATTATGTTGCTCTCTCGTTCGTATGCATATATACTATTTACTAATTTTTTATATATTTTCTTTCCTATCCAGTGTTTGATATTTTTAATGCTGCAGACACCTTGATACGGGTTAAGAGATACCTGAAATCCTTTTACGTCTTTTAACACTAATCTATCATTTCTTAATACTTTCGAAATCACGTGGACCTTTATTCTTTGGATTTCTAGAAACTCCTGCCGTGCTATCGAAATTCTTAACCATTACGTAGTCTCATTTTTTTGTATTCTGAAGGCTTTCTCGCTGTCTTATCATATTGCACTTTGTTGTATGCTTCTGCTTTTTCTTGATTTTGCTCTGCTTCGTTTCTAATTATTTTTTTAAACCCTGTCTTCTGGTGTATCGTCCAATTCTTCTGGCTTTTCTTTTAGCTCATCTACAATTTGTCCTTTTAGTTCTATGCCAAAAAGCACCTTACTTGAAATTTGTTTTATACTGCGGTTTTGTGTGTTATTTAGTACGTGTTCTACTTTGTCTATCACCGTGTCCCAATATATACCTTTCTCTGGTTCTATCAGTTTAGCTATCATTGGCCCAAGACTTCTGTTGACTCTTTCAACTTGGGCGTTCGCCTGCGGGGATTCCGTTGCAATCTTCATATGCTTAATGCTAAACAAAAAATCATCGATATCTTTGGAAGTGAAATTATGCAGTTAGGCTTGCTATATGCTCTGAAGTAGTCACTCAATGCGGTAATGACTTCCCTTGTGTTAGTAGTTATTGTGGCATATAAATGTACAAACTTTGTGAAACCGTCAATAATTACAAAAATATGTTTTTTCGTTCTACCTGAATCGACTGGGCCATAATAATCGATGTGTGTTAGCTCAAACAGTTTGTTGTCTTTCGGTAGCAGTGCAGAAATCCCTCTTTGCCTCTCTTAGGGGAATATGCAATACATTTTAAACACTTGTCTTTGGAGTTAGAAAAGTTTTCGAGATGACATCTAACATCTGTGTGACCGATCTCATTGTGGTACTTGTACAGAATATGATCTTCCATATTTGTAGGAACATAAAATAAAAGTCTGCTATCGTTACATTTCCTATAAATTATTCTTTTTCTCATTGCGAACAAATTATGTTCGGGTTCCTCTAAGTGTTCTTTGATTCCTTGAATCTTTGGATCCATGGCTTGGCAGATTACCAGATTATCTTCAAACGAATTTGTTCCTACTATCAAAATATTTGTGCATCTACTAAGAGTGTCAACATGTTGCATCCGCTTGCCCTCTCTATGTATCAGCTGTCATAATTTTGGAGCTCTAGCGCCCACCTAGCTATTCGCGGAATAAGCTCAATCCTATTGAGCGTTAATGTAATGTTGCCACATAAAATAAAACCGGAGGGATCCGATTCTCACTGAGCGTAAATGTAAGAGATTTACAATCAGTAATAATCTTAAATCATTTTCCATATAAATATATTCGAAACCTACGCAATGCGTGAATAATGGCCATTTTTTCAAGCTCGATGCTGTGATATTTTGACTCTGCAGCGGTTGTGCGCTTGGAAAAATAAAAGATTGCGTGTAATTTTCCATCTTCCTTCTTTTGACATAACACAGCTCTAAAACCTAGAGCGCTAGCATCACAGTGCAGCTCCACCTCGTCTTTATAGTTGTAAAATGCCAAAACCGGTGCTTGAACTAGCTTCTCTTTAAGAATTAGAAAACAGTTAATTTCCCTCTCTCCAAACTTAAATTTTTCGTCTTTTCTCAGAAGATCATATAATGGTTTGGCCAACGTTGAAAAATCTTTTATAAATCTACGGAAGTATGAACATAAGCCAAGAAAACTTTGGACAGCTTGTGTTTTCTCTGGGGTTGGAAAATTCTGTATCGCTTCTAAACCTTTGTCGCCAGTCCTGATGCCTTCACCGTTTATAATGAATCCTAAGTATTTTATGTTAGTCTGAAAGAACTCGCATTTGTCCATACGTAATTCTAATTTGTTTTTAACTAATCTGATAAACACTTCTTTTAAAATGTTCCAGTGTTCGTCTGTATCCCTGCTGGCGATCATTATGTCGTCCATGTACACAATTACTTTATTGTCTCTAATAAGATCCTCAAAAATATTGTTTACAAACCTCTGAAATACCGCCGATGCATTTTTCAGGCCCATTGGCATCCTGAGAAATTCGAATTGCCCTAACGGTGTAACAAAGGAAGTGTACTTAACTGATTCCTTAGCAACAAAAACATGAAAATAGCCATTCTTTAAATCAAGTTTTGTAAAAACTTTCTTATTTACTAGTTTCTCCAATAGGTCATCGATGAGCGGTATGGGGTAATTGTCTCTAATTAGCACCTTGTTCAGTTTTCTAAAGTCTATGCATAGTCTTATGTCTCCGGTTTTTTTCTTGACTAAGACTATAGGTGAAGCGTATTCGGATTCGCTCGGTTGTATAATTCCCTTTATTAAATACTCACCTAGCAATTGTTGCAATTTGTCTTTCTCTGAATAAGCGAGTTTTAGTTGGCAAGCCTCCATAAAATTTCGTCTAAGAACCACATCATGGCTCATAGACTCATTTGGGACTACGTATAGATGAAAATAACACTTTATTCTCTCTTTTATAATATAACATAATATTTTTCCTAATACTTTCAGTTGGCTTCTATTTAGCCCGAAATAGTTTTCGAAACGGATTCCAAACTAACTTTAGAAGTAGATAAATTACTTAGCTTAGGAAAAGAAATTGGGCTCCCAGTGTCTATGAGGCATGCTGTAATTAATGGGGTCTCAGAGTTGTTGTGAAAAAATATCTTACATAGTTGTTTGTATTTGTGCTCTTGCGTTCCGGGCACTGTGCAACGAAGTGTCCGAATGTTCCACAGGCATAACAGGAACCTGGCTCCCTTTTCAGCTTAAGGCATTCCTTGGCGAAGCGCCCCTTGGAATTGCAATTGGCGCACCGCAAAGTCTTGTTGGCTGCAACTCCTCCGGAGAAGTCCTTCGAAGAATTGCCCTCTCGCTTGCGCTCCGGCAAACCCACTCCTGCGAAAGCCTTCAACATCTGCTCCGGTTCAGAGAAGCACTGTATTCGAGCCCGGTCACGCAATCCTGCAGCTAGAAGTTCCTCGATGATGTTTTCGAGGAGCTCCTCCACATCAATGTTGATGTCGTTAGCTAGCATGATCTTGTCCTCGAAATATGCAGCAAACTTTTCTTCTGGACGCCATTGACGTTTTTGGAATGCGTTCCTTAGTTCCCCTTTGGACATTTTTGTTCCGAATGCCAATATTAATTACTCGCAAAGACGACCGGCTGGCTCCAGAATGCGTGTTGCGTTTGCGTGCAGCCAGCGTTGAGCATTGCCTTTAAGTTTGGCAATAAGGAGCATGCGCATTAGACTTCTGCATGAATGTACTCATTTCTAGCTTGACATATCTTCAAAATACTGCACTCATTCTTTGCTGTACAGTATATTTTATAGGCCAGAAGAAGACAGTACAATATTTTTACACTTAGAGTGAGAACAGTATATGGTTGTACACTTCGTGAGTGAGTACTACATCTGTCCTTTTTAACACGCTGTACAGCTTGTGTGTGCTATTTATTGTACAAACACGAGCATAATAAACATGGACGGCAAGGAAAACGACGCTCGTGCAATGAACACAAAAGAAAATGTAAGTTTTTGTTACAATAGATCTGTATTGAAATTAGAATATTTTATATGTTTGTGATTTTTATTTAATTTTTATTTAATTTATTTCTTAATATCCTAGTGCGACAAGAGTAAACTTATATTTATTGCACTAGTCAAAATGGACACACATACATAGTACGAGTTTGATTTAAATAATATTTCTTAATCTAACAATTTACTTATAAATATTGTACTGACATTTTGATTTCGTTAACTTATTTCTATATTATTTTCATACTTCATACTTCATTCATACTTCTATTATCTTTATTTCATTTACTATTTTTGTTTGTTCTATTTTAAATATTCTTTAATTTTTAATTTAAACTGAGTTGCGCACCTAATAGTCTTTAAGTTTTGTGGGAGGTTGTTCCAGAGGCGGATAGCATTGGTAAAGAATTGTCTGCTTGAAATTAGAGATTTATATCTTGGGCATATGAAATTATTAGTCCTTGTGGATGTTGCAGAGCTGAGCTTATTGTAGAGATATGGTGGTTGTCGAGTTGTCACAATATTATGGAAATATATAAGAGTCCTATAATCTATCCACGAGGACAAGTTTAAGTCAAGTAGCTTACTGGTCAAGTGGGACACATGGTCAAGTCGATTTAGGTTAAACACATATCTAACTATTGAATTTAAAGCTATTGTCAACTTTTGCATATCTCTAGTGTCGCAGTGACCAAAGATCTCAACACTATAAAAAAGAGTGGGAATTAGAATGGCTTTTGATATAAGCATCCTGATTTGCTGTGGTAAAAAGTCTTTTTATGTAGAGAGCTGACGCAACAAGCCATATGTTCGACCAGTTGCTTTGGAAATATGTTTACTCCAGCTCTAGGTATTGTTAAAAGTAATACCAAGATATGTTGCCGACTCCTCATATTTTATAGGCTTGTTACTAATTTCAAGGCTTTCTAAACATCTGGTTTCTATTGGTTTTTTACTAATTACTATGAATTTTGATTTTGAAGGATTTATGCTTAAGCCATTATCCCTCGCCCAGTTGTCAATAAGATAAAGGACATCATTACTTTTACTTACACAAGCATTTAATTGATTAACTGGACTACTAACATAAATCTGAACATCCTCTGCATATAAGTGTACTTCACAACCGGACAAGACACTAGGCAAATCATTAACATATATAGAAAACAATAATGGTCCTAGCACAGATCCCTGAGGGACTCCCCTACTTAATTCGCTGAAGCTTGATATACAATTTCCAGATCTACTGCTTGCTGCCTGCCAGTAAGATACGACGAGATGAAACCAACAGCACTATTTGTAAAATTGTAAAGATTTTTTAGTTTAGTATTAAGAATGTTGTGGTTCACTGAGTCAAATGCTTTGCTGTGGTCAAGAAGAGTTAGAATTGTAGCACTGTTATTGTCTAGTTGGCAACGAATGGCCTCAACAATGTCTGTAATTGCACTTATACAGCTCCTTTTCTTTCTAAAGCCCGACTGTTTCTCCGAAAGTAACAAATTACGCTCGAGGAAAGTCTGCATTTGGACAGACTTTGCCTAGGAAGGGTAAAATTGAAATGGGCCTGTAATCCTTATTCGGTTTCATTATCGGAATAATTTTAGCCTTTTTCCAAATTGAAGGGAAAGTGGACGTTGTAATGGCTGTATTAAAAATATGTTATATGACGAAGAAGTAGTGGTAACAACAGTTTTACAAATTTAGGATTAATAGCGTCTATACCTTCGGCATTTAATTTTATTTTAAGGATACTCATCACATTCATTGACGCACACAAAGCTAAAACTATTATCACAGTATGGTTGATATGTCAAATAATTATTGCATCTAGCCTCAGGCACATCAAGATGAGAGAATGCTCGGCATAGTTCCTCTACATCAACACAGTGGTCAGTTATTCGTCTAGATTTCCCTATTCCTAACTTATTAATTTCCCTCCAAGTTTGTTTTGAGGACGCAACGTGTTCAAATTTATTTTAAAATGTTCACATTTTGCAGATTTTATACGTTTTGAAACTTTGGGTCTAGCCAATTTGTACAGTTCTCTGTGAGTTTCAGTTTTATAGCGCCTCCACTTAGTGTAAGCTTGATCACGCTCATATATAAGGCTCTTAATTTCAGAACTAAACCACTGATTTTGTCTAGGTTTTAGGACTTATCTTTTAAGAGGCACACATTTATTAAACATATATTGCAAATTATTATTTAAGACATTCAACTGACATTTGATAAATAGGAAACCAGTCACAAGCATTATATTCCTCCAGTAGCTCATTGTAATTAATACTATTGTAATCTCTATAATTAGACGATTCTTCAGTATAGTCAAGTTGTATGTCATATGTTAAAAAAATTAGGTCATGTTTTGAAAATACTGGTACTATAACCTGGTCATGTAATAACATTTTTCTTAGGTCACTGATAAAGAATATGTCAAGAAGAGTATCACAGAAATTACTAAAATGCGTCGGGGTCGTCTTGTTAACAGCATACAGTCCAATTGCCTCAAAACTATCCAAAAGTCGACTTTCGCTAAGAATATTACTGTTGAAGTCACCAGCAATTATAATATCCGCGTAAGCAACTGTTAACTCGCTTATAACGCCAACTAGAGGCGTAAAGTCTACTAGGCGGTTTGAACGGTAAATAAAACCAATAAGAGCTTTCTTATTTTGAAATTTTCTGTCCACTGTCGTCCGGATGTTTACATTTAACTTTACATTTAAGCTTACTACTCACGGCTACACCACCAGCATGACTAACATGATCCGAGCGATACAAGACATAACCATCACAAGCTACTGACAAATCAGACATATCGGACATAAACCAGGTCTCTGAAACACGTATCACATCTACATTCGATTGTTTAAACATATACCTAAAGTCATCAATCTTCTTTAATAAACTCTGGGCATTTATATGCACCACCTTTCAACCCTTTTTGTAATTGCTTAATACCTTAACAATACTAACAGCCATGGAACCTCCTATAACATCCTGCATGGATTAAAAAATAAGATTTTAGGTACGCATACTCAGCAAAAAAAACTATATCGACTAACAAAAAAGAACTATTAAAAAGGGGACATTTATCTAATACTATATTTAACTTAATTAAAAGTGACAAATTATATTTAAGAGCGAAAGCTCTCCTGCGCCGGAGACTTGGCCTCAGAAACTTCTGCATTATGATTATCAATTGCGTGCAAAGAGAGAGTGGCCGTAGTGGTTCCCTTATCAGGGCTTAAGCGCAAAAGCTTTCTCCATGCTCTCAATGCACTGTACTATATGCTCTCGCTCCCATTACAGCGCACATGAACAGCACCACGTCGAGTAAAAACGGGGGCAAGAGCTTTCCGCTTTTTTAATCTCATCGCCTCTTAAATTTTTTTTTTTTTTTTTTTATATACTTTGCTGTTATTTATTGAATCTTCTCCATTTAGAGACTAACAATAAGTGTGTCAAATCTTATATTAATAACCTAACTAACAGTCATATGACTGGCACAGAGTTGTTTGGCCCGGACAATTATTGCTGGGTTGGAAGGTCGTTTCGTTGTAGGCGGGTTCTGCTGGAAGCCCGAGTCAAGCCTCTTGCCAGATGATTAGGGTGCACAGTAAGTTTTTTATTATAGGTCGCCTTTTGCTTGTCTATTTCATCTTTTACTGCAAGAATGCCGAGATCCCTATGGATGTTTTGGTTGCGAATATACCATGGTGCCCCAGTGATAGTTCTCAGGGTTTTTGATTGCGCGCGCTGTATGATGTCTATATTGCTGCTGCTCGCGTTTCCCCACAGCTGGGAGCCATATGTCCAGATAGGCTTTAGCGTGGAGTTGTAGAGCAGGACCTTGTAGTCCAGACGCAGTGGCGATCGGGCGTTTAAAATCCAGTGAAGGCTGCTAGCTTTTAGTTTTAGATGTAGTTTCTTGCATTCGATGTGTCTTCGCCAGGTTAGTCGTCTGTCGAGGTGGACGCCGAGATACGTTACTTCGTTGAATTGGGGAATCTGCCTACTATTCAAGGATACTGGGGAGCATGTTTGCCTGTTAAGAGTAAAAGTTATGTGTTTACATTTTTGTTCGTTTATTTTAATACGCCAGTCAGATAGCCACTTCTCAACTACCATGAGGTGACTTGCTAGTTGGGTTGTTGCTCGGTTTGGGCACTTCGAGCGACTTAGGATCGCAGTGTCGTCAGCGAACGTGGATGTTGTTAGCCGCTCGTTCGTAGGTATATCCGCTGTATAAAGGACGAACAGGGTGGACCCCAGTGCGCTGCCTTATGGAACTCCGGCTTCGATAGTGTACTCGTCAGATGTTGTTGCGTTGCACCTTACTGCAAAGACTCTGTTGTAAAGAAACGATTCAAGTAGCTTATGAGTGTATGTAAGCAAGTGTGTTTTGATTTTATGCATGAGGCCAATTAACCAGACTCTATCGAAAGCTTGAGATACATCGAGAAATACTGCGCTGCAGTATTCCCGATGCTCGAAGGCTGTGCGTATCTCTGATGTTATTCTGTTGACTTGTTCGATTGTGCCATGGTTTCGACGGAAGCCAAATTGATGAGCCGGGATAACATTGTGTGCTTCCAGGTATGGTATTATGTGTGTTAGAAGGCATTTCTCGAACAGTTTGGACAGACACGATAATAAACTTATTGGTCTGTAGGATGACGGGATTGTGTGGTCTTTTCCGGGTTTCGGTATCATTATGATGATAGATTTTTTCCATTTCCTTGGGTAGTAGCCAAGGCATATGACCTCAAGGCAAATGACCTCAATAGCTGAGTTTGGAAGTTCAATTATCATTTTTGGAGTTATTAAGTCACCGCCCCGAGCCTTTTTTGGTTTCAGTTCCCCAATGACTTTTGCGATCTCATTCGGCTGAAACAATGTTGGTAAAGACATAGTATTAGTTTCGGTTTGTGGTAGGACAAATGGACTAGTGGCCTGGTTGGGCTGGAAGACGCTTCGGAGATGTGTAGCAAATGTTTCGGCTCTATCTTCGTCGCTTCGTCGGGGTGACGGTTTCAATTGGAGAGCTTAGATTTGGGTGAGCCCTCCACAAAGGAGGCTTTGTACTGGTTGGCGTAAGTTTTTCGATGTACCGTTGTTGTGCCTTTTCAGCGTCTTGTTTCAGAGCTCGGTTTAGTAAGCGAGTGACTTGCTTAAGACGTTGTTTTGAAGATGGCGATCTGTTGGTTTGCCAAGCACGTCGCAGACGCCTCTTTTCCAGGACAAGCTGTTCAATTTGTTGATTAGTTTTGAATTTGTTGGGTTGTACGTCCTTCCCTTGTGGTGTTGAGATAGAGGCTGCTGCAGTGAGTACGTCCTCAAGAGCATCAGTAGAGCAGTCGATATCCGCTTCGATGTTGAGCTGCGGGGTTAGTTCAATGTGGGAACTTACATATTTCTTATATCTAAGCCAGTTAATTCTGTGAGACGTCAGCCTTTGGGGTTGATCTGTAATTTCTGGGCTTTGAAGAAGAGTTATTAATACTGGCGAATGGTCTGATGAAGATCCGAAAGCGCTTTGGCACATATAATGTTGCGTGAGATATTTTTTGTCACCGCAAAGTCTATTAAGTCTGGTATCTTTCTGGGGTCTGCTGGCCAATATGTGGGGCTACCAGGGGAAACATAGTCCAATTTGTTGCTCAAGTTTATGATTGCATTATATAATTGCCATCCTTTGGGAGTCACGACACGCGATCCCCAGATTGTAAAGCGAGGCGGGCAGTAGACAGCGGCTATGGAAAGGTTGCCGTTACCTGACTGCAGTTTAATAGACGTAGCCTGCAAGTAATTAGTTGAATACCTTTGGTGAAAGTGGTGCTTTATGCGTTCTCTGACTAGGACGCCGGATCCGCCGTGGGCTTTACCATCTGGATGATCTGTGCGGTAGAAGGCGTAACCTCTTATTTGGAAGTTGTATTTGCTTGTGAGGTGCGTCTCTCCAAGCAGCATAACGTCGATATGATTTTCATTCAGGAACTGTGTTATTTCAAGTTTATGCCGTGAAACGCCATTGGCGTTCCACATAATTATTCTTAGACTAGACATCAGTTATTTGGACTGCTGAGCTACAAGCAACTGTATCACCATGTTCTGGTTTTGAACAAGTGTTTGCATGGTGGTTTTCATGAAGGACATTAATTCTGTTAGACTTTGTTGCATGGTAAGCATCATAGCTTCCATTGTGCTTTGTGGCTGTCCTGGGGCTTTCTGAGCATTTTCTAGATTTGACTGGACGGGGTTCTCCATACCTGTTCGGGGGGCATCAGCGTAGGAGAAGCCCTTCTGGGTATTTAGCGGACCAAATGAGGATCTTGCGGCCTTGGCAAAGAATACTTCCGGCGTCGTTTGTGATCTAGTGTACACGTTTCGTGTATTCTGATTGCGCGTTGCCGTCACTCTTCTCATGCGACTCTTCAACTCCTTGTAGACCACACAGCCCCTGTAGTTTGCGGTATGGTTTTCTCCGCAGTTCCCACATTTCTTCTTGTGGGGGTCTTCCTTGTTAGCAGGGCAGTTAGCGGAATTGTGAAAGTCTCCGCAAACTACACAGACTGATCGAAGTGTGCAGTATGTCCTGGTGTGTCCATACTCCTGGCAGTTTGTGCATTGCACTGGGCCGTTTCTTTTATGTGGCTCTTCCACCGTAATTCTTCGGTGCAAGAGGAATTGCAAGTTGTAAATGGGGTGGACTTCGTTTTTCTTCAAGGCTCTGCTGTCTGGCTCCAGCTCGACCTTGAAGAGTGGTTGCAGTTGTCTGTTTTTATTTATGATGTTGCTGACGTTCTTTGCATAAAAACCCTTTTCTTTAAGGGCATCTATAATTTCGTTTTGGGTTACATCGGGCTCGATTCCTTTTAGTACCACTTGCAGGCCCTTGCTGCTTTTTAATTGGTACGTGTAATAATATTTTTTTGATTCGTCCAGGTATTTCGACACAGCTCGGAAGTGTTCTTCCGATTTCGTTTGCACTTTGGTTTCGTGAATATTCCCTTTAGTAAGAGGAACTACATGAAAATTTCCGTCCCCGACCAGCCTCTTTAAATATGAAATAATTATCTCGTATCAACTGTTTATTAACATAGATCAGAGCTTCTGAGGCTATTCCCACAAATTTCAAATTTAGTTGGGCTTTTGCTTCTCTACGATAAGCCCCAATTTTTCGAAGAACCGCGATCTTCTCTCGCTCGTTGTCCATTTTGACGATAATGACGGGGTCAACAATGGAATTTTGTGTTTTGCGTGCTCGAAAAACGTCTCGGAAGCGCGGTGGAAGTGTGAGCTGCAGATTAAAGCAGAGCCGATTGAAAAGAGTCCGTAGGTTTTCCCCTTCCTAGACCAAAAGCTCCCATGGAAGCTAACTGTCACTGATAGAGCTAGAAAAGCAAGACTCGCAGTCTATTCGTGCAGAGAAATGTTTGGAAACAACTGTGCTACACCCAAAGACTATAATTTGGCTTTACACAGCGGTGATACGACCAATATTAACCTACGGTGCCCTAGTGGCAAGCACTGACTAGGGAACACAATATTTTTTTTTCTGATGGACGTTGATGCACTACGGTCAGTACACACAAGTGGCCCTTCGAAACAAAGCATGTGCTTGTTAAGGTAAGGTGTTAATAGCCGCGAAAGAAAAGTATAGGTATAAGAATGCGAGGAAAATAACTTCCACCATATAGACTAATAGCGCGCAGCTCGATTGCTATCTTGCATATGTACTAAGTGGATTAAGATTAATGTTTTTAGTTTAGGAAGGCTATCTACAGATGAGGTTATTTTGTTCAAATCATAATAATTCGCAGCTCCTTCTTACTTAAAACTATGGAGAAGATAATTGACCAGCACATCAGGGAGGTGAATCTCAAGCATTTTATGAGCAAACCATCTCGGATCGCATGCAGCAAGCCCTAAATATTGCCAGCAGATGTTCTAGTTCCATTTACCAGGAAAAGGTCTCTTTCTTGAACTAGACCATCCTTAAATGGATCCACCATTGATTTTTCGGTTGAAGCCAACTACCTAGGAGTCATACTTGACTCCAAGCTCAACTGGAATTCACACCTCGAAAAGACAATAAATAAAGCCACTCGAGCATATTTCGCTTGCAATAGGCTGTTCGGTAGAACATGGGGCCTAAGTCCCAAAATGATCTACTGGTCTTTTAACACTGTGGTAAAACCGATTCTAACCTATGCATTGGAGTCATAACTGGCATACCCCCTTTAACCATAACCCTGAAAAAGGAGGCCTGTCTGCATTTACGGGTTCTCAAACCCTTAATAAATGAGCCAATTCTGCGCGTAACTGACGAACAGAATCCTAAACTTGTCTTCCACAGAAACTTCTCTGTAGTCTTGCACACCAGACACGATTGGAACACAAAATCAATATCTCTACCCAGAGGATCACAAACGTGGTACACTGATGGGTCGAAACTGGAAAACGGTAACACCGGGGCTGGTATTTTTGGACCAAGGTTCAACAAATCCATAGCCATGGGAAAGTCTCCGACCATTTTCCAAGCAGAGATACACGCCATAGAAATCTGTGCTCGTGAATGCCTTCGCAGGAAAATGCAAGGCGCACGGATTTACATCTTCTCTGACAGTCAGGCGGCGCTCATAGCGCTGAGGACCTTCACGATCTTCTCAAGACTTGTAGAGAACTGTTTCCAGCAGCTGAACGCCCTCGCTTCCAAGAACATCTTAACGGTGGGTTGGGTGCCAGGGCATGAAGGCCATATAGGAAATGAGGTGGCAGACTTCCTGGCTAAACGCGGGGCGATGACACCACTAATCGGCCACGAACCGTACTGTGGACTTTCGAAAGGACCCAAAAGAGAACTGCTCAGGAATTGGGAGGAGGAGGACCGACAGTGCAGGGCTGAGACAAGCCAAACATTTCCTCGTCCCCCAAATGTCGCGATCTAAGCGCATCATCAACTTAAAAAAGAGTGAAATTCGCACTCTAACAGGCTACCTAACGGGTCACTGTAACCTAAGGTATCACCTTAAGAAATTAAAACTTTCAGAAATCGACACATGCAGATTCTGTGAGATGGAGCCAGAAACATCAGAACATGTTCTATGTGAATGCTCCACGCTAATCAGACGTCGACAACTAGGAGGTGAACTTATCCCCCTTACAGGAATTGGGATAAGGTAGACCCCGCCAAAGTGCTCTCCTTTATCAAAAGCCTAGGTGTAGAGGCTCTACCCTAATCCTTCAGGCCGGCACAAAAGACCTAACATCTGGTCGTGGTGCAACAAGGCCTATGTAATAGTAATAATAGTAACATAGTACTCTAAAGGGTTCATGCATTTCATAACTAAAGGCAAGTAGGATCTGGAGGTTCTACATGGTACGTGGAAATTCAACTGCCCCAAAAGATCGGTGCTTTCTACGTCACCACGGATTAGGTTATACATAAAGACAATGCCTAGCATTGTTCTACGGTTTGCTAAGGATGGTAGGTTAATTAGGAGAAGTCTACTAAAATAAGATGGCAACCTGAGGTTTACATCCCAGTTTAAGCCACGAAGAGCGAAAAGTAAAAAGTTCTTTCGAACCACATGATACCCAGAACATACCCAGATGTCAAAAAAACAACATTCATGGGACCGGACGACTGGAAAAACGGTTAGGACTTTAATCAACACCTCAACATTTACAACGACGGCTCAAAGATGGAAGGATGGGTAGGGCATATACTGTACAGACCCTGAGATAAGTCTGTCGTATAAGCTACCAAGCCAATGCTGCATATTCCAGGCAGAACGGTAGAAGACACGCAGAGTATAAACCGCCAATACGAGGCGATGAACCTATTCGTCGACAGCAAAGGAAGGCGTCAGGCTGGCGAATGACAGAATGGAGAGTTAAACTAGGCATCACCGATAATGGCAACTGCAGGAAATGTGATGAGTCCGAGACAATTGAAACGTCAGAGTATCTCATCTGCAAGTGCCCCGCCCTTTCACGGGCAAGGATCAGATACCTTGGCGTCCCGGTATTGGCATCATGGAAGATGCCTCAAGGAGGACGCCAGGCGAACTACTTGCTTTTGCGAAAAACACCTTGATCCTTTACGTAAAATCTCGTAAAAATTCGTCAGGTCCATATAGTACAAACCCATCCGGACAACTAGGTTCCATATTGGCCTATGTAAGGCTCCATGAGGGCCGCCTGGGTTAACCTAACCTATTAGAAATATATCAGGACTTATTTGAAAAGTTGTTGTTTTTTAAATTATTTTGCAACGATGTTGGGATACTGTCATTTATTTGACCATTTATGAGTGGTGTTATCCAAGTTTCTTGCAAGAAAATTGCCATACATGTATAAGAGTAAGTCAAAAATCATTAGATTCTTATTATTTACTGAATATATTAGGTATAATACTGGTCTACTAACTCTGTTTCTTGGATTTTTATCGATACAGAGACAAACACCATAGTCATATTTCTAATTAGTTGTCAACAGCTGTATATATGTTTATTTTTAATCAGCATCACCAGAAGAGTCGATCTAGCCATGTCCGTCTGCCTGCCTGGCCCTTAATATCCAAATCGTCTCTCAGTTTTTTCGCTATCGGGTTTAAACTCTTCATGTAAAGGTAAAATGTGAAATTAAATGTAATGTAATGAAAATACACATACTCGTAATAAAGGTTTTTTTTAATTTAATTGCAAAATGCAAACGAATACGTGGGCTGCTATATATATTTCTGGCCTAGGCAACACTAAGTGTTGTTAGGTGGAATCTGACATTTCCATTGAAAAGTTCGACATTTTTAAGCATAAACGTACTCAGAACGGTTTGACGTACGACTATCATTTGTGTTGTTTACAGTTACTTAAAAAAATCAATTTCGCAAAAAAATGGAATTAACTCGTGAACATTTTCGTGCGATCATTTTTCACAACTTTCGGCGTGGATTATCACGACAAGAGTGCAGCGATGAACTTAAATCTTTGTATGACTATGAAGCACCATCCTATAGCACTGTGAAAAACTGGTACAACGAATTCAATCGTGGCCGACGCTCCCTCAAAGACGAATTCCGCGAAGGTCGTCCAAAAACAGCCGTTGTGCCAGAAAACATCGATGGCGTACGTGAACTAATAATGCAAGACCGTCATGTGACATACCGTGAGATAGAGGCATCCCTAGGCATTTCTTCCACCAGCATACATTCGATATTGCATGAGCACCTGGCTGTAAAAAAGGTTTGTTCTCGTTGGATCCCGCACAATTTGACAATCGCTCAAAAGAAGGCTCGTGTGGATTGGTGTAAAGAAATGCTGAAAAAATACGATCGCGGTGCTTCAAAAGACGTTTATAAGATCGTCACAGGTGACGAATCATGGATCTATGCGTATGAGCCCGAAACAAAACAGCAATCGACCGTGTGGGTCTTCCAAGACGAGCCAAATCCAACGAAAGTTGTTCGTGGAAGAAGCACTTCGAAGCAAATGGTCGCCTGTTTCTTCGCAAAAACTGGTCATGTGGCTACTGTTCCTCTTGAGCAACGTAGGACGGTCAATTCTGATTGGTACACCACCATTTGTTTGCCTGAAGTCTTCGGTGAAATTCGAAAAACGAACAAGGGAAGACGAATCATTGTGCACCATGACAATGCGAGCTCTCACACATCGGCTCAAACCAGCGCCTTTTTGACTGGCCAAAACGTCGAATTGATGGGTCATCCGCCGTACAGTCCTGACTTGGCACCAAATGACTTCTTTTTATTCCCTCACATCAAGAAGAAAATGCGTGGTCAACGATTTTCGTCGCCAGAAGATGCTGTTGAAGCATTCAAAAACCATGTTTTTGAGGTGTGTCAATCAGAGTGGAAAAAGTGCTTCGAAAATTGGTTTGAGCGCATGCAAAAGTGTGTAAATCTTGATGGAGAATATTTTGAAAAACAATAAAACTATTTTCCTTAATAAATATTCGTATTTTCATTATTAGGCCAGAAATATATGTAGCAGCCCACGTACAAACATCAACTTGCCGAAGAAAGCTATCCTTCTTGTTTTTAATATATTTTTTCAAATTGTATATTAAAATTGATATTGATTTTCTATACCCTTCAAAGGGAAATTGCCTGATGGCAAACTAGACCAACTTTAAAGAAAATATTGAAAAATATTATCAAAAAAAAATATTATACATTTATATAGCAAACTGCTCTTCCTTAGTGGAAAATCGACAACTAACATAGGTGGGAAACAAAAATTTGTGTGAAATTTATAGGTCATTAAAAATGAAATTCATATTCTAAGACTTTTAGGACTACATTTTCACAATCCTCTTGGTAACAGTTTTGCCCTCTGCGAAAAGATTTTTATCAGAATCTGAAAAACGCAACAAGAGAGTGACCATTATCGATGCACAAGAGAGTCTTGTGTTGTGCTTGCCAACATTAAACGATTACCAGAGGCAAATAGATCAGTTTTGTCAACAAATTCTACAACGCTGGTAGCAGTCTGCAGCCTTTCATCATCGTTGAAGGTCTATCTCCGGATGACATTAAAGGGAACTACTACATCAGCTTCACCAACGTGTTGCTAAAATCTGGATGTTTTATTTAAAGCCTGGACGTATGCTTCAAGATCTTTCAAGTTCTAGGATTAGAATATCCGCCAGGTTGCTACAACGTGTGCCTTTCTTGCAAATATTTTTTTCTGACATTAAGGCAAAACATGACAAGAAGTAGGCCAATGTAACAGGTCTGGTCAATTTCTTAAACAACAATCAATATTTCCTATCAATATGTATATGTAGGAGAGTTGGTTTCTTTATCGTTTTCCATAATTTTATTTTATTTTCTTAAAGACGTAGCGAGTCGCAGTTGTGGATTGTTCCGCTTCTTTTTCTATAATGGCCGACTGCCATCTGTTCGCTCACGCTCACCGAGCCAGTTCGGAACTAGTTCGCACAACCGAGTCACGCTCAGTCCGTATAGCTGTCTCGCTCGGACCTCGCCTTTACGCAACTATCAATGCATCACGCACACTCTTTTGTCTCTCTCTTTCTTTATTTATCTTTTCCCAACACTATTATCATTTTTAACACTGTTACTTAACATTAACATATTTTACTCATTTGGACATGTTAATTTAACTGAAGTATGAATTCAAACTTAACATAATAACTGACTACTCTACGACACGGCCTTCCTGACTTTCACACGTCCTCGTGTGCATTATCAAACTCTTACTTAAGCATATGGTAGCATCATATCTTACATTGCCAATACTTCTCTTTACATCATGACATTCCTTAGAACATACAACTTAGATTTACTCTTCAAATGTCAGTTTCGATAGAAACTCGCCCATTTGGCTATCGATATACTTCTCTACATGGTTCTCGGGCTCTTGCCGCCACTCTGCGACGCTATGCACCTGCAGTGCCTTGATCCATCACTTGACCAAACATCCGCCACAGACAATTTCATCTCCTCATGAACATTGCTGCTTGGACCAGCCCCCATGTGAGATGTTCTCTGCACCCTCGGTGGCAGAGATCGACTGATGATCTACGTCTTTTTCACCGCAATCATCCCGGTCTCATGGTTTACGTCTCTTTCAACGCAATCATTTTCTTCATTTATTTCAGATACAATACAGTTATCTGGCATTTTCCGCAAACTTTCGTGCGCATACTTGTATGTTCTCTTGTTTGTCAATGACTTCAATAGGTATCTATCACCTTCCAACAACTCTATTACTTTAAATGGCCCTCTAAACTTTGGGTCCAGTTTAGTCTGATGCCGCTCTTCAGATTTTAGTAAGACATGATCGCCCACCTTATGCTTCACAATTTTCGCCTTATTTAAATCAATTCTGTTTTTCTCATATACGGCATTCTTGTCAATGTTTTCTTTGGCTCGTATTCTTACATCATCAAGATCAACTTCGCTATCTTCATTTACTACTACCATACCTAGTGGTTTGGCCTCTTTGCCTATCAAAAGCTCTAATGGGCTAAATTTTGTCACCCTATTAGTTGTACAGTTCATGGCTAGCTGCACATCCTCCAACGATTCCTGCCACGAGCGCTCACCTGTCTCTACAGCTGTCAGCATACTTTTCATTGTGCTCATGACACGCTCTACCTGCCCGTTAGCTCGACTAGCGCCTGTAGCTATCAAATGTAACTCAATTTTACTAGCCAAACAAAACTCACGAAATTTACTATTTGCAAAACTTCTACCTTGGTCTGCAATGATACGACAAGGTACTCCAAAAAGTGATATGCTTGATCTGATAGCTTTGATACAATTTTCCGCGTCCAAGTTAAAGGTATGATACAAATAAACAAACTTGGTAAATCCATCTATCTGTACAATCACGTATTCCTTTTTATCGTTTTTGCCACTTAACTTGCCACTAATGTCTACGTGAATAGTATGCCATGGTATTTTTACTTTAGGAATTGGATGCATTTCCATTTGCACCTTGCCTGACGATGGTTTGGAAATCTTGCATGTGATACAATTATCCACAAATTTTCGAGTATATTTCGACATATTTTCAAACCAATATTGCTCATAAACTTTGTCCAATGTTTTCTGCCATCCAAGATGCATAATCGACTCATGGACATTGTTAATAACGGACCAACGAAAGGCGCGAGGAACGACAGGCAAACAACGAGTTTTGCCGTTTCTCTGAATTTTTCGATATAATAATCCGCTTCTTAACTCATACGTTCTAGCTATATCTTCCGGCATCTCGCCGTTGTTCAGCCGTTCTACTATGCCAACTATATCCTCATCACGCTGTTGTTCAGCAATTAGCCAATTGTCCGAAATCTCAGCTAGGTCCACTCGCACCTCAGTTATATTATTTGTGCAACTGGATTTATTTGGAATTGGATTACGGGACAGAAAATCTACATGTGCCATCTGGGTTCCCTTACGATACTCAACATCAAACTCAAATGATTGCAGATAAGCCCACCAACGGTGTACCCTTGGTGTTAATTCGATTTTATTACGACTTGCTTTTAGTGAGTTACAATCTGTATGCACAACAAACTTGCGACAATGCAGGTAATGGCGGAAATGTTTCACAGCATTATACACCGCCAGAGTCTCCAACTCATAGGAATGATATTTAGATTCTGCTGGAGAAGTACACTTGCTGTAGTACTCCACCACCCTACACTTGCCATCAACTCTATGTACTAGCATTGCACCATATCCATCTGCACTAGCATCAGTGTGTAGTTCGATTGGGTTCCTTGGATCAAAGATAACTAATATTGGGTCACTGGTCAATGCTAATATTTTTAGCTGTTAACTTATACAGTGGCTTCATTTGTTCGGAAAAACGTGGAACGAATTGTCTAAAATAGGATGCTAGTCCTATAAACTGCCTGAGTTGTGTTACTGAATTTGGCTTAGATAGTGCTGATAGGGCTTCTATTTTTCTACTGTTTGGTTTAATTTCACCGTTTTTAATGAAGTACCCTAGATATTCAATTCCTGTTTGGAGAAAGGCACATTTTTTTATATTAAAAGAAAATCCCGCAGTTGATAGAGCTTTTAGTACGATTTTCAATCTTTCAAAGGCTTCTTCTTTTGATCTAGCAACAATCAGAACATCATCGATATAAACTATCGCATATGAATATGCAAGTTCACCTAAAGCTCGTACAATTGATCGCTGAAAAACTGAGGAGGCATTTTTCAGCCCAAAAGGCATGGCAAGGTACTCAAATTGTCCATCAGGTGTCACAAACGCTGTTCTTTCAATTGATTCAGTCTGAATAGGAATTTGATAAAAGCCACTTGCCATATCTAGGCTTGTAAAATATTTTCCATCAGACAGTCTGTTAATTTGATCAGAAATTAGTGGCAGCGGATACTTGTCGGACACCGTATTAGCATTTAGCTCCCTATAGTCAACACATAGTCTCTCACTGCCATCTTTCTTCTTCACTAAGAGCATTGGACTAGCAAACGGCGAGCTACTAGGACGGATCACTCCAGCATCTAACATCTGCTGTATTTTCAGTCTAACAAGTTGCCTTTCATCCTCACTGAGCCTATAAGGGCGTCGTTGAACTGTCTTATTGTTATCTAATAAACGAATTTCTAGCGACCCCGTTGTCACACGTCTTTGCGGAATTTCATTTATAAAATTATCTGAGTATTGTTCCAGCACGTTTATTAACGTTGACTTGTCCTGTTCACTTAAATCGACATTGTTTTTAACAGCTTTTAACATAATTTCTGCTGTAGATTCTTTCTGGACAACATTAACAATTTTCGTTTTAAACAAACTTAGCTTATCCGAATCTATTGTCATACCAAAATCAAGTTGTAATATTTCTCGGCCGATCATAACATCATACTTAAGACAATCATTATTTACAACGTGGAATAGAATCTCTAAATGAAATTGAGAAATCTGTACCTTTGCCAAAATTTGCAAGTTACTTTTAACAACATTTTCTCCTATTCCTTTCAAAATAACCATGTTGTTAAATCGTTTACCGGCTATCTTATCACTTAACTTATCCTTGATTAATGAACATTCAGCGCCAGAATCGAAGAAAAATTGGAACGGCTCACCATTTTGGTACATCACTCCCAGTGGCCCTGATACTGAGCATACGTCGACACGCTTCACGTTGTTGCCATTCGCTGCACCATTGGGGCACGTAGATGCAATGTGGCCTACATTGCCACACTTGTAGCACGTCACCCCTGATCTGTCTCGCCCAGTCACCGGCGTGCCATGCGATTGCTTGGTTCTGGTTTCGCTCTTCTCGTCTGCCATCCTCTTACGACATTCTCGGATTTTGTGCCCAAGCCTGCCACAATGATGACATTTTACTGGAGCTTGCATCTTCTGCTTCTTTCGTTCTGGGCCAGAATCCAATCCAAGACATTCTTCCCGCTTGCCAAATGTGTATGCCTTCAGTTGCTGCTGCAGTTCGCTGCGTGTCTTTATTGTTGTTGTATATAGCAGACTCTGAAGCCTTGTGTCAATCTGCGATGCATGTGCCATTACAAGCGACACTGCCATCTCTTCGACAGTCATCGAACTCCATTTTGCCATCAATGACGTCACTAAGCGGCTACAGTATACAGACAAACACTCGTTTGCACTCGGACGCCCGTTTAGTAGATTAAACAAAATGGCGGCTGGCGTGTCTGCACTCTCATACCGGTGTGTGAACAGTTCTTGGAACTGCGGCCACGTCATTCCAACGTAGCAAATTTGCGACAGCCATTGGGACGCGCTTCCAGCTAGTGACTTACTGAGGGTCATCACCAATGCACTTCCCTCCAGTGGATGCTCGGCCAGAATCATATTCGCAGTTTTACACCATGCTGCAGCGTCAGCACCAGCAGATTCGGGGTTATACGTAGGCAGCGTCACTGAAGTCTCTCGAGCTGTTGTTTTTGCCGGGGTCTGCATGGCCTTCAGCAATTCCAAAAACTTTTGGTTTTGCGCTTCCAACAGTTGCAGCATGATTTCAGGATGCTGTGGCTGTGGCGATCCCACTTCTGATGTAGGAGAGTTGGTTTCTTTATCGTTTTCCATAATTTTATTTTATTTTCTTAAAGACGTAGCGAGTCGCAGTTGTGGATTGTTCCGCTTCTTTTTCTATAATGGCCGACTGCCATCTGTTCGCTCACGCTCACCGAGCCAGTTCGGAACTAGTTCGCACAACCGAGTCACGCTCAGTCCGTATAGCTGTCTCGCTCGGACCTCGCCTTTACGCAACTATCAATGCATCACGCACACTCTTTTGTCTCTCTCTTTCTTTATTTATCTTTTCCCAACACTATTATCATTTTTAACACTGTTACTTAACATTAACATATTTTACTCATTTGGACATGTTAATTTAACTGAAGTATGAATTCAAACTTAACATAATAACTGACTACTCTACGACATATATCTGTTTTAAATGCGAAAGAAGTTTTGATTCTGTTGCTCTTTTAATACGCCATTTCAAAGATGATCACGTATAGCCTTCCACGTTTCTTAAACTGCATTGTAAACAGGAAAAACAGTAGAAAGGAAGGTCAAAGCTTATTTTAAGCCGGATACTACATAGCTCTGGGCTACGTAAGGTTTGGGAGTTATTAAGCCTTGAAAAGTGCCAATTCAAGCAGTGCATGATACTTGGATTGCGATTTTCTTAAAATTGGTACGTGATGGAAACTTTTCAGTTTCGGACTAGTAATGTACCGGTAGAGATCTTTCAGAATCAATGGCTTTTTCTCGTCGGTTTTTTTTTTTTTGTCGTCCAGTGTTATTAATGGTTCGACTTTTTAAAATAGTTTCGGTAATTTTTAAAGTTATGTTTAATAGGAATTTGAAAACAGACTTAAAAATAAACTCTAACCGCATTATGCAAATAGTTTACGTTTTTGAAGATAAAGTTGAATTACCCTTTTTGACTGTTTCAGAAATTGTTGCTAAAATTATTTTGTCAATGGGTTCCTCGTATAACGGCAGTTCCTTTAATAGGTTGAATAATCGATACTCCGTCCAAATATCAATAAATGGGCTGTGGCTAAACTTTAAACTACAATTTAAGTCATTATTAATATATTCTTTACGCAAAGTGCTTTAAATTGAAATGGATGTTGATGAAAATAGAATATTAATTACTTGTCGCCTTTCTTCATATAAAATAAACGATAAATGTAAGCCATTTTTTTTAGGATTTTTATTGTTTTCAAAGAATTAATATGTTTTAAATTAGGATCAGCAATAATATTTGGGGTTAACTGATCTAAAGTAATTTCAGAGAAATCGGGTTGAATATCAGAAACTTGGCTTTTGTTTACCTTTGAAAAATATTCCTTAGAGCTGTGCGTATTTTCAAGGTGCACTCTAAAAGTTCTTAAGTTATCAAACATTTTATTAAATTTTTGTTGTTTACAATGCAGTTTAATAAACGTGGAAGGTAATATATGATCATCTTTGAAATGGCGTATTAAAAGAGCAACAGAATCAAAACTTCTTTCGCATTTAAAACAGATATACATATTGATAGAAAATATTGATTGTTGTTTAAGAAATTGACCAGACCTGTTACATTGGCCGACTTCTATTTTTCAATATTTTCTTTAAAGCTGGTCTAGTTTGCCATCAGGCAATTTCCCTTCGAAGGGTATAGAAAATCAATATCAATTTTTTATGCAATTTGAAAAAATATATTTAAAACAAGAAGGATAGCTTTCTTCGGCAAGTTGATGTTTGTATTCGTTTGCATTTTGCAATTGGATCATTGAAAATCTATTACTTTTGGGGAAATTAAAAAAAACCTTTATTAAGAGTATGTGTATTTTCATTACATTACATTTAATTTCACATTTTTTCTTTACATGAAGACTTTAAACCCGATGATGCTGATTAAAAATAAACATATATACAGCTGTTGCCAACTAATTAGAAAGATGAGTATGGTGTTTGTCTCTGTATCGATAAAAATCCAAGAAACAGAGTTAGTAGACCAGTATTATACCTAATATATTGAGTAAATAATAAGAATCTAATGATTTTTGACTTACTCTTTTACATGTTTGGCAATTTTCTTGCAAGAAACTTGGATAACACCACTCATAAATGGTCAAATAAATGACAGTATCCCAACATCGTTGCAAAATAATTAAAAAAACAACAACTTTTCAAATAAGTCCTGATATATTTCTAATAGGTTAGGTAACCCAGGCGGCCCTCATGGAGCCTTACATAGCCAATATGGAACCTAGTTGTCCGGATGGGCTTGTACTATATGGACCTGACGAATTTTTACGAGATTTTACGTAAAGGATCAAGGTGTTTTTCGCAAAAGCAAGTAGTTCGCCTGGCGTCCTCCTTGAGGCATCTTCCATGATGCCAATACCGGGACGCCAAGGTATCTGATCCTTGCCCGTGAAAGGGCGGGGCACTTGCAGATGAGATACTCTGACGTATCAATTGTCTCGGACTCATCACATTTCCTGCAGTTGCCATTATCGGTGATGCCTAGTTTAACTCTCCATTCTGTCATTCGCCAGCCTGACGCCTTCCTTTGCTGTCGACGAATAGGTTCATCGCCTCGTATTGGCGGTTTATACTCTGCGGGTCTTCTACCGTTCTGCCTGCAATATGCAGCATTGGCTTGGTAGCTTATACGACAGCCTTATCTCAGGGTCTGTACAGTATATGCCCGGTCCTACCCATCCTTCCATCTTTGAGCCGTCGTTGTAAATGTTGAGGTGTTGATTAAAGTCCTGACCGTTTTTCCAGTCGTCCGGTCCCATGAATGTTGTTTTTTTGACATCTGGGTATGTTCTGGGTATCATGTGGTTCGAAAGAACTTTTTACTTTTAACCTACCTTCCTTAGCAAACCGTAGAACAATGCTAGGCATTGTCTTTATGTATAACCTAATCCGTGGTGACGTAGAAAGCACCGATCTTTTGGGACAGTTGAATTTCCACGTACCATGTGGAACCACTGGATCCTACCTGCCTTTAGTTTTAAACCACTGCGGAACATCATATGAAATGCATGAACCCCTTAGAGTATTTTGTGCAAATTAAAATGATTTGTACAAAATTACCTTAACTGTAGATAGTCTTTCTAAACTAAAGACATTAATAACAAGTAAGAAAGCTACAGTCGAGAGTGCTCGACTGTGAGATACCCGGTACCTAAACGTTTGTGCTTTACACTAAAAGGCAATTTAAAATTGTACATACATTATCATACTCTACTTCGATACTTCTTAAAATAAATCGCCTCTCGAATTAACTCCCGACCTAAAATATTTAATTTCATACTATGAATGATACATTTTATAAGAACGCCAAAAAATGAATTATGTTATTTTTTGCTCTATTCTTTTGCCATTTCTTTTGCAGTTGGCGCCATTATATCGCGTGGCCAAGGCTCGAATGCGCCACGTGTCGGCTACAGTTTGCAACAGCAACAGCAGTGCCTTACGGGAATGTGTTAAATTGCTAACCTTATTCCTAATATCTCGCATGCTTATCATCCGATTTTACTGAAATTTTCCGTTATTTAACGTTAATTTATTTTATCTATTAACTTTAACCCGAAAATAAGAAGCTTATTTTAGGTTTTTTTAAGATTTTTGAGGGCGGAAGTGGGCGTGGCCAAATTTGATAACAAACTTGATCTGCGTGCAACAGATTCCAATGTTGTCACCAAATTTGGTAACTCTAGCTTTTATAGTCTCTGAGATCTGTTGTTTCACACGGACGGACAGACGGACAGACGGACATGGCTAAATCGACTCGGCTGGTGATGCTGATCAAGACTATATATACTTTATGGGGTCGGAGATGCCTCCTTCTGCCTGTTACATACATTCTCGGTTGGCACTAACTTATAATACCCTTCTACCCTATGGGTACCGGGTATAAAAACTACACCCATTCTTGCTGGCCCTTGGCAGTATGTTCAGAACGAATACTGTTTTTTATAGATTTGTAAAATTGTTCAATAACATTTTTGTATTTTATGTCTCAAATGTAAAACTGCACTCCTAATTTTGCTGGCCCTTGGCAAAATGTTCACACATGAATACGTTTTTATATTTAAGTTAACAGCACCGACTACCTGCCCCCGCCCCCGTGCTGACTCTGCCCAACAGTCAACAGCACCAACTACTTGCCCCCGCCCCGGTGCTGACTCGGCCCAACAATATCCGCCGGCCAACATGCACCGACCGGGCACCGACCCACTGGCAGCTAACAGCACCGACTACCTGCCCCCGCCCCGGTGCTGACTCGGCCCAACAATATCCGCCGGCCAACATGCGCCGACCGAGCACCGACCTACTTGCCTCCGCCCCCGTGCCAAGTCAGCACGGCGACATCCGCCGGCCTGCTGACCGCTCACCATGCAAATGGAGCACGGTGGGAAACGCAAGATCGGCAAAACTGACGCCGACGCCGACGTCGACGCCAACCCACGGAGCTCTGGTGCTGGTAGAAGAAAGAATGCGGAGGCAGTCTGAATTTGACGGCGAACTGGATAACGACTTGGATTAATTAAATTATATTTAATAAACTGATAATTATAACGTTGAAACTGAAGTCTTCTGAATTGCTGAATTACTTGGACTTGGGACTAAGCTTTGGGCGTGAACCTCTGGACTATTGCTGAATTACTTGGACTTGGGAAGAAGCTTCGGCGTGAACTTCTGGACTACCAAGGATTTAACTCCGTTATGGCTAGGTATTAAACAGGTCCTTCTCGAGGACTAATGCAAGTCCTTGGGAAGGACTTAACTGGCGCCCGAACAGGGACCTCAACATTAAGGAATGAGGATCCCTAGGCTTAAAAGGTGGAAAGTGAAAATTGTGCGTGTCGTAAGGAAAAGAAAGAAAATCGTGAGAAAAAGAAAGAAAATGTAGAAAAAAGTGGAAATATAATGAAAATGAAAAATATGTGTTCCCAGTCGATTCCAAGACAAAATAGTGAATGAGGAGAGAATAACTAATAAAAATAACCGACCCGCCGCGGTGATCTGATTCACGAGCGCAAACGGTTATCATAAAATAAAAGAAGCAACCCAACTGCCGCGGTGGTTTAGAGGCTACGAGGAAGCCTCACCAGACGACCAGGCTAGCCACCCTCACACGGAGGCTGGTAGTAATGGGGCGGTAAATTTTATGGCCGACGCCTCTCTAACGTTCCATACATAGAGTATGGCGTGAAAGATGGGGCTAAGCTACAATTTCTGATAGATACTGGAGCAAATAAGAACTTCATTAGCCCCCAGATAGCCAAGGGATGCAAGCCCTTGTCGAAACCCTTCCCGGTCCAATCCGCTGGAGCGGAGATAAAGATAACACACGAACTGACCGGACCTTTTTTCAGGACTCCCCGATCACCTTCTTTGTTCTCCCCGGTTTAACTGCCTTCCATGGCATTATTGAGGACGATACTTTAAAGTCCCTTAAAGCGATTATTGATAGGAAGAATGATTCCTTAACAATAACACCAGGAATAAAAATTCCGCTACTTGCCATGCCCTCGCTGAATGTCCATTCGCTAGTCGACGGACAACACCCAGTAGAGGCGGGGGAATGCCTCGAATCCCTGATTTCTGAATTCTCCACAATTTTCGATCCACTCTCGCCAGGCGAGGCCGTGGACACAAGTGTTCGAGCAGAAATCCGGACAAGCACCCAAGAGCCTATTTATTCGAAAAGTTACCCCTACCCCGCAACCATGAGAGGGGAAGTGGAAAACCAAGTCGACGAGCTCCTGCGCAAGGGAATAATTAGACCCTCTAAAAGCCCGTACAATAGCCCGGTGTGGGTAGTCCCGAAAAAACCAAAACCCAACGGCGAAAAACAGTACCGAATGGTAATAGACTTCAAGCGTCTCAACGCTGTTACCATCTCGGACACCTACCCGATCCCCGACATAACCTCTACCTTGTCCAGTCTGGGGGAAGCAAAGTTAATTACCACTCTTGACCTAACGTCCGGATTCCACCAAATTCATATGAAGGAATCCGACATAAGCAAGACCGCATTCTCTACCCTGAACGGGAAATATGAGTTTCTGCGCCTGCCATTCGGCTTGAAAAACGCCCCGGCTGTCTTCCAAAGGATGATCGACGACGTGTTGCGGGAACACATAGGTAAAATTTGCTACGTCTACATCGACGATATTATCGTCTTTAGCAAAGACTACGAGTCTCACTGGCGTAACTTTCGCGCCATATTTGAGAAATTGAGGCAGGCCAAGTTACAAGTGAATTTGGAAAAGACTCAGTTCTTGCGAACCCAGGTTGAATTTTTGGGTTACGTAGTAACGGCGGATGGGATCCGCGCAGATGAAAAGAAGGTCCGAGCCATTAAAGAAATGCCTCCGCCCACAAATTTAAAAGAACTTAAAAGTTTCCTAGGGATGACCACCTATTATAGGAAATTTATCTGCGATTACGCTAAGGTCGCGAAACCTCTGACCAATCTCACAAGGGGAGATCATGCACAGGTCAAGGCATCCCAGTCTAAGAATATTGCAATTTCGCTAGACGAGGAGAGCGTGAGAGCCTTCAACGACTTAAAAACCATCCTCGCCTCTTCAGAGGTTTTAGCATTCCCAGACTTTAATAAAGCCGTTCTCTCCCAAAGTGACGACGGGAAAGACCGCCCGATCGCCTATATTTCTCGGTCCTTGAACAAAACAGAGGAGAACTACGCAGTAAACGAAAAGGAAATGCTGGAGATAGTATGGGCCCTTGATAACTTGCGATCCTACCTCTATGGCGCCGCGTCGATTAAGGTCTATACCGACCACCAACCCCTAACCTTTTCGTTAGGTAATCGAAATTATAATGCTAAGCTGAAACGCTGGAAAGCGCGCATAGAAGAATACAACTGTGAGCTTATTTACAAGCCGGGCAAATCCAATGTGGTTGCCGATGCTCTCTCCCGCATCATCCCGAATGTAAGCTACCTCAGTGCCGATACAGCCTCAACGGACTCCGTTGCCACCGTCCACAGTGCGCTTTAAGACGCCTCGGACTTAATTCCTCACGTGGAAGCCCCTATTAACGTGTTTAGGAATCAACGTGTTTTCAACCCAAATAGGTTGGAGTATTCATGCGAAACCCCTCATACGGGATACGTGCGTCACTGGATCCCCATTGATTGCACGCAAGATTTGCTACCCTGTTTAATGAAATACTTGAACCCATTAATTATTAATGGCATAAAAATTCCTGAGAACTACTTGCAGTCTCTGCAAGAGTGTTGCCGGGAGAATCTCCCGGGCTACAAACTTCGCATTACGCAAAGACTGGTAACCGATGTAGCGGGCGAAGAAGAGTCGACCGGAATAATAAATGCGGAGCATTTTAGGGCCCACAGAAACCCAAAAGAGATGAAGCTACAGATCTTGGAAAAATTTTATTTCCCCAGAATGGCTAGCCGCATTAGGTCGTTGGTCTCTTCTTGCCAGGCCTGCAAAATGTTTAAGTACGATAGACACCCGGCCAAACCGGAACTGCAATTAACCCCTATCCCTAAGTACCCCTGCGAAATCTTGCACATTGACCTTTTTACGATCGAGAATCTCAAATTCCTGAGTTGCATCGATAAATTTTCAAAATTTGCCAAACTCTTCCCTATAGAGTCAAAGTCAGCTCTCCATCTCCGCGAGAAGCTGACCGAAGTCTTACATTATTTCACAGCACCAGAAACGATAGTCTCAGACAACGAAAGGGGCCTACTCTGCCCCACAGTGCTTAACTACTTACAATCCCTCGGAATAACCGTCTATTACACGCCGTTTCAGAAGAGTGAAGTGAACGGCCAGGTTGAAAGGTTCCACTCGACCTTCCTTGAAATATACCGGTGTCTAAAAAACGATTACCGTAACCTGAAGGTAACCGAGTTGGTTTTTATTACCGTGGACAGATATAATAATTCTATCCATTCGGTGACGAACCGCAAACCAGTCGACATCTTCCTCAATAGAACCTACAGAATAAATGATCAGGGACTTACCAATTTTAAAGAACAGACGCAAGAAGACATAAGGGGGCTACTCCTACATAAACAGAAACTGTCAACTGATAGGCTCAATAAAAACAGAAATAAGCCGATACCGTATAACCAAGGGGATACCGTGTACGTTTCCAACAAGCAGATCAAGAGCAAAGATAAACATCGATTCAAACCAGAGGAGGTAGAAGGTAATGGTAGAGTCACGGTCAAAACTAAATCTGGAGAAATCTTCCATAAATCTCACATAAAAAGTTAAAAGACCACTTCGCTGAAAACGTTTCACATATCCCATAGAAAAACAAATATAAAAATAAAGGGAAAAAAACAACAATAATTAAAAAATAATTAACAAAAAAACTAGTAAAATATTAAGATAACAAACACACAAAAAAAGCCTATACTTAGATCAAAATACAAACAAAAAAACATAGAACTAACAATAATTAATTAAGTAATAACAATTAACAAAAAATATAAAATACTACCCTAAGACTAAATACTAAATATGCCTCTATATCCAAGTCGCGACCGCCCTGCGCATCTTCAAATACGATACGCCCGTCGTTCCACTGCAACAAGGCGTGGTGTGGCGTGTAAACGGGGTGTTTAAACTCGCCCATGTAATCGACCTGGAGCAAATGCAAAAGATTATCGACAAAACTACCGAAGAAACATCAGTGGTCACAGATACGAGAGTGGCATCACTAATATATCACTATCTCGAAAAAGCCACCGATGGCATCAAGAGAATGACGTCGGCCCACCGCACGCCTAGGGCCATAGACTGGCTAGGGTCGGCATGGAAATGGGTCGCCGGGTCGCCAGACGCCTCGGACTGGAATACCATCCTCCAGTCCGAAAGCAACATAGTGGAGAACAGTAACCAACAGATAAAGATAAACACCAGACTGTTTGACGTTACACCAGACGCGTTACAAAAACTCGACGCCATGACGGCAAGAGTAAACTCCATCGACGGAGAGGTCCATTTGTCGACAATCCTAATGCACAAAGCAATGATATTGCTTAATCAGGTTGAGGAAATCACACGAGCCTGTCAACTGGCGAAGGCGTCCGTAGTAAATACAAACCTCTTGGATCAAAAAGAAGTAGAAACCATTCTAGCGGAAACTCGCAGCCTGCCATACCAAAATGTGGTGGAAGCTGTGGAGTTCGCAGAACCCTCAATTTTGACCAACGGAACCTGCCTGCTATACGTGCTGGCGTTACCCAAGGTCGTGGACATCAAATACAAGCTGATGCTCCTCTTCCCGACGATCACGGAGGGTAAACAAGTAGTACTGGAGCACCACAAGATGGCGATGGACGTCCAAGAAACCTATGCGGTGTTGGGAAGCTGCCTCTCCATCGGAAATACGACTGTTTGCCAGGAAAAAAACTTAAGGAAACTAGATGAGGCCAGCTGCATCCCCAGGCTCCTAAAAGGAGGACACGCTCTCTGCGATCACCTAAGAAACGACCAAGAGATAGTGAAGTTGGTTGACGACGGCACTCTGTTCCTGACAAACTTCAACGGAACGGTCATAGCGGACTCAGGGAAACGTCATCTACTGGGATCATATGTAATCCAGTACGATAACGAGACCGTCCACATCGGGAATATGTCTTACAGCAGCTACTCAACAACACATGTGATGGCCATGCCGGCCGTACTGAGCAAAGTAACCGCCACTGGATACCAGCTTTCGCTAAAATATGTTCATGATTTTAGCCTACAGAACTTAAGAAAACTGTCGACAATATCTAACAACTTTTTATTCTCGATCCTAACAGAAGCAGTGATGACCCTCGGTGTCGCCTTGTTACTGTACATCGTATGGAGGAAAATAACCTCCACCAAGGGCATTCCAACGCATCGAGGCATCATCGAACTGGAGGCGCACACCACCAGTGCTCCCCCCGCGAAGGGTTGCTGATCTGCGGGACGCAGATTTTCGAAGGGGGAAGAGTTAACAGCACCGACTACCTGCCCCCGCCCTCCGCCGGCCAACATGCGCCGACCGAGCCCCGACCTACTTGCCCCCGCCCCCGTGCCAAGTCATCACGGCGACATCCGCCGGCCTGCTGACCGCTCACCATGCAAATGGAGCACGGTGGGAAACGCAAGATCGGCAAAACTGACGCCGACGCCGACGTCGACGCCAACCCACGGAGCTCTGGTGCTGGTAGAAGAAAGAATGCGGAGGCAGTCTGAATTTGACGGCGAACTGGATAACGACTTGGATTAATTAAATTATATTTAATAAACTGATAATTATAACGTTGAAACTGAAGTCTGAATTGCTGAATTACTTGGACTTGGGACTAAGCTTTGGGCGTGAACCTCTGGACTATTGCTGAATTACTTGGACTTGGGAAGAAGCTTCGGCGTGAACTTCTGGACTACCAAGGATTTAACTCCGTTATGGCTAGGTATTAAACAGGTCCTTCTCGAGGAC
Source organism: Drosophila rufa (assembly GCA_018153105.1). Taxonomy (NCBI): domain Eukaryota; kingdom Metazoa; phylum Arthropoda; class Insecta; order Diptera; family Drosophilidae; genus Drosophila; species Drosophila rufa. The sequence goes on from JAECXS010000135.1 coordinate 3,388,343, forward strand.
TAATGCAGGTCCTTGGGAAGGACTTAACTTTTATATGCATTCATACATACATACATATGTACATATGTGGATCTGTAACAAATCGATACAGCTGTGATCTTCTTGAGCGCATGTGCGCGTATCTCTAACCAGCGGCCACTTGGGCCTAGCACAGATCTATGCATTTGACAAATATGTAAACTGAGCCCCTGCGTTGGTCACAAAATATCTTCAATGTTAAGTGCGGGATAGCTGTGTCTTTCCCATAGCACTCAAGAATTTTTCCCATGTTAGGGTTAAACAAACCACTGCGTTGGTCTAGCGATAAGACTAGTTTTAAGAATCTCATGACCCCTACGTAAGCGCGGACTTTGAAATAAAGAATCAGTTTAAATTATCAACTTAAGAAATGTAGACGTTTGCTTTATGTGCAGCCTCTTTTACAACTGTTGTGAAATAAAATAAAATTTTTTTAAAAAAAAAAAAAAAAAAAATGTTTTTTTCATCTTTTAATCACCAAACGAAATGTTACATAAAACGAAGCGATCTGGTGGCGAAGCGAATTTCGCCGGGTTTGCTAGTATATATATATATACAAGGTGAGTTCCAAAGTAAACAGGACTTCAAAAAAAAAGACAGAACAAATAGTTCTTTCGGCAAAATCAATTTATTTTATTCAAAATAGTCTCCTTCTGCTTTAATACAGCGTTTTGCACGGTCCAAAAGCATGTCGAACGAGTGTTTTAGCTCGTTGCCCGGTATGGCCGCCAGAATGCCGGTGCAAGCCTTTTGAATGGCCTCTACGTCAGCATAACGCTTTCCTTTCATCGGCAAATGCATTTTTCCGAAAAGGTAGAACTCGCACGGTGCCACAAATTCTTTGTGGACAATACCCTTGGAATCATAAAAACAAATCAGCATAGTCTTCACTTTTGACTTCTCCAGGCGCGATTTGTTGGGTTTCGGCTCGTCCGGCGCCTTCCATTCAGCACTCTGGCGTTTCGTTTCGGGATCATATTGAAAACACCACGTTTCGTCACCAGTCACAATCTTGTAAAGGAAGTTCGGGTCTTTTTTTGCCTCTTTAATGATGTCCTTCGAATGTTGAATTCTGAGCAATTTTTGGACATCAGTCAATTTGTGAGGAACAAACCGTGCACACACCTTTTGTAAGCCCAAATGTTCGGTCAAAATGCAATAAATCGATGTTTCGGAGATGTTCAATTCTATTTCCATGAATTTCAATGATGATTTCGGCTGATTTTTTATGAATTCACGCACAGTTTCGATGGAATTTTCGGTGATCACGGATTTTGGTTGGCCCACATGTTTATCGTCATTTATGTCCTCACGACCACTTTGAAAACGTTGAAACCACTCGTGCACTCTGCTACGGGATAGGCAATCATCGCTATAAACTTGTTTCATCAATTGAAACGTTTCGGTAAAAGTTTTACCAATTTTAAAACAAAATTTAATGTTGGCTCTTTGTTCGAAGCTCATTTTCACACCGATGACAAAAACATACTGACACTTAAAATGCAATAACCTCACTTCCAATAGATGAAATGTCATGAAATTTTTACTGGAAGTCGATAAACGATAGCAGATTCTAACGCACCAGTTGACATATAGATGGCGCCACTAGAGAGCGCTAGATTAAAAAAGTCCTCTTTACTTTGGAACTCACCTTGTATATATATATATTCGAGGTGTGTTCAAAAAATATAGCGAATTTTGAATTTTCGAGGGTTACGTATATTCGAATTTCGATTTTTTTTTGTGTTGTTATGTTGGTACTCATGTCTCTCACTTATTCCGACAAGCTCGGCCATTTTGAATGTTCACTTAATTGGTGACAGTTGCTTTGCTTGCACGTGGTTTGGATCGATTTTTCGATTTTTCCTATTCAAAAAATGGATCAAAGAACCTGTATCAAATTTTGTGAGAAAAACGAAATTTGGTGCGCGGATGCATTCCGAATGTTGACATACGGAGAAGCTACCTTGGACCGAAGCAACGTTTATCGGTAGTACAAAATGTTCTCAGAAGGCCGAGAAAAAAGGCGGAAAAGCACAAAAATTGGATTTTGCACCACGATAACGCCCTTTCTCACACATCGTTGCTTGTGCGCCACTTTTTGGCCAAAAACAACACACTAATGATGCCGCAGCCACCGTATTCCCCAGATCTGGCCCCCTGTGGCTTTTTCTTGTTCCCTAAACTAAAGAGGCCTATGAAAGGACGACGTTACGCTACGCTTGATGAGATAAAGATGGCATGGAAGGAAGAGCTGAACAAGATAAAAAGCTAACTTCGGTAAACCGAAGTTGGTAATCCCCTGGCAGTCTGCAATTGGATCATTGAAAATCGAACCATTTTAGTAATGTTGAAAAAATATCGAATTTTGTAAATTTTACATTTTACATGTAGAATTTTACATTTTCATATAAATCGACCGATCGCTTCTATGGCAGCTATAAGATATAGTAGTCCGATCTTAAAAAAACTAAAACCGTAATTCTAGAACCATAAAAAACAGTTATATCTCAAAATTTATATAAATACGTTTAAAAACAGAGAAGTTAAAATTTTTTTTACATTAATTTCGCCATCATTCATATGGCAGCTATAGGATATAGTAGTCCGATTTCGGCCGTTCCGACATATATACTGCGTGCTAAAGAAATAAGACTATGCTGAAAATTTCAGCTCGATAGCTCAAAAACGGAGAGACTAGTTCGCGTAGAAATCGACAGACGGACAGACAGACAGAAGGCATGAAGATGGTTCAACTTAATTTGAATCATTGCGCGGCAGCGTAAGATCTGCTGTCGCAGTCCGTCCGAGAAAGTGGTGCCGACTTTGTAGCCCTTAGCGAACCATACAGGGTACTAGCCAGCCCAAACTGGGCCGCTGACAGCTCCAGGAAGGCTGCCCTATGGACGTGTGGCAGCGCAGCAAGCCGGATGTGCGACATTCTGTCAGCAGAAGGCTTTGTTCGCGCACGGATAGGGGCGTGGTGGGTCTACAGCGTCTACCTCGCTCCCAGCCTGTCGCTCAACGAATTTAGCGATAGAGTGGATCAGCTCGTGGCGGACGCCAGAGGACGGTTCCCGTCGATAATCGCCGGGGACTTCAACGCATGGGCCGTGGACTGGGGAAGCTCCCGCACCAACGTCACCAATGTCATCCTCGAGGCTTTTTCCCAATTGGATACCGCCCTCCTGAATACAGGTCACCAGCAGACTTTCAGTCGAGCGGGAATAGGCTCGATGGTGGACCTCACATTCGTGAGCAGCTCTAAAGCCAGGATGTGCACATGGGAGCTCAGCGAGGGATACACAGCTAGCGACCATTTTGCGATCTTCACCACGATCGATGAGCAGCAGGCGTTTCCCGTCCCTCATCCCGCTCTAACTCGTAAGAGTTACAAGGTGGAATCGCTCAACATCGAGGCCTTCGCGGAGTGCATTGCTAGTTTGGAGTGCACTGGCAACGCGGAACAAAGGGCTGAGTCGGTAACCCGTCAACTCCAAGCAGCTTGTGACAGCTGCATGATAAGCAGGAGAGGACACTCTCGTCACCGCGAACCAGTATACTAGTGGACGCAGACGATTGCCAATGCCAGAAGGGACTGCTCCAAGGCAAGGCGCCGATACCAACGCTCTCGCGGAACCACCGTTCACCTGGAGAGGCGGTCCGAGTATCAGACCTGCCGACGAGCCCTCAAGGCAGCTATTAGAGCCAGCAAGCAAAGGTGCTTCGTCGACCTCTGCGATTCGGCGGACAGCGACCCTTGGGGAAGCGCATACAAGATTGTGGTGGAAAAGCTGAACAGCTCCAGGCAGTTAGCTCCACTAACCCGGGAGAGTCTTGTGCGCATTGTCGAGCACCTGTTCTAATCAGCGGAGCACGTACTCTTCAGGTGCGGCAAGTTCACGGAGGAGAGACACGTTTTGGAGGAGAAGCTGAACACAGCGATCTCGATGGACAACCTGGTGTATACCATGCTTCGCAGCGACGCCAACTGGCAGAAGGTCAGCGATTTCGCCGCGCTCTTCATGACCAGATTAAGGTCTGACGAGCAAAGTAGACGAGAAGTGCCGTAAGGGATGGGCCCTCTGCTTTCGCAAAGCAATGCTTTGCGGCGGTACCGCGGAAGTGTCGGACCCTCCTTTATTACCCAACCCCCTGTATATTTTTTGACCAAATAAATGAATTAAAACGAGAAAGAAAGCTAACTTCGGTAAACCGAAGTTGGTATACCCTTGCAGTCTGCAATTGGATCATTGAAAATCGAACCATTTTAGTAATGTTGAAAAAATATAGAATTTTGTACATTTTACATTTTACATGTAGAATTTTACATTTTCATATAAATCAACCGATCGCTTCTATGGCAGCTATATGATTTAGTGGTCCGATCCTAATGAAATTAAAACCGTAATTCTAGAAGCATAAAAAACTGCTATATCTCAAAATTTATTGAAATACGTTGAAAAACAGAGAAGTTAAAATTTTTTGTACATTAATTTCGCCATCATTTCTATGGCAGCTATAGGATATAGTAATCCGATTTCGGTCGTTCCGACATATATGCTGCGTGCTAAAGAAATAAGACTATGCTGAAAATTTCAGCCCGATAGCTCAAAAACTGAGAGACTAGTTCGCGTAGAAACCGACAGACGGACAGACAGACAGACGGACAGACGGACAGACAGACAGACGGACATGGCTAGATCGACTCGACTGGTGATGCTGATCAAGAATATATATACTTTATGGGGTCGGAGATGCCTCCTTCACTGCGTTGCAAACATCTGGTCAAAATTATAATACCCTCTGCAAGGGTATAAAAAAAAAAACTGACATACAGACGGACATGGCTAGATCGACTCGTCTGGTGATGCTGATCAAGAATATATATACTTTATGTTGTCGGAAATGTCTCCTCCTTCACTGCGTTGCAAATATCATGGCAAAATTATAATACCCTCTGCAAGGGTATAAAAATATGGCGGCTTCGTGCCCGCCTCGGAACCGGGTAAAAGGTACGTTTTGTGCACGGTGATGTCCACCTGGAGTTATTGCAGACTTCCCTTTGTTAAGAAGGAACAAAGATTAATTCAGAATATTAACCCTCTAATGCCACTTTCCACAATAACGCAAGAAATTAAATGAAATAATTTTTTCTAAATTGATTTGTGCCATCTTAACTCAAAAATGCTATTAAAAAGAACGTAGAACCTTTTTTTTACCTGTAAGGTGAGAAAAACTGAATAGGTGCCTCAAGGCACCCTTAGGCACTTGAGAGTAAAAAGAATCAATTTTGTTTTGCCATGTCAAATTTTATTTTTTGGTATGATACTCTAAGAAACAGTTTTTATTAGATGTGCAACATAAATGTAAGTTGCATTTAGGGCAAATGCATTGTGTTTGTGATGTTTTGCATAATTTGCAACGACGTTTTCCACTCTCTCGCTCCAACCAATGAGGAAAATGGTTTACCTGATCAAAACGCAAGCTTGATATAGGGTGCTTTGATTTTTTTCCTTGTTTAAGGCCAAGCTGTGGTGATCGGTGAGACAGTGGAGACTGTGCTGTTTGCTCTATCCGAGAGGATGGTGAGTTTATAGCTCGCACTAGCTGAGAGCACGGCGATCTATATGTAGATGGACGACCTGGTAAATTTTTGCATTTGTATGTTACCATACCTGCGGCCACCGCTTCTCTAAAATCTGGGAGCTCCAACATTTTTTCCTTGTTCGCCTCGTTCGCCATTTGTATACGTCTGTATAATATATAAGAGTTCGTTACTGCCATATCAATTAAATGATAAAAAATTCGAGTTGCGGCATCCCGAGTTTTGGCTCTAATATGGTAACGGCCCATTAAACCATCCATAAGGTCTACGCCGCCCATGTGAGCATTATACTCCTTAACAATTTGGGGGCAATCAATTTCAACGTATTTTTTAGATTTTCTGTCGAACCGTGGAATTTTTGATGTTCCTTGACGCGGATCCTTCCTTGCAAATGGTTTAACACCCACATATGATGACAAGAAACGAACGGCTTTGCTGTCTTTCCACAGAACATTTGTTAGTTCAATTCCATATGAGCAACCTACGTACTCAATCATAGAACCTCTTGGCAATTTGTTGATGGTCCCTTCGTTCGGTAACTTACAATTGGGGATACGATTTGCTCGAATCGTGCCAAGACTGTAAATACCTTTCGCACGTAGATACACCATCAGAGGCAGTGAGGTATAAAAATTGTCAAAGTAAATAATATGATTTTTAAAACTTTGAACGCTTTGTGTCAGACGGACAACAATGTTAGCCGAAGCACCAAGATCTGGGTGACCAGGCAAGATCACATTATCTCCTGCACCGCTGTATACTTCAAAGCGGTATGCGTAGCCAAACGAATCGCATAGTACAAATAGTTTGATACCCCACTTATGTGGCTTATTTGGCATGTATTGGCGCAAGTGGTGCTTCATTTTTGTGCTGCACATTTGTTCATCAACACAAAGGCGGGCTTGTTTGGGCACCGAGTCGAACTGTTGATTCAAGTAATCAACTAGTTTTCGCGTACGAAACAATGGATCGTAGCCTGGTTGACCCTTTTTAATGCGCTGGCTCTCATCACACAGAGAGAAATACTTTTTAATTGTCTCAAATCTGTGTCGGGTCATGCAATTTTGAATGGGTCCGAACGCATTTCGTCCCCAATAACTCCTCAAATTCGGATAGCGGTAAATCGACATGTAAATTAGAATGCCGATGTAATGATGAATGTCATCGATGGTAATTTTGAAATTATTTGAAATGTTGTCAGTTAAAGCTGCGCGCATTGTGTCCTCGACAATCATTTTCATAATTTCTCCATCAAAAAAGTAGCAAAATATCTCAAATGGAGTTTCCAGCCCCTTAATTTCTTCTGTAAGCGAGGAATCTCCTCGAAAGGCTATACAGTTTACATGCAACTGCATCGATTGCTCCCTCCAGAGAATCTTAGTGGGTTCCTTTGTAATCGATTCAAGACCTACCCATATATAAATTATTAATCACTTATATAAAAAATCTGAGTTATATTTGTTTACCAGCAGCATTAAATCCTCCAGAATTTGGTAAATATTCGCATCCCGAATCTTCTATAGTTGGCAATGGCGATCGAGGACGTTTTGTAGCCTTTCCAGTAGACTTAGGATCCTGGGCACTATTTAAAACATTTTCCTTATTGCCAACTATAAAAGAGACAGAATCGGCTTCCTCTAATGCAGCGTTTAGAGCTTCCACCACATTTAAATCATTGTCCTCGTCGTCACTAGAAATATTTGAGACCTCCTCATCTGACGGGACTGACTCAAATAATTTCATTAACTGATCATCTGTCAAGTCGGATAACTTGAAGCGCTTTCGATTTGCCATATTTTCTAATTTAAGAATTTGTATTAAGAAAAACCTCTTTAAACCACTGCAGATTGCAAATAATTGTGAAATAGCTACTTGGAACAAAAGTTTGCTTACTGCCCCAAAGATGCCTCAAGGCACTTATCACTATTTCACTGATACAATGCATACCAATTACATATTTGCATATCTGTAATATTATTTTAATACTAAATTAACTTACCTCTCAGTAAAAAATTAATGGTTTGGTTTAGTTTTATATTTTAACTTTTATATTCAAAAGAAATCCCACTTCACTGCAGCTCAAATTTCACACGCGGCGAAACACATGTTCTGTGCAAGTATAAACAAAAAGTACCGTTAAAAGCTTCTGAGAGCTTTCAAAGCTTCTATACATAATTGAGTATCTATTCTTAACGGCTAAAAAATATTTAAACGTAGAAATAGCGTTTATTATTTTTAAAATTGTAAATAATGTAATGAGTGCCTCAAGGCACTCTTGGGGCTTAGAAGAATACCTTTCCATACCCGTCTAGCCTTCAAAGCGCTCGGACGTGCTATTTTAATCGCTATGTAGTCTTCCCACAGCGCCGAGTATAATACAAAAGTAACAGCAGCCCAGCTTCGTTCTGTAAAGGCTTTCCGATGCGCTTCTCTGTGCCGTCACGAATTTCATACTACCTGCGTGGACATGCCTGCTGATGCGGCTAAACTTTTATTAAGCCCTAACATTATGTGCAAGAGAGCTGTGTTCTTGCCAATGAGTCTTCCTCAAAAATGTATGAATTAAATAAAAACTCTACCAGAAACTCAATTCCAAATTTACGGAAAGGTTTCCCTCTAATAATGCTGTGCAACAATCGAGCAATGTCACCTCGCCAACTGAGAGATGACAATGCAACGGTAACAACTCTATGATATTCTGCTGCTGGTTCTTCTTCTTCTTCGGTGGCCCATGGCCTAGTGCTACGACCTCCGATTCCTGAGAGAGGCGATTTTAGCCAACTTCGGAATGGGAGGAAAAAGAATACAAAAATAACAAAAAAGTTTTTTGTTTCTTCAAATTTGAAAAAAAAAGTTGATGCTCAATCTTAAGCTTGGTGTCGCGGATCAAAATAACGAGGCAGTCTTGAATAATGAGTTTTGGCCGCACTCTGTGAAGGTCAAAAGATTCATCCATTGAGAAAGGATCAATAAAGATGATAATCAACCCCAACTCTTCCATCAAAAAGCTCCAAGTGATCGACGCAGCTGGCGTCGACGAGTGGTTCATCCTCTTCATGCCCCTTCTCATTATAAGAAATGCCTGAACCCACATCGCTTGCTTGGATGTTATTGGCAATCCAATTAATGTTCGGAATACGTCACTACTACATCTGGAGTATTATTATATAATTATATAGCCGTGCCTTTTCTTCACTAAGGATGTCAGGTATGCGAACGATGGCTGACGCTGATTTTTTGGCTTCTTCGCACGGGGATTATGATGTCATTATATTAGTTGAAACTTGGTTCAACACGGATTTTTTCGACAATGAATTCTTCGACTCCAATCTCTACTAAGTCTTCCGCATGGATCGGGTCGCAATAAAATCACACTGTTATAGAGGGGGAGGTGCCGTTCGGTGTAGTCTATACGGCACTTATATACGGCTTTGAAACGAGAATTCTCATCTTGTTCAAATGTGTGTCTCGTCCGCTGGACCGCCTGAAACGACTTTCTTTTAGGTATTATATATATACCCCCAAGTAGCAGCTTCGAATTATGTAAGGCTCTTGTGAACAGTATTGTACGGTATTGCTGCCAAAAGCAACTTAAACAAAATCAGACTATTCCAAAGCAAGACACTACGCAGACTATCAGGAGCTGAGTGGTACATACGGAACATTGACCTGGCCAGGGACTTCAAAGTCCCTCTTGTTGGGGACGTTATCAACTCTCAAGCGGAAACATACTTCAAGAAATTGACAAACCATCCGAATATACTCGCCAGAAGATTCACGGAACATAGAACCAGAAGAAGACTCAAAAGAACCCATCCCATCGATCTACCACACAGAACTTAAAAAAAATAATCTCCACATGACCTAAAACACTCCACAAATTCGTAACCCATAACACTTTTCTACTACTACAAAATATTTTAAAATCCATTGAACACCTACTATTGTAAAAGTTACTATATACAGTAACAGTATACAATATACACTGTGTAAATTAACACAGTAATAAACCACAAAAGGTTAAACTTAAAAAAAAAAAAAAACTTAAATGTATGTTTCAGTGATAATCCTCTATCTTAAAGTGATGCTCATTACCAGCCCTTATTAATATCAATAGCTACATATATATTCTACCCCTTTAAGACGCTCATAATTCTAATGTATGTATAGTAATGCGAGCAGTTTAAACTTAATTGGTTAATTGGGCAGAAGTCCTTTTGCATGTTAATTTGGATACTTGTTATGAACGTTTTTCATCCTCTATCACTGTGGACGGCAGTCCACGTAGTGACGATGAGCACCGAGACTGTGGTGCGCAAGCCGTAGAATTGAAAATCTGCTACGATAGTCCGATCAGAACCATTTATATCTTGATCAAAAGGTATTGTAAACCTCTTTGAAACTGCATACTAATATTTTTCAAAAACGGATTAGTTTAGGAGAAATGGGAGTGAAAGTGCGAAATTGAAAATTTTGAAAATTGGAGCTATTGGGGCCGGTGGAGCAAAAATCCCAAAATTTTTAATGTTGTTGTGATCTAGCTTTAAATACGCGTCGAATGACACCTCGATCATCCAGATCCGATACTCCGTTCAAAAGATATTCAATAAACAAGATTTTAACGGCCTTTCCGAAATGAAAACGCTTGTCCTTGTTGTTTGTCTGTCTGTCTGTCTGTCTGTGTGTCGATTTTTTTGTTTAAGAATCCTGAAACTACTTTTATTTTATTAAACAGCTCGAGCTGAACATTTTTTGTTCTATGACTTTTTAGCTCGATAGCTCAAAAACGGAGAGACTAGTTCGCGTAGAAATCGACAGACGGACAGACAGACAGAAGGCATGAAGATGGTTCAACTTAATTTGAATCATTGCGCGGCAGCGTAAGATCTGCTGTCGCAGTCCGTCCGAGAAAGTGGTGCCGACTTTGTAGCCCTTAGCGAACCATACAGGGTACTAGCCAGCCCAAACTGGGCCGCTGACAGCTCCAGGAAGGCTGCCCTATGGACGTGTGGCAGCGCAGCAAGCCGGATGTGCGACATTCTGTCAGCAGAAGGCTTTGTTCGCGCACGGATAGGAGCGTGGTGGGTCTACAGCGTCTACCTCGCTCCCAGCCTGTCGCTCAACGAATTTAGCGATAGAGTGGATCAGCTCGTGGCGGACGCCAGAGGACGGTTCCCGTCGATAATCGCCGGGGACTTCAACGCATGGGCCGTGGACTGGGGAAGCTCCCGCACCAACGTCACCAATGTCATCCTCGAGGCTTTTTCCCAATTGGATACCGCCCTCCTGAATACAGGTCACCAGCAGACTTTCAGTCGAGCGGGAATAGGCTCGATGGTGGACCTCACATTCGTGAGCAGCTCTAAAGCCAGGATGTGCACATGGGAGCTCAGCGAGGGATACACAGCTAGCGACCATTTTGCGATCTTCACCACGATCGATGAGCAGCAGGCGTTTCCCGTCCCTCATCCCGCTCTAACTCGTAAGAGTTACAAGGTGGAATTGCTCAACATCGAGGCCTTCGCGGAGTGCATTGCTAGTTTGGAGTGCACTGGCAACGCGGAACAAAGGGCTGAGTCGGTAACCCGTCAACTCCAAGCAGCTTGTGACAGCTGCATGATAAGCAGGAGAGGACACTCTCGTCACCGCGAAGCAGTATACTAGTGGACGCAGACGATTGCCAATGCCAGAAGGGACTGCTCCAAGGCAAGGCGCCGATACCAACGCTCTCGCGGAACCACCGTTCACCTGGAGAGGCGGTCCGAGTATCAGACCTGCCGACGAGCCCTCAAGGCAGCTATTAGAGCCAGCAAGCAAAGGTGCTTCGTCGACCTCTGCGATTCGGCGGACAGCGACCCTTGGGGAAGCGCATACAAGATTGTGGTGAAAAGCTGAACAGCTCCAGGCAGTTAGCTCCACTAACCCGGGAGAGTCTTGTGCGCATTGTCGAGCACCTGTTCTAATCAGCGGAGCACGTACTCTTCAGGTGCGGCAAGTTCACGGAGGAGAGACACGTTTTGGAGGAGAAGCTGAACACAGCGATCTCGATGGACAACCTGGTGTATACCATGCTTCGCAGCGACGCCAACTGGCAGAAGGTCAGCGATTTCGCCGCGCTCTTCATGACCAGATTAAGGTCTGACGAGCAAAGTAGACGAGAAGTGCCGTAAGGGATGGGCCCTCTGCTTTCGCAAAGCAATGCTTTGCGGCGGTACCGCGGAAGTGTCGGACCCTCCTTTATTACCCAACCCCCTGTATATTTTTTGACCAAATAAATGAATTAAAACGAGAAAGAAAGCTAACTTCGGTAAACCGAAGTTGGTATACCCTTGCAGTCTGCAATTGGATCATTGAAAATCGAACCATTTTAGTAATGTTGAAAAAATATAGAATTTTGTACATTTTACATTTTACATGTAGAATTTTACATTTTCATATAAATCAACCGATCGCTTCTATGGCAGCTATATGATTTAGTGGTCCGATCCTAATGAAATTAAAACCGTAATTCTAGAAGCATAAAAAACTGCTATATCTCAAAATTTATTGAAATACGTTGAAAAACAGAGAAGTTAAAATTTTGTTTCATTAATTTCGCCATCATTTCTATGGCAGCTATAGGATATAGTAATCCGATTTCGGTCGTTCCGACATATATGCTGCGTGCTAAAGAAATAAGACTATGCTGAAAATTTCAGCCCGATAGCTCAAAAACTGAGAGACTAGTTCGCGTAGAAACCGACAGACGGACAGACAGACAGACGGACAGACGGACAGACAGACAGACGGACATGGCTAGATCGACTCGACTGGTGATGCTGATCAAGAATATATATACTTTATGGGGTCGGAGATGCCTCCTTCACTGCGTTGCAAACATCTGGTCAAAATTATAATACCCTCTGCAAGGGTATAAAAAAAAAAACTGACATACAGACGGACATGGCTAGATCGACTCGTCTGGTGATGCTGATCAAGAATATATATACTTTATGTTGTCGGAAATGTCTCCTCCTTCACTGCGTTGCAAATATCATGGCAAAATTATAATACCCTCTGCAAGGGTATAAAAATATGGCGGCTTCGTGCCCGCCTCGGAACCGGGTAAAAGGTACGTTTTGTGCACGGTGATGTCCACCTGGAGTTATTGCAGACTTCCCTTTGTTAAGAAGGAACAAAGATTAATTCAGAATATTAATTGCTTACAAAAGAATACCTTTCCATACCCGTCTAGCCTTCAAAGCGCTCGGACGTGCTATTTTAATCGCTATGTAGTCTTCCCACAGCGCCGAGTATAATACAAAAGTAACAGCAGCCCAGCTTCGTTCTGTAAAGGCTTTCCGATGCGCTTCTCTGTGCCGTCACGAATTTCATACTACCTGCGTGGACATGCCTGCTGATGCGGCTAAACTTTTATTAAGCCCTAACATTATGTGCAAGAGAGCTGTGTTCTTGCCAATGAGTCTTCCTCAAAAATGTATGAATTAAATAAAAACTCTACCAGAAACTCAATTCCAAATTTACGGAAAGGTTTCCCTCTAATAATGCTGTGCAACAATCGAGCAATGTCACCTCGCCAACTGAGAGATGACAATGCAACGGTAACAACTCTATGATATTCTGCTGCTGGTTCTTCTTCTTCTTCGGTGGCCCATGGCCTAGTGCTACGACCTCCGATTCCTGAGAGAGGCGATTTTAGCCAACTTCGGAATGGGAGGAAAAAGAATACAAAAATAACAAAAAAGTTTTTTGTTTCTTCAAATTTGAAAAAAAAAGTTGATGCTCAATCTTAAGCTTGGTGTCGCGGATCAAAATAACGAGGCAGTCTTGAATAATGAGTTTTGGCCGCACTCTGTGAAGGTCAAAAGATTCATCCATTGAGAAAGGATCAATAAAGATGATAATCAACCCCAACTCTTCCATCAAAAAGCTCCAAGTGATCGACGCAGCTGGCGTCGACGAGTGGTTCATCCTCTTCATGCCCCTTCTCATTATAAGAAATGCCTGAACCCACATCGCTTGCTTGGATGTTATTGGCAATCCAATTAATGTTCGGAATACGTCACTACTACATCTGGAGTATTATTATATAATTATATAGCCGTGCCTTTTCTTCACTAAGGATGTCAGGTATGCGAACGATGGCTGACGCTGATTTTTTGGCTTCTTCGCACGGGGATTATGATGTCATTATATTAGTTGAAACTTGGTTCAACACGGATTTTTTCGACAATGAATTCTTCGACTCCAATCTCTACTAAGTCTTCCGCATGGATCGGGTCGCAATAAAATCACACTGTTATAGAGGGGGAGGTGCCGTTCGGTGTAGTCTATACGGCACTTATATACGGCTTTGAAACGAGAATTCTCATCTTGTTCAAATGTGTGTCTCGTCCGCTGGACCGCCTGAAACGACTTTCTTTTAGGTATTATATATACCCCCAAGTAGCAGCTTCGAATTATGTAAGGCTCTTGTGAACAGTATTGTACGGTATTGCTGCCAAAAGCAACTTAAACAAAATCAGACTATTCCAAAGCAAGACACTACGCAGACTATCAGGAGCTGAGTGGTACATACGGAACATTGACCTGGCCAGGGACTTCAAAGTCCCTCTTGTTGGGGACGTTATCAACTCTCAAGCGGAAACATACTTCAAGAAATTGACAAACCATCCGAATATACTCGCCAGAAGATTCACGGAACATAGAACCAGAAGAAGACTCAAAAGAACCCATCCCATCGATCTACCACACAGAACTTAAAAAAAATAATCTCCACATGACCTAAAACACTCCACAAATTCGTAACCCATAACACTTTTCTACTACTACAAAATATTTTAAAATCCATTGAACACCTACTATTGTAAAAGTTACTATATACAGTAACAGTATACAATATACACTGTGTAAATTAACACAGTAATAAACCACAAAAGGTTAAACTTAAAAAAAAAAAAAAACTTAAATGTATGTTTCAGTGATAATCCTCTATCTTAAAGTGATGCTCATTACCAGCCCTTATTAATATCAATAGCTACATATATATTCTACCCCTTTAAGACGCTCATAATTCTAATGTATGTATAGTAATGCGAGCAGTTTAAACTTAATTGGTTAATTGGGCAGAAGTCCTTTTGCATGTTAATTTGGATACTTGTTATGAACGTTTTTCATCCTCTATCACTGTGGACGGCAGTCCACGTAGTGACGATGAGCACCGAGACTGTGGTGCGCAAGCCGTAGAATTGAAAATCTGCTACGATAGTCCGATCAGAACCATTTATATCTTGATCAAAAGGTATTGTAAACCTCTTTGAAACTGCATACTAATATTTTTCAAAAACGGATTAGTTTAGGAGAAATGGGAGTGAAAGTGCGAAATTGAAAATTTTGAAAATTGGAGCTATTGGGGCCGGTGGAGCAAAAATCCCAAAATTTTTAATGTTGTTGTGATCTAGCTTTAAATACGCGTCGAATGACACCTCGATCATCCAGATCCGATACTCCGTTCAAAAGATATTCAATAAACAAGATTTTAACGGCCTTTCCGAAATGAAAACGCTTGTCCTTGTTGTTTGTCTGTCTGTCTGTCTGTCTGTGTGTCGATTTTTTTGTTTAAGAATCCTGAAACTACTTTTATTTTATTAAACAGCTCGAGCTGAACATTTTTTGTTCTATGACTTTTTAGGTTTCCCGCTAGTTTGGCGGGAAAACAGCCAAAAAAGCCAGATTTTCCGCGCCCATGACTTCTAAACGACTAAAGCTACAGAAACGTGCTATATGTCGTTTGAAAGGTATTTTGAAATGATAATAGCTTTGCCTTGACATAATTTATCTAAATATAATATTTAAGAATTTATAATTAAAATTAATATTTTTTTTTAGTTTTTGAAGTTTTCTTAAAAATGGCTCCAACGATTTTGATAATCACTCAAGGCCATATAGCCCTTGAGATTGCTCAACTTTTGGTATATAATACATATCTGGGAAAATTCGCTTTCTCGAGATATTACTCATTAAAATTTGTAGCAAAAATTCCATATACCTAACCTTTTACATGCACTATACATACATTTATGTAAAAAATCATGTAAAGTCATATAGAGACGTGCACAATGCAATACAATTTAAAACCATCGAAGGAAATCTAATATATTTTAAATTTAAAAGAAATCGTTAATTTTTTTTTTTTTATTTAATCTAATTTTTGCGTTTTTCACTACTTTGGCGGGAAAAAAGGAAATTTCTCGCGCCCATAACTTCTGAACGACTAAAGTTACAGAAACGTGCTTTATGTCGTTGGAAAAGTATTCTGATATGATGATTACTTTGCCCTGACAAAATTTTTCTAAATATTATAATTAAGAATTTATAATTAACATTTTTTTTTTTTTTTAAGATTAAACATTTTTTTGTTTAATGGCTTTTACGATTTTTATGGTCACTTCAGGCCGTATAGCCCTTGAGATATTTCGGGGTACAACACATATCTCTGAAAATTCGCTTTCTCTTCAAAATTTGTAGCAATTATCCCATATATGAATTTTTTTTAATGAATTTTTCCCATTTGAGTTTCAAACAAAAACTTATAACAACAATGGGAGACCTATGTATGTACATACATATGCCATTTAAAAAAGTTCTGATATCAAATAAAAACACCTCTTAACGAGGTGAGATTAAAGTGACGATGGCACATTCAGCCCAACAAATTTCTGATACCAAATTTTGTGACGATTAATAGTTATATAAACAAAAGTATTTAAAAAGTTTTTAATTAGTTTCAAAATCGGCACGCTGCCTGTTTTGCTTTTTTAAATTTTTCAGCTAAGTGCCGATTTTGAAACTAATTAAAAACTTTTTAAAAATGTTTTATACCCAGGTACACACGAGGACAACAAAATTAGAAGAATCTTAGAAATAAATTCTAAAAGCGTTTCTGCGAAAATGGCATTCCTGCAGATTTCGACAGGTACAAGCAACAAAAACGTGTATTCGAATTCCTAAGAAAATTCTTATACAACTATTATGTTGCAGACGTGGAATTAAAATTAATTTGCAATCCGAAATCATTCTGGCCTTTTGTAAATTCTATCAGCATCGTCGGATCCCGGAGTGGCTAATCTTTTTGCCGAATATTTTGCGTTCAATTTCGAAACACATTCCTCGTGGAATGATAATGTTTCGCTTGGTTCTATTGCTTCGAGCCTTAATATTGGGTGCTTGCATGTCACACTGCTGCTGGGAGTTTTAATGATTCTGAAAAATTTGATGGCCTTCCACCTGTTATTTTGAAAAATTGTGTTGGCGTTCTTTCAAGCCTCTTTCAATAATCTTTAACAAATCTGTCTGCGGTGGAGGTTTCACTCAGATATGTAAATTGGGCACAGTTACTCCCATTTTCAAGTCCGGTAAAAAATTTAATTCCTAATTATAGTCCAATTTCAAAGCTCAGTCTCAAAGATGTTTCCAGCCCAAACGCCTGGGCGGTCAACTACCACAAACTTAGTCGTTTTTAATCATATTTTCATATATTTCTTTTTGAGACATAAACAAGTGGATGTGGTTTACACAGACTTTGCTAACGCCTTTGACAAAGTTTCCCACAATGCACTATTAGCGAAACTCGAAAAAATATGTTTGCACTCGTTAATACTGAACTGGATGAGATCCAGTTTAGATTAAGGCAACAGCTGGCCTTCTCCAGGGGAGTGCCTTAGGCCCGTTTCTTTTTATTATATTCATAAATAACGTAGGCCAGTGTATTCAAAATTCAACATTTTTATTTTTTGCTGACGATCTAAAAATCTACAAGTCTGTAAACACCGTTCTAGACAGTGAGCTCTGCTCCATAATGATTTAACTGGAGTTGGAGAATTGTGTTCCCGGAATAAGCTGTCTTTGAATCTTTCTAAATCCTTCACCGTTACATATAGCAAACGGTTCAAAAATTTGCTGTCCTCCTACTCTATTGATTCCGAATTGCTTTTTTGCAGGAATGAATGAATGAATAATTTTACTTTTTCCATGCGATTGGTCCCAACCTCCCCTAATGATTTAATTAAGAAGTCTTTTGGACAATATTTTTTATCTATTAATGTTTTATGTCTTATTATTGTTGGTAAACAATAAATTGATTGGCGATTCACATAAGGGGATGGTGACGCGACGATCCATAGGTGCATGAAATTTGTAAATGGTGTGGGTAATTGGCCAAAATACAGCCTGATCGTATTACGATCAAGCGTCGCGAGCTTGCAGGGTAGTATAGACAGACGACATACGGACTTCACGAATCACAATTATTTTTCAAGAATGTATTCCGCTTACAGTGCAATGGTGACTGGCTTTCAAAGAACCCACCCCGAGTCCGGCGAGTTTATGCCGACAAGCCAGCGTGCTTGAATGATCTTCTATATCTTCTTCGCACGGGGATTATGATGTCATTATATTAGTTGAAACTTGGTTCAACACGGATTTTTTCGACAATGAATTCTTCGACTCCAATCTCTACTAAGTCTTCCGCATGGATCGGGTCGCAATAAAATCACACTGTTATAGAGGGGGAGGTGCCGTTCGGTGTAGTCTATACGGCACTTATATACGGCTTTGAAACGAGAATTCTCATCTTGTTCAAATGTGTGTCTCGTCCGCTGGACCGCCTGAAACGACTTTCTTTTAGGTATTATATATACCCCCAAGTAGCAGCTTCGAATTATGTAAGGCTCTTGTGAACAGTATTGTACGGTATTGCTGCCAAAAGCAACTTAAACAAAATCAGACTATTCCAAAGCAAGACACTACGCAGACTATCAGGAGCTGAGTGGTACATACGGAACATTGACCTGGCCAGGGACTTCAAAGTCCCTCTTGTTGGGGACGTTATCAACTCTCAAGCGGAAACATACTTCAAGAAATTGACAAACCATCCGAATATACTCGCCAGAAGATTCACGGAACATAGAACCAGAAGAAGACTCAAAAGAACCCATCCCATCGATCTACCACACAGAACTTAAAAAAAATAATCTCCACATGACCTAAAACACTCCACAAATTCGTAACCCATAACACTTTTCTACTACTACAAAATATTTTAAAATCCATTGAACACCTACTATTGTAAAAGTTACTATATACAGTAACAGTATACAATATACACTGTGTAAATTAACACAGTAATAAACCACAAAAGGTTAAACTTAAAAAAAAAAAAAACTTAAATGTATGTTTCAGTGATAATCCTCTATCTTAAAGTGATGCTCATTACCAGCCCTTATTAATATCAATAGCTACATATATATTCTACCCCTTTAAGACGCTCATAATTCTAATGTATGTATAGTAATGCGAGCAGTTTAAACTTAATTGGTTAATTGGGCAGAAGTCCTTTTGCATGTTAATTTGGATACTTGTTATGAACGTTTTTCATCCTCTATCACTGTGGACGGCAGTCCACGTAGTGACGATGAGCACCGAGACTGTGGTGCGCAAGCCGTAGAATTGAAAATCTGCTACGATAGTCCGATCAGAACCATTTATATCTTGATCAAAAGGTATTGTAAACCTCTTTGAAACTGCATACTAATATTTTTCAAAAACGGATTAGTTTAGGAGAAATGGGAGTGAAAGTGCGAAATTGAAAATTTTGAAAATTGGAGCTATTGGGGCCGGTGGAGCAAAAATCCCAAAATTTTTAATGTTGTTGTGATCTAGCTTTAAATACGCGTCGAATGACACCTCGATCATCCAGATCCGATACTCCGTTCAAAAGATATTCAATAAACAAGATTTTAACGGCCTTTCCGAAATGAAAACGCTTGTCCTTGTTGTTTGTCTGTCTGTCTGTCTGTCTGTGTGTCGATTTTTTTGTTTAAGAATCCTGAAACTACTTTTATTTTATTAAACAGCTCGAGCTGAACATTTTTTGTTCTATGACTTTTTAGGTTTCCCGCTAGTTTGGCGGGAAAACAGCCAAAAAAGCCAGATTTTCCGCGCCCATGACTTCTAAACGACTAAAGCTACAGAAACGTGCTATATGTCGTTTGAAAGGTATTTTGAAATGATAATAGCTTTGCCTTGACATAATTTATCTAAATATAATATTTAAGAATTTATAATTAAAATTAATATTTTTTTTTAGTTTTTGAAGTTTTCTTAAAAATGGCTCCAACGATTTTGATAATCACTCAAGGCCATATAGCCCTTGAGATTGCTCAACTTTTGGTATATAATACATATCTGGGAAAATTCGCTTTCTCGAGATATTACTCATTAAAATTAGTAGCAAAAATTCCATATACCTAACCTTTTACATGCACTATACATACATTTATGTAAAAAATCATGTAAAGTCATATAGAGGCGTGCACAATGCAATACAATTTAAAACCATCGAAGGAAATCTAATATATTTTAAATTTAAAAGAAATCGTTAATTTTTTTTTTTTATTTAATCTAATTTTTGCGTTTTTCACTACTTTGGCGGGAAAAAAGGAAATTTCTCGCGCCCATAACTTCTGAACGACTAAAGTTACAGAAACGTGCTTTATGTCGTTGGAAAAGTATTCTGATATGATGATTACTTTGCCCTGACAAAATTTTTCTAAATATTATAATTAAGAATTTATAATTAACATTTTTTTTTTTTTTAAGATTAAACATTTTTTTGTTTAATGGCTTTTACGATTTTTATGGTCACTTCAGGCCGTATAGCCCTTGAGATATTTCGAGGTACAACACATATCTCTGAAAATTCGCTTTCTCTTCAAAATTTGTAGCAATTATCCCATATATGAATTTTTTTAATGAATTTTTCCCATTTGAGTTTCAAACAAAAACTTATAACAACAATGGGAGACCTATGTATGTACATACATATGCCATTTAAAAAAGTTCTGATATCAAATAAAAACACCTCTTAACGAGGTGAGATTAAAGTGACGATGGCACATTCAGCCCAACAAATTTCTGATACCAAATTTTGTGACGATTAATAGTTATATAAACAAAAGTATTTAAAAAGTTTTTAATTAGTTTCAAAATCGGCACGCTGCCTGTTTTGCTTTTTTAAATTTTTCAGCTAAGTGCCGATTTTGAAACTAATTAAAAACTTTTTAAAAATGTTTTATACCCAGGTACACACGAGGACAACAAAATTAGAAGAATCTTAGAAATAAATTCTAAAAGCGTTTCTGCGAAAATGGCATTCCTGCAGATTTCGACAGGTACAAGCAACAAAAACGTGTATTCGAATTCCTAAGAAAATTCTTATACAACTATTATGTTGCAGACGTGGAATTAAAATTAATTTGCAATCCGAAATCATTCTGGCCTTTTGTAAATTCTATCAGCATCGTCGGATCCCGGAGTGGCTAATCTTTTTGCCGAATATTTTGCGTTCAATTTCGAAACACATTCCTCGTGGAATGATAATGTTTCGCTTGGTTCTATTGCTTCGAGCCTTAATATTGGGTGCTTGCATGTCACACTGCTGCTGGGAGTTTTAATGATTCTGAAAAATTTGATGGCCTTCCACCTGTTATTTTGAAAAATTGTGTTGGCGTTCTTTCAAGCCTCTTTCAATAATCTTTAACAAATCTGTCTGCGGTGGAGGTTTCACTCAGATATGTAAATTGGGCACAGTTACTCCCATTTTCAAGTCCGGTAAAAAATTTAATTCCTAATTATAGTCCAATTTCAAAGCTCAGTCTCAAAGATGTTTCCAGCCCAAACGCCTGGGCGGTCAACTACCACAAACTTAGTCGTTTTTAATCATATTTTCATATATTTCTTTTTGAGACATAAACAAGTGGATGTGGTTTACACAGACTTTGCTAACGCCTTTGACAAAGTTTCCCACAATGCACTATTAGCGAAACTCGAAAAAATATGTTTGCACTCGTTAATACTGAACTGGATGAGATCCAGTTTAGATTAAGGCAACAGCTGGCCTTCTCCAGGGGAGTGCCTTAGGCCCGTTTCTTTTTATTATATTCATAAATAACGTAGGCCAGTGTATTCAAAATTCAACATTTTTATTTTTTGCTGACGATCTAAAAATCTACAAGTCTGTAAACACCGTTCTAGACAGTGAGCTCTGCTCCATAATGATTTAACTGGAGTTGGAGAATTGTGTTCCCGGAATAAGCTGTCTTTGAATCTTTCTAAATCCTTCACCGTTACATATAGCAAACGGTTCAAAAATTTGCTGTCCTCCTACTCTATTGATTCCGAATTGCTTTTTTGCAGGAATGAATGAATGAATAATTTTACTTTTTCCATGCGATTGGTCCCAACCTCCCCTAATGATTTAATTAAGAAGTCTTTTGGACAATATTTTTTATCTATTAATGTTTTATGTCTTATTATTGTTGGTAAACAATAAATTGATTGGCGATTCACATAAGGGGATGGTGACGCGACGATCCATAGGTGCATGAAATTTGTAAATGGTGTGGGTAATTGGCCAAAATACAGCCTGATCGTATTACGATCAAGCGTCGCGAGCTTGCAGGGTAGTATAGACAGACGACATACGGACTTCACGAATCACAATTATTTTTCAAGAATGTATTCCGCTTACAGTGCAATGGTGACTGGCTTTCAAAGAACCCACCCCGAGTCCGGCGAGTTTATGCCGACAAGCCAGCGTGCTTGAATGATCTTCTATATTGTTATGACCAACACTGGTCCTGCGCGTGCAGCTAACGCTCGGGCCATGTCTCGGCTAGCTCAAGTTTGGGTCGCGGGTTATATAACCCGGCCCCTGACACGCGTAACAGTCAACAAACATAGAATCGACACTTATATAATTTGACAACACTATCTACTGATAGAGTGTGTCCTCAGTCCACTATCTACTGATGGTGTTGTCAAATGTAGAGTCCTCTTAAGTTTCGATTCTATATTTGTTGATTGTTACGCGTGTCAGGGGCAGGGTTATGTTAAGTGTGCACAAGTAGCACAGTTCGACCCGACATTTAAACAAACGATCGACACTTAAGGACATTTATTCTAACAATATACCTACATATATATGTATGTATATAGGCACAGTCAGGTTTCTGCGACTCCTGGTCGACTGGAGCCCCTCTGCTTTCCCTATCCATCCTTAGCAGTCTGCCTGCAGAATTTTTTGTATTATTCCCCTTTTCTCAACTTTTACACACACATACATATTTACCCTAAAATTACTCCATTTTATTTTTTCTTTTCTTTCGTTTCTAATTCATTATTTACTAACATTTAGATTTTTTCTGAATTATTCTTTCTTCCTATTTTATTTTAGACAATTGTATTTATCCGACCTTAAAATCATTAATAAATAAATCACATAACATTTCTTTAACATTCTAAAAGACCGAAGATTTGTGGGGGCTATTTTCTTTGCTTCCGTATTCAAAAGTAAATTTTATGATGAGGCCCACTCACAAATAAATTAATAAATTATAATATGGTTCAATAAATAAATATATATGGATAAAAATATTGAATTAAATATGGATATAAATAAATAAAATAAACAAAGGAAATAAATAAATAAATAAAATAGAAAAATAAATAACAAAAAAATTAATTTCGCGAACCAACAAAAACATATAGTTCGGCAGACACCAGAAAATTTTTGGGCCCGCAAAAAAATGGCGGCAGGCCGAAAAATAATGGCCTGGCGTTTTCCTTTAGCCCCTTCTTCGAAGCAAACATTTTTTTTATTTTTCTGTGCTATAATTTTTTATACCGAACCACTAACCTGGATTTTTCACCAACCCGGCTTCCCAGTCTTCCTTCCTATTCTAGATCCGCTCCCACTTATCGTATTTGGTGTTGTTCCGCCGCACATATATTTAATTTTAACTAACACACTGGCGGGCGGCTCTCGCAATCTGTTAAAATATTTTTTTTTTGTTTACTGGCTGCGCAATCTGAAAAATTTGCAAATCGAACTCTGTTGTTTCTACTTTTCCACTAATACCGGGTTAACGAACCTTTTCAAAAAGTGCTGCGCAAAATTCCGAATTGGCCCCGGTTGGCATCCCCATTTCTACATAGCTACTCCTAGCTAGATCGCTACCGATACTTCGGACCTACCACCTACCCTACCTCCGCCTATCGATAGGTTCGTCGCCAGTCGATACTTCGGACATAACAATATAATGATCTGTCCAGGATCTTGATCTTAGCAGTCTCGAATTTTGTACGAGTATATGAATTCGAGCCGATTTAGACCTCGATTTCAGCCACAACCCTTGACAAGAATACATAAACAATAAATAACAAATATTAAAAAAAAAAATATATATATATTTCGTGTCAGACAGTGTTGGACAATATAATAAAAAATTTAGCCGTGTGTGCTATAAATTTTAATTTTCATGCCTGGCGGGGTCGGGCAGGAAAAATTCAGTCTTTACCCTTCTCTATTTGTATGTATTATAAATATAAATTCATAGTATTTAAGATAACAAAGATATGGATTTTTATTATACCTGACATTATCCAATGTTGACCAATGATTTCGTGAATTTTTGATAGGAATAATGTGAACGCTTCTATAGTTTAACACGTGTGTCAAAAAATAATAGAAAATCCTCGTCATCAGCTGATGCAATGGAGTTTCAGTTACTTGTAATCCTATTCCAGACGTTTTTATATTTGGATGTTGTAAAGTTGATACTGAAATTAGAACATAAAAATCATGGTATAATCTTGCATATGTAAGATGATCGGGATTTTCGGCATTTTGCGTGGTCAAAATATCTGTAGGCTTGCTTATTTTCAAGTCGTTATTTCCAAAACAACTATTCCGATTAACTTGAAAGGTAAAAAAATTTTAATAAAATAATGAATAAAGAATCATAATAGATCAAATAAAAACACCTCTTAACGAGGTTAGATTAAAGTGACGATGGCACACTCAACACAAAAAATTTCTGATATCAAATTTTGTGACGATTAATAGTTATTTAAACAAAAATATTTAAAAAGTTTTTAATTAGTTTCAAAATCGGCACGCTGCCTATTTTGCCTTTTTAAATTTTTCAGCTAAGTGCCGATTTTGAAACTAATTAAAAACTTTTTAAATATTTTTGTTTAAATAACTTTAAATATCAAAATCGTTAGAGCCATTTTTAAGAAAACTTCAAAAACTTAAAAAAAAAATTACTTTTAATTATTAATTCTTTAATATTATATTTAGATAAATAATGTCAAGGCAAAGCTATTATCATTTCAAAATACCTTTCAAACGACATATAGCACGTTTCTGTAGCTTTAGTCGTTTAGAAGTTATGGGCGCGGAAAATCTAGCTTTTTTTTAGCGGTTTTCCCGCCAAACTAGCGGGAAATCGAAAAACTTTAGGACTTAGGAAGTACTTTAAAACAAAAAAATCGACACACAGACAGACAGACAAACAACAGGACAAACGTTTTCATTTCGGAAAGGCCGTTGAAATCTTGTTTATTGAATATCTTTTGAACGGAGTATCGGATCAGGATGATCGAGGTGTCATTCGACGCGTATTTAAAGCTAGATCACAACAACATTAGAAATGTTGGGATTTTTGCTCCACCGGCCCCAATGGCTCCAATTTTCAAAATTTTCAATTTCGCACTTTCACTCTACTTTCTCCCAAACTAATCCGTTTTTGAAAAATCTTAGTATGCAGTTTCAAAGAGGTTTACAATACCTTTCGATTAAGATATAAATGGTTCTGATCGGACTATCGTAGCAGATTTTCAATTCTACGGCTGTATATAGTAGTCTCCTTGCGCACCACAGTCTCGGTGCTCATCGTCACTACGTGGACTGCCGTCCACAGTGATGTTTAATTTTTATTTCGCCACAGCAAACAGTGTTTGCCAACTTTTGCTGAGAAAAAAGCTGTTTCGACGGGACAGGGGTAAAGAAAAACCAGTTTTTTTCAAAAAAAAAATCTAGAAATCTAGACGAATGGCTGACCACTGTGTTGATGTTGAGGAGCTATGCCAAGCATTCTCTCATTTTAATGTAGCTGAGGCTAGGTAATATTTATTTGACATATCCACCCTACTGTGATAATAGTTTTAGTTTTGTGTGCGTCAATGGGGGTAGCGACATAATTCCACAGCCATAATTTTGCCGTCTTAAAACGACATAATTTCCCGCCCTCTTATAACGCTTGTGAACGTCATAAGTTCGCCGCAGGAAAAACGACATAATTGTGCAAGTCGCGATCTTATGACGCCGAAAAATGTCTTAAGATCGCTCGATTTGTCGTTTAAAAGTTAATTATGTTGTACTTATGACGCTATAAAGCGACTTAAGTTCGAGGCAGAAAAAAACACATAATTTCGCCACCCGGGATCTTATGACGCCGGAAAACGGTTTAAGATCGCTCGAAATTATGTAGTTCAAAAATGACTTGTGGCTAACTTATGATGTTTTAAAGTGACATAAGATCGCCGCAGAAAAAACGACATCATTTCGCGACCGACATGCATATGTACATATGGATGAATAAATATACCAGGGATCGCAAATAACAGTTATGAGATAAATAACGAGGAAGAAAACTAACTTCGGTAAACCGATGTTGGTATACACTTGCAGTCTGCAATTGGATCATTGAAAATCGAACAATTTTAGTAATGTTGAAAAAATATCGAATTTTGTCAATTTTACATTTTACATGTAGAATTTTAAATGTGCATATAAATCAACCGATCGCTTTTATGCTATATGATATAGTTGTCCGATCTTAAAAAAATGAAAACCGTAATTCTAGAACCATAAAAAACTGCTATATCACTGCTAGAAATTCGTTTAAAAACAGAGAAGTAAAAATGTTTTTATACCCTTGCAGAGGGTATTATAATTTTGACCAGATGTTTGCAACGCAGTGAAGGAGGCATCTCCGACCCCATAAAGTATATATATTCTTGATCAGCATCATGCCATGTCCGTCTGTCTGTCTGTCGTCTGTCTGTCTGTCGTCTGTCTGTCTGTCTGTCCGTCTGTCGGTTTCTACGCGAACTAGTCTCTCAGTTTTTGAGCTATAGAGCTGAATTTTTCAGCATAGTCTTATTTCTTTAGCACGCAGTATATATGTATGTCGGAACGGCCGAAATCGGCCTATAGCTGCCATAGGAATGATGGCGAAATTAATGTAAAAAAATTGTTAACTTCTCTGTTTTTCAACGTATTTCTATAAATTTTGAGATATAGCAGTTTTTTATGGTTCTAGAATTACGATTTTAATTTCATTAAGATCGGAAAACTACATCATATAGCTGCCATAGAAACGATCGGTCGATTTGTATGAAAATGTAAAATCATGTAAAATGTAAAATTTTATAGCTATGTATAAATGTTATAAATGTTATAAATTTACATTTCATTGTTATTTGTATACCCTTGCGAATGATTATAACAGCAGATTTTAACTTTCATGCGAAATCGGACTTCTATATAATATATAGAATGTAAAAACATGTAAAATTATACATGTAAAATGTAAAATTAACAAAATTCTATATTTTTTCAACATTACTAAAATGGTTCGATTTTCAATGATCCAATTGCAGACTGCAAGGGTATACCAACTTCGGTTTACCGAAGTTAGCTTTCTTTCTCGTTTTACATTAATTTCGCCATCATTCCTATGGCAGCTATAGGATATAGTAGTCCGATTTCGGCCGTTCCGACATATATACTGCGTGCTAAAGAAATAAGACTATGCTGAAAATTTCAGCTCGATAGCTCAAAAACTTAGAGACTAGTTCGCGTAGAAACCGACAGACGGACAGACAGACGGACAGACAGACAGACGGACAGACAGACGGACAGACAGACGGTGATGCTGATCAAGAATATATATACTTTATGGGGTCGGAGATGCCTCCTTCACTGCGTTGCAAATATCATGGCAAAATTATAATACCCTCTGCAAGGGTATAAAAAAATTTGTTCACACATGAACATGTGTACTCGTATATGTATTTAGAAATGCACCCAGCAGTACCAGTTGTCATCAATAGACCGTTGTCATCAACGATTCATCAACGCGCCGACTTCGGCTTCGGCTGAGCCGACGCTCTTGTTCAATCGTGTCAAAACCGACTCTCTCGGTCTCAATTCTCTCTCGCTCAATTTTTCTCTTCAAGAATTATGTTGATGAATCATCGATGAAATGTTGATGCAATGTTGATGAAATGTTGATGAAATTGTTGATGAATCATCGATGAAATGTTGATGAAAGGATGATGAATCATCGTTGAATCATTGATGAATTTGTCACTGATGACAGCCTAGGACATGCCCATGTTAATTTCATCAACAGTTTGTATGGAATTTCATCGATGATCCATCAACAGCTATGAAGTTTTTTTGATGAATCGTTGATGCAACGTTGATGACAAGTACTGCAGGGTATGTACAAATGTATGCAGCTGTGATCTGCTCAAGCGCATCTGCGCATATCTCTAAACATAACACAAATGTGTGCACTTAAGAAATAGAGACTTGTAATCTGAACCCCTCCGTGGGATCTCAGAAGATAAGACAAACAGATTTGCGGCCTCTGCGTAGGTCATAGATAAAAGTAAAATTAGAATCCAATCGCCTATATAAAGCGGAGATCGTTTTAAATAAAATCAGTTTCTTACAAAAACTCACATATATGTCTTATTATTTGGGACCGCTTTACAAATTTTACTTTCTCTGTTTTTAATCGTATTTTTATAAATTTCGAGATATAGCGGCTTTTTACGGTTTTAGAATTACGTTTTTAATTTCTTTAAGATCAGACAACTATATCATATAGCTGCCATAGAAGCGATCGGTCGATTTATATGAAAATGTAAAATATGTAGAATTTTACATATATAAAATGTAAAATTTGCAAAATCCGATATTTTTCAACATTATCAAAATAAATATATTTTTAATAATTCAATTGCACCCTGCAAGGGTTTACAAACTTCGGCTTCCCGAAGTTAGCTTTCTTTCTTGTTTTTATACCCGGTACCCATAGGGTACAAGGGTATTATAAGTTAGTGCCAACCGAGAATGTATGTAACAGGCAGAAGGAGGCATCTCCGACCCCATAAAGTATATATATTCTTGATCAGCATCACCAGCCGAGTCGATTTAGCCATGTCCGTCTGTCCGTCTGTCCGTCCGTGTGAAACAACAGATCTCAGAGACTATAAGAGCTAGAGTTACCAAATTTGTTGACAACATTGGAATCTGTTGCACGCAGATCAAGTTTGTTTTTAAATTTGGCCACGCCCACTTCCGCCCTCAAAAATCATAAAAAATGTTAAATAAGCTATACTCGTTATTTTCGTTATTATTTCGGGTCGTTGATGCAACGTTGATGACAAGTACTGCAGGGTATGTACAAATGTATGCAGCTGTGATCTGCTCAAGCGCATCTGCGCATATCTCTAAACATAACACAAATGTGTGCACTTAAGAAATAGAGACTTGTAATCTGAACCCCTCCGTGGGATCTCAGAAGATAAGACAAACAGATTTCCGCCCTCAAAAATCATAAAAAATGTAAAATAAGCTATACTCGTTATTTTCGGGTTAAAGTTAATAGATAAAATAAATTAACGTTAAATAACGGAAGTTTTCTGAAAATTTCACTAAAATCGGTTGATAAACATGCGAGATATTAGCAATAAGGTTAGAATTTTAACACACTCCCGTAAGGCACTGCTCTTGCTGTTGCAAGCTGTAGCCGACAGGTGGTGCATTCGAGCCTTGGTCGCGCGATATAATGGCGCCAACTGCAGAAGAAATGGCTAAATGTATCATTCATATTTAAATATGACATTAAATTGTTTAGGTCGGGAGCTAATTCGAGAGGCGATTTATTTTAAGAAGTATCGAAGTAGAGTATGATAATGTATGTACAATTTTAAATTGCCTTTAAGTGTAAAGCACAGTCGAGCACTCTCGACTGTAGCTTTCTTACTTGTTTTTTTTCCACTTTTTCAAGTTTGTCGAGCTATAGCACACAAAGTACTTATCCAATATACATAAAGTGTTTTAAAATCGAAAGGTTAGTTCATTACCTGTAAAAAACCTAAAACTCGACCTATGAAATGATAAACGTAAAATGAACAGTTTTTTTTTTTTGTGTACAACTTTTCAAAAACCTTTACAAAAATACGTATCCATAGAAAAACAAGTAAGAAAGCTACAGTCGACTGTGCTCGACTGTGAGATACCCGGTACCTAAACGTTTGCGCTTCACACTAAAAGGCAAATTAACATTTTACATACATACATTGTACATACATACATTGGCGCCATTATATCGCACGGCCAAGGCTCGAATGCGCCACCTGTCGGCTACAGCTTGCAACAGCAGTGCCTTAGGGCGGTGTGTTAAAATTCAAACCTTATTGCTAATATCTCCCATGTTTATCATCCGATTTTATTGAAGTTTTCAGGAAACGTCCGTCTCTATTTTATTCATTTATTGTATCTATTAACTTTAACCCGAAAATAACTAGTATACCTTATTTTACGTTTTTTATGATTTTTGAGGCGGAAGTGGGCGTGGCCAAATTTAAAAACAAACTTGATCTGCGTGCAACAGATTCCAATGTTGTCAACAAATTTGGTAACTCTAGCTCTTATAGTCTCTGAGATCTCTTGTTTCACACGGACAGACAGACGGACATGGCTAAATCGACTCGGCTGGTGACGCTGATCAAGAATATATATACTTTATAGGGTCGGAGATTTCTCCTTCTGCCTGTTACGTACATTCTCGGTTGGCACTAACTTATAATACCCTTATACCCTATGGGTACCGGGTATAAAAACTGCAAGACACTATAGTCGGTGAAACATCTGACGTAGTCAAAGCTAAAATGGCGAAAACAAACCAGAAAGGCAAAACAGCCGAGATATTTACAACAGAAATAGACAACTTACGAAAGCTCCTTGAAGCTTCGTACATTGACGAGGCCCTATCAGCCGAACACGCTGACAAATTCAGCACAAAGGAAGCCATCACCACAATGGTTAAAAATTGTGAGCATGGCCGCCTAAAAACAATTTTAGAAGCAGGCAACTTCTCATCTATGAATGAAGCCGTCACTAAGTACATAGAATGCAGTACTGAAATGACAGGCAACGCCAACTCAATATTGTACACACAAAGAAGAAACAACTATCGCGGTAACAATTTCAGAAATAATTATCGCTTTAGAGGTTATAACCGAGGTAACTATCAGAATAACGGATATTACTAAAATAATGGCTATAACAAAAATAACGGATATAACCGAAACTATAATAATCAGACCAACAATAATTATAGAGGAAACAACCGTGGTGGAAACAATAATAACACCAATAATAACAACAACAATAACAATACAAATACAAACAGACAAAGCAATAATAATGTCCGACAGGTACAAACCACGTCGGAAACCAATAAAGACCGTTAAGATACAAAACCTAGTAAAGAATACGGTTAACACTATCAACCTTAACTTAAATCTTTTTGTTTCCCTTAAAAATGAACACACAAATAAATTATATACATTATTCGTTGATAAAGGTGCATACATCTCTTTAATAAAAGAAACTTCATAAAAATATTTATAAAAATATTACCCAAATATCAGGTGTTGGTGAAGGAACAACCAATTCAAAAGGATTAGTATCAATAGAACTTATTTCCAGCAACTATGCTATAGCGCATAATTTGCATATATTAGCATCAAATTTTCCTATT
The DNA here is from genome assembly GCA_018153105.1 of Drosophila rufa. NCBI lineage: Eukaryota > Metazoa > Arthropoda > Insecta > Diptera > Drosophilidae > Drosophila > Drosophila rufa. The sequence continues at coordinate 3,419,717 of JAECXS010000135.1, forward strand.
CCATGTGATGGAATTATAGGCATAGATTTTATGAAAAAATATTATAGTCAAACAGATTTAAAATCAGAAAATGATTGGCTCATACTGAGACCAGATAACCTCTATAATCCAATTAATATTCCAATAAACCATACATTCGAAAATAATTTGACAATTCTACCAGCAAGATCTGAAGTCGTCCGATAAATTGCTATAAATTCAGCAACCAGGTATATATTAATACCAAACCAAGAAATCCAAAATGGAGTATTTATTGGAAATTCCATTGCAGATTCTGAAAACGCTTTTGTCCGAATTTTTAATACAACAAATAAAACTGCAATCATTCAACTAAATACACTAAAAGTTGAACCATTTGTTGATTACGACATAATTAAATCTAAAAAAATTTCCGCCTCACTGCAAAGAAATACTTAAAGAATTATGCACCAAATACACAGAATAGAAGCCGAATCGATATCAACAAATAATTTTTACAAACAAAAAAATAAGGATGAAAGATGATCAACCAGTTTATATTAAAAACTATAGAATTCCTCACAGTCAAAAAAAAGAAGTAGACAAACAAGTCGACAAATTAATTAAAGATAAAATCATAGAACCTTCAGTCTCAGAATATAACAGTCCATTATTAGTCCAAATGTACCCAAAAAATCACTACCCAATTCATCTGATAAAAGATGGCGTTTAGTAATTGACTACCGCCAAACTAATAAGAAAATCCTATCCGATAAATTCCCATTACCAAGAATAGACGATATTCTCGGTCAACTAGGCAGACAAAATACTTTTCATGCTTCGATTTGATGTCAGGATTTCATTAAATAGAACTCGAAGAAAACTCTCGAAATATAACGTAATTTTCCAAGAGCAATGTCTCTTATCGTTTCACGCGATTACCTTATGGCTTAAAAATAGAGCCAAATTCCTTGCAAAGAATGATGACAATGGCATTTTCAGGTATCGAACCTTCACAGGCATTTCTATATATGGATGACCTAATTGTCATCGGTTGTTCAGAAAAGCATATGATTAAAAACCTTACAAACGTTTTTGATTTATGCAGGAAACATAACCTTAAATTGCACCCAGAAAAGTGATCTTTTTTCAGACACGAAGTAACCTTCATTGGACACAAGTGTACTGACAAAGGTATTCTACCAGACAACAAGAAATATGATGTCATAGAAAAATACCCAGTCCCAGCGGACGCAGATAGCGCTAGAAGATTCGTTGCATTCTGCAATTATTACCAAAGATTCATTCAACATTTTTACGATTTTTCACGACATATAACGCGATTATGCAAAAAGAATGTAAAATTCGTTTGACAGATCAATGTCAAAAAGCCTTGGAGTACCTAAAAATACAACTGATGAAACCAACATTATAACAGTATCCCGATTTTAATAAAGAATTTGCATAACAACGGATGCAAGTAAACAAGCATGCGGAGCCGTTCTAACACAAGAACATAATGGAACGCATCTACCAGTAGCATACGCATCACGTTCATTCACAAAGGGAGAAAGTAATAAAAACACGACAGAGCAAGAACTAGCAGCTATACATTGGGCAATTAAACACTTTAGACCATATATCTACGGAAAACACTTCACAGTAAAAACAGACCACAGACCACTAACATATCTATTTTCAATGACTAACCAAAGTTCAAAATTAACCAGAATGAGACTTGACTTAGAGGAATCCGATTTTAGTGTTGAATATCTTAAGATAAAGGACAACCATATGGCTGACGCACTATTTCGAATAACAATCCAAGACTTAAAAAATATCCAAAAGGATAAAAAGATTCTGAAAGTCACTACCAGAAATCAAAGTAGACAAAAATCATGCGCAGGTAAAGAAAAAAAAACTTGCCTAAGCAATCTATAGAGAAAGCGTCAAAGCCCAACGTATATGAAGTCATTAAAAATGATGAAGTACGTAAAGTAGTGACCTTGCATGTAAATAATAATTCGTGTTTATTTAAACACGGAATGAAAATTACAGCAAGATATGATGTTAGCGATTTGTATACTAATGGAACCATTATTTTATGTCAATTCTTTCGAAGGCTTGAAAAGTAGGCCGGTATTAACAAAATCAGCCAACTCATAGTGGATTCGTGGAAAAATATCTTTGAACATGTTTCAATTGATAATTTTGACGAGAAAGAAAGCTAAATTCGGTAAATCGAAGTTGGTATACCCTTGCAGTCTGCAATTGGATCATTGAAAATCGAACAATTTTAGTAATGTTGAAAAAAGATCGAATTTTGTAAATTTTACATTTTACATATAGAATTTTACATTTTCATTTAAATCGACCGAACGCTTCTATGGCAGTTATATGATACAGTTGTCCGATCTTAAATAAATGAAAACCGTAATTCTATAACCATAAAAAAACGGCTATACCTCAAAATGTATAGAAATACGTTTAAAAACAAAGAAGTTAAAACTTTTTTTACATTAATTTCGCCATCTTTCCTATTGCAGCTATAGGATATAGTAGTCCGATTTCGGCCGTTCCGACATATATAGTATACTTCGTGCTAAAGAAGTAAAACTACGCTGAAAATTTCAGCTCGATAGCTCAAAAACTGAGAGACTAGTTTCCGTAGAAACCGACAGACAGACAGACATACGGACATGGCTAGATCGACTTCGCTGGTGATGCTGAGCAAGAATATATATATATGATAGTAAAATTATAATACGCTCTGCAAGGGTATACAAATATGGGCAATAGAAATTTGAAATCATTGAGAGTAGCGCTACTCAACCCTACTCAACTCTACATTCCATGATGATCCAATACAAGGAGGTCATACAGGCATTACAATAACCTTGGCCACGGTCCAGAGGCACTATTACTGGAAAAATATGTCTAAAGACATGAAAAAGTACATAAGAAAATGTCCTAAATGCCAAAAGTCTAAAACGACTAAACACACTAAGACCCCATTAACCATAACCGAAACTCCACAAAGAGCTTTCGATAGGGTAATTGTGGATACAATTGGTCCACTACCAAAATCGAACAGTGGCAACGAATACGCAGTAACACTCATATGCGATTTGACTAAATATTTAGTAGCCATACCAATAACAAATAAAAATGCAAAAACAGTAGCTAAAGCTATTTTGGAAGAATTTATTCTGAAGTACGGTCCAATGAAGACGTTCATTACAGACATGGGAACAGAATATAAAAACTCAATAGATACAGACTTGTGAAAGTATTTAAAAATTGACAATATAACATCTACTGCACACCACCACCAAACAGTCGAAAGAAGCCATAGAACCTTTAATGAATTCATTCGATCCTACATTTCAGTAGATAAAACTGATTGGGACGTATGGCTCTAATATTTCCTTTTCTGTTTCAATACGACAACCTCTATGGCACATAATTATTGTCCATATGAGCTAGTTTTCGGTAAGGCATCAAACTTACCAATACAATTTAATAAGATAGATAGAATAGAACCACTCTACAATGCAGATGACTAAGCTAAGGAATCTAAATATAGATTAGAAATAGCTTAAAAAAGAGCTAGAATAATAATGAATAGAATAGAATAATGAAGACAATAAGACTAAAAAAAAGGAATTATTTGATAGGAAATCTAGAGATATTCATCTCAACATAGGAGACCTAGTTTTGCATAAAAACGAAACTGGACACAAGTTAGATTTCAAATATACTGGGCCCTACACTGCGGAAGACATCGGAGAAAGAGATAACATCATAATCTCTGATGATAGAAATAAAAAACAAACAGTTCAGAAGGAAAGGTTCAAGAATTTTCATTCATAATTTGTAACTAAATAAATAGCAATGGTCTGATCAACCAAATAAAAAAAAAATATTAATAAAAAAAAAGTAACCAATTAACTTAAACGTTTTTCGATTTTCCAATTTTTTTATATTTTACACTAACTTTAAACATAAGAATATAAAATAATTTCATTTGATTACGTTATTTTTCAAAAGGATGGAGATGTAGTATGTACACGAATAACCAATACACACTGTACCAAGAGTACTTAAGAATACACTCTGTAACATTTTGTTGCAATGTTTACGTAAACACAAGGCATGGTAAAACCTTGACCAAGGCTGGATTTTCATTGAAAGTAACGAAGTGTTCCTTTCTTAAAACTAGGGTGAAATATCTGGGATTTTAAGTGAGCAATGGACAAGTTCGCCCTAATCCACGCAAAATTCAGGTGTTGACAGAACTGCCACCCCCAAAAACAGTAACGCAATTAAGACATATTATAGGGCTAGCTTCTTACTTTCGGCAGCTTGTGCCAAACCCTTGTATTCGCTTACCTCAAAGGAAAACTCCGATTTCATGTTTTATGTTATCTGTTTTAACCCAGAAGCCGGTGCTAAAAATATTCGACCCGAAACACTCGTTAGAACTGCACACAAATGACATCTCAATCGGCTATGGGGGAATATTGCTACATAGAATGGATAAGAAGCCTCGTGTTGTCAAATATTTTAGTAAATGCACATCACCTGCTGAGTCGAAATACTACTCCTACGAACTTGTGACATTGGCAGTCGTCAATGACATTCAACATTTTCGTCATTATTTACAGGGGCGAAAGTTTGTAGTATTTACTGATTGCAACTCGCTAAAAGCTAGTCTTTCAAAATTGGACTTATAACAATTGTTTGCCTCTATTCTCTAGGGCATTTAGATGGGCAGTGATTAATCACGTCCACGAATCTATAATGCATTTAGGTTGGGAGAAAACATTAGATAGTCTTTGGATTTTATTGGTTCGAAAATATGTCGAAATACGTTCGTAAGTTTTTCGAATATTGCATAAACTAGCTTAGCCACCAGTTGGAAAATCGCAGGTTGAATTACATCCGATTCCTAAGGTAGAAATTCCGCGGCATACTGTACATATTGACATAACGGGAAAGATGAGTGGGATGAACGATTTAAAGGAGTACGTTATAGTTTTAGTGGATGCATTTACAAAATATGTTTATTTTCATCATACCTCAAAAATGGACACTTATAGTTCTATCAAAACCGTTAAAGCCGTCGTGTGTTTGTTCGGAGTGCCTACTCGCATTATAGCGGATCAGGGCCGTAACATTGCAAGCTCAGGATACCGTGAATTTTGTGCTTCCCAAAAAATTGAGCTACAGTTGATTGCTACATGTGCGAGTAGAGCAAACGGCCAGGTAGAACGTATAATGAGCACGCTTAAGAGTATGTTGACCGCCGCACAGTAGCGCCTCTCGAACAAAAGCCGTTGCTAAAATCAAAAAAGTCGTAGTCGCAAAAACTATTTAAACCATACTTATTCGACAGGAAATTTCCCATCGATTCAGAATTTCCAATAAAATCAATTTAAAGATTTTTTTTGTAGAAGATATGAGCCTTCAAAGTCGAACTTTGTTTCCATTTTTGCATCATACAAAAAAAAGGGGAAATTTGTTGACTTTCAGGTAATATTACACAAAAAATAGATTACCTAATAATAAACCTACCTCATGATTTTTACTTTAAATAACATATACATTCATAAACTGTAAACTGACCTGAAAAAAAAACAGAATTGGGTTTGGGCTTGTACAGGTAAATCGCTACCTGCCAGGGGTCAATTTTTTCACTTTTTTCTGGCTAAAGTAGTCTATATCTTTTTTGGCCCGGCTCGGCTCTCATACACACTACATACAAAACCTTCGTTGATCTTTTCTGGACCAGAATCAACTTACATCTGCTGCAGCACGCTGCAGCTGCGGAAATGCAATGCAATAAACTAAAACAACTCAGGGTAAAATATACCAAAATACCGATTCAACTTAATACATACCAAAAAATATACTAGCTGTAGCGCAAGCGGGTTAATCGCTTCAAACCCGCTCGCGCTATACTTTGAAATTGTTTGTTTCGTTTGTTTTGTATAACAAAACGTACCTATAAAATAGGTGTTTATGAAATTTGGTGTTTTTTATATTTATACCTGATAGTAGCTAAATTATACTTCCAAAGGAAACAATTAATTACTTTTTAAAGAAAACAGGTAGACGCTGAAATCACTTTTGTAGCTGACAAAATAGTTGTGGGTTATCCCAGGTAGGCAATACCTTACCTAAAAACTGCATAACATGAATTTAGGGCATATTTACAAAAAATCATAGGTATAAAAGGTGTCTGGTTTAACTCTTTAATTGACCCAAAACCCAAAGGGTACCTAACAGGTAATAAATCGGACTATACATTGCGCAATTTTAATATGCCCAGCATTAGTCTATCAGTGAAAGTTGACAAGACAGAATGGCAAAGATCAATCGCGGAAAACTGTTCGAAATCTTTCGGAACGCCCCAACCTATGGTGATTTCGAAGAAGACTGTTTTAGAGAGCTTGAACTTTGGTTTGGAGATTTAAGAAACAACTATGGAGTGGAAAACAACATTCGCTTACTGTACAAGAACTTCAGGAAAAAGTGGGGAGAAGTGTATCGAAGCCATTCACGTTTTTTAGCCAAATATGAGGACTGGCTTCTGGGGGATCTCAACTTGCAAGCCACGGAAGAAGATCATGATGATGAACCCAGCACATCTACCGGTAGAGGAAGACCATCGAAAGCAATACAGGATTGCTCGGATTTCACAAGAAGAAAGAAGCTTTCTGAGGTGACCAACATCATGACCACTGGAAATTTGTCGGAAGCATTGGCTACTAAATATATAAAGGATCATCAACTGACTAAATCATCCATAACCAAATCGGTTGCTATAGCAAGCCCTTGTCGGCTCAATAGGATTCGGAAAAGCATTCCCACTCCATTAAACGCTAGCATAATGGAACTAACTGAAGAAGAAGCCCTGGCCTTATTTATGGACTTATAATTATCCAAGGAGAATTATGAAATATTACGAACGTGTTTAATGCAACATGGGGCGGATATATTACCTGGATATAAACGGATTACGGAGGCAAAAAAATGTCAAGACCAATTAATACAGAGATTACTGAAGTCTCTGTGAAAGCTACTGTGCAGGATCTGATGAATCACACGGCTCAACGTTTATTGAAGAGTCTTCCGGATAATGTGTTGGACAATTTACCAGAGAAGGTGGAATTGGTCAGTAAATGGGGCTGCGATGGATCATCTGGACAAAGCATTTATAAACAAACAATAAGGACAGATGATGAATCAATATCAGACGGGAATTTGTTCATGGCATCAGTGGTTCCTTTGCGGCTTCAATCAGAGGAATCTTTACATTGGAGAAACAATAGGCCTTCATCAGTTCATTATTGCCGTCCAATAATGTTTCAATTCGCCAGAGAATCACCGGAACTCATCAATACAACAGTGCAAAATATTCCAAGAGAAATAGATGCTATTAGACCCATCATTCTGGAGATCAGGGAAGGAAAACATGTTGAATGCAGCTTCGAGTTTCACTTGACCATGGTCGATGGAAAAATAGTGAATGAATTAACCAATACCAAATCGACTTTAACATGTCCAATTTGCAAAACAACTCAAAAGAATTTCGGAAGTTTGGATGATTCTACAACCAAGGAGGCAAACTACAACTACGGAATCTCACCTTTACACGCTCGGATAAGGTGTATGGAATTTTTGTTGAAATTGGCGTATACCCTTCGACAAGACAACGAAGACTGGGATAATAACAATTCGACAAAGGAGGAAAAGGAAAAATTTAGGAAATATCGAATACAGGAAGCGATTTCAAAGCAACTTGGACTCAAAGTGGACTGCCCGAAACCCGGATATGGAAACTCAAACGGTGGAAATACTTCTCGGAGATTTTTCGAAAATTGCATTGTTGCGGCAGAAATCACTGGAATTGACGAGGAAATCATTCAAAGATTGGGTGCGATCTTGAATGTACTCAATTGCAAGGAGAAAATTGATTCGGTGAAATATGGGGAATATGCTTCCATCACAGCTTCGCTTTTGGCTGAGAAGTATCCTCATAAGAAATTGACTCCAACAGTCCACAAAATTCTAGAACATGGTAAAGATATAATTGAATATCAGTCTTTGCCAATTGGAGAACTTTCAGAAGAAGCTCAAGAATCGCTAAATAAATATAAGAAGTATAGATACTGCAACACTTACAAGTCATCCAGACTTAGGCAAAATGAGGACCTCTTCAATATGTTAGCTGCATCATCTGACCCGTTTATTGCATCTCTGCGGCATGTAAAGTCGCGAAAAGATATAGAATGAAGTAATTATAGTCCAGAAATGTTTAAACTATTAGAAATTCCCCTAATATAGGGCCGTTTGTTAGTAAAAAATAGCAAAAATTATAAATTTTTTTTTTTTTTTAATGTTAAATATTTTTTTTAAGTTTTCAAATTATTTTTATTTAAGCAAATACATAAAAATAAAGATCAAAAATTAAATAAAAACTGTTTTTAAAAAATTGTTTTCATTGAATAAAATAGATTTTTTCACTTTGATACCCTATAAAAAGGCGAATGGGTGGGCGTGGCATATTGTCCAATACATATACAATTTTACAACATTTACCTGTAAAATGCCGTTTAAATTATTTGATTATCTTATTTGGTTCAAAAGTTACGATTTTAGCAACGCAAAATGAGAAAAGGCGCTACTGTGCGCCGTCGAAACTAGTCAGAGGTCGTGACAAGACGCCTTAACTGAAGTACAACTGGCAGCGGCCAATCGAGTCACCAAGGTCAGCCCACTAGAAATGCTAATTGGTGGGGAAGCTAGACCTCTTGGCCTGTTGTCAATTGGTAATAAAGAGGATAATTTAGTTCAAAGCGAGTGTTTAAGAAAATAAATTAAATATGGAAGCCACTGCTCGTTACGACAAACGCAGGTTTGATAAGAACAAGGCAAAAATAATAAAGTATAACTAAGGAGACCATGTTTTGCTAAAAAATGAAGAGCGTCACCAAACAAAGCTTGACCCAAAATTTAAAGGTCCTTTTCAAATAGACGATTTATTAGATGGAGATCGATACGTTTTAAAATCACTTACAAGTTAAAGAACGTATAAGTATACGGATGAATTTTTGAGAGAATTGCTAAATAGACAAATATAGTAAGTAATGAAATTAATGAAAAAATAGACGACTTAAATGGATGTGAAGTTATGGATGGCACGGTAGATGCCTCGGATTCAGTTGAGACCACACCATAGCAGATGGCTATGGCGGGGGTCAGTGGAGTCCGCACCATAACAGAACGAATTGTTATGGCGGGGATCGGTATTTGAGTTGATAAAGCTATGTAATTAGATAAGTCTGAATTGGTTATTATGATTAAAATGAGAAGGTAATGAAAAGAATTTATGAAATGTTATCAGAAAACCAATTGGCTTATTTGTCTATATGCCTCAAAATGTTTGTGAAGAAAAACTAATGAAATGTTTGTAAACAATAAATTGTAATAAGAACTGACGTTTGACCTGATTGGTCAGGAAGGCCAACTGTTGTGTTTGGTGTTGTCAAGCAGAATATTCTGGAAGGTGAAAGAGAAAAGGAAATGTCACTGGCTCCGATAGATTTGAAATGTATGTGTGTGAAAAGTCGAATGTGTAACAGAGGTCTGTTCGTAAGGCTCTTGACCCTTGTAAGAGGGAGATGACTAGAGAGGCACATGAATATGACAGGTGCAGAAAATATGAAAGCAGAAAATAAATTCATTTCGAGCAAGCGCACTGGAAACGAGCAGAACTCACTGCTTAATTCGGACTTCAGAAAAGAAGGAAAATGGAACAAAAAGATTTAGCCCCGACTTATATCTATAAGAACCCGTGCTCTACCAAGCAATGAGATTAACAAATCTGAAGACATGTCTCGGTTTTCCCTTAAGCGTATCTGAACACAGCAGTTTGAACAACACCCAAGCAATCATATATTCAAACGACTTACGATGCATTCAGGATGACGAAATACTACGAGAACTCGCAACTCAGAAAGCCACTGTCAACCGGTCTTATAAAAGTTACTTTCGCTACCACATCCCTACCAACATCTTTACAAATAGGCTATGACAGTGTCAAGGTCCCCTTGACTCTAAAATGCCGAAATTGCCACCGACTCGGACACATCACAAAAGCCTGTAAAGGCAAAAAACTCTGCTCGACTGGTCTGCCATAGAACACACTGTCGACAATGAAGAATGCACCAACAACAAATTTTGCATAAATGATGTTAACGATCAACATAATCATAAAACGAGCCCAGTTTTACTCAAGCAATAGAGATTACGGCTATAAAAGTCACTAAAAAGGTAGATTTCAAAGAACCCATAAAAATATACCATTCGCACCATACTCACCAACCCACTGCATTATCAAAGATAGCCGTAATCGACAAATCACCAGAACACAAAGTCAAACCAAACAAAATGCTGAAATCCCAAAAAAACAAAATCCCTGCAAGACCATGAGCGACGCATACATGATGTCAACGACATAATTCGTTCCACAACATATAAGATACCTAACCTGCCAGTAACCGAAAGCGACAACATCGTAGAAATGGAAATCGACCGCATCACTGCTCACACCTCCAAGATCACCAAAAACTCTGTGGCTGAATTTGACCGTAAGCTAAGAAGTCAAAATAAAGATAAATCTGTGATTTCCAAGCCCCTTACAACCAAAAACAAAACAGAAAAATCTTCCATTAACGCTAAAAATTTAATAGCTCAAAGTAGTCAATAGATCTTAAGATTATCTTACTTTCTATTACTATTACTTCAAAGTTGAAGGTTACACCAGATAGTAACTTTCAGCTAAACAACTTAACCCATTCGACCCCAGCGTTGCCTGTGAGCAATTTGAAATGTTTAACGGCTAACGGTAATCGTTTCTTCTGTTATTGTCTGCTCATTCTTCGACATAACGGTGCTATGCAAGCACCACATGCGTGTATACTCATATTGTGATAAAAAAAAATGGAATTTGCGCATCATTTGGCGAAATTGTTTTCAACAGACTAGACGTGCGTCGTGAAAAAAACTGTTGTGAAATTCTGAAGAGTATTTAAAGTGACTGATTACTCATAAAATATATATAAAAAGGCTAAAAGTATACATGAAATATTGTTAATCAATGAATAAGTAAAACTTTGCTAAGATTTAATTTAATTAATTTTCAATAATAACAAGGGCAACTTTGGGCCATTGCAATACACAATATATATACGCTGCCGCCAGAATCCGAAACAACCGGAATTTGCAGCAAGGCCAGCTTCGGATATTTGAAGCGGTGGCGAATGCTGTCTGCTCTCAAGCAGCAATTTTGGCAAAGCTGGTCCAAGGATTACCTTGCCAGACTGCAGCAGCGCAACAAATGGAGCATCGAGGGCCCCGATCTTAAGATTGGGTGCCTTGTTCTCGTCCACGAGGACAATCTGCCGCCACAACGGTGGCTTACAGGGCGCGTGGTGGCAACAACACTCGGCGAGGACGGCAGAGTGCGTGTTGCCGAAATTCGGACGTCTGGAGGCGTCATCAAGCGCGCAATCCACAAACTGGCGTTGCTGCCAATAAGCAGCACAAACGAGGAAGTTAAAGCGCCGGAGCCCTTCAACGGGGCCGGAATGTTGGATCAGTAGCCTTATTTTGTAATTATTAAAAATAGAAAAACATGAATTTAAATATGAAAAGAATTATCTAAAATGTAAACAAAACATAATGGTCATATTCGCCTTTGGGTTTGCACTCAAGCTTATTGCATAGCTGAGTCGCTTACTCTTTTACTGATAAGCACTCAAGCCTAACACAGAGCTAAGTCGCTTACTCTTCTACTGATAAGCTTTGCAACTTCGGAACTCTTGTAATTTTTGGCACTGCTCGTGTGAGCAGGTGAGTCGTTCGTTATCGCTTGAAACCGCTGGCTGCGCCAGCGCAATAAACTGTTTGAATCTTGACTGCTGCGTTGTTTTTGTTCGAGTGGAAATTCCCCAGCTAGGCTGCTTAACGTAGTCGCATTTTTATACCCTTGCAGAGGGTATTATAATTTTGACCAGATGTTTGCAACGCAGTGAAGGAGGCATCTCCGACCCCATAAAGTATATATATTCTTGATCAGCATCACCAGTCGAGTCGATCTAGCCATGTCCGTCTGTCTGTCCGTCTGTCTGTCCGTCTGTCCGTCTGTCGGTTTCTACGCGAACTAGTCTCTCAGTTTTTGAGCTATCGGGCTGAAATTTCCAGCATAGTCTTATTTCTTTAGCACGCAGTATATATGTCGGAATGACCGAAATCGGACTACTATATCCTATAGCTGCCATAGGAATGATGGCGAAATTAATGTAAAAAAAAATTTAACTTCTCTGTTTTTCAACGTATTTCTATAAATTTTCAGACATAGCAGTTTTTTATGGTTCTAGAATTACGGTTTTAATTTCATTAAGATCGGACCACTATATCATATAGCTGCCATAGAAGCGATCGGTCAATTTATATGAAAATGTAAAATTCTACATGTAAAATGTAAAATTTACAAAATTCTATATTTTTTCAACATTACTAAAATGGTTCGATTTTCAATGATCCAATTGCAGACTGCAAGGGTATACCAACTTCGGTTTACCGAAGTTAGCTTTCTTTCTCGTTTATAATAGTTTTTCCGTGAAAAACCTCATGGAGTTTAACATGTTTATCATCCGATTTTACTGAAATTTTCAGAAAACGTCCGCTGTTTAACCTTAATTTATTTTATCTATTAACTTAATCCAAAAATAACGAGTATTGCTTATTTTACGTTTTTTATGATTCTTGAGGGCGGAAGTGGGCGTGGCCAAATTTGAAAACAAACTTGATCTGCGTGCAACAGATTCCAATGTTGTCACCAAATTTGGTGACTCTAGCTCTTATAGTCTCTGAGATCTGTTGTTTCACACGGACGGACAGACGGACATTGCTAAATCGACTCGGCTGGTGATGCTGATCAAGAATATATATATATAGCGGAGTCATTCCGTAGTAGTCCACGTCCATGGTGGCCCCATGCTTAAGAAACAGTTATAGGATTTGTAGGGAACTCGACTCCGCACAATTGTGCAGCGCCCATATGGCGATAGGCCGAGGTGCGTTTTTTCGGTTATCGATTTTTTTGTGGGAACAGCGTTCATAACACCAGTTTACAAAAAAAAAAAAAAAATGCTCTAAGCCTGTTGATGCGAAATTGTGGTAGAGTTGAATCCCCAGATCACGAAAATGGGTTTACATTTATAAACCCGGTACCCATAAGGTACAAGGGTATTATAAGTTAGTGCCAACCGAGAATGTATGTAACATCCAGAAGGAGAAATCTCCGACCCTATAAAGTATATATATTCTTGATCAGCGTCACCAGCCGAGTCGATTTAGCAATGTCCGTCTGTCCGTCCGTGTGAAACAACAGATCTCAGAGACTATAAGAGCTAGAGTCACCAAATTTGGTGACAACATTGGAATCTGTTGCACGCAGATCAAGTTTGTTTTCAAATTTGGCCACGCCCACTTCCGCCCTCAAGAATCATAAAAAACGTAAAATAAGCAATACTCGTTATTTTTGGATTAAGTTAATAGATAAAATAAATTAAGGTTAAACAGCGGACGTTTTCTGAAAATTTCAGTAAAATCGGATGATAAACATGTTAAACTCCATGAGGTTTTTCACGGAAAAACTATTATAAAAAATGCGACTACGTTAAGCAGCCTAGCTGGGGAATTTCCACTCGAACAAAAACAACGCAGCAGTCAAGATTCAATCAGTTTATTGCGCTGGCGCAGCCTGCGGTTTCAAGCGATAACGAACGACTCACCTGCTCACACGAGCAGTGCCAAAAATTACAAGAGTTCCGAAGTTGCAAAGCTTATCAGTAGAAGAGTAAGCGACTTAGCTCTGTGTTAGGCTTGAGTGCTTATCAGTAAAAGAGTAAGCGACTCAGCTATGCAATAAGCTTGAGTGCAAACCCAAAGGCGAATATGACCATTATGTTTTGTTTACATTTTAGATAATTCTTTTCATATTTAAATTCATGTTTTTCTATTTTTAATAATTACAAAATAAGGCTACTGATCCAACATTCCGGCCCCGTTGAAGGGCTCCGGCGCTTTAACTTCCTCGTTTGTGCTGCTTATTGGCAGCAACGCCAGTTTGTGGATTGCGCGCTTGATGACGCCTCCAGACGTCCGAATTTCGGCAACACGCACTCTGCCGTCCTCGCCGAGTGTTGTTGCCACCACGCGCCCTGTAAGCCACCGTTGTGGCGGCAGATTGTCCTCGTGGACGAGAACAAGGCACCCAATCTTAAGATCGGGGCCCTCGATGCTCCATTTGTTGCGCTGCTGCAGGCTGGCAAGGTAATCCTTGGACCAGCTTTGCCAAAATTGCTGCTTGAGAGCAGACAGCATTCGCCACCGCTTCAAATATCCGAAGCTGGCCTTGCTGCAAATTCCGTTTGTTTCGGATTCTGGCGGCAGCGTAAGAAGAGGCTGACCGATCAGCAAATGTCCTGGTGTGAGAGCCTCTCCATCGTTGGGGTCGTTGCCAGGGGATGCAATCGGACGGGAATTGAGCAGCGCTTCTACCTCCACCAGGTGGGTGCTCAACTCGTCTGCTGTAAGCCTGGCGTTGCCGACCCCTCGCAGCAAGCGATGCTTGGCTGCCTTGACGGCTGCCTCCCATAGTCCGCCGAAGTGTGGTGACCTCGGTGGGATGAAGGACCACTCGACGCCCCTCTGAGCCGCGTACGTCGTCAGTTGATCCTGATTCCGGTGAAACGCTACGTGCAGCTCTTCGAGAACCTTGCTCGCTCCCACGAAATTGGTGGCGTTGTCGCTGTAAACCTTCTCCGGAAGACCTCTCCGTCCGACGAACCTTTTGAAAACAGATAAAAAACTGTCAGTAGATAGATCGACAACGAGCTCAAGATGAACAGCTTTTGACGAAAAACAAACGAAGACAGCCACATAAGTCTTAATGGGGGGTTTCCCACGGATCTTCAGCGAGACATAAAATGGGCCGCAGAAGTCCACCCCACAAATCAAAAAGGGTCGAGCTTTCCTAACCCGATCGGCGGGCAAATTGCCCATTATCTGACCAAGTAGCTTGGGCTTATAACGGAAACAGTGGACGCAGTCACGGACAATCCTTGTACACGCCTCTCGCGCGTTGATAAGCCAAATCTGCTGCCTCAAGAGTGATACCATCACTTTGGCGCCTGCATGATAATAATTCCGATGCAAATTGCGAAGAAAGAGGGTAACAAATTGTGACTTTTGAGACAGCAATAATGGAAATTTGGCATCATAACGAATAGGCGCATTACCCAACCTCCCTCCAACACGAATTAATCGAAAGGTCATACCATCAAGCTCGCTTGTGTGTATTGTGACGCCCCGTTCCGAGCGCACAATACATATTTCCAAATTATATATATTATATTTTAGCTTAAGTTTCTCTCAGTGTAGCCAGGGCAGCGCAACGACAGAGCGGAGCAAAGAACAGCGAGAAGAGAGAGGAGCATAGCCGAGCATACGACCAACGGAGATAGCTCCGGAGGCTGCGCAGCGAGAGCAAGCTTTCGCACCGCTAGATAAGAAAAGGGGCGATCGGCTGCATCGCTGCATTGGCGAGCACAAGAGGCCACAAGGGAAAGCCGAGCGGCGTGCACACGTACTCCCACACCTGGGCACCGACATATGAAGGGCGACCCGAACGAGCTGGAGCGGGAGAGTCGTAAAACCCTTCGGCGATCGGGATTGGCCAATTGCACCGAGCCGGAGAGCGGGTATGCAGACGAAGCGAGGTTCAAGGCGAGTTTTTGCGATCTGAGCCGGCTTAGCGGAGGCTGGGCGCCGGAGTCGCGGGCAGTCAAGTTTCGGACCGGGAAAGAGGAGTTACGCGTGCGTCCCGCTGGAGTCCGCAAATTCAACACGTGTCCCCGCCATCGCTCACAAGTGCTCCGCGCCGCCGCTTAGTGCCACGCCCACGTCCGGTACCTCGGTGCATAGTTGCGAGTATCACCCCGCTCGAAAGTGCTCCGCTGCGACGCCGAGTTCCTCGTTGCCGTGCGCCCTTGTCCGCGTCACCGCCAAGTGCCACGCCCCACCACGTGCCCCGCCCATCGCGAAGAGTCTAGCCAGCCACGCCCGCCGACTCAAGAGCCTACCAAGTGCCCAGCCAACGCCGGGAACCCTATCCAGCCCGCTCTGCCGCCGCTGTTCTGTGCTGAGTGAGTAGAAGATTGTTTGGGAGTGCGGTTAGGTAGGGATAACCACGCTCGCTAGAGCATCCGACAGAAATAAAACTGAAGTACTAGCATCTAAACTCAAATCTTGTCTCTACACTGGGAACCATTTTCAGCCTGTGCATAGCCCGACCCGGCCCTGTAGTGAAGCTTACAACTGCGGTCTTAACCCTTGTTTGCGTTTGCGCCGGGCTCTGGGCTCTCTCTTTTTTCCCGTAGTACATGCTTACAACTGTGGTTTTAACCCTTGTTTGCGTTCTGCTCTGGGCTTTCTCTTAGTTTCCCCGCGCGTAGCCAGATCCGGCCCCGTAGTACATGCTTACAACTGCGGTCTTAACCCTTGTTTGCGTTTGCTCTGGGCTTTCTCTTAGCCAGATCCGGCCCCGAAGCATGCTTACAACTGCGGTCTTAACCCTTGTTTGCGTTTGCTCTGGGCTCTCTCTTTTCTCACCCGCGCGTAGCCAGCTCCGGCCCATTAGTAGAAGCTTACAACTGCGGTCTTAACCCTTGTCTGCTTTTGCTCTGGGCTCTCTCTCTCTTTTCCACCCGCGCATAGCCCGATCCGGCCCCGTAGTACATGCTTACAACTGCGGTTTTAACCCTTGTTTGCGTTTGCTCTGGGCTTTTCTTAGTTTACCCGCGCATAGCCCGATCCGGCCCTGTAGTACACGCTTACAACTGTGGTTTAACCCTTTTTTGCGTTGGCTCTGGGCACGCTCTCTCGTTTCCACCCGCGCGTAGCCAGATCCGCCCCGTAGTACATGCTTACAACTGTGGTTTAACCCTTGTTTGCGTTTGCTCTGGGCTCTCCTCGCTTTGCACCCACGCGTAGCCTGATCCGGCACGTGTGTATTTTCTTGGGGTTTTCCTTAGCCACGCCTACTAGCAGCCACCCAGGATCGCTCACTCGACCTAAGCTGGGATCAGGGAAGCCAACTTTCGCTCTGATCCTGTCCCACCCCCAAATCGGTCCCAAATCAATAAATTTTCTGTAAAAGAACCCTGGCCAGACTGAGACATATCCCAGCCCAGGACACTACCTTACAGATGGCGCCCGAACAGGGACCTGAGGGGAATTAAGGACATCAAGGACACTCCATCTTCTGTGACTTAAAACGTCACCATAGCCCCAAGTCGTTGAGCGAATATTTTAACACAGACCAAGACATTTATCGCCTTACCCTAGCCGCGCCCTGAGTTAACTTTAATCTTCGAATCCTACGCAGTCGCCGCTAGTTTTCCTCCTGAAATATCCTGCGGGCCATTGCACCATTGACTCACGGACTCATTGAAGAGCATCCATTACAACAATGGGAGTGCAGTGGATTTATTACCTCCGCAAAGCCGAACTAGAGGACATCCTCACCGAGTTTGGATTGGACACTGAAGGCACCGTGGACGAAATGCGGAAACGGTTGGGCCAGTATGCCAGTCAACCGGAGCTGCCTAAAGACCGTGCGTTGCGCCTAGCCGAGCTGGAGCTAACGCACCATAATCGATCCCGAGATGCGTCCCCAAACCCAGCCAACGACCCTGACTCTGTACGACCGCAAAGGCGGGCCAGCCCTGACCCCACGTCACTTCGCCTGCGAGTCCCCACGACCACTCCGGGCTCTTCCTCGAGTAGACAGCAGGACACTTCGCAGCCCTCCGGCCTCCTGCGAGCCGAAGGTGACAGAGCACTCCAGTTCGGGCTAGCAGACAAGCTTCGAAAATGGGGCATATTTTTTGACGGAGAGAACTCCGATCCACTGTATTTCCTGGAACAACTGGAGGAAAGGGCCGATGCCTACCAGATCGACCTCCAACAGCTTCCCAAGGTTTTGTCCAGCGTGTTGCTCGGTCGCGCTGGGGACTGGTTCCGGGTCAGCCGTCTTCAAGGGGCGACTTGGGAAGAATTTAGGGACGACTTCCTCGACTTCTTTTTACCCCCCCAGTATTTCCAGCGCTTGGAGGACGAAATCCGCACCAGGCAACAGCGACCAGGAGAAAACTTTAAGGACTTCGCCCTCAGCCTGCGGTTGATGATGCGTCGCGCCCATTACGATACCGCCCAAGAACTGAATCGTATTTATGAAAACCTCCTACCCGATTATCAACTTTTCACTCGTCGACACGAGTTTACTACCTTGGCACAATTGACTCGCCTGGTGACGACTTTCGAAGTCACCCGTGATCGTGACCAAACCCGATACTCCCAGGCCCGGGCCACGCTGAGGCCACCTATAACCACCACCGTGCCGGCATCAACCCGCAACAATCCTCGCCCGGAGAGACCAAGAGACTCCACCGCGCTGGTGCCCATATCAACGGAAATCGCCAGCCGCCAAGTTGCAGATGAGTCGCGGATCGATGTTCGGGGTGCCTGCCGCAACTGCGGCCAGTCCGGCCATTTTAGTCGAGAATGCCGCAACGAACGCGTCCTGTTCTGCTGGGACTGCGGATTACGTGGAGTCCGGACTATCGACTGCTGTCGAATAGCCGCGCCGGGAAACGGGGAGCGCTTCCGCCCATCCGGGGAACGGACGGAGACAGCGTCAACCCCAACCCGACAGTAGAACCCGCTCTCCGGTGTGAGAGGGGCAGAGTAGTCGCGTCTGTGACCATCGAGGGTCGACCCTTTGCGGCCACCGTCGATACTGGAGCGACTCGGACGTTCATCAGCGAGAAGACCGCTGCGTTGGTTAGAACACAGCAAAATCAACTAGCGGTGAGGACTCGTCTCAGCCTGGCCGACGGGAGCTGTAGGGAGATCACCGAGGCACTCAACGTCACCCTCAGTCTGGGGTCTCAGCAGGTGACCATGCCGGTCTTAGTCCTGCCCTCCACGATTGACGACGTGCTACTAGGGATTGATTTTCTTGCCGGAATTTGCGCTGTCTTAGAAATCGGCCCAGAACGGCTCCAACTGCAACTCGCTTCTACTCTACAAGTTCCCCTGGCTCCGACAGTCATTGCCTCGCTACCTACGGCCCCTGCACCGGCTATGTCGCCGCATTCGGCCCCTTTTGTTCCAGCGTCTCCGTTGCCTCTGCCGCCAAGTACATCCTCTGCCACGTCAGTCCCCTCGACCCACGCTTCGTTCACCACGGGCTCCGCTCCCTTGGAGCCACCGTCGTCCGTAGTACGGAAAACCTCAATCGCACCCACGACTACTAGTCCCACAGCCCAGTCTCCGACGCGATCGCCCACAAGCACCCCAGAGTATCGGGAACCGCATATCGCCCGCCTACCTAGGGATTACCTCCCACCGCCGTGCACACAAGCAGTCGAAAGAAACCCCTTCCGACGACCACGAGAGACACTTAGCCTGGCCGATGTCACAACCCCGTCGGTCGACGAGCATCCCGTCGACGCCAGTCGAGGTGCCGATAGCCACCCACCAACAGACGACCCAGACCCTGAGATGAAGCGCGCCTTGGCCCTCCTGGCCGAGGAACTAGACAAATTCAACGGCCTCTCTGGGGTGTCTAGTATTACTGAGCATGCGATCGTAATGAGAGATGAGCGTCCGATCAAACAACGTTATTTCACCAGGAACCCTGCGATGCAGAAGATCATCGACGATCAAGTGGACGAGTTGCTGCGCGATGGGCGTATCGAACCGTCCAAAAGCCCCCACAGCGCCCCGATCGTGTTGGTTGGCAAGAAAACCGGCGACGTTCGCATGTGCGTAGACTACCGCCAGTTGAACGCCCGTTCTGTCCCGGACGCATACCCGCTCCCGCGAATCAACCATATCCTCGAGAAGTTGCGGAACGCCAGGTATATTTCCACGTTGGATCTGAAGAGTGGCTACTGGCAGATCCCCATGGCGGCTACCAGTCGAGAGTATACCGCTTTTACGGTGCCGGGGCGAGGGTTATTCCATTGGAAGGTCATGCCCTTCGGCCTCCACTCGGCTCCAGCCACGTTCCAGCGCGCGCTAGATGGGGTCATCGGGCCGGAGATGGACCCTCACGCGTTCGCGTACCTTGACGATATTATCGTCGTGAGCAAGACCCTCGACGAGCACGTTCAACACTTGCGCGAGGTACTCAGTCGGCTACGTAACGCGAACCTAAAGCTCAACCGAGACAAGTGCAAGTTCTTCCAGAGAAGTCTCGTGTATCTGGGACACCACATCAGCGAAGAGGGCATCCACACCGACCCCGAGAAGATAGCTGCGATCAAGGAGCTACAGCCACCCTCGACGGTCAAAGAACTCCGAAGGTGCCTCGGGATCGCGTCATGGTACCGAAGGTTTGTTCCAAACTTCACTGGCATCGTCCAGCAACCAGCAACAAGCCTTCGAGGAACTAAAGCGCAGACTTTCGGAAGCGCCCGTCTTGGCCTGCCCGAATTTCATGGAGACATTCACGGTTCAGACAGACGCTAGTGACTTTGGCCTCGGGGCAGTCCTCACTCAACGAATTGACGACAAGGAACGGGTCATCGCATACGCTAGTCGGCGGCTAGCAGCAGCCGAGGAAAATTATTCAACCACTGAGAAAGAGTGCCTAGCAATTGTGTGGGCGGTGCGCAAGTTTCGATGCTACCTTGAAGGCTATCATTTCAACGTAGTCACAGATCATTTGGCACTGAAGTGGCTAAACACCATCGAGAACCCCACCGGCCGGATTGCTCGATGGGCCCTCGAGCTACAGCAGTTCAGGTTCGATGTCCACTATCGTCGGGGAAACCAGAACGTTGTCGCCGATGCACTCTCCCGCCAGCCCCTGGAAAGACTGCAACAAGCCACAGAAGACCAATCGCAATGCCCTTGGATAAGCAAGATGCTTTCTCGGATCGCCAAGGAGCCGGCAAACTATCCCGAATATGTCCAGGAGAACGGACAGCTCTACCGCCGTTGGGGGAACCGGCCGGAGGAGGAAGACTACATTCCCTGGAAGCTATGTGTGCCAAGGACTCTTCGACCCCGCGTCTTGCAGGAATGTCACGACCAACCCGCGGCCGGACACATGGGCATACGAAAGACTGCCAAACGGGTCATGCAGCGGTACTACTGGCCAGGTCTATTCCGGGACGTCATCAAGTACGTCCGCCGGTGCGAACCGTGCCAAAAGTTTAAGGTGAGCCAACTTAAACCCCCTGGGCAGATGCACACGCGGAGCGTCACGGAACCATTCGAGGTGTTATGTGCCGATTTCGTGGGGCCTTTACCTCGCTCCACTCACGGGAACTCCATGCTCTTAGTCTTCTTCGACGCCTTCAGCAAGTGGGTCGAGTTAGTACCCTTGCGCAAGGCTACCACCGCCCACCTGGTCAGATCATTTCGGGAAAGGATACTGGCGCGATTCGGCGTGCCAGCTACCTTTGTCTGCGACAATGGGACGCAGTTCACCAGTCGGGGGTTCAAGGAATTCGGGAGGCGGCTCGGAATGACGATCCAGCACCCAGCCCCGTATTCACCACAGCAGAACCCTACGGAACGAGCCAACCGCACTGTTAAAACCATGATTGCGCAATACGTTGAGGGAAGCCAGAAGATGTGGGACGAAGCTCTGCCGGAAATAAGTCTTGCCATAAATTCCAGCGCATCGGACACAACGGGATTTAGCCCAGCGTACCTGCTCCAAGGACGGGAACCCCGACTGCCCGGGGCGCTCTACAACGAGGTCACGCCGCAAACGGGCCGAGAGCCGGCCAAGCCAACAGACAAGGCCGCCCATTTGCGGGAGGTCTTCAAGGTCACTCGGGAGAATATGCAGCAGGCGAGTATGAACCAGAGCAAACACTATAACCTCCGCCGGCGTGACTGGAGGCCCGCACTGGGAGACCTCGTCCTACTGAAGCAGCATCACCTCTCTAAGGCTGCCGAAGGCTTTGCCGCCAAGTTGGCGCCACGCTACGACGGACCTTTCAAGGTCGTGAAGTTCTTGGCGCAGAATATCATCCGGCTACAGGACCCGAAGACCAAACGCCGACGAACAGCCGGCCTAGCGGACCTCAAGGTTTTCCACGACGATGACGCCGATAGCGACCCCGAAGACGTCGAGGAGGACACTGAAGTCCAGGTTTTGGGTGGGGTATCCAAGTAACTTTAAGTTTAATCCAAACGCCAGTATCTTATGTTAACACCGCACTCCAGGGAACAGCAGCACAGGTAGTTAATCATACGTTTTCCACAGCTTGAGTCGTAATGCGGAGCATGCCGAGGAGGAAACAGCCAACCTGGTCAGCCCGTTCCCCATCACGGACCTTGGAGCTACCGCCGGAAGTCGTCGCCACCTTCGAGGAAGCACTCGACGTGGTGCCTCTCGGACCAGGGGGATGGACCCTAGACAAACTCTCGGATCCAACTACGAGCCCCGGCCAGGTCTCACCTACTCTTAGCGGGGAACTGAGCCCGAGGACTCTCGAATACCTCGACGGCCATCTGGAGCAGCCCGACCCGCTCGGTGGACCCGAAACACACCGAAGAGGAAGTACCCTGGCGCACGGACAGGTTCCCGAACCTTCGCATCCGAGTGATTAGCCCGATTAGCGGGGGTCACGACACAAGGCGTCCAGCGAGCACAGGGCCCGAGGAGCAACCAGTGCCGACCATGCCGCCACTGACCACCCGTAGGCGTACTGCAGAACAGGCCAGACTTCAGCGGCACACCCTAGCGGCCAGCCGTTCTCAGCCGACCGTAATCGAAGTCATCGAGATCAGCGACGAAGAGGAAGACCGGGCACCCGCCGGCAGCTTATTGGCCGCAAACCCTCCGCCGCCACGATATGGGGCCTGGGCTGGACCCACCTCACCGGAGGTCATGGAGGGAGTCATTCAACAAGCGGGTACTTCCGCCGGAGCGCCATGCCACAGGACCAACGCAGATGACGCCGGTATCCCTACCGATGGAACACCACCGCCGCCATATTCCGAGCACGACCCACTAGCCAACGCGATGGTCACCGATGTAACCGCACCGCCGCCATATTCCGAGCACGACCCACTAGCCAACGCGATGCTCACCGATGTAACCGCACCGCCGCCATATTCCGAGCACGACCCACTTGCCAACCCGATGCCCACCGCCGGAGACACCACCCTTGTACGACACAGCCCGGTGACACCCGACGAAGCAAGGTGCTCCCGTATGGAGGTCGACGAAGACGGGCCAAGCACGTCGGCACAGGCTCAACGCCGGTTAGACAACCAAAGCCGCCGCCCGGAGGGATTACCTATAACCGGGATAAGCTCACCAAGAACGCCCGTCGCCACAGCACCTCGGGACCCCCGAATATCACTAAGCCGAAGGCCGGAACATCCGTGTGCCCAGTCGGATTGGGTCACCGCACCACCGGCCTGGCGTGTGAACACACCCCACTGCCAACTGCCTCGACATGTCATGGAGCGGGTGCAAGCCCGAGCAGGGTGTGCTTCACACCGAAACATCCGCTTTCGGGAGATCGGAAATGGAGCGCAGTATCAGATCCGCATCAACACCACTGGGCAGGTTACCATCTCTTTACGCCCGGCGAAGTAAAGGGGGGTGTGACGCCCCGTTCCGAGCGCACAATACATATTTCCAAATTATATATATTATATTTTAGCTTAAGTTTCTCTCAGTGTAGCCAGGGCAGCGCAACGACAGAGCGGAGCAAAGAACAGCGAGAAGAGAGAGGAGCATAGCCGAGCATACGACCAACGGAGATAGCTTCGGAGGCTGCGCAGCGAGAGCAAGCTTTCGCACCGCTAGATAAGAAAAGGGCGATCGGCTGCATCGCTGCATTGGCGAGCACAAGAGGCCACAGGGAAAGCCGAGCGGCGTGCACACGGACTCCCACACCTGGGCACCGACATATGAAGGGCGACCCGAACGAGCTGGAGCGGGAGAGTCGTAAACCCTTCGGCGATCGGGATTGGCCAATTGCACCGAGCCGGAGAGCGGGTATGCAGACGAAGCGAGGTTCAAGGCGAGCTTTTGCGATCTGAGCCGGCTTAGCGGAGGCTGGGCGCCGGAGTCGCGGGCAGTCAAGTTTCGGACCGGGAAAGAGGAGTTACGCGTGCGTCCCGCTGGAGTCCGCAAACTCAACACGTGTCCCCGCCATCGCTCACAAGTGCTCCGCGCCGCCGCTTAGTGCCACGCCCACGTCCGGTACCTCGGTGCATAGTTGCGAGTATCACCCCGCTCGAAAGTGCTCCGCTGCGACGCCGAGTTCCTCGTTGCCGTGCGCCCTTGTCCGCGTCACCGCCAAGTGCCACGCCCCACCACGTGCCCCGCCCATCGCGAAGAGTCTAGCCAGCCACGCCGCCGACTCAAGAGCCTACCAAGTGCCCAGCCAACGCCGGGAACCCTATCCAGCCCGCTCTGCCGCCGCTGTTCTGTGCTGAGTGAGTAGAAGATTGTTTGGGAGTGCGGTTAGGTAGGGATAACCACGCTCGCTAGAGCATCCGACAGAAATAAAACTGAAGTACTAGCATCTAAACTCAAATCTTGTCTCTACACTGGGAACCATTTTCAGCCTGTGCATAGCCCGATCCGGCCCTGTGTGAAGCTTACAACTGCGGTCTTAACCCTTGTTTGCGTTTGCGCTGGGCTCTGGGCTCTCTCTCTCTTTTCCCGTAGTACATGCTTACAACTGTGGTTTTAACCCTTGTTTGCGTTCCGCTCTGGGCTTTCTCTTAGTTTCCCCGCGCGTAGCCAGATCCGGCCCCGTAGTACATGCTTACAACTGCGGTCTTAACCCTTGTTTGCGTTTGCTCTGGGCTTTCTCTTAGCCAGATCCGGCCCCGAAGCACATGCTTACAACTGCGGTCTTAACCCTTGTTTGCGGTTGCTCTGGGCACTCTTTCTCTTAGTTTCCCCGCGCATAGCCCGCTCCGGCCCATTAGTGAAGCTTACAACTGCGGTCTTAACCCTTGTCTGCTTTTGCTCTGGGCTTCTCTCTCTCTTTCCACCCGCGCATAGCCCGATCCGGCCCCGTAGTACATGCTTACAACTGCGGTTTTAACCCTTGTTTGCGTTTGCTCTGGGCTTTTCTTAGTTTACCCGCGCATAGCCCGATCCGGCCCTGTGTGAAGCTTACAACTGCGGTCTTAACCCTTGTTTGCGTTGGCTCTGGGCGCGCTCTCTCGTTTCCACCCGCGCGTAGCCAGATCCGCCCCGTAGTACATGCTTACAACTGTGGTTTAACCCTTGTTTGCGTTTGCTCTGGGCCCTCTCTCGCTTTGCACCCACGTGTAGCCTGATCCTGCACGGTGTATTTTCTTGGGGTTTTCCTTAGCCACGCCTACTAGCAGCCTCCCAGGATCGCTCACTCGACCTAAGCTGGGATCAGGGAAGCCAACTTTCGCTCTGATCCTGTCCCACCCCAAATCGGTCCCAAATCAATAAATTTTCTGTAAAAGAACCCTGGCCAGACTGAGACATATCCCAGCCCAGGACACTACCTTACTGTATGAAGGGATTTAGATGTTGAAGATGTGGGGCCAAACATTCCGATTTCTCTAACTTGACGTATTCTGAATCAAACTTAAGGTTTTGAAGTATTTGGACCAGCCTAACGAACGATATTTTTAGTTCTTGTGCCGAAATATTCACGTCTCGAAGCCGCTTTTTCCCTTGAATGAACCGATTTACGTATGCCATGATCCGAAGTAGTTTATTATATGACGAGCATCTTTTAATTAGATCAGTAAACACGTTCGGTTGGCTTTTTGTTACGGAACATACTGCCACACTTTTCTTGTTCTCGGACAGCTGTAAATCAGGGGAAACTTCAATCTGATGAAGACGAGGCCACTCGTCTTGACTTCTGAGCAAGAATTTTGGTCCATTCTCCCACAGAGTACACTTCAAACCATCTATGTCTGTTCCACGTGACACCAAATCAGCCGGATTCTCTTCAGTAGGCACATGACGCCAGACTACATTTTCTGAGAGCTCTTGGATCTCCGAAACTTTATTTGCAACAAACGTTGCCAATGTGGATGGATCCCTTTTTAACCAATATAATGTGACTTGAGAGTCAGACCAGAAATTAATGCTTTCCAACTTAAAGTTGTTTAGAAAGGGAGCTACTTGAGCCCATAGCTTAGCAAGAAGATGCGCTGCACACAACTCGAGCCTTGGAATTGACTTTGTTTTAAGGGGGGACACTCGAGACTTGGCGGTTAGCAGTCTCGATAAACCAGTTGTCCCAAAAGTGGTACGGACGTATATGCAACAGTTATAGGCTTTTTTTTTTTTTTTTTTTTTTTTAATTCATTTATTTGGCTAAAAAAATATACAGGGGGGGTGGTAATACAGGGGGGGTCCGACACTTCCGCGGTACCGCCGCAAAGCATTGCTTCGCGAAAGCAGAGGGCCCAACCCTTACCGCGCTTCTCGTCTTCGTTGCTCGTCAGACCTTAGTCTGGTCATGATGAGTGCGGCGAAGTCGCTGACCTTCTGCCAGTCGGCGTCGCTGCGAAGCATGATGTTCACCAGGTTGTCCGTCGAGATCGCTGCGTTCAACTCCTCCTCCAGTGCGTGTCTCTCCATCGCGAACTTGTCACACCTGAAGAGTACGTGCTCTGCCGACTCCTCGACTCCGTCTGAGCACCACTCGCATGCTCCGCTGACTTCGTGGCCGAACCTGTGTAGGTAGCCACGAAAGCAGCCGTGTCCGCTCAGTACTTGAGCCAGATAGAAGTTCACCTGGCCGTGATGTCTGCTGGTCCAGGCCTCAAGGTTTGGGATCAACCGAAAGGTCCAGCGTCCCTTGGATGAACTCTCCCAACGGGTTTGCCATGATGCCAGGGTCGTCCGCTTGGCCACGGCGCGCGCCGCTCCTCTCTCTCCAGGAGTTAGGGCTCTTCCGCGAACTTGCTCGTATACTGAAGCCTGCTCGGAGGCAAGGAGATCGAGCGGTGGAGTCCCTGCCAGGACTAGCGCAGCCTGATCCGAAACCGTCCTGAATGCACTGCAGATACGGAGGGCAGCCAGTCTGTGGGTGGAGTTTAATGGTCGACTGTACGACTGCGTCGACATGGCGTGCTGCCATACCGGCGCGGCATAGAGCATGGTAGCCCTAACCACGCTGGTCAAAAGCAGCTTCGACCTCTGTTTCGGGCCTCTATGGTTCAGCAATATACGCGATAGTGAGCGGAACGAGACCGCCGCCTTGGTGCTTGCGTATGCAAGATGCTCGCGGAACGAAAGCCTCGTGTCTAGCATCACCCCAAGGTACTTGATCGCTCTGGACGATCTGATCGGCGCGTCGCAGACTCGAATTGTTGCAGTCTCCACTCGTTTTCTGCTACTCACGAGCACGGCTTCGGTCTTCTGGGGGGCCAGCTGAAGACCCACTCTGGTCAGCCATGCATGGATCATGCTCACGCTCCTGTTGCAGAGGTCCTCCGCCGTGGCCAGCTCCTTGGCGACGACTACGACCGCAATATCGTCCGCGAAACCCACCAGTTCAGTTCGACCTGGCAGTGCTAGGCGGAGTACCCCGTCGTACATGGCGTTCCACAGAATGGGGGCCAGGACTGAACCTTGAGGAACGCCGCAGGACAGACCGATGGATTCCCATCCTGCTGGCGTCTCAAATTTCAGAATCCGCTCATTAAAGTAGCTTCCCATTATCCTGAGTAAATACGGGGGGACCTCGAAGTTGTTCAGAGCCTCCATTATGCTGCACCATCTCGCCGTATTGAACGCATTGCGTATGTCCAACGTCGCAATGAGGCAGTATTCCTTTGTCCCTCCTTTCCAGCGTCGGCCTGCGATTGCAGCCCTGGCGATGTCTACTACCTTTGTTATGGCATCAATGGTTGACTTTGCCTTTCTGAAGCCGAATTATAGGCTTCACTCAATGCATCTGCGAAGCCGTGTATCTGGACAGTTTCATAAGCAGATAGACAGATATATCGAGGTATGGAGATCTTGTCTAACTCCAGTAAATTCAACTTGAACCTATTCCAGCTAGTATGCAAACTCATGGGAACTGACTCGTCCCAATCCAATTTTTGTCGCCACAGCTCCTGAAGCAAGATTTTTGCTTTAGTTATCAACGGACACAATAAACCCAAGGGATCAAACAACCGAGCTGTGACGGACAAAATGTTGCGTTTTGTTGGTGGTAAAGAGTCAAACGAATCTTCCACGCTATAATGAAAAACGTAATTTTGAGGATTCCATCTCAAACCAAGTGTTTCTATGGAAGCGGAAGGGTCAACTATAAGAGCCTTATCTGGCCCTTTATTAGCCAGCAGACTAGGATGATTTGTGGCCCATTTGGCCAGATCAAAACCCCCGAATTTCAAGACCTCAGTTACTTCTCTACGAATGGTTTCCAACTCTTCTAAACTGTTGGCTCCTGTGAGCATATCGTCAACATAGAAGTCGCTTGATATCACCTCTGTGGCGATAGGATATGATTCAGCATAAATCTTTGATATCTCAAAAAGACAACGGATGGCCAAAAACGGAGCTGAGGCTGTCCCATACGTAACAGACGATGTTGAGACGATAGGTTTGAAGAGCTTGTGTCGATTTCTCCCTCCACAAGATAAGTTGAAAGTCCCGATCTTCTGCTGCAACGTTAACTTGCCTATACATCTTTGAAATATCAGCCGTTAAGGCATACTTGTTCAATCGAAATCTTGCTAGAATAGAGTAAAGCTCCCGCTGAATAGTTGCCCCCACCATTAAAGTCTCATTCAGTGAGATCGAGGTTGACGTCTTACTCGATGCGTCAAATACAACTCGCAACTTTGTGGAGCTACTTTCAGGTCTCAGGACACATTGATGAGGAATATAGTAGTGGTGTCCTGGAGGAGGGGTTGGTAGCAATGACATATGACCAAGAGCAAGATACTCTTTCATGAAGTCTTGATACATGTCATGTAACTCGACATTATTTGCCAGTTTGCGCTCCAACGCAAGAAATCTGCGCTTTGCCGTTTCGAAGGATAAGCCAAGAACACTTGGATCTGTTTTAAATGGCAGCTTCACTTCAAAACGACCTGACGATAGCCTGCGTACGGTTTGATTGAAGTTTTGCTCGCACGCAAATTGTTCAGCTGTATATGCAGCCTTCGATCTCTCAGCGACTTGTTCTAAGTCCCAAAATCGCTCCACCAGAGAGTCGAGAGAGCCAACATTTTCCTTGACCGTGACGCTACACACCTGAGCTCTATTCGATGTATGCTGATTATATTTACCCGATACAATCCATCCCAATAAAGTCTTTTGAATTGACGGATGTTGGGAACCTAGCTTTATTTGGCCTACGCTCAATAGTTCAAAAAAGGATTCTGCTCCAATAAGTAAGTCCACTTTTGCGGGCTTGTAGAAACGAGGGTCTGCCAGCTCAATGCTTGCTGGAATACTCCATTGCGCAAAATTGACTTCATGATCGGGTTGATATGTAGAAATTGATCTTATCACCCAAAAATCGGTGGAAAAAGTGTGAGAATTAACGCGAGAATGAATCGACGTGTGGACTTTGTGTCGTACCACCGAATCATTCTTCCCAACCGTAGTAATATTTAAGCACGACTCTTCTCTCTTTAACCGTAGACGCTGTGCTAAATCCTCGGCCATGAAATTTATTTGCGAGCCAGAATCTAACAGAGCTCGTGCTAATTGGAACTGTCCGAATCTATCCCGTACCTTTACTACAGCAGTAGCAAGAATAACTTGATCACTACTAGCAACATGACTTGAATAGGCTTGATTAGGATGATCCGAAGCTGCAGACGTTGCCTGTGATGCCACTTGTGGCATTGAAGCTGAACTGGCTGGGTGGTATTCTACCCCGTATCTGTGAAGAAGCGTATTATGGGGTTTGGAGCAAACTCGACATTTTGCAGCCTTACACTTCTTTACTGAGTGTCCTTCATTTAGACAATTGATGCACAAACGATTGTGCTTGGCAAAATCGAAACGCTGAATCACTGGAAGGGCAATGAAAGCTTGGCACTTGCCTAAAGCATGATTAGCCGCTGAGCAGTATCGACATTTTGACTCAGTTTGGCGATCTGTTTTTGTGCATGAAAAGGACGATTTTGAATACCCTTTATAAGAACCTTGGGTAGGCTTTCCCTTACTTTTGGTTGATTCCTCAGCAGCTAGATGCTGATATCGCCGATTTAACTGAATTGCACAATCGGACCATGTCGGTAAATTATTATAATCGAGCTGTTCTTCAAAACGAGATTTTGTTGCATTATCTACCTTTGACATTGCTATATGAATAAAGATTGCATTGTTAATCTCCTTTTCACTCCCCAATGACTGCAATGATGCATAAAGAGCCGACATCTCATCGATAAGAGACCTCAAGCCCGAAGCAGAGGCTTTTTGTACATGGGGAATGTCAAACAGTTGCGAAATTGTATCAAAAAATATCAAACATTTATTGTCATAAACATTTTTTAAACTGTCTAACGCTTTTTCGTAATTATTGTCCGAAATTTGAAACGCCTTCACAGTTCCCAACGCATCATCAGTGAGACACGAAAGCAAATGGTTGAATTTTTCAACGTTTGTTAGCGATGGATCATTATGGACCAAACTCTCAAAAAGACTTATTAAGTTTTTAAACTCAGCATGCTTTCCACTAAACTTGGGAAGGCTCATTTTGGGTAATTGAGACGAATGACGATGAACACTCCTATCCCCTTGACTGAGTTTCTGTGAATCGTTCTCTTTTAGTGCGGACCGATATAAAGCTTTTGTAATAATACACATATCCTCAACAGACGCTCTTAAATCATTACTTGGGTTTAGAACATCGATGTCTGCCTGGATATCCATCAATTTTTCACAATAAGTTTCGAGCAGCTGCATTCGGTATTCAATTTGAAATTTATCGAAAGAAATAGTTTTTTCCTCGAATGCCGTTTTCATACGCCTAATGTCACTCATAACCTTGTCGTGTTTTTGCATTGTCGACAGTATTTTTGTTGTTGATTTGGAATTGACTTCCTTTGCACCTAATTCTTTATTTTGGCTTTTGACAATTATTGGAATTTATTTCAAAAAGAAAACAAAATAAAAATATGAATGTCTGGTGCAAGGGTTAAATTAATCTCGTTATGATTGTTGATGCCGATGTAATAAATTTTAGACGGTTACCCAAATATTAAACGAAGCAGAGTAATATTTTATTTGGTTTATATAAGGGTTAATAATTTCAATTTTGTTATATGTCTGCAGGTATTATACCAACAC
Source organism: Drosophila rufa (assembly GCA_018153105.1). NCBI lineage: Eukaryota > Metazoa > Arthropoda > Insecta > Diptera > Drosophilidae > Drosophila > Drosophila rufa. Next base: position 3,451,128 of record JAECXS010000135.1, read on the forward strand.
GCAGCGCCAAAATGTAAAAATAATTGAATTTTATTTGACAATAAATGTGCCAATTATTTATGTGGATCCCATACGGGTTAAAGGTGCCCACGAAACACCACCAAAGCTCATAAAATATTTTATTATTTCGACATATAAACTGTCCAAAATGATTTTTGTGGTTCCCATACGGGTTAAAGGTGCCCACGAAACACCGCCAAAGTGCACAAAATATTTTATTAATTTTGACGAATGCACTGTCCAAATTATTTATGTGGTTCCCATACGGGTTAAAGGTGCCCACGAAACACCGCCAATGTGCACAAAATGTTTTAAGTTATTCGGCGAAAAGTCTGTAAGTGGATCGTATATGGGTTAACGATGCCAACACACAGCTCCAAAGTCAATAATTTCCAAAAATTAGACCGAAAATTTCCAATGTAGACCAAGTTCTATGGCAATGCGCAATTACATACATATGTATGTATATGTATGTATAAAGCGCTTAAGTTCACTGCACCTTTTCCGCCGGTGCCTACAAAATGTCATGTATTGTTTGAGAGGCACTGCAACAGTATTTATTGCTGAAAAATAATTGCTCTGCAACTGGGTACTGTACTGCACAAAAGGGAATCGAAAAAATAGCCACTCAGCGATAGCTGTACCTTTTACACTGCAAAAAATTTGCATACCAAATTTTTCAGAATTTCACAAACATTTTCACGCATAATATTTTTGTCAAAGGCCGTTCACTTTTATTTATTTGGTTTAGATGAGGAATTTTTTAATTGGTTTTCCAATTTACAGAGTGCCGAAAATTTTAAACAGTTGCAGGAGTGGGCAACGTTTTTGCAAAATACTCACACAAAGGGTGGATTGCTCGATAATTTAATTTTTGGCACTTAATACCTTGTTGTTTGGCATGATTGCCAAAACTTTCCTTAATGAGTCGACTCCAACTGCTGCGGCGAATCCCGCCAGCTAGGTTATGTTCGCAACACGGAAAAATTGAACACGTGCCGAGACGACGAAAATGCACTATTTGTGATCAATTTTCCCTGCTCGGGCGCCATGAAACTCCATGAGGTTTTTCACGGAAAAACTATTATAAAAAATGCGACTACGTTAAGCAGCCTAGCTGGGGAATTTCCACTCGAACAAAAACAACGCAGCAGTCAAGATTCAATCAGTTTATTGCGCTGGCGCAGCCTGCGGTTTCAAGCGATAACGAACGACTCACCTGCTCACACGAGCAGTGCCAAAAATTACAAGAGTTCCGAAGTTGCAAAGCTTATCAGTAGAAGAGTAAGCGACTTAGCTCTGTGTTAGGCTTGAGTGCTTATCAGTAAAAGAGTAAGCGACTCAGCTATGCAATAAGCTTGAGTGCAAACCCAATGGCGAATATGACCATTATGTTTTGTTTACATTTTAGATAATTCTTTTCATATTTAAATTCATGTTTTTCTATTTTTAATAATTACAAAATAAGGCTACTGATCCAACAACATGCGAGATATTAGCAATAAGGTTAGAATTTTAACACATTCCCCTAAGGCACTGCTGTTGCTGTTGCAAGCTGTAGCCGACAGGTGGCGCATTCGAGCCTTGGCCGCGCGATATAATGGCGCCAACTGCAGAAGAAATGACAAAAAATAGAACAAAAAATAAAATATGAGAGGCGATTTATTTTAAGAAGTATCGAAGTACAGTATGATAATGTAGGTACAATTTTAATTTGCCTTTTAGTGTAAAGCACAAACGTTTAGGTACCGGGTATCTCACAGTAGAGCACTCTCGACTGTAGCTTTCTTACTTGTTTTTAATTATATTCATGTACTAAGATTGTTGTGTCTATTTTTAATAATTAATGTAATATTTGTCCACTTTTATATAAAATTTGTATGTAATCTAAAGTTTCACTTAGACTTTTAGTTGTGAAGTTAATCGAAGTTAATAATCAAACTTATAATAAAATATAAACGAATATTTACAGATTATTTAGAGACAATTTCAGCTGCTAGTTTTTGCTAGCCGATGCGTAAGCTTGAAAAGAACAACGTGGTCCGCCGTTTTCGAGAATTTGTTTCCTTTGTGTAACTGTGCTTTTTGTGGCGTCTTTCTCAGTCTCTGTCTTCGTCTTCGTCTTCGTGCGTTTTGTTGTGTTGTTTTGTGATTGTTATTTGAGTTCAAATGTATACAAATTTAGAATTTAAATTTATTTTATACTTTATTTATTGTATAGGAGCTTTTCACGAATGCGAGTTTAGCCTGATTTGTATATTTAATAAGTGGCGTTCCGAGACAGGTACAAATCCAGTCAAGATTCAAAGTCAATCTTTGAAATTGAAAATAGTGAATTCAATTTTTAAAGGAATCAACTAAATTAAGTATGGAGGAGGAAAAATATTTTAAAGTAAAATTACGAATCTTGTCAAGACAGAGATCATTGTTGGTGATAAAACTATATATGTTCAGCATATTTTGCAACTCACAATGGTTGATGGCAAAATTTGTAATGCGCTAACACAAACATCATCATCAAAATTCTATATATGCAACGCGAAGCCCACACTGATGAACAATATTGAGAAAAGCCTAAAAAGCGAAGTTCATAAGGATTGTCACCACTTCATGCATACGATTTTTTGAATATTTTATTAATTTGTCATACAGACTTGACATACAAGTCTGGCAAGTTCGAGGCGGCGAAGAAAAAACAAAGTTTATTAAAAGAAAAACAAAAATGCAAACAGAATTTCGATCGAAAATGGGATTGATCGTCGATAAGCCGAAGGTTGGTGGATGTGGAACATCGAATGATGGAAACACTGCCAGAAAATTCTTCAATAATCCTGAGCTATCTTCAAAAATTACAGGCCTAGATGAAGACCTTGTTGAACGATGTGCAGCAATATTGCAAGCACTAAATTCTGGGTATAAAATTAATGTTGAGAAATTTAGGACATTTGCACTCCAAATACCCGTTGATTTGACAAGGACATATTCGTGGTACTACCTTCCGCCTACCGTTCATAAGATTTTAATTCATGGACCATCCATAATTGAAAACGCTCTGGTGTCGATTGGGGAATTGTCGGAGGAACTGCTGAGGCAAGAAAAAGGGACATAAAAAAATTCGTCTGCAGCATGCAAGAAAAACGTCCCGAGAAGCAACAAATGAAGACCTACTCAATCGTCTACTTCTTTCATCGGATCCGTTTATAACAGGACACCGAAAGTTACCACCTAAAACGAAGTCACTTATAAATAAATATGTTTTTGATCTTTTAGAATAATACAATAATAGCAAAATTATTTTTCTGTCTAAAGTTTTGATATGCTGAGTTATAGCAGGGGGTGTAACTTCAATAGTTGGTTGAATGTGAACGTTTAGTTTTTTTTTGTTTTATTTATTATATTTTGATAGAATTTTGGAAAAAAATTAAATTTTTATCTTCACTAGAAGTATTTTTGGCCGCTCGCTCCATACAAGCCCGACCACTGTGCGCCGTTCCGAAAATACCGAACTGTTGAAAACTGGGGTTGAAAATCGAACACCGGTCATTAAAATTTCATGGTCATGACCTAGTCGGGGTCAAGGTATTAACATTTTTAATAAAGTAATATTAATAATAATAATCAGCATCACCAGCCGAGTCGATTTAGCCATGTCCGTCTGTCCGTCCGTGTGAAACAACAGATCTCAGAGACTATAAGAGCTAGAGTTACCAAATTTGGTGACAACATTGGAATCTGTTGCACGCAGATCAAGTTTGTTTTCACATTTGGCCACGCCCACTTCCGTCCTCCAAAATCATTAAAAATGTAAAATAAGATATTCTCGTTATTTTTGGGTTAAAGTTAATAGATAAAATACATTAACGTTAATTAACGGACGTTTTCTGAAAATTTCAGTAAAATCGGATGATAAAAATACGAGATATTAGCAATAAGGTTAGAATTTTTACACATTCCCCTGAGGCACTGCTGTTGCTGTTGCAAGCTGTAGCCGACAGGTGGCGCATTCGAGCTTTGGCCGCGCGATATAATGGCGCCAACTGCAGAAGAAATGACAAAAGAATAGAGCAAAAAATGACAAAAAAATAACATAATTCATTTTTTGGCGTCCTTATAAAATGTATCATTCATATTTAAATATGACATTAAATTGTTTAGGTCGGGAGCTAATTCGAGAGGCGATTTATTTTAAGAAGTATCGAAGTAGAGTATGATAATGTATGTACAATTTTAAATTGCCTTTTAGTGTAAAGCACAAACGTTTAGGTACCGGGTATCTCACAGTCGAGCACTCTCGACTGTAGCTTTCTTACTTATTTTTTCCACTTTTTCAAGTTTGACGAGCTATAGCACACAAAGTACTTATCCAATATACATAAAGTGTTTTAAAATCGAAAGGTTAGTTTATTACCTGTAAAATAAAACATTCGAGGGCTAAAGTGGTTGGCTAAAACCCGACCTATGAAATGATAAACGTAAAATGAACAGTTTTTTTTTTTGTGTTAAACTTTTAAAAATCTTTACAAAAAAACGTATCCATAGAAACACAAGTAAGAAAGCTACAGTCGACTGTGCTCGACTATGAGATACCCGGTACCTAAACGTTTGCGCTTCACACTAAAAGGCAAATTAAAATTTTACATACATACATTGTACATATATACATTGGCGCCATTATATCGCACGGCCAAGGCTCGAATGCGCCACCTGTCGGCTACAGCTTGCAACAGCAGTGCCTTAGGGCGGTGTGTTAAAATTCAAACCTTTTTGCTAATATCTCCCATGTTTATCATCCGATTTTATTGAAGTTTTCAGGAAACGTCCGTCTCTATTTTATTAATTTATTGTATCTATTAACTTTAAGCCGAAAATCACGCATATAGCTAAGATAACGTTTTTATGATTTTTGAGGCGGAAGTGGGCGTGGCCAAATTTTAAAACAAACTTGATCTGCGTGCAACAAATTCCAATGTTGTCACCAAATTTGGTAACTCTAGCTCTTATAGTCTCTGAGATCTGTTGTTTCACACGGACAGACAGACGGACATGGCTAAATCGACTCGGCTGGTGACGCTGATCAAGAATATATATACTTTATAGGGTCGGAGATTTCTCCTTCTGGATGTTACATACATTCTCGGTTGGCACTAACTTATAATACCCTTGTACCTTATGGGTACCGGGTTTAAAAATGTAAACCCATTTTCGTGATCTGGGGATTCAACTCTACCACAATTTCGCATCAACAGGCTTAGAGCATTTTTTTTTTTTTTTTTTGTAAACTGGTGTTATGAACGCTGTTCCCACAAAAAAATCGATAACCGAAAAAATGCACCTCGGCCTATCGCCATATGGGCGCTGCACAATTGTGCGGAGTCGAGTTCCCTACAAATCCTATAACTGTTTCTTAAGCATGGGGCCACCATGGACGTGGACTACTACGGAATGACTCCGCTGCTGGCAGCCAGTATCACCGGTCACATGCCCATGGCACCTGATCATACTGCCCTGCATGAGCAGGGAGTCGAGGATTCATGTTCTGGAGCTGCTGGGTGCCACGTAAGGGAACAGGAAGTGGGACATGGCTGCGGCACTGAACTTTAGCGCCGAGCACTCGAGGAACGGGCTGTGGATCTGCCGGTGGTGAAGAATGTGTAGGAGGCAGTGCCAGCTTACGCAACAAAGTTTCTTTTGTAAAAAATAAATAAAACATTTGAGCATTTTTGTGTTAGCTTTGCCTCCGTGGTCCGGTTGGTTGAGCGGCCGGTGTAAAAGTTTTGAGACCCAGGTTCGATTCTAGGTTGATGAAGTTGGTTCTTAAATGTGAGTATCCATTTAATATGATTTCTTTACTGCTTATATGATTAAATAACAAATTTCAACCCTACTGTATAAATACATATTATAAAAAATTATCTTTCACAAGGAATTTTTTACCTGTAACCAAAACTTAATAGAAAAATATTAAGAATTAAGAAATGTAATCTTAATAGTGGTTTTAACAATTAAATAGTTGATTTTACATAGTTTTTTTTTTTTTTTTTTTTTTTTTTTTTTTGTGTAATGTTGTGAAAGCGTTCCTGAAATAAATTCAAAATGTTCACAAAACATAACCAATTGGTTTCTTAATCATGCCCAATATTTGAATAATCAAAAAACAAAATGTTTTTTTTTTAAATGTTGTGAAAGCGTTCCTAAAATAAATTCAAGATGTTAACAATATAATACCAATTCGCTACCTAATTATACCCATTTTTTTAATAATTTAAGAACGAAATTTTCATGAATGAGACCCGTTAGTTCAAAAATCAACCACAATATGTTCATTCATTTTATAATCGAACCGTTCTTGGTTCACGAAAATCCGGGGTCGATCGGTTTTTGACCCCGGATGTTCTTGATTATTTACCGTTTCGAACGGTTTTTTTTCTGGGTGTAGCTTAAGGCCTAGCTAGTAGCTATAGCTAGATTGAATGGTTTGCAACAATCTGAAATTGTTGCGGAACCAGAACCTAAATAAATAAAAAATAAATATTATTATTAAGTGGGTTAAGATTAAAGTTTTTAGTTTTAGAGGGCTACTTACCATTTCTTTGAGTGCAACTTTCAAATCCAAATGCTGAATAATGTTGTATAATAATGAACATTTGAAAAATCCAAACTACTTTTAGAATATAAGCCATTATCTCCATCTAATTGCATTACCGTAATCCTGTAAAATATATAACTGTAAGTAATACTGTTGATACTCTAAATCGATAAGCATATTAAAGAAAAGGAAATTGCACAAATTCCCATTGGGTAAAATAATTAATGAATTAATTAATAGGCCACCCAAAAAATGGTTCTGATCTCGGAGTCTGTCTATGTAGACATTATGTTGGTCTATTTAACCCCATCATATTAGGGCTTTGACATAACCTCAAAAATCAAAAATGGCGGACACGTTTTTTAAATCAAAGTACCCTCTTCAAGGTTTTAAAAAGAATACATTTTGCTAAAAAATTACACTTTGTCCGCTGTGGTGCGGAGCATTCGCGGCAGGATTTTCGGCACCATTACAATGTCGTAGAACACTTGGGCACTTCAGCGTCAACGGCGGTTGCTGCCACGCTTAAGACGTCGCGCGCGAATCCTTGGGACTAACTACCGTTATCTTTCTCTTCACGGAACCCGTGATGATGCGTATTTAGGGGGCGTGTGCTTGCCCGGGCCATTGCCATTCCGGGCCATTATCATTCCGGGCCATTACCATTCCCGTTGCCACTTCCCGAGGACCGGCAGCTCTTATTCTCCTTGTTGTACTCCTCGTATTTTGGGTTGGCAGCCAACTAAGAAGTGGGTCCAAGTAGGCGACCACTGGTCAGGGACGAGCAGGGGATGGAGATAGCATGTCCATTATTATACCTGGTACCCATAGGGTACAAGGGTATTATAAGTTAGTGCCAACCGAGAATGCATGTAACAGGCAGAAGGAGAAATTCTCCGGCCCTATAAAGTATATCTTATTAAACTTGATCTGCGTGTAACTTATTGAAATGCTGTCACATGGACGGACAGACAGGCGGACATGGCTAAATCGACTCGGCTGGTGACGCTGATCAAGAATATATGTACTTTATAGGATCGGAGATTTCTCCTTCTGCCTGTTACATGCATTCTCGGTTGGCACTAACTTATAATACCCTTGTACCCTACGGGTACCGGGTATAATGATCAAGGTCATAATGAAATGTGGAAAAAAGCAGAGACAAGTGTTTTAGAAAACCAATTTGAAAATGAAATGTTTAGCATCAACGTAGTTGATGATCAATTTTTGGATTAAAATTTTGGTTATAATGTTATCTAATAAGCAAAAAGGAAATTTATTGAAATGTTTGAGGAATCATGTGTTAATGCAAATAGACCAAATATTCTCGTATGCGTATTTTCAAAGCTAGATTTAAATAAGAAAGGAAGCTGAGTTTGTTAAGCCGAAGTTTGTATACCCTTGCAGTCTGCAATTGGATCATTGAAAGTTGATAATTTGGTAAAATAGAAAAAATATTGATATAACATTTACCTACACATTTTACATTTTACATTTTCGTATAAATCAACCGATCGCTTCTATGGCAGCTATATGATATAGTTTTTCGCTCTTAATGAAATTAAAAGCGTAATTCTAAAACCGTAAAAACCAGCTATATCTCGAAATTTATAAAATTTCGTTGAAAAACAGAGAAGTTCTAATTTTTTTCTATTATTTTTCGATCATTCCTATAACAACTTTAAGATATAGTGGTCCAATGTGCATGAACTTTAAAATGTATAGCTGTACTATAATAAGAGGGCCCAATATCTTCTGAAAAAGCGAAAATATAACATTTTTGCACCTTCGTTTGTAGCGGCGACTGAAGCGACGGTTATTTAGTTCAGCCTGAAAGTAGTCTAGTGTTTTTTTTTTTAAGCTAAGCTTAGGCTCAAACCATTATCTAGGGAGCGGGGCTTAGATATTTTTAGGGATTTTCGTTAGGAATGCCAACTGAATAGAACTATCGTATACGGCAGTACCAGCGTTGCTCTGGAAAGCTTGAGTTTTCACCATAGCGTGATCAGCAGCTGCAAGGCATTTCCGCTGGCAGCCTTGGCCAATATTTCTCGTTTCTGTCCGAGTTCTTTTCGATCGAGCAATCGTGGCGTGCAGATGCACAAAACCAATAAGTTCCCAGTTTCCAGTTAAAGAAAGTTCGAAATATTAACTCGGGTGCGCGTGCAGCGCGCAAGTATTGCGATTCGTCAGTGAAAAGATAAACAAAGAGAACAGCAAAAGCGGAGATCCCGTAAGTGCAGCCGGCGAATTGTTTTGATTTTTGGATTAACCCCTCCCTGTCTTAGGCAGTTAAAGAGTGGGAAAATAGAGTCGGCCTGGCTCCGGACTTGCGTCCCGACCAGCAGCGGGCATTATTTTTGTTAGGATTGGCGAGATCTCTGCGGCCAAAGACCCGGCAGAGATTCAACATAACCTCCAAACGTTGTCGGGGGCCAACCGTAAGGTAGATATGCTCGAGAATAGTGTCGTTTATTAGGTATTTACTGTTGCTCTCCTCATCCGTAAGGTTGCGCCCAGTTAGCGGTGTGTAAAGTCGGCGTCTAAGGGAGCACCCCCAGGAGAAACTATGATTATCTGATCTGTGACCAATAACGCCTGCACATGGACACTGTGGGAGCCACACATACATAGGCGAACGCGCATGTATACAGCAGCATCGTGCACATCAGCAGCGGCAGTTTCTCGAATTGCGGCAAAAAGTTGCCGTAGGCCTTTCGCGCACCGCCGTTTTGTGCAAGCGCACACCTACACAGTAGCCACGCATACACCTGCGCGTGTTCTCTTGGTATTGTGCACAGAAGCAGCAGCAGTCTTCTCGAATGCGGCAAAAGTTGCCGTAGACTTTTCACGCACTTGGCGTTTTGTGCACGCGCACCCCTGTGCAGCAATCACGCACACACCCTGCGTATGATCTCTTGGTAGTGGACACTCGTTAGCAGCAGCCGTGAACATGTGCGAATGAATTTCGATGACCTCTTCGACCTAACCTCAAATTTTTGCTCGCGAGATATTTTCTTTGTGATGCATGCATGAGGCACATGCGGCAGACATAACCGTACATGAGCAGACATAACCGTACATGAGCAGACATAACCGTACATGTGCAGACATAACCTCGATCTAGCGGCTAGACCCGAACGCACATAACCTGTAATGTTAGCAAGGCTTAACCCTCTAATGCCTTTTTGTTTCATCTCTTCAAGTCGACCTCCTTTAAAAGCGACAATTGGTAAACGAATTTAAATGCAATTAGAGTCCACATCCCGTGTAAATATCTCTGGAAGATCTGTAAATATAATGGAGTGTAATCTTAATTAACTTAACTTAACTTAACTTAGCAACTATATTTTCGCGTCTAAGATCGGTACACCTAATGGCCAAAGTTCCTTTTAAATCGTTTTCGCAAAATATCGAGTGTTTTTAGTTTTCTTTAACCCTATGGTGTAAAGCGCCATAATTCTTTTCCAGCACACCAACGCCGGGAGATCGATCTTTCGTCGATGGATAAGTGGCCGTGAGTTTGACCATATTATTTATATGCTTTAAACGCCTTTATTGTTGCTGAAAACCAAACATATACTCTTGATTGAATGGCCAATTAAATAGACACAAGTCTCGAATCTTAAGGAGCTCTAACCATGAAGTTTGCATCTTTTCTGAATTTAATAAATATAAATATTAGTTCGTAAATATTCATTTCTTGCGCAAACATGAAAAGGATTTGAATTTTGAATTTAATATTCGAGTTCTGTCAAAACATTAGTTTTATTAATCTAAATAAAATTGAAATTAAATTGAATTGAAAATTAAAGTAAAGCAAATTAGTATTATAGACTGAAACAACTTGAAATTTCTAAACTTTAAGAGCCACATGAATTATCCTACAAAAATCATATACATATATATTCTTACAATTAGAAATATACTGTTTAAGCCATATCAATATTCTGAATCTTGTAGTCTTAAAGAAAACTTATATGCTAGTTATTACTAATATTAATTATGTTCTTATTCTCTAAAATTATAATTAAAATGGAAGCTTAAAACTAAAATCTACTGAACCCAGCTGATGTTCTCACGGTCGTAGGGTATCAAAGGGGTCACCAGAGCCATGCTCTTGCGGCAGGTGATCATAGGTAGGGTGGGCAACAAGCGAGCACAACAACAGCCGTGTATTCGCTTACTTTAAGGTTTCTCTCTTTCTTTTTTTCTTCTCGAGTCTTCGAATTCTATCTGTTTCCGAATTTATTTATATTTTCTTCCGGTTTAGTTAACTAACTTATGATTTGTCGCAAGCACGCTCAATTCTTGGTCTGTTAATAATAATGTGTAGATTGTGTCAGGATCTGTATAAAGCAAGAACAACACCCCCAAAGCCGACGAGTTAGTGCCGGACCCTATAGCGTGCCCCGCAAGTACAGATTCCTCGATTCAAGACACTTCAGTCGAACGTTACACGCTACAGTTATAATTCATTATTATTAATAAGAAAAAGTGGCGCTCAACGTGTAGGGGCCTTACTGAGTATTTTTTATTCAATAAGACTCACTAGTAAATAAATTTAATCTTTTGCTATTGATTTCAACTTTATTTTTCTTAAAATTCTTTTTTGTAATTTTTAATTTTCGTGGAAAACATGCTAAGTGAATATCAATATTTCTAGCTGTCCAAAATTAAGGGTTAACTAAAGAATTTCCTATATTTAGCAGAGAAGATAAGGTGTCTATTAGTCTGAGGAAAACAGAAGCACAAAAGATCAACTTAGGTCTCCTGGCCCAGCTTAAAACACCAAGTCTTTGAACTAACTAAACTTTCTAAATTAAAGATAGACAGCAACTTAACTGTTCGGAAAATACTGGCATTACTTGAGAGCTGTGCCGTATCCACAAATAGTTGATGACAATCTTTAGTTTATTTTTCCAGAAGTATAATATTCCCTTGTCACAAGCTGGAATACATGCGAATCTGTTTTCGAACAGGCCGCTGTCCGCTGTCCGTGATAGAGAAGTATCTACTTCCCTCCTTTTGTATTATGGAATAGGTTCTTTAAACATAAACTTCATACTTTTATTTCTATACTTTCTGTATTTTCCGAGAAACTCTTTTAAAAGTACCTTTCGACTCGTGTGACATCTAGCAAGGAGTTCAGTAATATCTTTTGCGTATATTATATTTCTTTTCCGTATATTATATTTTTTTGGTGTTTACAATCTTGTTTATAGAAACATAAAAACAATTATTTGGCTAAAACTTAAGTTGCAGTTGGTTAGCTGTTGTCGTAACATTAAAAATTTCTATCAAATATTTTATCATTATCTGTGTGCATTATGGGTCTAGACCGATCTCCGAATAAGGAGGCAGAAGGTGGCTCAGCTGCAGGTTGTCCGATATGTAAAACCGACATTAACGTCGTCGAGATGTTCATAACATCCTGTACACACGAATTCCACAAGAAGTGTATAGAAACTCACTTTAAGAAAAGCACACAATGTCCAGTGTGTAATGCTGCTTGTAGGCCTGCATTCGTGAAGCCACATGATAGTTCAGCGCTACAAACTCGCAGTAGATCAAAAAGTAAGCAGCCTGTAGATAGTGTTGATAACTCAGCATCAGATGGGGGACCTTCCACATCAGGACAAACTACAAATACCAATAATAGTGGTAATAATGCGGCAAGCGTAATAACCGCTAATGCCATGACTTTACTTGCCATGGAGCGGAGACTACTCTCTACTCTTTCGGAAAAAGTGACAGAATTGATTCAAAGTTCTGTAACAGACACTATAACAAGAGCTTTGGCGTCACAAACTCATTTCGTGGATAATACTCAACAATCTACTGCTCAAGGCATAGGAAGAATGGAAAGTCGGTCCGATTCAAGAAATGAACCTCTGGGAAATTCCCGTTTTCTTACGGTTTCTCCAGGTTCCCAAAGAAGTGCCACGTCTGACTTGTTGAACCGACCGGACAAAGTTGTGCACATATTAAATGGATGGAAGATCAAATATTCTGGATTAGGGGTATCTGTGGACAATTTCATATACAGGGTAGAGACACTCACGAAGGAAACGTTAGAAGGAAAGTTCTCTGTACTTTGTAGAAATGCAAGCGTGCTTTTTGAAGGCAAAGCCAATGAATTCTATTGGCGATATCACAAAGCACACGGCGAAGTTGTCTGGGATTCATTTTGTGCAGCCTTACGTCTACAGTTTAGGCAGAGTAGGGATGACGGGGATATCGAAGAGTTGATAAGGAACACTAAGCAGAAACAAAATGAAACTTTTGATTGCTTTTATGAGAATATATCAGGCTTAATTGATCAGCTAGAGGTTCCATGGACGCCGCATAAATTAGTTCGGGTCCTTAAGAACAACCTACGTCCCGAAATTAGGCATGAGCTTTTAAATATCGAGATCAAATCAGTTTCGGAGTTGAGAGAGATTTGTCGGCGACGTGAAGACTTTTTAGCCGATATTAAGCGATATTCGGGATACGCTCGAGGTTCTTCGTTTAAGCGGGAAGTCTCTGAGCTCAATAAAGAGCAAGAAGACATGGAAGGAATAGAATCCGAAAATGGGGCGGTTATTAGGGACATATCATGCAAAAGATATCCGACAGTAACGCGACTTCAGTCGTTATCAGTCTAGGGTATCAGTTAGGATTTACCCTAGCCTGATTCTATCGGGGGGGCTTTGTAGCGGCGACTGAAGCGACGGTTATTTAGTTCAGCCTGAAAGTAGTCTAGTGTTTTTTTTTTTAAGCTAAGCTTAGGCTCAAACCATTATCTAGGGAGCGGGGCTTAGATATTTTTAGGGATTTTCGTTAGGAATGCCAACTGAATAGAACTATCGTATACGGCAGTACCAGCGTTGCTCTGGAAAGCTTGAGTTTTCACCATAGCGTGATCAGCAGCTGCAAGGCATTTCCGCTGGCAGCCTTGGCCAATATTTCTCGTTTCTGTCCGAGTTCTTTTCGATCGAGCAATCGTGGCGTGCAGATGCACAAAACCAATAAGTTCCCAGTTTCCAGTTAAAGAAAGTTCGAAATATTAACTCGGGTGCGCGTGCAGCGCGCAAGTATTGCGATTCGTCAGTGAAAAGATAAACAAAGAGAACAGCAAAAGCGGAGATCCCGTAAGTGCAGCCGGCGAATTGTTTTGATTTTTGGATTAACCCCTCCCTGTCTTAGGCAGTTAAAGAGTGGGAAAATAGAGTCGGCCTGGCTCCGGAATTGCGTCCCGACCAGCAGCGGGCATTATTTTTGTTAGGATTGGCGAGATCTCTGCGGCCAAAGACCCGGCAGAGATTCAACATAACCTCCAAACGTTGTCGGGGGCCAACCGTAAGGTAGATATGCTCGAGAATAGTGTCGTTTATTAGGTATTTACTGTTGCTCTCCTCATCCGTAAGGTTGCGCCCAGTTAGCGGTGTGTAAAGTCGGCGTCTAAGGGAGCACCCCCAGGAGAAACTATGATTATCTGATCTGTGACCAATAACGCCTGCACATGGACACTGTGGGAGCCACACATACATAGGCGAACGCGCATGTATACAGCAGCATCGTGCACATCAGCAGCGGCAGTTTCTCGAATTGCGGCAAAAGTTGCCGTAGGCCTTTCGCGCACCGCCGTTTTGTGCAAGCGCACACCTACACAGTAGCCACGCATACACCTGCGCGTGTTCTCTTGGTATTGTGCACAGAAGCAGCAGCAGTCTTCTCGAATGCGGCAAAAGTTGCCGTAGACTTTTCACGCACTTGGCGTTTTGTGCACGCGCACCCCTGTGCAGCAATCACGCACACACCCTGCGTATGATCTCTTGGTAGTGGACACTCGTTAGCAGCAGCCGTGAACATGTGCGAATGAATTTCGATGACCTCTTCGACCTAACCTCAAATTTTTGCTCGCGAGATATTTTCTTTGTGATGCATGCATGAGGCACATGCGGCAGACATAACCGTACATGAGCAGACATAACCGTACATGAGCAGACATAACCGTACATGTGCAGACATAACCTCGATCTAGCGGCTAGACCCGAACGCACATAACCTGTAATGTTAGCAAGGCTTAACCCTCTAATGCCTTTTTGTTTCATCTCTTCAAGTCGACCTCCTTTAAAAGCGACAATTGGTAAACGAATTTAAATGCAATTAGAGTCCACATCCCGTGTAAATATCTCTGGAAGATCTGTAAATATAATGGAGTGTAATCTTAATTAACTTAACTTAACTTAACTTAGCAACTATATTTTCGCGTCTAAGATCGGTACACCTAATGGCCAAAGTTCCTTTTAAATCGTTTTCGCAAAATATCGAGTGTTTTTAGTTTTCTTTAACCCTATGGTGTAAAGCGCCATAATTCTTTTCCAGCACACCAACGCCGGGAGATCGATCTTTCGTCGATGGATAAGTGGCCGTGAGTTTGACCATATTATTTATATGCTTTAAACGCCTTTATTGTTGCTGAAAACCAAACATATACTCTTGATTGAATGGCCAATTAAATAGACACAAGTCTCGAATCTTAAGGAGCTCTAACCATGAAGTTTGCATCTTTTCTGAATTTAATAAATATAAATATTAGTTCGTAAATATTCATTTCTTGCGCAAACATGAAAAGGATTTGAATTTTGAATTTAATATTCGAGTTCTGTCAAAACATTAGTTTTTATTAATCTAAATAAAATTGAAATTAAATTAAATTGAAAATTAAAGTAAAGCAAATTAGAATTATAGACTGAAACAACTTGAAATTTCTAAACTTTAAGAGCCACATGAATTATCCTACAAAAATCATATACATATATATTCTTACAATTAGAAATATACTGTTTAAGCCATATCAATATTCTGAATCTTGTAGTCTTAAAGAAAACTTATATGCTAGTTAGTACTAATATTAATTATGTTCTTATTCTCTAAAATTATAATTAAAATGGAAGCTTAAAACTAAAATCTACTGAACCCAGCTGATGTTCTCACGGTCGTAGGGTATCAAAGGGGTCACCAGAGCCATGCTCTTGCGGCAGGTGATCATAGGTAGGGTGGGCAACAAGCGAGCACAACAACAGCCGTGTATTCGCTTACTTTAAGGTTTCTCTCTTTCTTTTTTTCTTCTCGAGGCTTCGAATTCTATCTGTTTCCGAATTTATTTATATTTTCTTCCGGTTTAGTTAACAAACTTATGATTTGTCGCAAGCACGCTCAATTCTTGGTCTGTTAATAATAATGTGTAGATTGTGTCAGGATCTGTATAAAGCAAGAACAACACCCCCAAAGCCGACGAGTTAGTGCCGGACCCTATAGCGTGCCCCGCAAGTACAGATTCCTCGATTCAAGACACTTCAGTCGAACGTTACACGCTACACGTTCCTATGGCAGCTATAAGGTATAGTGGCCGTTCCAACATATATACTAGCTGCAATAGAAAGTAGACTATCTCCAAAGATAGCTCAAAAACTGAGATACTAGTTTGCGTAGAAACGGACAGACGGATCGACTCGGCTGGTGATGCTGATCAAGAATATATATACTTTATGGGGTCGGAGATGCTTTCTTCACTGCGTTGCAAATTTCTGACTAAAATTATAATACTCTGCAAGGGTATGAAAATGAATATTTTTACGAATTTGTTGGCGATGGTTCTGTTAAATATACATCTTTTGTGACTCCATTAGTATAATTTTAATTTTTAAGGATACCCATGGCCATAAAAAACGCTTCAGCAGTATTTCACCGCTTTATAAACAAGTGCTTTGCTGATTTAATTTGGGAATACAGAGTCCTTGTGTATATGGGTGACATAATGATAGCCAGCTCAAGTATACTCATAAAAATATTTTTCTATATTTAAGAAAAACCGCCCTAAAAAATAATCGCCCTAAATATAAGAAACATTTTCTCAAATTAAGAAAAAGTTTCCATGAATTTAAGACAAAGCACCTTAAAATCAAGGCATGGCACCATAAATATATTTTGATTAAGGTCAATTTTTTTATTTTTCTAAAATCTAGTTCGATTTTTATACCCGGTACTTATAGGGTACAAAGGTATTATAAGTTTGTGCCAACCGAGAATGTATGTAACAGGCAGAAGGAGGCATCTCCGACCCCATGAAGTATATATATTCTTGATCAGTATCACCAGCCGAGTCGATTTAGCCATGTCCGTCTGTCCGTCTGTCCGTCTGTCCGTCCGTGTGAAACAACAGATCTCAGAGACTATAAGAGCAAGAGTTACCAAATTTGGTGACAACATTGGAATCTGTTGCACCCAGATCAAGTTTGTTTTAAAATTTGGCCACGCCCACTTCCGCCCTCAAAAATCATAAAAAACGTTAAATAAGCTATACTAGTTTTTTTCGGGTAAAAGTTAATAAATACAAAAAATTAATAAAATAGAGAGGACGTTTCCTGAAAATTTCAGTAAAATCGGATGATAAACATGGGAGATATTAGCAATAGGGTTAGAATTTTAACACACCGCCCTAAGGCACTGCTGTTGCAAGCTGTAGCCGACAGGTGGCGCATTCGAGCCTTGGCCATGCGATATAATGGCGCCAATGTACATATGTATGTACAATGTAGTGTATGTACATTTTAAAATTGCATTTTAGTGTGAAGCGCAAACGTTTAGGTACCGGGTATCTCACAGTCGAGCACAGTCGACTGTAGCTTTCTTACTTGTTTTGACTGTCTTCGTTTTGTTGCTTTCTAAATTCAAGGGCGAATTACCATTATTTTGCTATTTAATTTCTCTTAAAGCCAAGGCGAATTCATCCTAGAACTACATGCGTTAGGTCAAAATTAAAAAGTGTGGGGAATAGAATGATAAAGAGAGAAGATATCGTATTCTTCTTTGCGATCGAAGTTTCGGTAATTCGTTTTTTGTATTGGTTTAGTGCGTGACAAGAAGTGAACTAGTTAAGATGGAGCAATTTTAAAAGTTTGAAAAGTTCTCGTTAGATATTTTTAAAGGTAAGTGTATTATTTCTAGTTACATAAGCCATACTATATATGTACAAATGTTTGTATCTACATTTTTAGGACGGAATTGCACTGCGCATTTAATATTGCTAGATATTTGTGAGTAAAACGTTGTAAAGTAAATTCTTTTTTAAATAGTGCTAAAAAGTGTTTATTAATTTGCAGTATTTAAAACGTTTTTATTTCTGTTTCTTTCAGGATTAAGCAAGGATAAAGCAACGACCGATTAAGAAAGATCCGACATCAGACACATCAACATCTACACTAATAGAAAATGTTATGTGTACATATAAAAAAAAAAAAAAAAGAAAAAAAGGAAACCAATAAGAAAATGTATTTTTTCTGGGCAACTAACCTTCAAAAGTAGAAAATGTATTTCCAAATCTAGAAATTTGTTTCTTATATTGACGAAGTTTTGTTATTATTGCAAGAAAAATTACCCTAAAATTTATGGGAAATTTCCCTTAATACAACGGATAAATAGCCCCAAATCTAAGAAAAAATCGCCTTTGATTCTAGAAAAGTTTCCCATATTTAGGGAAAATCAGCCTAAAAACAAGAAAATCACCCTTAATTTGAGAAAGATTGTTTCCTGATTTTAAGACAAAATTTTCTTAAAACTAGGGCGAATCCCATTTGTTGAATTTTTTAGGGCGATTTTCTAAATATACCGGCAAAAAGCTGGTTTTTTAAGGGCGATTTTAGGTAAAAGATTTTATGAGAGTATGATCATTTAAAAGCGTTAAAATAAGTTTTCATAAGATTAGTAAATAACAAGTTGGAGCTGCGTTTGGATACATGCGAGATTATGCAATCCAGTATAAAATACCTGGGTTTCTTGATTATACAAGGCATTTGAGCAGATGATTTTTAAACTTTTTAGGCTTATGTTCATATTTCAGATGTTTCATTAAAGATTTTTCCCCCATAGCTTAGCCACTCTGCGACATTTTAAAGAAAGGCAAGAAATTTTCTTTTGAAGAAAAATAACTAAATGGCTTTTTGAACCTTAAGAAGAAACTGATTTAGTCGCCTGTTTAAGCCATTTATGATCATAACGACGAATTTAAATTACTTTGCGATGCAAGTTCTTTGGGCTTTGGTGCTGTGTTAATGCAACGTAAGGAAGATGGAAAACTTCATCCCGTATTCTATTTTTCAAAGCGAACTACAGATACTGAGGCAAAGTATCACAGCTTTGAGCTGGAAACTCTGGCTATTATATATGCACTACGTAGATTTACAAGGAAGACTTTTCAAGATAATAACTGATTGTAATTAAATGATTTTAGAAACAAATAGTTGCAGAGTCCTCTTTTAAGTAATGTTGTAACACCGGCTTTGTAGATATATTTTTTTTTCACATTTGACGTTTAAGTTTTCTTGAAAGATTGTGCGATTCACGAGACGCTGGCGGCGACTGAATCTAGGGGGAGTGACCGGCTCTTGTTACTCACGTTGCAATTGAATACCCCTTTCAGTATATTTTAAAGAGGGAGATACAGAGACTAGTAGGTAAAACAGCTTCTGTGGCTCTGGCCACTCCACTACCATTACCAGATCGCACATAGTTTTGAGGACAATCTTTTAATCTGCAAGTCAAAAGATTCAAAACTAAAAAAAACTAGTCATTACGGACTAGTGGCGGCATGAAGAGCAAAAAAACACATACTAGTAGATAGACAACAAACACAAAAGAAAGGCGTTGCGTAGCACACCAAAGGATATAGTTACCGACAGAGGGAGTTGCTTTACATCAGTGGTCGGCACGGCCCTATCCCGCGGGATAGGATTTTTTTCTCAGTCGCCGTCGCTGCCGCTCACGCGCAGTATGCACAAAAGAGAACAGAAGAATCAGTGCTGACAAATTGAAATTGTTTGGCTAGATTTAGCCTTTTTTAGCGTTAAATAGCTAGTTTTTAGGTTATAGCTTTTTTTTGCCATATTACAATATATTTTAGCTGTTTTGTTTCTCATATCTAGCCATACAGTGTTCAATTTTCACCCATAAAAATGCAATGTTGGCATTTGACTGTAGTGGTGCGGACCACTGCTTTACATCTAACGAAATCCAAGAATTTTTAAGACCGGCTAACATTAAACACTTAAAGATAGCGACAGGAGCCCACAAGCAAATGGACAGGTTTAACGAATAAACAAAAGCATTGGGCCAATGATTGCAAAGTTTACGGAACCAGAAAACGGCGTGCATTGGGACAATGTAATCGAGCAAGTAAAGTATGCACTCAATAACACTGTACACAGAAGCATTAAACAGATTCAGAGCAGAAAGATCAGATTATGGATAAACTCAAAGAAAAATTAGAAGAAATTCAGGATACAGTTAGTGTAGAAAGTTTATAGGAGATTCGAAATCAAGCAATAGATAATCAAATACGAGCACCGGCATACATTGAAACGTATTATAATAAGACAAAGAAACGGCCAAAGGATTATACTAAAGGAGATTACGTGATGGTGAAAAATGTTTACAGTTCAGCAGGAGTTGCTAGAAAAATGTATTCCAAAGAATAAAAGTCCATAAGAGTAGGTATAAAATGAGAGTTCTGGAATTATGTTAAGTTGACAGGTGGGGTGAAAAAGGGTGTAATTAATTAAGAGAAGTTGACAGGTGATCGTGGGATTATGTAAATGTGATCCAGAAATTTTGGTGACGCGAGTGAAGAGGGGTGTTCGTAAGGTGTTGTTAGATGTGGCGTGACGAGCGATCAAGATTGGGGTGGCTGAGACTTGGGATGGTTGAGAAAGTCGCCCTCAAATTCCATCTGTGACTTTCTCAAAAAAAATCCAGCCTCAGTAATAGATCGCTAATGGCAGCTGCTTCAGCTGGGAATTAGGGTCTCGATTAATGTGGCGTGTGACATAAGTAAGCTAATATTGTCATTGAGAAAACAGGGAAAACGTACCCTTCATTGAACAGTGATCTATAATTGGATTACTTGCGGATTCATTAACGCCCCGTTTTGTTTGTCTCAGAAAATAAACACCCTCAACCTAAGGATTCGGTTTGTGATGATCTTCTTTTCAACCAATGGGTGTTGATCATGAATTTTGGAGGGTTTGACTTGTGAGCGAAAACGGTGAAAACTGTGAGAATGAAATTTGGCGAAGGTCGAGTGAGGATCAGAATCCTTTGTTTGAGTTGTTTGACTGGAAACAAAATCTTGAAAAAGAAAACCCACCCCAGAATAAGAACAGACTTGGAATTTTAACCGAAATATTTAGATTTATTGACCGGCTTTTTTATACACTAAGTACTAAACCTCAATATAGATAATTTTTTACAGAAAAAGGAGGCTCCAAACACAACCGAGTTATTATGCAATTTACAAAACGTAAAATTATCACCTTAAAGCGTTCTATAAAACATAAACATGTTCCTTGTATCAATGAGATAATTTAAATGGTCCTTAAAAATTGTATCACCAAATTGTGAAGGTGTTCGTCAAACATAAATTCCCCAAATTCTTCCAGGGGTTGAGTGAGGAGTCGGAATGTGTGGGTTATCCGAACCCCAAATTTTCACCTGGGAAAAAGGGAGAACGCATCCGGGGTCGATGCGAAACAAAATAGGTGAAGAGTAAGAAGTCGGAATGTGAGAGTTTCCCGAATCCCTAATTTTCTAAAGTTATTTGTTGAATATATTTTCTAGTTATTAAGTTGTTTAATCCATCGATCAAACAATTTTAAATTTGACTGAGCTGGTATTGTTGTTGTTGTTTATTGTTGTTGTTTATAGTTGTTGGCTTTTATAGTTGTTGCTGTATATAGTTCCTATTGTTTATAGTTGCTGTTGTTTATTGTTGTTTTTAGTTGTTGCATTGTTTATGTTGTTTATTGGTGTTGCGTTGATGGTCTCTGACTGCTGCTGATACACGTATTGAAAAAAACTTGGATTCGTCAAAAACAGACGAGCCACGAGTATTAAGGCTGGTAAGTCTTCAGGTACACGCCGCTAATTAACCGTTCATCAGAATCATTTGAACGAGTAGAAGTAAGGTTAGAATTGGCTCATTATATGTAAATTATCTTCCTAATTGTTTGTCTGACTGTGATGTACACCTTGTAGGGTTCAATTAATACCCGAAAGCATAAAGGGTTAAGATAATAAAGAATCCAAAAATTATCACGCCATTGTGCCGTTATTTTTCGCCCTGCGCTTCCCAATGGAAGTACAGGCGACCCAAGATGAAAAATTCTGAACTATGCTCGCTCACTTGATTTTCAATCGCCGCAGCCATAAGACGCGAGCCAAATTGTGAGCGATCTTAAAAACACGTGGAAAGATAATAGGCACTAGACAACGTGAAGTGCGACAATTTAATCAACCTGAAGCCAGTGTTTTAGTTTAATAACTAGTGAAGTGAACAAGAAATCTAAGGTGAATACAGTAACATAAGTACGCGATCGGCTAATGTCTGTATATATTCACAGAACCCCTTTAGCGAGCCGTTCCCTCAGCAGTACAATAGTAGCTGCAACAGCAGCTTTGCAGCCAATACCTCTAGCTGGTGCGAAAACACCCGCCCAGTCAACTACGTTTACCTGCAAAGAGTCGGCGAGTTATTGCAAAGAGAGGGTGACGCAACGCCCGTGTGGCGACTAGTACATCAGCAGGCAGAAGGAGAAGAACAAGATCAACCCCTCTGCACTGCGAACGGCATGCGAATAGTTTTCTGCTTCGGCCAGCAAGCCGTCTCCTACAAGTTGGAGCGAGAAGGAAGGAGGCACCGAATTACCGGAGGCAACTACATTAACACGTGATCGGATTCAAGCTCAGCCAACATACCCGGTCATGTAGTTCGCCTAAGACATGGGAGGCAGTTAACTGGATGAAGAAAAAGAGCGTGCGGCGTTGCCAGCCACTAAATTTCGGCTGGCGCTCCGAGAACATGGCACCTCGAGAGTAAAGAGATACGAGTTCTATTGGTTGCGAAGGGCCAAGTTATAGTTTGTATTTTGTAGTTTATATTCCATTTCAATAACTCTTGATAAATAGTCGCATAATGCTAGCATATTAATATTAGAAATATAATCCTAATAGGTGGGTCACGAATGTATAAGCGGTAGTTGCATCGAATTAACGTGTGATAACGTCACACATACACACATTCGTATGATTGTTTACATTTCTTCTGAAGGAACCAACTGATGCTTCGATGGGCCCAGAGAATGCTTCGATGGATTTTCCGGCGTATAAATAATGGTCGTGAGTAAAACCTTAATAACGAATGAAAAGTGTTCATATGGTATGTTCAGATCAAGTTAATTTTTGATGCAAATTCAGCTGAAGGCCACTGTAGGAATCCCTTTTTTGATTTTCTTTGATTGTTTATATATATATATAGATAAATAATGGAGTGATTAACCCAAATATATTGGCAGTATCTAATGAAGGATACGACAGATTGAAATATGAAAACAAAGAAACAAAATTATTAAAAATATAAAATTGCGACCTTAGCCAATAAGAATTAAAAATTATCAGTCTCTATAGATGGGATAAAGAAAAATTATGAAAACTAAAAAGATTAAATAAATAAGGTTATGGATAAAAATTAGGAACAATAAGAAATGATAACTAGAACGTAAAAATGATTGGAGTTATAATGGGAACAATAGATAATAAGAACCAAACCCCCTTACACGTAGAATAAATGAAGAATATGAAGTTTATGGAAAAGAAAGCAAAAATGATAGTGTGAACATTTTCTTTATGGATCGTCGCCAGACCTGCAACATGTTGAGATCAGGGTAAAGAGGAGTTTGTAGTCAGAAAAGGGGTTACTAATAAGCGATATCAATGTTACCAAGGAAGGGTGGGTACAGAATAGGGAACAAATAACATTAAAGTTACCCTAGCCAGTGATTAGTCGACGCTCTACTCATTCCTATATAACCGCGTACGTGGGTACGGCCCGTTACAATTTTTGATTTGTATTATATTTAGTTAATTACAGCCAGTGCACTTAATTTTTTGTTTGATTTATGTGAAGGTATAGCTGGAGTGGAAACAACCCACGCCAATTCCGACGAGCATAGCGTAGAGCATCGCTAGAAGTGCACGACCTCTATGTTCAGCATACCGAATAATTTCCTAAGGTTCCTTCGAACCTTAGTTGAAGACTACATAATACCCATCATTTAATAAATCAACAAAAATGGCGCCCAACGTGGGGCATAGATGGCCTAGATCTCATAGATTGGTCAGATAACGAATACATATTCAACTAATCCCGCGAAATTTTTCTCTTGAACAACATCCACAAATTTAAACAATTTTTTTTTTTAAGTCAGAACAAATCTTTTGAAGTAGCGTCTGGAAGAGTAGAATGCAATTGTCCTATGGAAGAGCGAAAATAATCCAACTTACATAGTGGAACAACCTACGGAAAAGCTTCTCTAAAGAAGGAATACGTTACTGAGAAAGTCAGATTGAATTTTTTAGTAGGTGATGGAAGCTTGATCTAGTTTATTCTCTGGAATTGTAGCGCAGTTCGGTCATTCACGGACTAGCTAACCAGAATAAAATAGGCAGCTACTGATCTATGTAATCGTTCAGATAAAGCTATCTGTGAATCAATGAGAAACGGAAATAGCAATCTCTAGAGTAGTTAGGGATTGACCAGCCTTTCAAATTCATGGAGTCCGGCGTCAGTTATTGGAAATGTAGAGCCGATTAAGGCAGGAACACGAAGAAGCCCGATTAGTATGTTGTGGTAATGGTGACGATCCAGAATAAGTCTAACAAAGAAAAGGTATACAATGGTGGTAAACCATAGTAGTGAAGATATTGAAGTAGCCCTCAGCGGAAATTTGACGTTTTGTAACATCTGCAATGGACCAATGAACACAGTAGACACAAAAACAGTCGATCCATGTGCACACCAATTTCACAGTCATTGTATTATTGAGTCACTTCAAGAATCTAATTTATGCCCAACTTGTAGGATGCAATGCGTGCTGCGACAGCTACCGTTTCTGAGTAATAATCTACATGCCGAGATGTCAGCCGCAGAGCAGCTTCGTATTCCCAGTGAACAACTGCTCAGTATTCCTGTTAGCAATAGGCAAAGAAGAGCTCGTGGTAGTGCCAGGGTAATTGGAAGAGGTGATAGTAGGGGTATGGTAACCCGGTCCCAAAGGATTGAAATCTCGAATCAGGCAGCACATGACATTTCAAACAGCACCACGTCACATTTAAACGTCTCTAATCAGCGAGAAGAGATTACGAGAGTAGTGCAATCCGAAATGCGAAGTTGTCAGCGTCAGATAATACAGGACTTGACTTCAGTAATCAGAACACAACTAGCAGCAATGCAGGTAGAGAGCAATTCAAGATCTCATACCGAATCAAGAATTAGGGAAAACAACAGTGCTACGGCACCAAGGAGTAGACCAACGTCTAACTCAAAGGAAGCGTCAGGATTAAACAGCCATCAGCAAGATAGTGGTGTTAGCAATAGATCGAGCGCGTCAGTCCATCCGGATAAGGTGCCAACCATTATCCAGAGTTGGCGGATCAAATTCGAAGGAGCTCGAGATGGTCTTCAATCTGAAGAATTTCTTTACCGCATCCAGTCTTTAGCGCGACAGAACCTGAACGCGGATGAAAACATTCTCTGTGACCATTTACACCTATTCTTTGGGGGAAAGGCTACAGAATGGATGTATGTATATTTATATATATTATATATTTCTTGGTTTCTTGTTTTTTGTTTTTGTTTCTAATGTGGCTGGTAGCTTTAAGAGAGAAGAAAGAATCTTGAATTTTGCGTATATGTATGTAGTGCTGCTTCACCGGGGAGCAACAACATTAGTTATATAACTGTGTGATGCCAGCCAGCACTGCCAGCCGCTTCCGTCTGCTCTTCTAGTTGATGTGCGTAGCATCTCTCCCGGCTAACCGCTAGTTGATGTGCGTAGCATCTCTCCCGGCTAACCGCTATTTAACCTCTATCTCTGCTGCTGCTGCGGGACTTAATCCTTACTCTGCATGTACTTGATCAGGTCGATGACGCGGTTGGAGTATCCAAACTCGTTGTCGTACCAGGAGATGAGCTTGACGAACTTGTCGTTCAGCGAGATGCCAGCCTTGGCATCAAAGACCGACGAGTGGGTGTCGCTGAGGAAGTCGGTCGAGACAACCTCCTCGTCGGTGTAGCCGAGAATTCCCTTCAGTGGGCCGTTGGCAGCCTCCTGAACCTTGGCCTTAATTTCATCATAGGATGCGCCCTTGCCCAGGCGAACGGTCAGATCCACAACCGACACGTTGGGGGTGGGGACACGGAAAGCCATGCCAGTCAACTTGCCGTTGAGGGCTGGGATGACCTTACCGACGGCCTTAGCGGCTCCAGTCGACGCCGGGATGATGTTCTGGGCAGCGCCACGGCCATCACGCCACAGCTTTCCAGATGGGCCATCGACGGTCTTCTGGGTAGCGGTGGTGGCATGAACAGTGGTCATCAGGCCCTCCACAATCTCGAAGTTATCGTGGATAACCTTGGCCAGAGGAGCCAGACAGTTGGTGGTGCAGGAGGCGTTGGACACAACCTTCATGTCGGGAGTGTAGGCATCCAGATTGACACCGCACACAAACATGGGTGCATCGGCAGAGGGGGCCGAGATGATCACCTTCTTGGCACCGCCCTTCAAGTGAACGGAAGCCTTCTCGGTGGTGGTGAAGACTCCAGTCGATTCCACAACGTATTCCGTGCCAGCGCTGGCCCAGTTTATGTTGCCGGGGTCGCGCTCGCTGAAAACGGTGATCTTCTTGCCGTTGACGACCGTGATGGAGTCAAACTTGAACAGGTAAACCATGTAGCTGACATCAATGAACGGATCATTGACGACCACAACGGTGGCGCCCTTGTCGATGGCGGCACGCAGCACCAGGCGGCCAATGCGACCAAATCCGTTAATACTAATCTTCGACATGATTATTGCTTTTTTTGTTCACTTTTGCTCCCGTTCAGTTCGCTAGCAAGGAATCGACTGGTATCGAATGGATATTTTGGATGCCATTAATAACAGGCGTCAAGGTGACAAAGAACCTTTTGAAGAATTTCAGTTTCATGTGGAAAGGCTCGTGTCGCGATTGCGAAACCCTATATCTGAAGAGTCTTTGGTGCGCTTACTTATCAGACATGCCAAAACGTCACTCATATCGGAACTAATGCACTTAGGCATTAATACGTTAGCGCGATTGCGAGAAGAATTGAGAACGCATGAACAATTCTGTAAGCAAGTTAAATTGCAACCGGTAAAGAGTAGTTTTGTCCCGAGAGCGTTTGTGTCTCAATTAGATGAGGAGAGTGAGGAACAGCAGACGGATGAAGTTGCTCAATGCAGCGTAAGCCGTTAAAATGCTGGAACTGCGATAGTGTAGGCCACAGGTTTGAAGAATGCCTTGAGAGTCAACGCCGCATCTTTTGTTAGGGATGCGGGGCCAAGAACATTTTTAAACCTAAATGTCAAACGTGTAACCCGTCGGAAAACCGGCAAAGGGACAGCGAACACCCTGCTGCCGCATCCGAAACACAAGGGATACACTGTGCCACACAGACCGAGTCGGATTGCCTAGATCAAAACGATCAGCCGGTAGTCGACAATTCATATGAAAGCAATGTAGAGAATGTGTCATATCAAGACCGACTTGTTAGGTATACAGAAGCAAGAAATCGGGTAATTGGGAGACGTAAACAGTATTACTTACAACCGTAAACCCAAAAGATCCACAAGGCGATCTAGGATTTTCTGGAAAAGAGTTCGCGATAATCGCAAACGCCGTATTTCTGCTATTTTTCTCAACGGAGATAATCGATTGTATACTGATATTGAAATAGATAATAAATCTTATGTAGCGCTTTTAGATTCAGGCGCTACAGTGAGTTGCATTGGAGGCAACGCCGCTGAAGCCTTTTTAAATCACCCTCAGTTGCGAAACTGTTCGGGACATATAAGAACCGCGAATAATTCCGCATGTTCCGTCAAAGGAAGGCTTGTCGCAGAAATCAAATACCGTAAGCAGATTAACTTAGTAGAATTCTTTATAATTCCCGAGTTAAAGCAGGATGTCTACTTAGGTATCGACTTTTTGAATAAGTTCAGATTAGTTAACAAAATAGCTGATGCCACAGAGTCAATATCCGAATTAGATGTCGGACGCTATGAGGCTGATGATATCACCAAGATTCGCGTCTTGTCAGTAGGCCAGAAAGACAGATTAAACAAAGTAATACAGAAACTCCCGTCATACGAGAAGGAAGGCCTGGGGCGTACGCATCTGATAGAGCACAGCATAGATATAGGCATCTCCCGTCCAGTTAAGCAGAGGCATTGGCCAGTCTCCCCAGCGAAGGAGAATGTAATGTTCTCTGAAATCAAGAGTATGCTTGCGTTAGATGTTATAGAAGAGTCTAAGAGTCCCTGGAGCAGCAACTGCGTACTCGTTCAGAGAGGGGAGAAAACTCGACTTTGTCTAGATTCGCGTGAACTAAATAAGCTCACACTAAAGGACGCTTATCCTTTACCACATGTGGACGGTATTCTTAGTAGATTGCCAGCAGCTCGATACAAGTTAAACACGAAGGTTTTTATTATTTAAAAAAAAATAATATTTCTTGGACACTTGGTCCGTATTTATTTCCATAAAAAGTTTAACTAAATTATGTTTACAGAAATTGGCATATTTATACCCAATAACTTTGTCGCTGCCTCTGCCAACGTCGGAGCTTTACCGTTGTCGTCGCTGCAGCGGGAAGTGGATCAGACGCTGCAGTCAGCACTTTTTGGGAGCTACTGACCGAAGCCGGGAAGTTGCCCTTGCACTTTTACTTGGTGCAATACCGGATGCGCGTGGCCAACTTCGGTTGCGAATTCGTTTTGTGTTAACTCCTCCAACTTTAAAATCGAGTGTCCACGCTCGTTGCGGTGATTGATCTCGTTGTCAGAAGCTATTTTGTTGATGTGCAGAATTTTTACCCTTTTAATCAAGAAGCGGCTAGCTAGTGCAGTTAGTCCGATGATTATTATGGAACTTATTAGAAAATCGGCTGTATTCGATGTTGTTTTTAACAGTTCCAAGGTCTTGGTATTGTTGATGTTCAGTTCTTTTACCAATTCTAATGATAGCTTTTCTTCTATCTTTTTAATGGTCATCTCAGTTTGGAGAATTGCTGGCATCGGGTGATAGTGCACCGTGTCATTGTTGGTAAAGGTCTGTCCATCAATATTAATTGTAGAATTGCTGAATAATAACAAAGGTTCCGTTGAGACTTGTGGATGTCCCATTTATTTGTACGTTGCCGGAGAATTTGTTGAGCAGAATGACTCCAGGTGCGATTTCGTCAATAACTGGAATGTGTTGGTGGTTGATTCGAGTGCAGGTGGCAGGGCAACTTTTTAATAAATTTGGTAGGCAAGAGGAATTACTTATGTCTATCATATTTCTATGTTTACAAATGGTTATCTCATTATAATTATTACATTTTGAAATTTTTGCAAAAAGTTTTCCTTTATATTTGATTACATTTTCGCATTGAATTTTATTAACATATTGACAAATTTTTATTGGTTTGATTAAAAGTTCTTCACAAAAGTTGGTGTCGGTTATAGGAATTTTATGAATATATATATAAGTGTTGGCCCATTGCTTGCTACGCTTACTTCTGCTATTTTCATGGCTTCTTCAAAATTAGTGTATGGCAACTGGTCTTGATCCAGTGTTTTTATAACTTCATTTAGCTCTTCATTTGCTAATATCTGGGTGTTACTAATATCTGCCTTTGCCCATTGTATTGCGTGGTTTAAGTTAACAATTTCTTCTTTAAGCATTTTAATTTGAAACAGGGTCTCCTCCGTATTTTAAGCTGTTTATAAGATTTGCATTGGCCTGGGTGATATTATTTATTTTTTCTACGATAAGTCTGTTTAGAATAACTTGATTGTTGTTAGTTAATGCTGAATTTATTTCTTCTTGAACTATTTCGAAATCTCTACTGTCGGGAGATCCAGCTAACCATTTCCAGGCGCTGCCTAATAAATCTACATGTCTTTTCCTTTTACTCTTAATCTTGAGGTTATTAATTAAATTTTTTGAAATTCTAATTTTTTCGGTTATAAATGGCATCATTGGGTCGTATGTTTTTAATTTATAGTTAGCAGTGTAATTAATTTTTTCAAGTGTTTTTTCGTATTCTTCTATGTCAATATATGGTATAAATTAATCTGAAGGTTCCCGTTTGAACCTTTGCCAGTCCGGTAATTAGAGTCACGATATCGGATTTCGTGTAGTCAGTTATTTGCACGTCAGCAGCGCACACAGTGAAAAGGGTTCTGTAAATGTGATTTAATTTCGAATAAGTTGTTTATGAATAATTCTTCCTGTTTCTGTTAGTACTGTGGTGTTTCTGTCTTCTTTTACGGTTTCTTTTTTATATCTGGCGGATAGTTTTGTACCTAATCTTTTATTATTTTGAAAAAATATCTCATCTCCTGGGGAATATTTTTTTATTTGATCTCTACTTTTGTTATGGTATGTTAGGTCTTTTTCCTGAGTGGTTGTAATTCTCTCTGTAATTTTTTGTCTCTCTGTTTTTGTAGTCTAGGATTAAGTGCTACCTTTCTTCCAAAAAATAAGTTAACTGGTTTTCTGTTAGTGGTTGAGTGTATTGAATAATTATATTTGACAACTGATTTGTCTATAAGATCTTTTAACGAAGCGCGTCGGCCTTTTGGCACCGAATAATTTCTGACAGTGTTGAATGGAAACGTTTGATTTGGCCATTTGCTGAACTGTTATATGGAGGTGTTTTGTAAACTTCGATATTAAATTGATCTTGTAGCATCCGCATTACGGGAGCCGAACCAAGTGATTTCTCATTATCTATTACTACCATTTCTGGGATTCCAAAATTGAGTAATAATTTTTTTAAAGGTTCTTTTAGGTCTTGAGTTCCTCGAGATTTGACTATCCTAGCCTGTGCAAATTTTGGAAATTTATCTATTGCAGTCAAAACGACTTGTTTGCATGTGAGGTAAAAATCAAGGTGAATAATTTGACCTGGGTATTGTGGTATTGGTGTTTTTTGTAATTCTGGTTTGTTAGGGTGTCTTTCGTATTTCTGTTCCTTAAAAATTTGACATTCTTTTACAAGTTTTATTATTTTGGCCCTCATGTGTGGAAAGTAAACTTTGTTTAACAATTGTTGTTTGTTTTCATTGCTATTTCTATGTGCTCTTCTATGCTCTGTTATAATTGCATTCTCTTGATCAGTTTCGTCTTTTAAATCTCTAACTAGTCTGCTTGAGAATCTGGTTTTATATTTATTGAAAAGTGGATAGATTTCCTGAAGTTGACCTAAAGTTTTTTCGTCTGTATGAATTCCGTTAATGACAGACGGGTTGAGTCTATCTCTTAAAATTTTTAATAAGATTTCTGAATTAAAAATTGGTTCTGCAATAATGTGTCTATGGTACGTGGGAAAAACAAGTTCGAATTTATAGGAGGGTGTCTTTCCTAAATATAATAGTATTTGATTTTTAAAAACATTTACTGGTTCTTCTGCCATTGGTATTAGTGTCTCAGGAGAACTAGAACTGCTGTGAATAGTGCCTGTTAGTGTGTTTACTTCCCCTCGCGTTTGAATGGGAGGTCTACTCAGAGCATCGGCAACAACGTTTGCTTTGCCAGGTTTGTGGAGCAGTTCGTGGTTGTACTCCTCTAGAATTGCTTTCCATATCTTAATCTGATCTTTACGGCTTTTCGGGTTAGTTGGGTGTGTGAGAGATTCGTGGTCTGTAAATATTTTCACTTTGGTCGGACCGTACAGAAAATTTCTAAGAGTCTGTATAGACGAAATTATGGCTAGCATTTCCTTTCTGTTAGGGGCATACCTTTCTTCTGCTTTACTTAGAGTCCTAGAAATAAACATTATAGGTTTATCTTCTTGGGCCAATAGGGCACCAATAGCATAATCTGAAGCATCGGTAGTTAATTGAAATTCTTTATTGTAGTCTGGATATGATAACATTACCTCCTCGAAAGCGAGAGTTTGTTTTAATTTTCTAAATGCTTCCCTTGCCTCTTTGTCAAGATCGATCAGAGTTTTGCTTGAGGCATTTTTTGAGATACGGCCTCGGCCCTCTTCCCCTCTTAAAAGGGCTGTTAGGGGCTTTGCAAGCTTTGCATAATCTTTAATGAAGCAACGGTAGAACCCTGACAGTCCTAAAAAGGAGCGAAGATCTATAAGTGTCTTTGGTTCGGGAAATTTGACGATTGCTCTCACCTTTTCCGGATTTTTCTTAATTCCGGTATCTGCTACTAAAAATCCTAAAAATTCAACTTCTTTCTTAAAAAATTCGCATTTATCTAACTGAATTCTCATGTTTGCGTCTTTAAGAATTTTGAATACAATTTCTATGTCTTTTAGATGATTTTCTTCGTTTTTACTGAAGATAATAATGTCGTCAATGTAGACGAAACACCTAATTCCTATATGTTCTCTAAGAATAAGCGCTCTTTGAAAAATGGAAGAGGCATTTTTAAGTCCAAACGGGAGTCTGGTAAACTCATATTTGCCTTGATTTACTGAAAATGCTGTTTTATCTATGTCTGATTGTCTGAGTGGGATTCGATGAAATCCACTTTTAAGGTCTAAAACAGAAAAAAATGTATTTTGTCCTAGTTGTGCCAGTACATTGCTTATGTCTGGTATAGGGTATCTGTCTGGAATAGTGACCAAGTTAAGCTTCCTATAGTCAATCACCATTCTATGTTTTTTCTGTCCGGAGGCATCAATTTTTTTGGGTACAATCCATATTGGAGAATTATACGGAGATGTTGAAGGTCTAATTACGCCGTTTTCAAGTAGCTCTTGTATTTGCTTTTCAACTTCTGGCCTAAGAGCTTCCGGGTATGGGTAGTGCCTCGAGTATATTGGACTTTCATTTGTACTTCTTATAGTGGCTTCTACTTTGGTAGTGTATGTCAGTTTTTCGTCCGGGTCGCGG
Organism: Drosophila rufa; assembly: GCA_018153105.1. Classification (NCBI taxonomy): domain Eukaryota; kingdom Metazoa; phylum Arthropoda; class Insecta; order Diptera; family Drosophilidae; genus Drosophila; species Drosophila rufa. Next base: position 3,483,735 of record JAECXS010000135.1, read on the forward strand.
GTTGCGTTTTTGTTGTATGGTCTATTCGAATATCTAACTTGTTGACTTCGGGAGAAGCTTTCTGTTTTATTTTAATTTTACGTTTGTTTTTAATTGAAATGTAACCTTCCTGCATATTTATTTGAGCGTTGATTTCGCGAAGTGTATCATTTCCTATAATAGCATCGAAAGATTTTAATGAGGGCAGTAAAAAGAATTTAACAAATGTATATTTTAAGTCAAATGGGTTGGCAATTGTGTGGTGGGTGATATGGATATCTCCGGCTACGGAGCTTACATAGAAAGATTTATTATTTTCGATTGGTTTTTTTACCAATCGCGTTTGGATATAATTTTTATTAGAGCCGGTGTCTATTAAAATTTTGATCATCTCTCCATCACCGGTTTTACATTGAAAGTAAGGTAATGAAGAGGATTTTACTCATAAAAATAAAGGCCAGTGTATTCGGTTTCCTCTGTTTCTTGTTCGAAATCTGGAATTTCCGCGTAGTATTCGGCTGCTGTCTCGTCAGTTTCCGTTAATTGGTCGGTATTTTCTACTGGGTGTTCTTGTTCAGTGTTTATATGAAAATTTCTCTGTTTTTTATCTACCAGTCCGCTTGTCATTTGAGGTGGTGGTCGTTTTCCTTGCAGTCCATTCTTTGGTCTGTTCATATAATTTATTTGTCTTGTCTGTAAACTTTGATCTATATCCATAGGTTCTGGCTTAGGCTGGAGCCAATGGACGTGGTGGTTGTATTGCTGGGTAAGCAGAATATTGTTGTTGATGTCCACTGAATTGCATTTGCTGCTATGGAAAATAGGCTGTCGTTTTCGGGGTCTGTGGAACGTGAGTAACGTTTTTGGTAAGGCATATCCTCTAGTAGGTCCTTCAAATTTTTTTTAGTTGTTTTGATTATTATTGGCGTAATTGGTTCTGAAATTTTGATTTTCTAGTCTTTCGCATAGTTTGAGTGCAGATGAAAGATCTGCCGGCTCTTTGGTACCTAGCAGTCTAGGCAAGTCGCCGTTAAGACCTCTAATAAATGTATCAATCGCCTTGTCTCTGTAAGACTTGGCAAAAATATCGATTGATTCTCTTCCCATTTCCATGCATGAAATTTTGTTCAAGATGAGTGATAAGTGAGTATAGACCTGTTGGTAGAAATCTGCTGTGGTTTGATTACCCTGTACTAACGAAGTCATCTGATATTCTAATGTCGTAACGTCTCGTTTATCAGCGTAGTGGGCTGTTAAACATTTGGAGATTGCTGTCCAGTTTAGTGGTGTGTTATATGATTCAAAAACTAAGTCTGCATTACCTACTATTTTGTTTCTAATAACATTTAAAATTTAAAATTAACAATGAATATATTTTTATTATTCTCTCTACGCTCTTCCTCCAACAGCTGAATTCTCATGCTTGGCCAGAAAATTCCCTGAGGCTTTTTACTATGTCTGGGACTCTGTCAAATTCATTCATATTATTTGCATTAGCAAATACTATTGCTAGTCCCTACATTTTATAACCATTAATTTGGTTGATTAATGTAAAAATAATATATATGTGTTAAAAAGTATAGGTTTGATCGAGTAGCGGCACTGAATCTGGATTTAATTTTTGATTTAGAATTCTCTCTACTCTATGTGTAGAGTTGTATGTAAAATATAAATTCTTAAGTTAATAATTTTTTTTTAAATTTAGATTTGATTTGTTTTGTGTGTTTGTTTGCTTTGTTTTTGCTTTTGTTGTGGCTTTTTTTTTGCCTTTGTTTTAGCTTTTTAGCTTTTGTTTAAAAAGATTTCTTTTAGGTATTTTTCACTTTCGTGATTTCTTATTTTGTTTGTGGTTTGTAATTAAAATAAAATACATCCTGAACCGGTCAGTTGGTAGTAGTCCTTTTTGCTCCTTGCTACTGGGGTACCTTTTCCTGACACTCCCGTCCAGTTGTCTACGGCGATCGCCTGCAGTCTGATGTAAGTGAGTCCTTTTCTTGGCGGGTCGTCCAGCAGTGTTGCCTTTCCTTTGGTGCGCCTTTTTTCCGGTGTTACCAGGGCAGCCTATGGGGTGCACTTGCAGGTGATTTTTGGAGTCGCGACTTATTTTTCGGATCGGTGGAACGCGGGCAGCCTATGGGGTGCTCTTACGAGAGTTCCTTTGATTCGATACCAAGGATATTTCCGCGGACAGGACCCTTAAACTTTGGGCGCCAGTTAAACACGAAGGTTTTTATTATTTTAAAAAAATAATATTTCTTGGACACTTATTTATTTCCATAAAAAGTTGAACTAAATTATGTTTACAGAAATTGCCATATTTATACCCAATAACTTTGTCGCTGCCTCTGCCAACGTCGGAGCTTTGCCGTTGTCGTCGCTGCAGCGGGAAGTGGATCAGACGCTGCAGTCAGCACTTTTTGGGAGCTACTGACCGAAGCCGGGAAGTTGCCCTTGCACTTTTACTTGCTGGTGCAATACCGGATGCGCGTGGCCAACTTCGGTTGCGAATTCGTTTTGTGTTAACTTACATAACCGGCTTAGATATGAAGCATGCTTTTTGGCAGATACCTCTAGAAGAGAAATCTCGCCAATGCACCGCTTTTACCATTCCAAATCGTCCCTTATACCAATACAAGGTAATGCCCTTTTGGATTATGCAACGCCGCTCAAACGCTCTGCAGATTAATGGATCAAGTAATTCCACCTAGCCTGAGAACCAGGGAATTCGTCGATTTAGACGATCTCTTGCTTCACTCGGATGACTTTGAATCGCACATGCAGCTGCTCGAAGAAGTAGCAGGATACTTTCGCCAGGCGAATTTAACGATCAACATAGCAAAGTCCAAGTTTTTTATGAAAGAAATTAAATATTTGGGATTCCTTATTGGAGATGGACATGTGAAAGCGGATCCAGATAAAATATCCGCGATCAAAGATTTTCCGACTCCGACAACGCCAAAGCAACTCAAAAGATTTTTAGGTCTCGCCGGATGGTATAGGCGGTTTGTTGAGAACTTCGCTTCTATCGCCCAAACATTAACCGATTTATTAAAAAAAAATCAGCCATTTCATTGGAATCCAGACGCAGATCAGGCTTTTATTCAACTCAAAGATCGTCTCACAACGTCACCCTTTCTGCGTACACCTGATTTCTCAAAACCGTTTACTCTTCTTTGCGACGCTTGTTTGTCGGGTATCGGCAGTGTATTAGCACAGGAAGATGAAGAAGGGAATGAGCTTCCAATAGCGTATATGTCCGAGAAACTTTCGAAAGCGCAGCGCAACTATTCGGTCACCGAATTAGAATGTTTGGCTGTGATAAGAGGAATAAACAAATTCAGGGCGTATATCGAGGGGCAAGATTTTGTATTAGTTACTGACCACGCTTCCCTAAAATGGCTAATGAAGCAGAAAGATTTATCTGGAACATTAGCTAGGTGGTCAATTCGTTTACAAGGGTTTGCTTTTGATATAAAACACCGAAAAGGAACCCAGAATATCGTAGCAGATACTCTTTCGAGGCGACATGAACTAGTAGTCAGTGAAATTCAAGAATTTGACCGAATGATTGATCTGTCCTCTGAAGAATTTAAATCGCAGGAGTATTTAGAGTTGATTAAGCGAGTACAAGAGAGCTAATCGAGGTTACCGACTTTACGTGTATCCGATGGGTTTGTATATAAACTAGTTGAAGGTGCGGATAGTACCGATGCGTGGAAGCTTTGGGTTCCATCGAAACTCCGAGAAAGCGTTCTACATCGGGCACATTATCCACCCGCCTCCGCTCATCTAGGCATGGGGCGAATGGCTCAAAAGCTCAAGCAATGCTTATTTTGACCGGGAATGATCACTCAAATCCGTACGTACATAGGTAAATGTCCGGTATGTAAATCCACTAAGGCCGCTAACATAGTCCTTAGACCGCCTATGGGCAAGCCTATGACATCAGACAGACCTTTTCAGAAATTGTATATGGACTTATTAGGACCATATCCGAGATCTAAAGATGGCCATATAGGGTTACTAATTATCGTTGACCATTTAACCAAGTTCCATTTCTTGCACCCGTTGAAAAAATTCACTTCTGCCAAAATTTGCGATTGTTTAGAGAAACACGTCTTTTATACATTTGGTGTCCCTGAAGCAATGCTAACCGATAATGGTTCACAATTTAAATAAGGTTATTTCAAGGCTTTTCTGAATCGTTTTGGTATATCGCATATCTGTACAGCGATATATTCTCCTCAGGCTAACGCGAGTGAGCGCCTCAATCGATCCGTGCTAGCAGCCGTGCGAGCATACGTGGGCCAAGATCATACCAACTGGGATAAGCATCTGAGCGAAATAAGCGTTCACTTAGGGCAAACTTTCATCGGAGCACAGGTTACTCACCGTATTATCTTTGCTTCGGACAACATATGATGTTAGATGGGAGAGATTACGATCTCTTGCGGAAGCTAGGCATGTTACAAGACGACGTAGCGCTACAGCATCCTGAGTTACTTCAAATAGCTCGACAAGAAGCCAAAGCAAGAATAGCAACCACACATGAGACAAACGCACGGCATTACAATTTAAGAAGTCGGAGCGTGCAGCTGTGTGTAGGCGACACGGTATTTGCCAGGAATTTTGCTCAGAGCAACGCAGTCAAGAAGTTCAGTAGTAAACTCGCACCAGTATTCGTTAAGTCGAAGGTTATCAAGAAAATAAGTCCGTCGTATTACGAGTTAGCAAACGAGAATAATAAGTCAATAGCAGTATACCATCTTAAGGATATAAGTTAACAACCAACTCCTAGCTTGGGCTGAGCAGGCCAATTCATATTCCCTTTATTAATATCAATTATTATTATTATTATTATTATCATTATTATTATTATTATTATTACACTTCTTATACCACTCATGTATGGTCCACCTTAAATTAGTTCCACCCCAAAGGGCCCGAGAGCTGAGCCAACATATTTTGTTATTATGGGCCGTGGCTTTGTCTCATTGGCTGACGGCGATCGTATGACTTCTGCAAAATGTGCATGGTCAGCGGTCCGCCACGGGCATCCGGTCATGCATGAGCCTTTGTTAATTCTTAAGTTCAGTTCTGTTTAGCATTGAATAAAGAGCACTTGCTCCTAACCGAAACTCCGGCTAAGCCGTTATATTATTGAATTGGGTTATCGCGCCTTAAGGGCCGATAACAACGGAAGAAAGTTCTTCCCAACCTAATCTTCCACAGAAGAGAAGACAACCTGGTCGCAACCTGCCAGGAACTACTCTTGCCACGAATACCACGTAGGCAAGACCCAATCATCCCCCTAGCTGCTGACGTCATCGGACCGCGGCGTGGGACTACACCAAATCGTTAATTGACGCCCAACTACTATATTATTCGAATCTCACCTTGAGGAACACAAAATGTAAGTGACTGTGCGCCTAAGATAGAGGTCAATACGTGATATTATAAAAAATATATTGTGTACAAATTCTCCACAACCATTTAAATTTATATACAAGTCAATAAATATCGACAAACATTTTTATTTACAAACTTGTGCCAGAGCAAGCAATTTCTGTGTTTAAAAATACAACAAAAACAATTATTTGAAATATACATTTATTTGCATTTTTGAGTGGCGATTACGCATGTGAAAATTTGCCCCTCACCTTTTCCCTTAGTTATTCTGTGAATTTACTTGATTTGCATGTGTTTATTTCTAAATAAAAAAGAAACAGAAATTTTGTGTCCAGTGTGCCTGTGTGATTGCTAAGCCTGTTGCTTCGCTCCAACCATTTCCCGACTGGAATTTGTCTAGGAATGTATAAATTCTGCGTTTTTGTTGTGATGTTTTATCGAATTTTTTTGTGACTCCACACACTGTGCAGCGACTCCACCAAACGATTGCCGAGTTCAGCGGGGTTATTATTAAATTTTAAATTATTAAATTTTAAATTTGTCGCCCATATTACTGCCGATTAACTCACTCAACCCCGTTTGCGGCCGATGAGTTGGGAATATAGGGAAGTGAAGCAAGAAGTAGACAGTGACGATAGTGAAGAAATCGGATTTTGTCCCACAGTGACACAACCAGACTCAGCAGAAATGAACGCGGAAATGATCCAAGCGCTCATAACAAATGCCGTCGGCGCCGCGCTAGCCGCGCAGGAGCAGCGCTGGCGAGCAGAAATTGAATCAGTTAGAAACCAGGTCAGCTCGTTAACTGTGCAGGCACCCCAAGTAGAGGTTTATGAGAGGGTAACTCCGGACCCCACCATAAAGTGCGATGTCAAATTAGACATTGTGAAGTCGCTCCCAACCTTTAGTGGCAGCCACGACGAATACGTGTCGTGGAGGCAGGCCGCATCAGATGCGTATGAGGTATTCAAGAGATACAAAGGCAGCGAGGCCCACTACGAAGCAGTGGTTATTATCAAAAACAAAATTTGCGGTAACGCGCGAGCGCTCCTCACGTCCCATAATACCGTGTTAAATTTCGATGCAATTTTGGCTAGGCTGGATTGCACATACGCGGACAAAACGTCCCTACGCGTACTACGTCAGAATCTGGAGATGGTTCAACAACGCGATGCCGATCTCATGGCATACTATGACGAAGTCGAGAGGAAACTCACGCTCGTCACGAACAAAATAGTTATGTCGCATAGTGCGGACACGGCAACCATCCTGAACAAGGAGGTTAGGGACGACGCCCTCCACGCATTTATTGCAGGGCTTAAAAGACCACTTAAATCACTCGTGCTGCCAGCACAACCCAAAGACCTACCGTCTGCGCTAGCCCTAGCACGGGAAGCCGAGAACAGCATTGAAAGAAGTGCGTTCGCGGCATCTTACGCGAAAGCTATAGAAGACAAGTCCTCTTTTAATGAAGGCAATAGACGCAACAATAAGGGACAGGGAAAGCAATGGAGAAGTGAGGATAAAAATCCGCACTTTATTCCTAAGCAGAGCCAAGGCAGGCCTCATGAGGACAACCCCTGGCCGAAGCGCAAGGATCCTGAGACCATAGACCAAAATAAAGTTCAACCCATGGAGGTAGACCCCTCAACGGCCAAATTCAGGCAGGAAACAAACTGGGGGAAGCCACCAAGTAATAACAATTACAAAAGGCAGAACTCGTCTCAGCGTCAATCGGGCCAAAGACGCCAACGCGTTAATAATATAGCCCAGCCCCAGCAGGAGGAAGCTGATTATGCCGCCACAGCCGACGCTGAGGCTGCCAACATTGAAGAAGACAGTGACACTCCTGAACTTAACGACCTCCTTCATTTTTTAGGGAACGCTCCCGACTGCCGTTCGTCGAGCGACAGTTGGCTGGCAGAACAATAAAAATCCTCATTGACACCGGGGCGGCAAAAAATTACGTTAAGCCCGTAAAGGAGCTAATAAATGTAATGCCGGTTGAGACCCCTTTCACTGTGAGCTCTATTCATGGCTCCAGCGACGTCAAAAGCAAGTGCATAATGCGCATTTTTGGGTTAGACGCCCCTTTTTTTCTCTTGGACACACTGAGCACGGTCGATGCTATAATAGGCTTCGATTCGCTAACGCGAGCAGGAGTAGCATTGGACTTAGGCAACGGCGTAATAAAATACGCAAACGTCATTGAAAAGATCAAATTTTTCGACTGTCAAAACGTCAATTTTACCAAAATCGATGACATAGTGGTACCAAGCTCGGTGAAAGTCGAATTCAAAAAAATTATTCTACAAAGAATTAAGGTGTTTTCGACCTCTAACGAGGCGCTTACCTTAAACACATCGGTCATCGCTACTATTCGAACTACGAGTGACGAACCTGTCTACTCCAAATTATATCCCTATCCTATGGGGGCAGCAGACTTTGTAAACAAAGAAATCAAGGAGCTGCTGAGTAATGGTATAATTAGGCCGTCCAGATCCCCATACAACAGCCCTACCTGGGTAGTTGACAAAAAAGGGACTGACGATAATGGCATCAGGAAGAAGCGATTAGTAATTGACTTCAGGAAGCTGAACGAGCGAACAGTCGCCGATCGCTACCCCATGCCAAGTATACCCATGATTCTAGCGAACCTGGGGAAAGCCAAATTCTTTACCACCTTAGATTTAAAGTCAGGGTATCATCAAATATACCTAGCTGAAAAGGACCGAGAAAAGACTTCGTTCTCAGTTAACGGAGGGAAGTACGAATTTTGCAGACTACCCTTCGGCCTAAAAAACGCAGGGAGTATCTTCCAAAGAGCCATCGATGATGTGCTGCGGGAAGAAATTGGCAAAATATGTTACGTCTACGTTGACGACGTCATAATTTTTTCCGAGAATGAAACGGAACATGTTAAGCACATCGACACAGTGCTTAAGCGGCTACTAGATGCCAACATGAGGGTGGCACGGGAAAAAAACAAAGTTCTTTAAGCAGAGCGTAGAATTTTTGGGATTCATTGTCACCAGAGGCGGAACTAGAACAGACCCAGAAAAGGTTAGGGCAATAAAAGAGTTCCCCGAACCACAAAACCTGTATAGCCTCAGGTCCTTCCTTGGCCTGGCAAGCTATTACAGAAGTTTTGTAAAAAATTTTGCCTCTATTGCTAGGCCACTTACCACCATCCTTAAAGGGGAAAACGGAACGGTCAGCAAGAATGTATCGAAAACAAGTAGCTGTCAGGTTCAATGAGACCCAGCGAAACGCATTCGACCACCTCCGTAACATCTTGGCATCAGAAGATGTCATATTGACATACCCCGATTTCAAATTACCATTTGACTTAACCACCGACGCCTCAGCGAGTGGAATAGGCGCGGTATTATCCCAAAATAAAAGACCTATTACCATGATTTCGCGCACGCTAAAAGACTGCGAACTAAACTACGCCACCAACGAAAGAGAATTGTTGGCAATAGTCTGGGCAATAGGCAAGCTCCAAAATTACCTATACGGTACCAAGGAGGTACGGATCTTCACTGACCACCAGCCTCTCACATACGCGGTATCTGACAAGAATACCAACGCTAAGATTAAGCGATGGAAAGCATTTATTGATGAGAACAACGGGAAAGTGTTCTACACACCCGGAAAACAAAACCTGGTAGCTGACGCGTTGTCCCGACAACCCTTGAACAACTTAGAGGCTGAGGCCCAGTCCGATGCAGCCACGGTGCATAGTGAGCTTTCGCTCTCGTATACCATAGAAACCACAGACAAGCCTCTGAACTGCTTCAGAAACCAAATCATTTTGGAAGAAGCAGATCAACCACTTCGGCGAGACTTCATTGTTTTTGGCAATAGAACTCGCCACGTTATTTACTTTAATAACAAAAACCTACTGGTCGAATCTGTTAAAGAAATCATTAACGCCAACGTCGTAAACGCGATCCACTGCGACTTTCCGACACTAGCTTGTGTTCAACATGCCTTGAGGCAGGAGTTCCCTGCAACAAAATTTTGGCACTGTAAAAACTTTGTTAATGACATCACAAATACCAATGAACAGCTGGAAATTGTTAATGCCGAACACAACCGCGCCCACAGGGCTGCGCAGAAAAACGCCAAGCAAATTCTTCGCGACTACTATTTCCCGAACATGTCAAAACTGGCCAGCGAAGTTGTCGCGAATTGCAAAGTCTGCAATAAAGCCAAATACGATCGCCACCCCAAGCGACAGGAGTTAGGAATAACCCCAATTCCTTCATATGTAGGGGAGATGTTACGTATTGACATTTTTTCTACCGACAAAAAGATCTTCCTAACTTGCATCGATAAGTTCTCAAAGTTCGCCATCGTACAGCCCTTAACTTCTAGGGCAATAGTTGATGTACGGGCCCCTATACTCCAATTGGTAAACTTCTACCACAAAACCAGAACCATCTATTGTGACAATGAGGCTTCCTTCAATTCGGAAAAGATTACGTCTTTGCTGAAAAACCAATACAGCATCAATGTCATTAATGCGCCACCGCTTCATAGTAGCTCCAACGGCCAAGTGGAAAGATTCCACAGTACCTTGGCAGAAATAGCCAGGTGCCTCAAAATCGATAAAAAAATTGACGACACTGTTGTGGAATTAATTTTGCGGGCTAGAATACAATAGATCGTTGCACTCAGTCACGGATTGTAGGCCAGCGGAAGTTATCCATGCCAGCAGCGACGAAGTCAAATCGGCTATTAGGGCCAAGATTGACAAGGCGCAACAGACCAACCTCGACAGAATTAACACTGCAAGACAAAACAGAGTCTTTGAAGTTGGGGAAAAGGTTCTCGTGCGCAATAATAAAAGACTCGGAAATAAGCTGACGCCACTCTATTCAGAAGAGCGCATAGAAGCAGACTTAGAAACGTCTGTTCTCATTAAGGGGAGGGTGGTCCATAAGGACAATATCAAATAAACATCTCCACCATCCATACTCGCCCTTATGTTATGCAAAACTCAATACTACTATAATTTCCACAGGCTTGCTGTTATACTCATCTCGCTGCTGTCCATAGCAACCGCCCGAATCACCGACTTCTCTCACGCAAAATATATTCCGGTATTGGATGGGAATGTACTAGTATGGGAACAATATGGCCTGGTTAGGCACTCGACAAATTTGTCTGAGTTCTCCAGCATAATTGACTCTACGGTCAGAATGCTCGAGCTGTTCCCACAATCGCACATGAGGAAGCTACTGGAAGTTGACGTCAACCATGCCCAGAACATGCTGGATGAATTAACTGTGCACCATAGAATGGCCAGGAGCTTAGATTTCCTGGGCTCGGCACTCAAGGTCGTGACAGGCACGCCCGACGCGGAGGACCTCTATAAAATTAAGACTAACGAAGCAGCACTTATTGAGGCAAACAATAGGCAGGTTGTAATCAACACAGAGACACAGAAACACATTAACCAACTTACAGACACAGTAAATAAAATTCTCAGGGAAAAAAGGGACGGGTTAGTCGACTCCGGCCACCTTTTCGAAACACTTCTAGTCAGGAATAGAATCCTTATTTCAGAATTACAAAATTGCATCCTCACAATCACACTTGCCAAAAACAACATTATAAATCCGATTATATTTAATCACAATGACCTTAAATCTATCTTTGACGAACAGCTCACGGAGGTCCCCATAGTTAGTCTTATGGATGTATCTAAGATTAAAATTTTTCAATCTAATGTTTTTATCCATGTCATAGTTCAGTATCCTAGAGTTAAGCTTATCTGTAAAAAAGTCCTGCTCTTCCCTGTCGCACACTACCATACTATGCTACAAATAGAAGACAACATCGTAGCGGAATGCGATGACGGAACCCTAGCAGTCTCCGATTGCGCTTCTACCAACTTGGCCACATTTTGCAAAAAGGCGTCTCACGACACCTGCGCCAGGCAATTACATGCAGGCGGGGCGGCCACATGCCGGACGCGGCCCAGCAATCTGGAACCCCTTACAATCGTGGACGACGGAATATGGTCATAATAATCGTCAACGAAAAACGTACGAGGATTACCATCGACGACGGTCCCACAACAACTATAGTAGGGACCCACCTTATCACCTTCGAAAGGAAGGCGGTGATTAACGACTCCGTGTATTGGAACCTCAATCACTCTGTGAACAAGAGCCCGGGAATCGCGGCCGCTCCCTTAATCAACATCACGGGACACGATCACATATACGTACTAAGTAGGCCGCTACTACAGCGGATGAACGAGCACAACCTGCGTCTGATGCAGGAGCTCAGAGACGACGTGTCGGCCGGAGGTGCCCCAAGGATTTGGTTCGCCGCGGGTGTCGCCATCAGCCTCACACTATGCGGCTTGGTCCTGCTCCAACAACACTGCAGGCGCGAACGAGAGGCATCCCAATTACGAAAGTCCATCGACGAATTGGCTGTCACCGAGGACGGCGTCTAATTTAAGGGGAGAGTAGTTAACCACCAACTCCTAGCTTGGGCTGAGCAGGCCAATTCATATTCCCTTTATTAATATCAATTATTATTATTATTATTATTATCATTATTATTATTATTATTATTACACTTCTTATACCACTCATGTATGGTCCACCTTAAATTAGTTCCACCCCAAAGGGCACGAGAGCTGAGCCAACATATTTTGTTATTATGGGCCGTGGCTTTGTCTCATTGGCTGACGGCGATCGTATAACTTCTGCAAAATGTGCATGGTCAGCGGTCCGCCACGGGCATCCGGTCATGCATGAGCCTTTGTTAATTCTTAAGTTCAGTTCTGTTTAGCATTGAATAAAGAGCACTTGCTCCTAACCGAAACTCCGGCTAAGCCGTTATATTATTGAATTGGGTTATCGCGCCTTAAGGGCCGATAACAACGGAGGAAAGTTCTTCCCAACCTAATCTTCCACAGAAGAGAAGACAACCTGGTCGCAACCTGCCAGGAACTACTCTTGCCACGAATACCACGTAGGCAAGACCCAATCATCCCCCTAGCTGCTGACGTCATCGGACCGCGGCGTGGGACCACACCAAATCGTTAATTTATACAAGTAAGCAAGTAAGGGAACAATCATTTCAGTTAACCGGTTTTCGAGATGTGATTCTCTATCAGTTAACTGTGGTTGTAGGGTTCAATTAATACCCGAAAGCATAAAGGGTTAAGATAATTCTTTGTACCCATCTTTCCCGTGAGCGGCGGCAGAATTCCCGAAATTCAGAGCCAGCCTCTCTCACTCTCAATGCACATCGGCCGTCCCGCTCACACAACGAGCACAGCCACAGCTAAATATCAGCGAATATCAGGCAAACAGAAAGAATCCAAAAATTATCACGCCATTGTGCCGTTATTTTTCGCCCTGCTCTTCCCAATGGAAGTACAGGCGACCCAAGATGAAAAATTCTGAGCTATGCTCGCTCACTTGATTTTCAATCGCCACAGCCATAAGACGCGAGCCAAATTGTGAGCGATCAAAAGTTTCTTAAAAACACGTGGAAAGATAATAGGCACTAGACAACGTGAAGTGCGACAATTTAATCAACCTGAAGCCAGTGTTTTAGTTTAATAACTAGTGAAGTGAACAAGAAATCTAAGGTGAATACAGTTAACATAAGTACGCGATCGGCTAATATCTGTATATATTCACAGAACCCCTTTAGCGAGCCGATCCCTCAGCAGTACAATAGTAGCTGTAACAGCAGCTTTGCAGCCAATACCTCTAGCTGGTGCGAAAACACCCGCCCAGTCAACTACGTTTACCTGCAAAGAGTCGGCGAGTTATTGCAAAGAGTGGGTGACGCAACGCCCGTGTGGCGACTAGTGCATCAGCAGGCAGAAGGAGAAGAACAAGATCAACCCCTCTGCACTGCGAACGGCATGCGAATAGTTTTCTGCTTCGGCCAGCAAGCCGTCTCCTACAAGTTGGAGCGAGAAGGAAGGAGGCACCGAATTACCGGAGGCAACTACATTAACACGTGATCGGATTCAAGCTCAGCCAACATACCCGGTCATGTATTTCGCCTAAGGCATGGGAGGCAGTTAACTGGATGGAGAAAAAGAGCGTGCGGCGTTGCCAGCCGAAATTTAGTGCGCGCTCCGAGAACATGGCACCTCGAGAGTAAAGAGATACGAGTTCTATTGGTGGCGAAGGGCCAAGTTATAGTTTGTATTTTGTAGTTTATATTCCATTTCAATAACTCTTGATAAATAGTCGCATAATGCTAGCATATTAATATTAGAAATATAATCCTAATAGGTGGGTCACGAATGTATAAGCGGTAGTTGCATCGAATTAACGTGTGATAACGTCACACATACACACATTCGTATGATTGTTTACATTTCTTCTGAAGGAACCAACTGATGCTTCGATGGGCCCAGAGAATGCTTCGATGGATTTTCCGACGTATAAATAATGGTCGTGAGTAAAACCTTAATAACGAATGAAAAGTGTTCATATGGTATGTTCAGATCAAGTTAATTTTTGATGCAAATTCAGCTGAAGGCCACTGTAGGAATCCCTTTTTTGATTTTCTTTGATTGTTTATATATATATATAGATAAATAATGGAGTGATTAACCCAAATATATTGGCAGTATCTAATGAAGGATACGACAGATTGAAATATGAAAACAAAGAAACAAAATTATTAAAAATATAAAATTGCGACCTTAGCCAATAAGAATTAAAAATTATCAGTCTCTATAGATTGGATAAAGAAAAATTATGAAAACTAAAAAGATTAAATAAATAAGGTTATGGATAAAAATTAGGAACAATAAGAAATGATAACTAGAACGTAAAAATGATTGGAGTTATAATGGGAACAATAGATAATAAGAACCAAACCCCCTTACACGTAGAATAAACAAATAACATCAAAGTTACCCTAGCCAGTGATTAGTCGACGCTCTACTCATTCCTATATAACCGCGTACGTGGGTACGGCCCGTTACAATTTTTGATTTGTATTAGCCAGTGCACTTAATTTTTTGTTTGATTTATGTGAAGGTATAGCTGGAGTGGAAACAACCCACACCAATTCCGACGAGCATAGCGCAGAGCATCGCTAGAAGTGCACGACCTCTACGTTTAGCATACCGAATAATGTCCTAGGGTTCCTTCGAACCTTAGTTGAACACTAGAACCTTTATGCAGATGCTGTCCAACTATATGTAAATCGTCCCCTAAACCAAATCGATGATTGTGTAAATATTACCAACCATGAAATCAAAAAAATTAACAACTGGGCGAAGGCGAACGGGCTGCATTTAAATCGTGCATAATACCAACCCTCTTCTATGGCATTGAAATTTTCGCATCCACCGACGCAGCAAGCATGCATAAGCTGAAAGTTGCATTTAACTCAGTAGCGAGTTACATTTTTAACTTAGATCACAGTGCACACGTTACAGGCTATGCATTTAAGAAATCTCTTATTTCTACAGAAATGAGCCACAATACATAATAGATCTTTTGCAAATGTCTTCATCCGCTAGAACAAATAATATTATCTGCTAAAGGCTAAAACTTGCAGCGGCTTACAAGCATTTCTTTATACAGACTGTTCCCTATTGGAATGACGTTCCCAACAATCTAAAAAATATTAGGAACCATACACACTTTAAATCTAAACTATTAATGTATCTTAAAGGCACACTTTAACTTTAATCTAATCTTAATTTTAAGTCAGATGACTTCCATTATCTCAATTCATATATATTTATTATTCTTTATTCATATTTTGTATTTTGTTTTTTCAAATGATCCCCCGTTTTGTTTCCCAGCTGTTTAAATATACTAAACAGTTCTACGTATGTTTAGTGTGCAAGATTTTATAATGTTAGTATGTGAGACAAAATGATTAATGTAAAATGTAATAACACAGAGTGACTGGTGCCATAACTTAAAAGCTTGAATTAGCTTGAAGGATCAGGATAAAACGAAAATAAAATAAAATAAAATTATGTAAGGATGCTCTCTGGCCAGGATATAATTCTCAGTCGAGATCGCAGAGTCCTTTACAAGAAATTTGTAAATCATCGAGACTTTGGGCTAGAGAGTTGAATTCGTCTGGAGACGAGAGTTGTTTACGGGAATTACCTCGAATTCGTCTCGATTTCACCGAAAAGTGAACAAAAGGGGGGGGGAGATGTTCCGGTATGGATGAGGTTCTGTACCACACTCTACACTCCTGCGAGGGGCGGACTTGGGGCAGAAATTCCAGCGGGCTGGACCTTCGGGCGAGACCGCAGCCGGATCTTCTTCAGCCTGGGTTGAAACGGGAAGACGATGCACCCCAGGATGACAACGGGAGGATTCTACCGCCCCTTACGGTCAGACGGAACGACGGGAAGGATATTACCGTTCCCCTACGAGGATTCGGGAAACTCCGAGGGCTTTACCGCTCGGCTACAAGGATACTACTACTCGGGAAGGATAAAACCTTTCCCCTACGAGGACTCAGGAAATTCCGAGGGCTTGACCACTCGGCTACAAGGGTAATAATGCTCGGGAAGGATAAAACCTTTCCCCTACGAGGACTCCGGGAATTCCGAGGGCTTTACCGCTCGGCTACAAGGGTAATAATGCTCGGGAAGGATGAAACCATTCCCCTGCGGGGATTTGGGAAACTCCGAGGGCTTTACCGCTCGGCTACAGGGATAACAAAGTTCGGGAAGGATAAAACCATTCCCCTACGAGGATTTAGGAGGGCTACGGAGGGCTCTACCACTTCACTACGAGGAACAGGAAGACACAGATATTCACACGTCGACACGACTACCAGGTTGTTTCGAAAAAGGAAAACCCTTGTATTTCACGTTTTATTATATTTTTTTATTTGTGCAACTTGTTTAAATTTTATTCACTTAATATTTCGGGCTAGCTTGACCTTGACTTCATTTTACATCGTTATTTATTATGTCCACTGCACCGTTTGCCCATTGCACCACACTGACCTTAATATTTCCTTGTATTTTTCCTTAGATTCACTTTTTGATTTCTTGCACTACCGTGACCCGACCGTCGCGTTCGAAAACCTCGAGAGAACAGACCGCTGCCCATCTCGTGCGGTCACCTCCTCGTTTCCGCTTCCTCCCGGTCCTCTTTTCTGGGATTTTATTTCTCATTTTCCAGTATTTTCCTGTCCCTCTTACGTAGTTTAGAACTTTTCTGGTCCCACTCCGTAGTGTTCCAGCGGAAATCGGTTCGGGACTCTACTTACGTTGATCGCGTCGTAAACTAAACCACACTGGTTTCTGGTATTTCGCCGGGGTGGGTTCGGAACTTGGATCCCAAAGATCTGGTCCCACCTTGGCCCATCGGGAAATCTGGTATTTTCTTCAAGGTGGATCTGGTATTTAAACCTCGACGATATGGTCTCTCGCTGAATTTCCAGTATTTTCTGGGCCATTGGTTTGGAGCTCGGTTACCTTAAGTATGGTTTCCCACCGGCTTAAGCTATTTCCCTATCGGAGGTGGCCCTTTGGCGATCTTTCGACGGTTCGAGACTCAAAATTACCTCGACTATTGGATCGTATGTTGAACTAAAAACTCATTTTAATATGTGCGGACTTCGTGTCCTATATACTTACACTAAGGAACTTCATTATATTGCCTGTAACTTATAGCTATATACATTTTCCTTATAAACTAGCTAACTATGACTAAGTCCTATTGTGACGGTTTGCCCTTCAGGGCAGATTGTTACACCCCCTTTTTCTTACCGGGACCGGATAAAGAGCTGGCCGTCACCTCGGATTGTCACCGAGTAGCGTGTGCTCCCGTCGTCCACAGCAAAACGGACACGACGCCCGCGTCCTGGCTTCCTGGCCGCTCTCTCACTGATCAACCCGTCGGCTCCGATCCAATCTGCCGGTATTGGACAAGCGGCGACAGATTGGGGGTTAGGCGTGGCGTCCGGTTGTACGTCACACTCCGGGATCGTTGGCATCTCCGCTCCCTGTATGAAGGTTCCATTCCATCCAGTCTGCTGCAACTCCGTCAATACCTCGTCGAGGACTCTGTCCTCCCACTCGGCCAGGGGTAGGTCTGGGGCCGCACACACGAGGGGCGGACTCAAATTGGTCGACGTGTCCCCTCCTAGTCGTCTGGGCGATTCCTGCTGCAGCAGGGCGACATCGCTTTCCTTCGAGGTCTCCACACTCACGAGGGGTGAAGTCGTCGGCTCCACGAATCTCCGACAGAAGAGGGGTCGGTCTTCTCCACCATCTTCGCTATCCGAGATCGACTCATATTCAGCCGCATAGCCGAAGTGCTGGGCTTCCGATACCGGGTTCTCGCATGCGCGTTCGGTGCTCTTCTGGGTGGTCTCGTCGGTACTCTCCTTGTCCGTTAGTCCCCCGTTGAGACCATCTCGCGAGCAGACCTCTTCGAGGCGGGGTCTACTGGCCTTCGGGGAAGTCTGGGTGCCACACGTCAGACTATCCCTCGTGAGCCCTCTGGTGAGCCCTCGGAGATGTCTGGGTTGCCGCAGTGGACATCTCGGGCGAACCTCGAGGGAGAATCGGGCGTATCTCGGGGTCCCATTGCCAGACGGGGTTTTCGTCCACCCCTCCAGCAGAGAATGGGGGTGGGAAGGGGGGCTCCTCCACGTAGGGGTCCTCGGCTCGGACTCCAGGCACCTTGAGGGTTATGGTCCGGGTCTCGACACGCCTGAATCGTCACGTGCCCATCCCACCTGTCGACTTCGTGCTCGACCGTACGATGGCACTCGTGCTCGAAGGGCAGGTTCGGCTTGCTCCGGGCATAACGAGGATGACCAGCTCGAGGGTCGCGTCGTGACCAGAGCTCCTCGTCCTCGGCTGAGGTCCTCGACCCTCGGGGGTCGTAATGACGTGGGGCCTCCGGATAGCGATCGCTGTCCTGGTCGTATGGCACAAAGTACGCCGGCTCCCCTGGTCGATATTCGCCCTCTCCTCCTTGCGGCACGTAGTATCCCGGTGGATAGGGCCGGTACTCCTCGCGGTAGTCGTACCCACCGTCTCTTGCCTCTCCTGGCCAGTGTTCGTCGGCGAGATCGGACGACCCTTCGTACTCGTCATTCTCGGTCATCTTCGACATAGCAGTTCGGCGGGGGGTTCGACGTCGAGGGGCAGAATCTCCGGGATTCACCTGTCCCTGGACTCCACATGCCCTTGCGTAGCCTGGTGAAACGGGGTTCCGATTCACGGTCGTCAGAGCTCTCGGGCAGGTTCGAACCCTCCCCTTCGGTAGCGTAGTATTCCTCGTCATCCGCCATGATCCACTCGTCGCCGCTCGGCTCCCGATAAGGGCTAGTGGCGTCATTCGAACTGTCGGACAAGATGATCACTTCTTCCATCTGAAAAGGTATACTGGGTTTATTACTAACGGGCCCTACGTCTCTGACCCCTCCTACCTATCGGTGCAGTGGACCTTATACTAAGGGTACTTAACTATCATACAAAGTAAGTTTACAATTCGACTTATGAACTATGGGACGGCTGCTTCTGCTCCTCCTTCTTCTGTGCTTCGGGTCTCGATGTCCTCGTCGTCTCCTTCTTTGATAACCTCTCCAGACAAATAAGGTTTCAGCTGGCTAATGTTGGCGGCACGTCGTCGTCGTTCTCCAGGGCGTTACAAAAGGACCAGGTTCGGCGAAGTGAACTTCGTGACCGTATACGGACCGTCATACTTTGGAGCTAGCTTGGCTGCGAATCCTTCTGCTGCCTTTGAGAGAGGATGTTGTCGAAGCCATACCTGATCTTTGACCCTGGGTCTCCATTCACGACGTCGTAGGTTGTAGTGTCGTGCTTGTTCCTGTGATGCTCGCTGGAGGTTGGAGCGAACGATATCGAAGATCCCCTTCAATTGTAGCGCCTTATCCTTGGGGTCCTTAGTCTCCACCGCTGATCCGGGAGTAGCCTCGTCGTAAAACATTTTTGGCAGCCGAGGCTCGCGTCCTTGCGTCAAGAACGCAGGGCTGTAGCCAGTCGAGTCTGATTTGCTGGAATTGATCGCGAGCGCGATTTCTGGCAGCGATTGATCCCACGAACTCTGGTCACCTTCCGCAAGCTGTGCTATCATCGTCTTGACGGTCCTATTTGTCCTTTCGGTGGGGTTCTCTTGTGGACAATACGGTGCAGTGTACTGCACTTCCACGCCGAGAGTAGCAAAGAACTCCTTTAGGGACCGACTGGTGAATTGGGAACCGTTATCGCACACAAATTTACGAGGAACGCCGACGCGACTTAGTATGCGTTCTCGGAAAGCCTTCTGGACCTGAGGGGCGGTGGCTTTTCGTAGAGGGATCAATTCCACCCATTTAGAGAAAGCATCGTGAAATACAAGGAGCATCGTGTTTCCCTGCTTAGATCGCGGCAACGGCCCCACGAAGTCCGCACATAGGACGTCGAAAGGCTCCTTCGTGACACGCGTCAACATCCTTCCGGCTGCCTTGACCTGTGCCACCTTGAATTTCTGGCAGGACTCGCAGCGTAGAACGTAACGTTTAGCATCTCTAAACATTCCAGGCCAGAGGTACCTCTGGGATAGCCGAGTGAACGTCTTCCGAATGCCCAGATGCCCTGCTGTGGGGGCACTCTCGTAAGATGTCGATTCTCTTCGGCTTAGGGACGCAAAGCTTCCACGGGAAATAGTCCTCGTCATCGATCCTATGACCTAAGTTCCGGTAAACTTGTCCATTCTCCACAACATACTCCGGGAACTTTCCTGGATCGTCCTGGATCTTGGTCTTCATGCCTTGGATCCACGGGCAGGGGGTCTCCACCTCGGCGATCTGTTGTAAGACCTCGCACGGTTGTCGGGATAGGGCATCGGCCACGACATTCAGCTTCCCACGGCGATAACGCACGTCGAATTGGAATTGTTGCAACTCTAAGGCCCACCTAGCGATCCTGCCCGATGGGCTTTCGATTGAGTTCAACCATTTCAGGGCTAGATGGTCGGTGACGACCTCGAATCGATAAACTTCCAAATAGCATCGCATCTTTCTGATAGCCCATATGATGGCCAAACATTCCTTCTCCGTCGTCGTATAGTTTCCCTCAGTGGCCGTTAACCTACGGCTGGCGTACGCGATCACCTTCTCTTGCCCTTCGATGTCCTGGGAAAGGACTACTCCCAGGCCTACATCGCTAGCATCGGTCTGCAGCACGAACTTCTTGTCAAAATCGGGACATCCTAGCACGGGGGCGGTAGTGAGACTCCCTCTTATCTCTTCCAAAGCGACCTGTTGTTCGGGACCCCAATGCCACTTCCGGCCCTTCTTTAACAAGGCGGTCATCGGCTGCACCACTGTCGCGAAGTTTGGCACGAAGCGTCGATACCACGAGGCCATACCCAACCATTGTCGGAGTTCCTTGATGTTCGTGGGAGGTTTCAGGTTAGTGATGGCTGCGACCTTTTCTGGGTCTGTTTGGACCCCTTCGCTGCTGATCACATGACCCAGATAGACCAACTCCCGTTTGAAGAAAACACACTTCTTGGGGTTTACTCTCAAATTCGCCTTTCGCAAACGTCGGAAGACTTCAGTCAGGTTGGCGAGATGTTGCTCTTCCGTGGCCCCTATGACGATTATATCGTCCAAGTATGCGAAGGCGAACGGTTCCATATCGACCCCAATCACGCTATCTAAGGCGCGTTGGAACGTCGCGCTGGCCGAGTGGAGGCCGAAGGGCATAACCTTCCACTGGAACAGACCCCTTCCGGGGACAGTGAAAGCAGTAAACTTGCGACTATCGGGGGCCATGGGTATTTGCCAATAACCGTGCTTCAGATCCAGAGTCGATATGTAACGCGCTTGCCGTAACTTCTCCAAAATATGGTTGATTCTGGGGACGGGGTAAGCGTCCGGCACTGAATGTGCGTTTAACTGCCGGTAGTCCACGCACATACGCCACTCCCCGGTCTTCTTCTTGACCAACACGATAGGAGCACTGTATGGGCTTCGAGACGGTTCGATAGCCCCTTCGCGGAGTAGCTCGTCTACTTGAGTGTCGATGATATGTTGCATCGCCGGATTCCGAGGATAGTACCTCTGCTTCAGAGGTTTGTCGTCACGCATAACTATCCGATGCTCCGCGACGTGCGACACCCCCTGAAGCTTCTCGAACAGCTCAAGCTCATGTGCGATGAACTCTCGTTGCTCGGGACTAAGGTCACACCCAGAAGTAGCATCCGCTTGTGAACCTTCCGGTTCGGCATCTGTACCTCCTGCTCCGCTTCTCTCTTCGTCGCCTAGGTTTTCGTCATCATCCTCCCTATCTTCGGTGACCACCATCTGGTGTGTAATCTGCTCGCTTAGAAGAGCCCTCTCCCCTTCTATCTCGCCACACGGGTGGTCCTCGGGGCCTATTCCTTTCTCCCTCTGTTGTATCTTTCGTCCTGTCGAGTCTGTGCCACTAGGTTGAGTCGAGCTCATTCTCCTCGGTCGCAAGCGTGGGTCTTCGGTCGACGGACGTTGCGTAACTTCGAGAATCGCCTCTCCACACTGGATCCTTGTTCCCATTGCAGCCAAGAAATCCATCCCCAAAATTACTCGATCTAGCATAGTGGGCATTACCAATAGTGGCATCATTACTCGCGTACCAGCCAATTCAACGCGAGTACTCCACAACTCCCTCACTTCCAGGCTTGATCGGTCGGCCAGCGCTATGGTCGTGACTATATCCAGGATTTCATCTGCCGCAGCTGCCATGCGAGTGAAACCTTCGCTCACAAACCCCTCGATGCCCCTGTATCGATGGTGGCATCCACTCGTCGACCCCCGATCTGCACATTCGCCGTGATCAGACCGTTATGGATCCTTAGTGGGGTGTTCCCTGAGGTCGGGTGGTTGTTCCGTACATCTCCACTGCACCCGGAACTCTGGGGAGACGTTGCTCGTTTCCCGGGGGCTCCTCGACGACAATATTCGATCGTTAGAATCCCTCTACGACCCAACAAAAGTTTACCCGAGGATTGGTACATTCTCGTCGGAAATGACCGACCTCCCCGCATCGGCCGCACGCTCGCTGAACATCGACGTTTGGCTGTGGTTGTGCGATCATTCGATGGGTCGCATTCAGCTCTGGCTGAGATGTCCCCGAACTGCGAAAAGGATTCGGCGTTTGGCGTTGACCAGCGTTGGAGTGTTCTATCCCCCTTGACCTTGGGGCTCCGGCCCGGCTGGACTCCAATTGTCTCACACTTTCGTATTCTGTAGCCATCTGAGTTAATTGGGCCAACGTCGTGAACTCATGGCGTTTGATATATAGCCGGTATTCCGGTGCCATATTCTCATAGACTCGGTAGACCTCTTCTTCTTCCCGATACTCGGCTTGCTGCATTTTGGTTCTCAGCTCGACCAAGTAATTCTTAAAAGTCTCACCCCTACCTTGGACATGCGCTCGAATCTCGTCCTCCAGACGCTCGAAGTAACGGGGGGGTAAGAAAAAGTTCCAAAATTCCTTTCGGAACACGGCCCAAGATGCGGTTTGTAGGCGACTCGTGCGGAACCAACGCGCCGCGCGTCCTTCTAAGATCTCCGACATAGCCCGTGGAACTTCCTCTGGGTTAACTCCGTATGTAGCCATCTTTTCCTCGAGCTCGGCGATCAGAGTCAAAGGATCTGAGCTGCCTTCGAATCTTAAATTCCATTTCTGCATTCTTTCCGGGAGCAAAAGCCGTGAAGGGGGGTTGAAAGCTGGGAAATCCAATCCCGACCGATCGTTCTGAATGTACGGGTTACGTGGGGTAGCTACTACATCTTGCGAAATCCCTGGGTGTACTCCCCGATGACTAGTCGACCTCCCATACACTGAGGCTCCGATGATCACCGGGATCCGAACTTGATCGGTTTGAGCTGTCTCGGCCTCTACCGTCGGCTCCGACAGAACCACCTTCGGGTTTGGACTCGGGGCCCTCGAAGTATACAGCTCTTGCAGCTGTGCGAGCCTTTTCCACGTCGACTTAGGAAGCAACCCTGTGTTCACCAGGGTAGCGAACTCATTCTGGGTCTCAGCCACCGTCCCGTCGGCGTTGAACCCGAACTCACGTGCGAGCCCAGCGAGTTCGTCCTTACGCCGAGCGTAGATCCATCGTACACCCACGCCTGGATTCTTAACTAGATCGGCTTCCTCGTACTCACCGTCGGATTTCTTCGGGTAAAGCATGGTTCGTTCCAGGGGGAATTCTTCTTCTTTCTCTAGGTTCGTGTTTTTTCTTACTTCTTCTTCTTCTTTTCGGGATGGGGATGATACACTCGCGTTTAGTAGCACTGTCAGCACACTTCCCGTTCGGCAAAGGTTCGTTATCACGATTCGGTTCGCCGAATGACTCTTCGCGGTAATTTCCCGAACTAGCGGTTCTTTAGGCCGCTTCTCGT
The DNA here is from genome assembly GCA_018153105.1 of Drosophila rufa. NCBI lineage: Eukaryota > Metazoa > Arthropoda > Insecta > Diptera > Drosophilidae > Drosophila > Drosophila rufa. Next base: position 3,507,525 of record JAECXS010000135.1, read on the forward strand.
TTTTTTCTCTAACTAGCCTCAATGTCCCTGCTCGGGCGCCACTTGTAAGGATGCTCTCTGGCCAGGATATAATTCTCAGTCGAGATCACAGAGTCCTTTACAAGAAATTTGTAAATCATCGAGACTTTGGGCTAGAGAGTTGAATTCGTCTGGAGACGAGAGTTGTTTATGGAAGTTACCTCGAATTCGTCTCGATTTCACCGAAAAGTGAGCAAAAAGGGGGGGGAGATGTTCCGGTATGGATGAGGTTCTGTACCACACTCCACACTCCTGCGAAGGGCGGACTTGGGGCAGAAATTCCAACGGGCTGGACCTTCGGGCGAGGCCGCAGCCGGATCTTCTTCAGCCTGGGTTGAAACGGGAAGACAATGCACCCCAGGATGACAATGGGAGGGTTCTACCGCCCCTTACGGTCAGACGGAACGACGGGAAGGATATTACCGTTCCCCTACGAGGATTCAGAAGGGAAACTCCGAGGGCTTTACCGCTCGGCTACAAGGATACTACTACTCGGGAAGGATAAAACCTTTCCCCTACGAGGACTCAGGAAATTCCGTGGGCTTTACCGCTCAGCTACAAGGACAACAATGCTCGGGAAGGATAAAACCGTTTCCCTACGAGGACGGCAAGGAAATTCCGAGGGCTTTACCGCTCGGCTACAAGGATAATAATGCTCGGGAAGGATAAAACCATTCCCCTACGAGGATTTGGGAAACTCCGAGGGCTTTACCGCTCGGCTACAGGGATAACAAAGTTCGGGAAGGATAAAACCATTCCCCTACGAGGATTTGGGAGACTCCGAGGGCTTTACCGCTCGGCTACAGGGATAACAAAGTTCGGGAAGGATGAAACCATTCCCCTACGAGGATTTGGGAGACTCCGAGGGCTTTACCGCTCGGCTACAGGGATAACAAAGTTCGGGAAGGATGAAACCATTCCCCTACGAGGATTTGGGAGACTCCGAGGGCTTTACCGCTCGGCTACAGGGATAACCAAGTTCGGGAAGGATGAAACCATTCCCCTACGAGGATTTGGGAGGGCTACGGAGGGCTCTACCACTCCACTACGAGGAACTGGAAGACACAGATATTCACACTTCGACACGACTACCAGGCACTAGTCGGGCCGAATCACGTAGACACGATCGGGTTGTTTCGAAAAAGGAAAACACTTGTATTTCACGTTTTATTATATTTTTTTATTTGTGCAACTTGTTCAAATTTTATTCACTTAATATTTCGGGGTAGCTTGACCTTGACTTCATTTTACATCGTTATTTATTATGTCCACTGCACCGTTTGCCCATTGCACCACACTGACCTTAATATTTCCTTGTATTTTTCCTTAGATTCCCTTTTTTAATTTCTTGCACTACCGTGACCCGACCGTCGCGTTCGAAAACCTCGAGAGAACAGACCGCTGCCGATCTCGTACGGTCACCTCCTCGTTTCCGCTTCCTCCCGGTCCTTTTTTAGTACCTCTCGGTTTCTGGGATTTTATTTCCCATCTTCCAGTATTTCCCTGTCCCTCTTACGTAGTTTAGAACTTATCTGGTCCCACTCCGTAGTGTTCCAGCGGAAATCGGTTCGGGACTCTGCTTAAGTAGATCTCGTCGTAAACTAAACCACACTGGTGTCTGGTATTTCGCCGGGGTGGGTTCGAAACTTGGGTCCCAGAGATCTGGTCCCACCTTGACCCATCGGGAAATCTGGTATTTTCTTCGAGGTGGATCTGGTATTTAAACCTCGACGATATGGCCTCTCGCTGAATTTCCAGTATTTTCTTGACCATAGGTTTGGAGCTCGGTTACCTTAAGTGCGGTTTCCTACCGGCTTAAGCTATTACCCTATCGGAGATGGTCCTTTGGCGATCTTTCGCCGGTTCGAGACTCGAAATTACCTCGACTATTGGATCGTATGTTGAACAAAAAAAACTCATTTTAATACATGCGGACTTCGTGTCCTATATACTTATACTAAGGAATTTCAATATATTGCGTGCGACTTATAGCTATATATAAACTTATAAACTAGTTAACTATGACTAAGTCCTATTGTGGCGGTTTGCCCTTCAGGGCGGATCGTTACAATTAAAAAATTAGAATACGTACTACTCAGGCCCGCTCTTATGCCAAAAAGCTTACTGATGGCCATTACCTTACTGACTAGCTCTAAAGCTCTAGTTTAATTAAAAAATATGATAACTTTTAAAATAAAAAAGACTTTTATGCTTGTGTATGTTATAAAAAAAAAAAAAAAAAAAAAAAAGGAAACGGGGTGAGAGTCTCAAAATATTAACCCTTAATAAAACTATTTTTAAAAAAGTTTTTTTTTTAATATTACTAAAACTACATTAAATATTTTAAAATTAACAAGAACGGAAGCTAACTTCGGAGTGTTGAAGTTTGTGTAACCTTGCAATCTGCAATTGGATCATTGAAAATCTATACATTTTGGTAAAATTGAAAAAATTTAGAAGTTTGTAAATTTGTGTATAACACTTTACATGTTACGTTACATTCACATATGGCAGAAGAAATTCGTTGGAAAATTAAATTTTTCCTATGGCAGCTATAGGATATAATATAATAATAATAATATAAAATCTAGACCACAACTTTATAAATAACAAAACAAGCACAAGATTCAGAGATCCAAAAAATATATATATATATATATATATATATATATATGGAACACTAGCTTTAGGTAACATAAAAATATCCTTGTAATTTGATATGGTTTCTTTTATCTTTATTTTGTGTTACATCAATAATAATTTCATTATCAGGAATTTTTTTTGTTGTAAAATGACCATCACATTCAGCACCAGCATTAGTATCAACCCTTTTAGACAACTCAATTGTTTTCAATATAACTAACATTTTATTAATGCCAGGATAAAGATCATGATTTTCTACTAATTACTCAAAAAATAAATTATTTAATAATTAAATATGAATATAAATAGTATGTAATAATACTATTTCTTTCAAGATAATTATATTTTTAAAACGTATTTAAAATACTTTACTTCTAATTAATTTAAATTCCTATCAACATTTTTACAGCATTTTTAATTTCATAAGTAGTATTAATATTTTGTTCCATTGATGTGTATGATTATCTTTTCATTTTACATACAATCTCTCACAAACTAATATATTTTAATTATATTCAATTTAAATTCTTAATTACTAAAAAAAAATACTGACTATATATATTATATGCTTAACAATATTTGAAACTAAATTACTAATTTATACTAAAGTTTTTATCTTTTTATGATTTTGTTTTAAAACATTTGGTTTTCCTGATTAATAATTTGCGTCAACTCAAGGTCTATAGTCATCCTGATCTCCATATACAGAAATCAGATTTGTTGACTACTGATTGCCAGATACACAGATCGTTTTTTGTCAGAAGACAAATGCAACAGGTTTGTTCATACAGCCTGTTTCACTCTTATCAAGGAGATCCCCAGTGAACTTTGACGCCGATCGAACTTCAACATTAAATGCGTCATTATATACTAGTGCCTTACTGAACCCGGACTTGGGAATCTGTAAGACCCTCTGCATTAACGTCGGCCGCGCTTAATGTTGGAGGCCAGAAGGGGGGAGTTTTATTTCCCCTACCTCTGTGTGCTTTTTCTTTCTGTTCCGTTAGAACTCCCATCGGGAATTACTCAGCATCGGTTTGTTGGTTTTTAGCATACTATATGTCTTATTGCTTGCATATTTTAGAGATTGGTTGATTTTTCATTATTCTAATTATTTTCCATTAAATTGCTTCTTTTTTTAGTAATGTCAATTCATTGATTGTAAATTACTTATATGAGAAATACCACCATGAAATTAAGACTGTTTTTGTATAATAGTTCAATTATAATTTGTAGGAACATCATTAAGCTATACATAAAGCATAATTATCAACAATATCTCATTTATTGAATACTTCTTCAATTTGTTATCGCGTTCAAACTAGTATACTATAATACTAACCAGTAACAAAAATATTATTGGTATTAGTTTAAACAGGACTTAAATTACTAGTTGATTGTGAATTGTGAAAATGCATCTCCACCAGTATTATTAATAACAATATTAATACCACATGTTGATTATCAGGTTTATTAAAAAAATTGTTCTCTAAATGATGGGGAAAATTCCTTGTTCACCAAAGAAGAATTGTGTTCACCACTTGCAGGTATTTCTGTTGCTGATAAATCTTTTTTAAATCAAAAAAGTACTACAAAAAATAATGCAAAACCTCAAGGGAAAATAAAAATAATTGTTTTTTTTTTTTTTCACAATAACATAGGTTAAGCAAATTTTAAAACCATTTATTATTTATTCTTTTCTTTTTTAGTTTCAAAAACCTCGTAAAGTTCAATTTTAAAAATTTTCTAAATATCATAGTTTGGGTGATAGCCACAGATCTGCAGATTAGCATGATATTCATTCAGCCAATCAGTCCCCATCGTGGTAGCCGATGGTCCTATTATTTGTATCACAGACGCAACGTTACAGTAATTTAAGTCGTAAATAAATTAATATTTTTATTTGTATACAAAATGTTACCCAATATATAGGCAAAATTGTTCTAACTTATCAAGGTAAAAAATTAAAATTCCAAAAAGTGATCAAAATTTATCCGTCACACGTGGTGACCATTAGAAGCATTTATACCATTGTTTATTTTGATTGTACAACCAGATAAATGCATTATTACCAAATCTGTGGAAATAAAATTAGTGGAAATAAAAGTGCTAAGTTGTAGTAAATTTAGCAAAAATTAAAAACCAAGATATAAATGATTTTGTAGCAATCAATTAACAGGAATGTCAAATGTAAAACAATCAGTTTATCCTAAAACCCAACATCAATTATGTATAGTTCATCTAAAAATACCAAATAATACTCTGAACATGTTTCATAAAAACATTGAAAAAGTGTTTTTACAGATTTAAAACCAATTTAAACTGTATATAGTGAAGATCAAGCCAAGCAAGGTAATAATAAGTTTAATGTTTTATAGTAGAAATGCTATTGAATCTTTTAATAGTCAAAATATATTAGAATTGAAAATGGTTTTCAAATGATTGAAAATATAACAAAACAAGAAAGGAAGCTAACTTCGGTAAGCAAAACTTGGGTCAACCCAAAAAAAAAAAAAAACTGACGAAGCTATTTACATTTTCATAACATTTACTTATACATTTTACATATGACTTCTACATCTTTCCATTTTCATATAAATATACCTTTTTCTTCTATGGTAGCTATTTGAAAGTGTTCAATTTACTGAAACATCTATATTTATGGAAATAGAAAGAAGACTATTTGCAAAGTTTTATTCAGGTTGCTTCAAAACTGAGGGACTAGCTTGCGGAGCTAGATCGACTCGGCTACTGATGCTGATCAAGAATACATATGTATACTTTATAGGGTCGGCGTTGCAAACTTCTGGCTAACATTATAATACTCTGAAAGGGTATACAAATTAAAATTTCAAATACAGCATACCATACAGCAACTAGTTTGAGATATAATTAATCCAAGCTTGTTAAACAAAGATACACAGAAAGCCTCGTAACTGAATTTGATATGGAAAGATTTTGAAGTTCAAGACCAGATGTTGCATGAGTAGTGAATAAGTTTCGAGTATGACTGATAATTTTCATTATTGTACTGCAATTACATCTTTTGCAGTTTCTTGTTTTAAACTAAATAAATTATTATGTAACACTAATATATAAATTAATTTAGTTTAAAACAAGACACTGCAAAAGATTAATTTATAAAATAAAGTAGCAATCCCATAGCAGCTTCGCCCACTCTACAAAAAAAAAATACCCTGAGGAAAGTATTATAAATTTGGTCAGATGTTTATATCCCCTTTGATTGACTAAAATCAAATAATCATATTCTATAGCTGGCATATACTTGCACACTGCGCTGCCAAATTTATTAAAACATCAAAATAATCATTTCCGATGCCTGAAATGCATTTTGTGTAGATTGTGTGTCCATTAGTTCACTTTTCTGCTGCGCCTTTTCTTTTGGCTGTGTTGGCTGTGTTTGTCAATTCGTGGATAAACCATATTAAATTTAAACATTTGATTGTAGAATTTGTTTGTTTCGTTCCCCAAAACTGTATAGCACGGATTAATTATACTAATTCTGTGAGGATCTTAACTGCTTTCTTTATGTACAATGGCTGGTTAAAGGGAATTTGAAAAAAAAATATTTCTAGGCATACGTATCAGAACAAAGTGTAGTAGGAAAAAAAAAATTTAATAAAAAGGGTTTGACCCGTGGTCGAACCCAGTTTCTCCCCTTTTGGTTAGAAACGGCTGACCAAAACTGGATTAGGGGAGTACTTTGAAATTTTGGGGAAATGCGAATGTTCCAGACTTTCTAGTACGCCGATTAAAAATCCTTTCTTAGTGTGCATCTTTAACCAACAACACAGGATAAAAAAAAAAGGCGAGCAATACTTAAGAAAAGCGTTACAGATATATATATATATATATATTTATATTACTTAACATAATTACAGATACCATGATTAATGGTAATAAATCCAATATTTCTTCTTTGAGAAGAGAAGAAGAGAGAAGAAATCTTCTTGGAAAAATCTTTCTCAATTTTTCTGGGCGTACGACTTATGTATATTATTCACAAATTGTAGCTAAATTCTGTAATAGATTCTATAGTTTCTGATTTGAATGTCTCTGATTTGAGAATAATACGAAAATAAAACGATACGATGGAGTGTAATTAACATGGACTGTAATCGTTATAAGTTTCATTGTGAAAATAATTATTATTTCATAAGTTTTATTTTTGATCAAATATTATGATTATTTTATGATTACTATCATTATTATTTTCATTATTTTTATTATCGTTATATGCAATTTTATTGCTCCATTATCACTCACAGATTTATAACTTACATTATCTGTATCCTGATTTCCAAGAATAAGGAGAATATAATAACTGTACTTTTATTTTTGAACATTAAATGCAAATCTGAAAATAATCATTATTTCAGGGTTTTTTTATTTATTTCTTATTAGTCCCTTTAAAAATAATCATTATTTTATATGTTTCATTTTATAACTCATTATTATAATATATTGAAAAAACAAAAAAAAAACAAAAAATAATTCACAAACACCACACTACACCCATTAACTTCACCCGCTCACCAAACAACTGATGTTATCAACATCGATCTCGACCCCCATGGCAAGCGAAAGGACCCAAGATCTGAAACTACGTATTTTGTCCAAGGACAAAATCAAAACACTAACAACCAACTTTAAGTTTAGGTTTTTTTAGTTTGGGTTTTACCCACCCAAACTTACCAACCAAAAAATCTAAACAAAAACAAGCACATTAACATAAGCGACTCAGAAAGTATGTGACACTTTTAGCAGCAGTTAGTAAAAAACAGGTACTTAATCAACTAATCCTTTATCAACAACAAACAACTGGCTCTTAAAATGACTATGAAGATTATACAATGGAATATGAATGGATATATCAACAACTACTGCGAACTTCAAACAATCATTAAAAAACACACACCACTTATAATATATTTACAAAAAACACATATAAAATTTACCAGTCACATCCCCATACCCATTAACTATATACTCATTTCATAAAACACCTCATCTTCCCACGCTGGCGTAGGTCTTCTAGCCCACAAATCACTGCAAGCTCGAGAAATAACCTTTAGCGATGATTTTGACGCGGTATGCATTGAACTGAACTCCAAACTTAAATTCAGAATTATCTCAGCCTACATCGCACCTAACAAATCTTTCTCACTGCAAACCTTCAGGCCGTACTAGACACCTCACACATACCCACCTTGATCACTGGCGACTTTAACGGTCGGCACAAAAACTGGGGCTCAAATCAAAACAACTCTAACACACACACCCTGTCATACATTCCCAGCAAAAGAGCAATAGAAATAGAAAAGCCCATAACACCAATAGAATTCTCAGCAGCACTAAACACACTAAAAGGAAATACACCCGGACTGGACAGAATTAACTATACAATGATAAAAACATAGATAAAACAACAAAAAATAGAATAATAAACCTCCAAAACTCAATACTAAATAACTACATCCCACAAGCCTACAAAAATAGTCTGATAATACCAATAATAAAACCAAACACAGGTAAAACCAACCTAAACTCATACCGGTCAATCTCATTAAACTCATGCCTATCTAAAATTCTGGATAAAATTATAGCAAAACGACTGTGGTGGTTTGTACTAAGCGACACACTTATTCAAAACAGCCAAACTGGATTCAGAAAAGGTAAATCAGCTATGGAAAGTCTACTGCTAGTAGACCATCTATTAGCAAGAGCTATCTCAAAAAGAAACCACGCATCCATCATATCGCAAGATTTCGCAAAAGCTTTTGACAGAATTGGAATCCACTCCAAAAATAACAAACTACATAAAACATTATATGACAAACAGAAAAATACTGGTTCGTATCAACTCCGACTTCTCTTCCTTTCAGCCAATCCAAAACGGCATACCTCAAGGCTCTCCACTTTCCGTAATCCTATTTCTGATAGCATACAACCAACTAGCAGAAAAACTCACTCTTCATCCCAACATTAGCCTAAGCGCATATGCGGACGACTTTAACTTGATACTAAAACTAAAAAACAGAAAAAATATCAACATAAACCTTAACCCCATCATAACCACCATACTAGACTGGGCCGAATACTCTGGCGCCTAGCTCTCGACCACAAAATGTAAACACCTGCACGTTTGTAGAAAGCACAACTGCAACTGCACTTTATCCACGGGCAACATACAAATATAAAACGAAACATCACTAAAAATACTTGGCGTACATTTCAATAACAAATACAGGTGAAATACGCACACAGAACTACTCTCACACAGCCTCAAACAATCAATTAACATAATAAAATGTCTCTCAAGCCCAAAATTCAACTGCAATACGTCTACACTTCTAAACGTCACAAAAGCAACCATCAGCGCAAAAGCAGACTACGCCCTTCCAATCTACAGATATTGCCCACAAACAACATTACGAAAAGTAAAATCAACGATAAACACTGCCTTCAGAACTGCTCTTGGCGCATTCAGGACGACAGCTATCGACAACATCCTGTACGAAGCACGCGCAGACCTGCTAGATGATAGACGTGACCTCCTAACAACAAAAATTATAAAATCTCTGATTAACGCGAAAAACTCCCCAATAATAAAAATTCTTAAATCACACCGACCACCAAAACGACAACAATACAAATCAACAATAGACCGCATAATAGAAAACTCCATAGCTCACAACCTCCCCCTCAAACAAGTTACTCAACGTGCACAGACCACACCACCCTGGAACATTGATATGTTAAAAATCGACACAACGCTAAGTACATACAACAAAAAAAACACAACACCACCAATTTTTCGGAAACTATTCACAGAAATTAAGACAAAAGACAATCACAAATTCACCTACATTTACACAGACGGATCGCACACAAACACAATTACCAGCCTCGCAATCACAAACGAAACAGATTGCATAAAACTAGGCCTTCTACCAGACTACTCGTCAGTGTTCTCCGCTGAGCTACTAGCAATAGTAGAGGGACTCGAAATATTAAAAAACAAAAGAGGCAAGTTTAGCATATGCTCTGACTCTCTCTCTGCCATCGACTCAATAAAAAACACAAACAATATCGAATATTACACTTCACACGCCCGCCTGCTACAAAAATTCCCCAACAAATTCAAACTACTTTGGATACCCGGCCACGTAGGGATACCTGGAAATGGACTGGCGGACACCCTAGCAAAAGACGCAATTAAACAACCACTTATAACTATTGAAAATCTTAAAAGAAAAGACATACTAAAATATATAAAAAACACACACCAAGCAAAAACACTATCATACATAACGAAGACATCAGCATGGTACCAGTCAATTAACCAACTCCAACTCAACAGCTACCACATCACAAAAAACAACCACTTATCCATCTCACGTTTAGACCAGATAAAAATAACAAGACTCAGACTGGGGCACACCAAAATAACCCACACACACTACATCGATCCAAACCATACCAATACCTGCCCACTCTGCAACGACATTGTATCAATAATACACTTACTTTCCACTTGCAACGCGCTAACATCCAAAGACAACAAATATTTAATAACACCAATAATAACACACACCACCAAACATATCAAAAATTATACAATTTCTAAAAAACACAAATTTTTACGACCGCATATAAGTTGATTCTACCTAAGCTAAACAATAGAAATAAATACCTATAAGAAACCCAAAAAATAATAATATGTACAATTAGAGCTGAAGGCCCACGTTGCCATTGCTCAACATCATTGCTAGCTCATAATTTTAATTATTTGTTAGCTCTTTATAAATAAAATCAAGTAAGAAAGCTACAGTCGACTGTGCTCGACTGTGAGATACCCGGTACCTAAACGTTTGCGCTTCACACTAAAAGGCAATTTAAAAATGTACATACACTACATTGTACATACATATGTACATTGGCGCCATTATATCGCACGACAAAGGCTCGAATGCGCCACCTGTCGGCTACAGCTTGCAACAGCAGTGCCTTAGGGCGGTGTGTTAAAATTCTAACCTTATTGCTAATATCTCCCATGTTTATCATCCGATTTTACTGAAATTTTCAGGAAACGCCCGCTCTATTTTATTCATTTTTTGTATTTATTAACTTTTACACGAAAAAAAACGAGTATAGCTTATTTAACGTTTTTATGATTTTTGAGGGCGGAAGTGGGCGTGGCCAAATTTTAAAACAAACTTGATCTGGGTGCAACAGATTCCAATGTTGTCACCAAATTTGGTAACTCTAGCTCTTATAGTCTCTGAGATCTGTTGTTTCACACGGACGGACAGACGGACAGACGGACAGACGGACAGACGGACATGGCTAAATCGACTCGGCTGGTGATACTGATCAAGAATATATATACTTTATGGGGTCGGAGATGCCTCCTTCTGCCTGTTACATACATTCTCGGTTGGCACAAACTTATAATACCCTTGTACCCTATGGGTACCGGGTATAAAAAATTATATCTCAAAATTTTATCATTAAAAAACTAGTTGCTGTATGGTATGCTGTATTTGAATTTTTAATTTGTATACCCTTTCAGAGTATTATAATGTTAGCCAGAAGTTTGCAACGCCGACCCTATAAAGTATACATATGTATTCTTGATCAGCATCAGTAGCCGAGCCGATCTAGCTCCGCAAGCTAGTCCCTCAGTTTTAAAGCAACCTGAATAAAACTTTGCAAATAGTCTTCTTTCTATTTCCATAAATATAGATGTTTCAGTAAATTGAACACTTTCAAATAGCTACCATAGAAGAAAAAGGTATATTTATATGAAAATGGAAAGATGTAGAAGTCATATGTAAAATGTATAAGTAAATGTTATGAAAATGTAAATAGCTTCGTTAGTTTTTTTTTTTTGGTTTGACCCAAGTTTTGCTTACCGAAGTTAACTTCCTTTCTTGTTTTGTTATATTTTCAATCATTTGAAAACCATTTTCAATTCTAATATATTTTGACTATTAAAAGATTCAATAGCATTTCTACTATAAAACATTAAACTTATTATTACCTTGCTTGGCTTGATCTTCACTATATACAGTTTAAATTGGTTTTAAATCTGTAAAAACACTTTTCCAATGTTTTTATGAAACATGTTCAGAGTATTATTTGGTATTTTTAGATGAACTATACATAATTGATGTTGGGTTTTAAGTCTAGTACGCAGACACTAAAACAGTTCGCAACCCGAAAAAGATTTAATCTTTTTCCAATGTGACCGCTTCTTAAAACGCTCTTCGGCATTTTTGGGAGGTAAATGATGCGGTCATACCAATCTTAAATCAGCTGTTTTATATTTACAATTATTTATTTTATATTTAAAAGACAATTCGCATGGAATAGCTAATTTGCGCACAATGACCACCAACGCCGTCGCCAAGATTCTCTCGACCATGCACAACCGCCTCTTTTTCTCCATATTACTTGTCCAACATTCTTTCCTGGATCGACGACCAGGACAAGGGCTGCTCTACCGGCTGCTGGTGGTGATTCTGTTTTTACCAAATAGAATTAACCACGATCTGAGTGGTGGCGGTGGTTGCCACAGCTACTCCTCCTGCCACTAAATTGGTGAAAACTAATTGGTGAAACTAAACTGGTGAAATGATTCAAAGTTACTTCGTTCTTGATGGATGCGCGACTCTGATTGTACACCATATCCTTGCAGGCATTCATTTGGCTAGAGTTGGTACTGCTCCTGCGCCCGGTTCTGTCCATTGCTGTACATGTCCTTTTCCATCTTGGCAATGAAGGTTTTGTCCACCCAGACACTGCTCTCAGCAGCTGCGGCCTCTGTATGTACTTCTCGAGCTCGGCAATGAAGAATTTGTCCAGCCAGACACCGCTAAGCAGCAGCGGGCGGTGGCCGTCGCCTCTGACCCCTTCATCTCAGTCATCGAGCGTCACATCTCGTAGTGCTCATCAACGTTATAACCAAATATTACATCGAAGAACCTATTTCCGTCCAGGCTTTTATTTATGCAAATGTTTAATATTGCCCAAGTCCCTTATTGAATTAGCCTCTACTAATTTAATTATTATAACTTTATCTGCTGTTCTAAACTCCTGGACTCGGCTTTTGCATACATTATTGTGTTTGGCGGGAACTATATTTTTGAAATGTGCCAAGAAACAGTTAGAGAGTGAGAGACCAATAGTCGAGAAAGACCTGTTTTATTAAATTTTTTATTCTGTTCGTCAGCCCGGTCTAGAAATACTAAGTGTCTCTTCCTGGTATTTTCTAGTATTTTGTTCGTTCGTCTGCGTACCGGCCTTTAAAACAGCGCTTCAGAAAAGTGTTTCTTAGAAACGCTGTTCGCGTGTCTGAGTACGGAGCTTTAGGATAAACTGATTGTTTTACATTTGACATTCCTGTTAATTGATTGCTACAAAATCATTTATATCTTGGTTTTTAATTTTTGCTAAATTTACTACAACTTAGCACTTTTATTTCCACTAATTTTATTTCCACAGATTTGGTAATAATGCATTTATCTGGTTGTACAATCAAAATAAACAATGGTATAAATGCTTCTAATGGTCACCACGTGTGACGGATAAATTTTGATCACTTTTTGGAATTTTAATTTTTTACCTTGATAAGTTAGAACAATTTTGCCTATATATTGGGTAACATTTTGTATACAAATAAAAATATTAATTTATTTACGACTTAAAATACTGTAACGTTGCGTCTGTGATACAAATAATAGGACCATCGGCTACCACGATGGGGACTGATTGGCTGAATGAATATCATGCTAATCTGCAGATCTGTGGCTATCACCCAAACTATGATATTTAGAAAATTTTTAAAATTGAACTTTACGAGGTTTTTGAAATTAAAAAAGAAAAGAATAAATAATAAATGGTTTTAAAATTTGTTTAACCTATGTTATTGAAAAAAAAAAAAAAACAATTATTTTTATTTTCCCTTGAGGTTTTGCATTATTTTTTGTAGTACTTTTTTGATTTAAAAAAGATTTATCAGCAACAGAAATACCTGCAAGTGGTGAACACAATTCTTCTTTGGTGAACAAGGAATTTTCCCCATCATTTAGAGAACAATTTTTTTAATAAACCTGATAATCAACATGTGGTATTAATATTGTTATTAATAATACTGGTGGAGATGCATTTTCACAATTCACAATCAACTAGTAATTTAAGTCCTGTTTAAACTAATACCAATAATATTTTTGTTACTGGTTAGTATTATAGTATACTAGTTTGAACGCGATAACAAATTGAAGAAGTATTCAATAAATGAGATATTGTTGATAATTATGCTTTATGTATAGCTTAATGATGTTCCTACAAATTATAATTGAACTATTATACAAAAACAGTCTTAATTTCATGGTGGTATTTCTCATATAAGTAATTTACAATCAATGAATTGACATTACTAAAAAAAGAAGCAATTTAATGGAAAATAATTAGAATAATGAAAAATCAACCAATCTCTAAAATATGCAAGCAATAAGACATATACACGTAGTATGCTAAAAACCAACAAACCGATGCTGAGTAATTCCCGATGGGAGTTCTAACGGAACAGAAAGAAAAAGCACACAGAGGTAGGGGAAATAAAACTCCCCCCTTCTGGTCTCCAACATTAAGCGCGGCCGACGTTAATGCAGAGGGTCTTACAGATTCCCAAGTCCGGGTTCAGTAAGGCACTAGTATATAATGACGCATTTAATGTTGAAGTTCGATCGGCGTCAAAGTTCACTGGGGATCTCCTTGATAAGAGTGAAACAGGCTGTATGAACAAACCTGTTGCATTTGTCTTCTGACAAAAAACGATCTGTGTATCTGGCAATCAGTAGTCAACAAATCTGATTTCTGTATATGGAGATCAGGATGACTATAGACCTTGAGTTGACGCAAATTATTAATTAGGAAAACCAAATGTTTTAAAACAAAATCATAAAAAGATAAAAACTTTAGTATAAATTAGTAATTTAGTTTCAAATATTGTTAAGCATATAATATATATAGTCAGTATTTTTTTTAGTAATTAAGAATTTAAATTGAATATAATTAAAATATATTAGTTTGTGAGAGATTGTATGTAAAACGAGAAAGAAAGCTAACTTCGGTAAGCCGAAGTTGGTATACCCTTGCAGTCTGCAATTGGATCATTGAAAATCGAACCATTTTAGTAATGTTGAAAAAATATAGACTTTTGTACATTTTACATTTTACATGTAGAATTTTACATTTTCATATAAATCAACCGATCGCTTCTATGGCAGCTGTATGATATAGTGGTCCGATCTTAATGAAATTAAAACCGTAATTCAAGAAGCATTAAAATCTGCTATATCTCAAAATTTATAAAAATACGTTGAAAAACAGAGAAGTTAAAATTTTTTTTACATTAATTTCGCCATCATTCCTATGGCAGCTATAGGATATAGTAATCCGATTTCGGTCGTTCCGACATATATACTGCGGGCTAAAGAAATAAGACTATGCTTAAAATTTCAGCCCGATAGCTCAAAAACTGAGAGACTAGTTCGCGTAGAAACCGACAGACGGACAGACAGACAGACGGACAGACGGACAGACAGACGGACAGACAGACAGACAGACGGACATGACTAGATCGACTCGGCTGGTGATGCTGATCAGGAATATATATACTTTATGGGGTCGGAGATGCCTCCTTCACTGCGTTGCAAACATCTGGTCAAAATTATAATACCCTCTGCAAGGGTATAAAAATACTATTTCTTTCAAGATAATTATATTTTTAAAACGTATTTACAATACTTTACTTCTAATTAAAACCCAGGACGGCAGTACTTCACAATGTCAGCTGCACACACATACATAAACATACACGATACACATACATTAGCTATAAGAACTCAGTAACTTAACATAAGAACTCTGTAAACTTAACATAACATAACATAAGAGAGAGAATAGAGGCAGTCTGAATTGAGCGACCACACGAGCAAGACCTGTTTAAAATAAAAGACATACACACATATTTCATTCCTATTCTACATGCAATCATTCCTATTTCTACACATGTAAAGTGTGTTACACAAATTTACAAACTTCTAAATTTTTACAATTTTACCAAAATGTATAGATTTTCAATGATCCAATTGCAGACTGCAAGGTTACACAAAACTTCAACTTTCCGAAGTTAGCTTCCTTTCTTGTTAATTTTAAAATATTTAATGTAGTTTTAGTAATAAAAAAAAAAACTTTTTTAAAAATAGTTTTATTAAGGGTTAATATTTTGAGACTCTCACCCCGTTTCATTTTTTTTTTTTTTTTTGATTTTATAACATACACAAGCATAAAAGTCTTTTTTATTTTAAAAGTTATCATATTTTTAAATTAAACTAGAGCTTTAGAGCTAGTCAGTAAGGTAATGGTCATCAGTAAGCTATTTGGCATACGAGCGGGCCTGAGTAGTACGTATTCTAATTTTTTAATTTTATTTTATTTTATTTTCGTTTTATCCTGGTCCTTCAAGCTAATTCAAGCTTTTAAGTTATGGCACCAGTCACTCTGTGTTATTACATTTTACATTAATCATTTTGTCTCACATACTAACATTATAAAATCTTTCACACTAAACATACGTAGAACCGTTTAGTATTGTTCATACATGAACATGAGATTGTATTTAAGATCATTTGTTTGCTTCACAAATTTATAAATACCAATTGTAATCTTGAGTAATCTAAAAATATCACTTAGGAATTTTCCATGATGTACAAAAGGTCGCTCCACGGGGGAGCAATGGATAAGACTTCCCCCGCTTAGAAAACAAGCAAATGTGCGGTCTCTGCGTAGACCATAGATAAGACTAAAATTAGAATCAAATGTGCTATATAAATCGGAGATCGCTCCAAGTAAAATCAGTTTGAAATATCAACTCAGCAAATGTAGACTTCTCATTTTGGAGGTTCTAACATTTATGGTCCTTCGAGGCACTCTGCAGTTTTCCCCCACCAGTGGTAAGAATCTCAGAGTTTTTAAACCAGCACCTTAGAGTCTGATTTGTTGCGAGCGCACGATCAGCTACAGGCTGTAAAAATAATAAATAAAACTCGTGTTTTCCCCCGCCAGTGGTAAGAGACCGAGTATATAATATAATACAAGTAAACAGCTTGTAAAAAAAAAAATATATATATATATGCCAAACGGGCATTGAATTCATTAAAAATATCCGGGTTTGTTGCGTGTGGTTGGCGTTACCAAGGCCAGAAAACATTGGTAAATTTTTTTAAAAATATATATGTATCTAAAATCCTCGTGTTCGGTGCAGAGTTAAAGTGCGTAAAAGGAACAAAAGCAAACGAGAAGTGAAACACTAAAACTCAAAAACCGAAACTGAAGTGATAAAAAAAAAAAAAAAACAATAAAAAACAAAGAGGCCGAAATTAAAATTTACAACTTCAACGACAGCGAAGCAGCAACAACAAAACAACAACGAAACTTACAACTTCAACAACATCGAAGCAGCAACAACAAAACAACAACGAAACTTACAACTTCAACAACATCGAAGCAGCAACAACAAAACAACAACGAAACTTACAACTTCAACAACATCGAAGCAGCAACTATTGGAACAACATTGACGACATCGAGAGATCCCCACGAAGACGAAGCAGATAAGTTAGCTTTAATAATTTTAATTGCGAATAGAATATTTAAAAAAAAAAACTGTTGTCCGAAACAATAATAAAGCTGCTTGAAGCACAAGCAAGCTTAACGAGAGAAATAAGAATAATTGAAGCTAGTGAGATTACAAGTGAAGAGATCGTCAGGTTAGATAGCATTAAAAATAAATTATCTCTAAACCATGCGTCGTTAGAAAAATGTGGAGTAGTCGATCAACAATAAAAGGTTTGAAGAAATATGTAGGGTTATTGAAACCCTAAAAAGTAAAGTTGGAAGCCAAAAAGTTGTTTCTGGAACCCAGGTTAAAAATATGATTGAGAATGACCCAAAAAAGTTGGCAGAGGTGTTCGACAAAAATGTCGATCAATTAAAAGAATATTTAGACGAAACAGTACAGGAGCTCAGTGACACTAGCCGGGAGGAATGTCTACTTAGGGCTAATAAAATAAAAAATTTTTGGAATAGAACTAACAACAAAATTAATGAGTTCTATAAAAAATATGAGAAGAACATATCCTTCGACGAAACTGTCGAAGAATTAGATTTTGACGTCAGGAACATTTTAGACATCCTAGATGAAAGGATGAAATCTCTCGAGATAAAAACAGGAAGTAATAATGGGGTATTGGTAAAGGATAGATTAGATGATCTTCCTGTATTACCAAAAATACAAGTTCCCACCTTTTCTGGAGAAGGGAAAGAGTGGGAGCTTTTTTCTGAATTATTCAAAGAAATAATTCATGTTAGAGATGATCTGAGCACATCTCTAAAATTCAATTATTTAAAAACCGCTCTCAAAGGCGAAGCAAGGAGTATGGTGGCTCACTTGCTAACAGGTTCTGCAGAGAATTATAATGCCGCTTGGGATCTATTAACCAAGCGGTATGAAAATAAGAGAAACATATTCTCTGATCAGCTGAATCGTTTGATCGATTTGCCCGTTCTCGACAACGATTCAGCAAAGCAAATTAAATGGTTTATTGACTCAATAAATGAATCAATTCATTTGATTAAGTCAAAAGCCAATTTGAATGAGGATGTTGATGTGATTTTCGCACACATCATAATCCGAAAATTCAATAGGGATGCGCTTCAATTATATGAAACGCATATAAAGAAAATTAAAGAAGTCCAATTACTAAACGATGTAATGGACTTTTTAGAACAACGTTTCAGTTCTCTTGGCTCATCACAAAATGATGAAAAGAAGCCTTATAAAAAAGTGGTAAATACCACTGTTAAAGAAGGCTGTCTTCTGTGTAAAATGGTTGGACACTTTGTAACCAATTGTTACAAGTTTAGAGGAATGAGTCCGACAGACCGAGACGAATTTATCCGAAAACAGCGTTTGTACAATAGATGTTTTAAGCATTCTTCTTTTAGTAAGTGTAACTCTGAATATTTATGTTCAATTTGCAAAAAACCACATCATACTATGCTCCATGTCCCAACTGAAAAACGGGAAAGAGTAAATACTTGCGTTACAAAAGAGCAAGCGTTTTTAGCTACAGCATTGATTAAGGTAAAATCAAATAAAGGTGGTTATGAAAACCTAAGAGCATTAATTGACAGTGGGTCACAATGCACTATTATATCAGAAGAAGCT
The DNA here is from genome assembly GCA_018153105.1 of Drosophila rufa. NCBI lineage: Eukaryota > Metazoa > Arthropoda > Insecta > Diptera > Drosophilidae > Drosophila > Drosophila rufa. The sequence goes on from JAECXS010000135.1 coordinate 3,526,507, forward strand.
GCACAATTCTTAAATTTATCACGTAGAAAAATTATCACTGAGGTAAGTGGAGTGTCCTGTTCAGACACTTGTACTTCAAAACATAACGTTAATTTAAGTATAAAAATGCGCGATAATACAAAAAATCCTCTGAACATTGAAGCGATCATTTTGCCAAAACTAATGAAAGCTTTACCAATCAATACATTAGACGTGGACAAGTCAAAGTGGATGGAATGTACGTTAGCGGACCCTAACTTTAATAAATCAACTAGGTTAGATATTATTATAGGTGTAGATTTATATCCACTTATAGTGAAAAATGGAGTAGTCAAAATAGACGGACTGCTAGGACAGAACACTGAATTCGGATGGATTGTATCTGGTTGTACAAAATCAAAAGGTACACAATTAATTGTGGCTACTACTTTGGCAGTAGAAGCTTTAGAGAGGTTTTGGGAAATGGAAAATGAAAATAATGACATTGAGGAAGAAATTTGTCAGAGACCACTACCGGCAAATAAATATTGATGAAGATCAACATTATTTGCACATTATTTGGAGAGATTCTCCAAGTAAGAAATTAAAGGATTATAAGTTAAAAACTATTACTTATGGTACAGCGTCAGCACCCTATTTAGCCACAAGAGTTCTTGCTAAAATTTCAAATCAATGCTAAAATTTGTCAATAAAAGACATAATTAAAAATGATTTTTACATGGATGACCTGATGACAGGTGCTTATTCCGTACAAGAAGCCAAAAAACACGTTGAAGATATAACCTTTGAATTAGGAAAGGTTGGCTTTAACCTTAGAAAATTGATTTCCAATGTCTCCGAAATAGTCGAAGCACTGGAAAGCAAAGAAGAAAATAAAATATTACAGATTCAAGAAAATGAATCAATTAAAACCTTGGGGCGTCAATGGGAACCAATTAAAGATGAATTTAAATTCAATTTTAAAAATGAACCATATACTAAAATTAATAAGCGAATAGTATTATCTACACTAGCAAAAATTTATGACCCCTTAGGCTGGTTGTCTCCAGTAACAATAGTAGGAAAATTATTTATGCAAAAGCTTTGGTTGTCAGACCAAAAATGGGATCAGAACTTATCGGATCCAGATGCCAATGAATGGAATTCCTTTAAAGAAAATTTAACTTCTCTTGATAGTATTAGAATCCCACGGTGGGTTAAGTCCCAAAACAAAATACCAGTCCAAGTTCATGGATTCTCTGATGCATCCGAAAAAGCATTCGCAGCCGTTGTATATGCTAAGGTAGGAGCCTCTTCAATGATTATAGCTAGCAAAAGCAAGGTTAATCCAAAGAAAAATCGAAAAACAATCCCCAAATTAGAACTTTGTGCTGCACATCTTCTCTCAAAGTTAATAGATAGAGTTAGGACAGCAATTGGGGGTCAAACGAAGGCATTCGGCTGGAGTGATTCAACGATCACACTTGCTTGGATTAAAAATGGGAATAATAAAGACAAATTTGTTCGACGGCGAACCGACGAAATAAGAAAGGTTATGGAGATCGAATGGACGACATTTTGTTAATAATCAACGAAGACAACCCAGCAGACTTAAGCGAGCTCAAGGGGAGTTTATGGACACCAGAAAAATTAAAAGACTCTGAAATTTGGTGGAACGGACCTCAAACCTGCTAGAGCCAAGTCAGGAGAAATACTGGCCAATTAGAAGATCAAACAGATAGTATTATTGTCGGTAACTATCCTTAACAAAGAACAACGGGTAACGAAATTTTAGAAGATAATGCTAGAATAGAACACTAACTTGAAAGAAAGGTACTCCTGTTATAATGCGAAAATTAGAATTTTTTTATTGCAACTATACCTTAAGTTATTTAATTGAGGAATGCAAAAGGTTCAAAAAAGAATTCGTTTTCCGCTTATCTTACAGTGAAGGAACTAAAAGGAGAGCAAGTGTATTGAATAACTATGAAGAACAACAAGAAATTCAGTTTAGTTCAGAGATGAAGTTGCCTAAAAGCGCAAAAAGATATCGGAATGAAGAGCAAAATATTAGGACATTTATACGTTATTAACAGTTAAGGGAATTTTTGTGGATAATAAGCTAATTTTGAATGTAAAAATCCCCTTATTTGGTAGACACCCCTCCCATCTGTTTAGAGTAATTCCAATACCAGTGAAAAATAAGAATGATGTAATTATTGCAGAGTTGAATTCTAAATATTTAGTTTAAAATTTTGAAATTGATTCGTATCATCTAATGACGGCAACTACTTTAAATAAGTGTCAAAAATGGAAAGCTAATAACGTAATATGTGAAGGAAACTGGCCTTGGAGCAACGTGAATGATAATACATGCGAGATTACTCCTTTTAAACCAAATAGTCACTCTAATTGTGTTTATAAAAAAACGACCCAGAAAAATTTTTACTGGGTTGAGTTGCAAAAGAAAGGTAGTTGGCTATTTAAGGTTCCAGAAACAACAAAGGCTAGGATACAATGTAATAATCTTCCACAAGAAATAATTGATCTTCCTGAGCAAGGAATTCTCACTATAATATCTGGTTGCACTATAAGAACGGATGATAAAATATTAATAGCTCATCATAGCATTAAATCAGAAAGTTATGAGCCGATAGCAGTCTCTTATGTAAGTAATATAAGTCAGGTTCCAAGTATTGTTTGGAGTCCATTAACATTACCGGCAATTAACCATGATGAAGAAATTAGAAAATTAAGAAAGGAAATAAAAGAAATAAAAGAAAATCATTATGAATTAAAAGGACTGAACTTCCACCATATCTCAGGCCACGCGGCATTAATCGTAGGATTAATAATTATGTTAATTTTAATGTTATATTTAATAAGACGAATTAAAGTATCAAGACGCATGCAAGCCATAATTATTCCCGGCCCTTTGCAGAATGTTCATACATGAACATGAGATTGTATTTAAGATCATTTGTATGCTTCACAAATTTATAAATACCAATTGTAATCTTGAGTAATCTAAAAATATCACTTAGGAATTTTCCATGATGTACAAAAGGTCGCTCCACGGGGGAGCAATGGATAAGATATCCCCCGCTTAGACAAGCAAATGTGCGGTCTCTGCGTAGACCATAGATAAGACTAAAATTAGAATGAAATGTGCTATATAAATCGGAGATCGCTCCAAATAAAATCAGTTTGAAATATCAACTCAGCAAATGTAGACTTCTCATTTTGGAGGTTCTAACAAGTATATTTAAACAGCTGGGAAACAAAACGGGGGATCATTTGAAAAAACAAAATAAAAAATATGAAAAAAGAATAATAAATATATATGAATTGAGATAATGGAAGTCATCTGACTTAAAATTAAGATTAGATTAAAGTTAAAGTGTGCCTTTAAGATACATTAATAGTTTAGATTTAAAGTGTGTATGGTTCCTAATATTTTTTAGATTGTTGGGAACGTCATTCCAATAGGGAACAGTCTGTATAAAGAAATGCTTGTAAGCCGCTGCAAGTTTTAGCCTTTAGCAGATAATATTATTTGTTCTAGCGGATGAAGACATTTGCAAAAGATCTATTATGTATTGTGGCTCATTTCTGTAGAAATAAGAGATTTCTTAAATGCATAGCCTGTAACGTGTGCACTGTGATCTAAGTTAAAAATGTAACTCGCTACTGAGTTAAATGCAACTTTCAGCTTATGCATGCTTGCTGCGTCGGTGGATGCGAAAATTTCAATGCCGTAGAAGAGGTATTATGCACGTTTTGGCCACTAGCATATTGATATTCTGTGGAATAAGCTTTTGAGTCAGAGAAAGCTGCCTGAGCATACCGTACATTTTCCCACAGGCTTATTATGGTTTTGTTTTAGTAGGATTTAAATGCAGCCCGTTCGCCTTCGCCCAGTTATTAATGTTTTTGATTTCATGGTTGGTAATATTTACACATTCATCGATTTGGTTTAGGGGACGATTTACATATAGTTGGACAGCTTCTGCATAAAGGTGTACATCACAGTCAGACAAACAATTAGCAATATCATTTTCATATAATGAGCCAATTCTAACCTTACTTCTACTCGTACAAATGATTCTGATGAACGGTTAAGTAGCGGCGTGTACCTGAAGACTTACCAGCCTTAATACTCGTGGCTCGTCTGTTTTTGATTAATCCAAGTTTTTTTCAATACGTGTATCAGCAGCAGTCAGAGACCATCAACGCAACACCAATAAACAACATAAACAATGCAACAACTAAAAACAACAATAAACAACAGCAACTATAAACAGTAGGAACTATATACAGCAACAACTATAAAAGTCAACAACTATAAACAACAACAACAATAAACAACAACAACAATACCAGCTCAGTAAAATTTGAAATTGTTTGGATCGATGGATTAAACAACTTTAAGATAACTAGAAAATATATTCAACAAATAACTTTAGAAAATAGGTTATATGTAAGGAAGTTAGAGGGCGAAAATTAGGGATTCGGGAATCCCTCACATTCCGACTTCTTACTCTTCACCTATCCCTTTTCAGAGACAAGCCAATTTTGGTGCCACAATTTGGTGATACAATTTTTAAGGACCATTTAAATTATCTCATTGATACAAGGAACATGTTTATGTTTTATAGAACGCTTTATGGTGATAATTTTACGTTTTGTAAATTGCATAATAACTCGGTTGTGTTTGGAGCCTCCTTTTTCTGTAAAAAATCATCTATATTGAGGTTTAGTACTTAGTGTATAAAAAAGCCGGTCAATAAATCTAAATAAACATATTTCGGTTAAAATTCCAAGTCTGTTCTTATTCTTGGGTGGGTTTTCTTTTTCAAGATTTTGTTTCCAGTCAAACAACTCAAACAAAGGATTCTGATCCTCACTCGCCCTTCGCCAAATTTCATTCTCACAGTTTTCACCGTTTTCGCCCACAAGGTTTGACTTGAATTCATGATCAACACCCATTGGTTGAAAAGAAGGTGAGGGTGTTTATTTTCTGAGTCAAACAAAACGGGGCGCACTCGATCCCTCATCCATCCAATTCCTTTATCACACTCTTCACCGTTTTATTTTGAACCTTGATCACGCTATAATCATCCCCCCGAACCACTCAACCAATAGCAGGTGTGAAAATTATAGATCACTGTTCAACGAAGGGTGCGTTTTCCCTGTTTTCTCAATGACAATATTAGCTTACTTATGTCACACGCCACGTTAATCGAGACCCTAATTCCCAGCTGAAGCAGCTGCCATTAGCGATCTATTACTGAGGGTGGATTCCTTTTGAGAAAGTCACAGCTGGAATTTGAGGGCGACTTTCTCAACCATCCCAAGTCTCAGCCACCCCAATCTTGATCGCTCGTCACGCCACATCTAACAACACCTTACGAACACCCATCTTCACTCGCGTCACCAAAATTTCTGGATCACATTTACATAATCCCACGATCACCTGTCAACTTCTCTTAATTAATTACACCCTTTTTCACCCCACCTGTCAACTTAACATAATTTATTACCCCTCTTAATTGTCTCCCCCACCTCCTCCCTCCATCCTAATTGAGCCAGAACTCTCATTTTATACCTGCTCATAAGTAATAGTGCTTCGTAAGGAAAGGTTCATCCTAAAGGGTGTTGAAGGATTTTAAATTTCTCAAAATCTATACCAGGGTGTATGAAGTGCTCAAAACATAAAACCTTGGATAAAGAAATGAACCAATTTATAAAGCAAATACATGTAGTAAAACTTTGTTATTCCATAAGTTAAGCTAATTTTTTTACATTTTTAAATTGTACTTTAAAAAACCAAGATCGGGGGAACCAGATCACAGAATGCCCGAAAGTAATAGGCTCGTAGAGGGTACCGATAACAATACAGTTCCGATAGTTATATAATACCTAACTCATACGATACACCACATGTAAAACTTATCTTAAGCCTATGTTAACTAACATTAGTCTGTAAGCGAGTCTTTCTCGCACAGGCAGTTTGTTCTGGCGAGTCAAATAAAGAGGAAGTCTCTGTGTTAAAATTACGTCTGCGTGTTTTTAAACCCCTACTTCAATATGTATAATGTAAAATGTGTAGGTAAATGTTATAAAAAATGTACAAACTTCGATATGTTTTCAATTTTACCAAACTGTATAGATTTTCAATGATCCAATTGCACACTGCAAAAATGTACACACTTCGGCCTTCCGAAATTAGCTTCCTTTCTTGTTTTTAAATAAAGTTTTCCGTTCACGGAATTTTTTCTTCGATTTTATTACTAGGCCCAAAGCTTTATGCATTGGTACGGCTAGGCACGGCTTTTACCAATTGCACTTTATCTTAACGGCTCACTATGGGGCCTCTAGAAAAAACGGCGCTGCAAAAATAAAAAATTTCATGTTCTCGTTCGATATTTTGAATAGATATTTTAGTTAAAAATTACAAATGCAAAATATCACAGGGCTCCGTTTTTTTTTAGAAGATATACCGTTTCTAAGTTGAGAAATTTCATTTAAAAAACTCCACAATGTCCATGCAATTTGACAAAGTTTAAGATAGAATTTCAAGGGAACTAGTTAATGGATTCTCAATTTTTTATTTTTATAAATGTTGTACAAATTTACATACTTCGATATGTTTTCAATTTTACAAAAATGGATAGAATTTTTTTCTTTGTAAAATAAACGTGATTTATATATTTTGACTTTGAGAAATTATAACTAACCATCTAAAAAGAATGAGTGTTTAAAAATATTTTTAATAGGTTGAACAAATATTTTATTTTGCTTTCTAAATTATTCGATTATCTTACTTGGTTCAAAAGTTATTAATGTTGCAACGAAGAAACTCAAATGGCACCAATGTGCGACTGGCGAAACGCTACAGATAAGCTTGCAACGCGTTGAAGAAAGCATCACCGACCCCATAAGGTGTATATATTATTGATCAGCCCCACCAACGGACTAGATCTACCCATGTCTTTCAATTGCAGATGGAATATATGTGGAAACGGACCAGATCGGACGACTATATCATTTAGATCCCATAGGTACTATACAATCGTGATAGAGGGGCAGTGTCCTCACAGTGTTTGACTCCATTCCGCGATATGAAATTCCTCTTGTGAATCTATCAGGTCATGGTAGTTTTATTTACATATGTTACATGTTCTTCCATTGTCGGTACTTCCTATTTATTGGTCTCCAATAGACTTTCGGATAAGGACCATTTATTAGTTTAGGAACTGATAAGGAGAATAAGTCTGATTGGCCAGATAAGAAAGTTTACTTATTTGGCAGGGAGGATTTTCGACGGCTGAACAATTGATCCGATCTCTTCATGTGCACTGACATGGTTGGTGGCATGGATATTTTTTTACAATGCCATAAATTCCTTTTTATCCGAATGTGTTCCGTTATATTATCCGTCAACCTCCAATAAGCCTCCCTGGTTTAGTTGAGATATGATTAACCTCAAAAACATTAAGTCCAATCTCTATTCTAAATTTAAACGTAATAATTCTTAAGCCGTCCATTCTCGTTATTTAGCAGCTCGTTCTAAGTTCATCATTCTTAACGTGCGGTGCTTTTTTTTTCGGTTTTAGAATTACGGTTTTAATTTCATTAAGATCGGACAACTATACGAGTGTCATATAGCTGCCATAGCAGCGATCGGTTGATTTATACGAAAATGTAAAATGTAAAACATTAAGAGGGGCCGATGTTAATGCATAGGGTCTTACAGATTCCCAAGTCCAGGTTCAGCAAGGCACTAGTATATAATGACGATGACTGATGATCTCCTTGGTAAGAGTGAAACCGACACTTGAACAATCTTACCGCATTTGTCTTCTGACAAAAACGATCTGTGTATCTTGCAATTCATAGTCAACAAATCTGATTTCTTTATATGAAGATCAGGTTGACTATAGACCTCGATTTAAAAATACTGATGACAATACAGGACACGAAAAAATAAGAATAAAGAATGTGTAGGTAAATGTTATAAAAATTTAAAAACTTTAATATATTTTCTATTTTACCAAAATGTATCGACTTTCAATGATCCAATTGCAGACTGCAAGGGTATACAAAATAAGGATTACCTTACCTTACCTTAGCTTTCTTTCTTGTTTAACATAAATTCACCCAGAACAGTTTAAAGTAATAGTAATAATAGTAATAAAACGATTATAAAAGAAAGGATTATCTGAGATAGAATTTAAAAGGAAGAAAAACAAGAAAGAAAGCTAACTTCGGTAAACCGAAGTTTGTATACCCTTGCAGCTGCAATTGGATCATTAAAAATCGATCCATTTTAGCAATGTTGAGAATATATCGATATTGTAAATTTAACATTTTACATGTAGAATTGTACATTTTTATATAAATCGACCGATCGCTTCTATGAAAGCTATATGATATAGTTGGCCGATCTTAATAAAATTAAAACCGTAATGATAAAACCGCTATATATCGAAATATAAAGAAATTCGTTAAAAAACAGAGAAGTTCAATTTTTTTTACATTTGTTTCACCATTATTCGTATGGCAGCCATAAGATATAGAGGTCCGATTTCGGGAGAAAGAAATGTTGATGCACCAGAATAAATTCAAGGAACGTCGGATATCTGTAAGGAATATGGAGATCCCTGCATTTTTTCCAGACATTTTGGCATGGTCGGGGTTTGTCGATATGTGTAAAGAAATGGTAGATAATGATGAACACTTGAAGCCCAAAATAAAGCTAATACGATTGAGGGAGGTTGTAAAGGGCGAAGCTTCAATTTTAATAAAACATTTGATGAAAACTGATGAAAATTACAAAATAGCTTTGGACATATTGAGAAATCGATACGAAAACAGACGTGGAGTTTTTGGAGAAACCTCTGCAAGCCATTAAAGCAGTAGCACAACCAAGACACGGGACACAGGAAAATCCAAATGTGTTGACTGCGGTTATGAGTGGGAACTGCCCTTATTGTAGAAATCTAAAACAAAAATTACCCAATTGCATCATATTTAGTCATCAGTGTATCAGGGAGAAGTGGAAATTCGCATATCGAGAAAGATTATGTTTCACAAGATTATGTCACAAATTTACACCACAGAAGGACTTTCAAGGCGAACGAGAAAATTTTACGTATGAGGCAAAAAGAACCGAAATCAACTAATAAATATAAAAAGAGAAAAACCACCTTGTTGGCCACGGCACAAAAAGAAGTCCAAGATGCAAATGGAAAATGGATAAGGCTCTGAGCGTTGTATCTGAAGAAGCAGTTCAAAGGTTGGGAGTACAGAAGATAAAAAGGGATACCCAAATTTATGGATTAGGAGACAGTTTAGTTGGATCATATGAAGTATCGATAAAGCCAAAAATTCGTCCAAGATTTAAAAGTAAAGAGCGATTTGAGACCGAAGCAGTAGTTTTATCGAAATTGTTCAATGCAACGCCATCATGTCTGCCATGTCCGTCTGTCCGTCTGTCCGTCCGTGTGAAACAACAGATCTCAGAGACTATAAGAGCTAGAGTTACCAAATTTGGTGACAACATTGGAATCTGTTGCACGCAGATCAAGTTTGTTTTAAAATTTGGCCACGCCCACTTCCGCCCTCAAAAAACATAAAAAACTTTAAATAAGCTATACTCGTTTTTTTTCGGGTAAAAGTTAATAAATACAAAAAATGAATAAAATTGAGCGGGCGTTTCCTGAAAATTTCAGTAAAATCGGATGATAAACATGGGAGATATTAGCAATAAGGTTAGAATTTTAACACACCGCCCTAAGGCACTGCTGTTGCAAGCTGTAGCCGACAGGTGGCGCATTCGAGCCTTTGTCGTGCGATATAATGGCGCCAATGTACATATGTATGTACAATGTAGTGTATGTACATTTTTAAATTGCCTTTTAGTGTGAAGCGCAAACGTTTAGGTACCGGGTATCTCACAGTCGAGCACAGTCGACTGTAGCTTTCTTACTTGTTTTTTTTAGAGTGCTGGAACCATTTTTTTTTTATTTAACACCTCGAGCTTAACAACTTTTTTTCTAACACTTTTTGTTTTTCCTGCTAGTTTGGCGGGAAAACAGCTAAAAAAGCTAGATTTCCCGCGTCCAAAAATTCTAAACGACTAAGGCTCCAGAAACGTGCTATATGTCGTTAGAAAGGTATTTTGAAATGCAAATTTTTGCGTTTCCCACTACTTTCGCGGGAAAGCCGGAAAAATTTCTCGCACCCATAACTTCTGAACGACTAAAGTTAAAGAATCGTGCTATATGTCTTAAAAAGGTATTTTGATATTTAGACAAAATTTATCTAAATATTATAATTAAGATTGTAATTTTTTTTTTTTAAATCGCTCTTACGAATTTCATAGTCACTTTAGGCCATATAGCCCTTGAGATTACTGCTTACCTTTTAGATATACATTACATATTTCCAAAAATTCTCTTTCTGATCAAAATTAATAACAATGATCCCATATAGCCAAATTCTTACATGGATTTTTTTGTTGTTCATTTTTCCCATTTGAGTTTTAAACAAAAACTTCTGATATCACTCAAAAACACCTTTTAGCGAGGTACCAAATTTTTTTACGATATCCGGCGTTCAGCTTAGTACCAGGGGTCATAACTATGTGTTATAATTTTAAATAATAGCTAAGTCATCTATGAACGACCTCTGGACATGGTATTGAGCTATACTAATTATTTTTAACAATGGGAGACATACATATATATGTTATGCCATTTTAAAAATTTCTGATATCAAACAAAAACGCCTCTTAATGAGGTGAGATAAAAGTGACGATGCCACTTTCAACTCCAAAAGTTTCTGATATCAAATGTTGTTACGATTAAAAGTAACGTTAATACAAATAAATTATAAATAATTCAACTAGTTTCGTTTTCGGCACTAAACTGTAAAATATTTAGCCTTGAAACTAAATACCAAAGTGTCGAATTAGAAACTAGTTGAATTATTTGTAATTTATTTTGGTCAGATTGTTCAAAACTGCATACAATGCATTCTGACGACCACAAAATCATTATCAGAGCAGATAAAAGACTATCTTGAAGCCATTCAAGACAAATCAATGCGTCATATGATGCACTTTAATATCCGTTGATGTTCTGTCATGGAGAAGATGGCTATCACCTCAACATAAAGATGGTCCATCCAACGACAGGTTTGTTTAATCACTTCTTTTTCATTCTGCCCGTAAATGCGAATTCATATTACAGGAGAAGAAATGAATAAGAAAGTCAGCTCATTGAATTTTTATGCATACCGATTTATGACTCGACTAGATGTTGACAATCATCTGTTGAGATACCGTTTTAGCAGTACTGTTCATGTTTACATGCAATCCGAAATGGCCCGAAATTACGAATCTGTTGCACCAAGGACAAACAACCAGCGATCGCCATGGCATCACTGCACAAGTATTTCAGCTAAAGATACAAATTCCTATGGATTATAGTACATCGTTAAGCAGAAGGTTTTTTGCGTAGTTCGTGGTTGGATGTACTCGGTTGAATGACAGAAGCGACGCTTAACACAAGCGCACATTTTGCTTTGGATGTTCGACAAGATCCGACCATTTCTGCCGAAATATCAGATCAGAAAACATATCCGGAGCTGCCCTTCCGGTGTCCACAACCCAGAATCACCATGAATGGAAAACAGATATTGCACAAAATGATTTCCCCATTCGTTGGTGGCTAAAACAATCAGTGGAAACGATGGATATTCGCTCTCTACTAAATAAAATAAATGAATTTGAAATTTTAACTATCAATGTTTGACTTACCCTGGGCTTATATAAAAGGTTCAAATTAGGACGAGGCAGATTTCGCCGGTTCCGCTAGTATATAATAGATCTGTAAGTTAAATAAACATCAAAATGTTGAATGTAAAACGGTAAACTGCAAATTAATATAAAATTAAGTAAAATTAATAAAGGGAATTAGGCCCCGTGCAGAATGTTCAAAAAGGTGAACATGCATAATTGTCCGCAACCGAAGAACCACTTGAAATCACAGGCCGATCAAAGCCTCGAGTAGTCTAATTATATACACGCCGCCTATCAGTAAGAACTGGTGTGAGAACTATACACACGCTTATATATAAGATTTAAGTATGCCCGAAATACTCATATCGCCCCCTGTAAAGTACAAGAATGCCCTATCATTCAAGCCTTTGTCAACATACATACATGTAATCAAGTGGGACAGCACTCACAGATTTACAAGTTTAAGCATACACAAAATACTACTACTCTCTACTCTAGCATAGATAACCCCTAAGTGGAATTATACATAAGGAATCTGTAACTAATACATAAGTGGAAACCGCTATAAAAAGCGTGAGCGCCCAATAAAGAATTAGTTCCTAGCGAAATGCTGATGTGGTTTGACTAGGGACTCGGCGGTTAGCGGTATAAGTTGCCAGTCGAACGGAGCGGTACGAGCTGCACCTAAGACAAGCGATGTACGCTGCTAACAGGAGATATGGAAAAAATGCTTTAAAAATTATTCGTTTTAATGCAAAAGTGTATTAATCATCTAGGAGAATAATTTAAAAAACAATAAAACCGTTTTCAACCAACAGTTTTATTTTTTTCATTGTTAGGCCAGAAATATAAAAGGCAGCCCTCGTATAAAAAAACGCCTCTTAACGAGGTGAAATAAACGTGACGATGGCACCTTCAACTTCAAAAGTTTTTGATATCAACTTTTGTGACGATTAATACGTTACGTTAACAAAAATAAATTACAAATAATTCAACTCTTAAGTTTTTGTTTGATATCAGATGTTTTTAAAATAACATATGTATGCAGGTCTCCCATTGTTAGTATTAATTAATATAGCTCAATACCATGTCCAGAGGTCGTTCCTGTATGACTTAGCTATTATTAATAAATATTAACACTTAGTTATGACCCCTGATATTAGATATATGCTACCTCGTTTAGAGGAATTTTTGATTGATATCAGAAGTTTTTGTTTAAAATTCAAATGAGAAAAATTAAAGAACAAAACTCATGTAAGATGTTAGCTACATAGAATCATTGCTACTAATATTGATAAGAAAGCCAATTTTCGGAGATATGTGTTGTATAGTATACCAAAAAGTGAGCAGCAAACCCAAGGGGTATACGGCCTAAAGTGACAATCAAAATCGTAAGAGTCGTTTTTAAAAAATTTTAAATATCTTTAAAAAAATAATTTATTATTTTAAATTCTTAATTATTATATTTATATAAACTTTGTCAATGCAATTATCATTTAAAAATATCTTTCCAACGACATAAGCGCGGGAAATCTAGTTTTTATACCCCTGCAGAGGGTACTCTAATTTTGCCATGATATTTGCAACGCAGTGAAGGAGGCATCTCATACCCCATAAAGTATATATATTCTTGATCAGCATCACTAGCCGAGCCGATCTAGCCATGTCCGTATGTCTGTCCGTCTGTCTGTCCGCTTGTCTGTCCGTCTGCCGAAATCGGACCACTATATCCTATAGCTGCCATAGGAATGATGGCGAAATAAATGTAAAAAAAAATTTAACTTCTTTGTTTTTAAACGAATTTCTTTAAATTTCGAGATATAGTGGTTTTATACGGTTTTAATTTTATTAAGATCGGCCAACTATATCATATAGCTGTCATAAAAGCGATCGGTCGATTCATATAAAAAAAATTTACGTCAGCTCGTCAGTATTATTACTTTAATGTAAAGGTTAGGGGATCTAGGCTACTAATTTTAATGAGTAATATCTCGAGAAAGTGCATTTTTTCAGAAAATACCCCACTGAGACTCATATGCTCCATGACAAATTCACCATCGTACAATTTATGTAAGATACCTGAGGAGCATTTTGAAAAATGGACACTTGAAACAATTGAAACAAGAAAAAAAGCTAAGCCGAAGTTTGTATTCCCTTACAGTCTGCAATTGAATCATTGAAAATCAATCCCTTTTGGTAAACTTACAAAAATATCTAAGTTTGTGAATTTACTTACACATTTTCCATTTTACATGTAGCATTTTCATTTTTGTATAAATCAACTGATCGTTTATATGGCAGCTAAGTTATATGATATAGTTGTCTGATCTTATTGAAATACATTTTAAAACAGAAAAAGACAGCTATATCCCCAAAATTTTAAAAATACGTTGAAAAACAGGAAAGTTATAGTTTTGTTTCCATTAATTTTGGCACGAATAAGATATAGTGGTCCGATTCGAAAAATGGCCACTTGAAACAATTGAAACAAGAAAAAAAGCTAAGCCGAAGTTTGTATTTCCTTGCAGTCTGCAATTGAATCATTGAAAATCAATCCCTTTTGGTAAACTTACAAAAATATCTAAGTTTGTGAATTTACTTACACATTTTCCATTTTACATGTAGCATTTTCATTTTTGTATAAATCAACTGATCGTTTATATGGCAGCTAAGTTATATGATATAGTTGTCTGATCTTATTGAAATACATTTTAAAACAGAAAAAGACAGCTATATCCCCAAAATATTAAAAATACGTTGAAAAACAGGGAAGTTATAGTTTTGTTTCCATTAATTTTGGCAGGAATAAGATATAGTGGTCCGATTCGAAAAATGGCCACTTGAAACAATTGAAACAAGAAAAAAAGCTAAGCCGAAGTTTGTATTCCCTTGCAGTCTGCAATTGAATCATTGAAAATCAATCCCTTTTGGTAAACTTACAAAAATATCTAAGTTTGTGAATTTACTTACACATTTTCCATTTTACATGTAGCATTTTCATTTTTGTATAAATCAACTGATCGTTTATATGGCAGCTAAGTTATATGATATAGTTGTCTGATCTTATTGAAATACATTTTAAAACAGAAAAATACAGCTATATCCCAAAAATTTTAAAAATACGTTGAAAAATAGGGAAGTTATAGTTTTGTTTCCATTAATTTTGGCAGGAATAAGATATAGTGGTCCGATTCGAAAAATGGCCACTTGAAACAATTGAAACAAGAAAAAAAGCTAAGCCGAAGTTTGTATTCCCTTGCAGTCTGCAATTGAATCATTGAAAATCAATCCCTTTTGGTAAACTTACAAAAATATCTAAGTTTGTAATTTTTTTACACATTTTCCATTTTACATGTAGCATTTTCATTTTTGTATAAATCAACTGATCGTTTATATGGCAGCTAAGTTATATGATATACTTGTCTGATCTTATTGAAATACATTTTAAAACAGAAAAAGACAGCTATATCTCGAAATTTTTAAAAATACGTTTAAAAAAAGGGAAGTTATAGTTTTGTTTCCATTAATTTTGGCAGGAATAAGATATAGTGGTCCGATTCGAGCCGTTCCGACTTATATTATATAGTAACTGCAATAGGAAGAAGACTATCTGGAAAGTTTTATTCAGATAGCTCAAAAACTGAGAGACTAGTTTGCGTAGCAACGGACAGACAGACTTACATGGCTAGATCGACTCGGATGGTGATGCTGATCAAGAATATATATACCTAATGGGGTCGGAGCTGCTTCCTTCACTGCGTTGCAAACTTCGGGACAAAATTATAATACCCTGCAAGGGTATGTAACTATACGAGATCATTGCAACTAATGATGAGTAATATCGCGAAAAAGCGAATTTTCTGAAATATGTGTTGTACTATATACCAAAAGATGAGTACGGCTATACGGCTATACGGACTCACATGACTATCAAAATCGTAAGAGCCGTTTTTGAAAAAAATAAACACACTTAACTAAATATTAATTTTAATTATAAATTGGCTGGCATAAATCCTCCAACTGAACCCTCCACGAGGGTGCCGGCTGGGCAATGGGCACTGTATTATCCCGGATAACGGGTAATGCATTGCCGCTTACTCTGTCAGGGGTAATGCAGTGTCTAGCCAAGGTAGGTTCAAAACGCAGTGGGTGGTTCCCCGGAAAAATAAACCAGTATGAACGACATGGAGGAGAAAACCGGGGTTGGGATGTCAGCCCAAACGTCAGTGGAAGGCGTGACTGCTACCACCGGCGGGCACGGGGAGGAGCAATCCTCTCTGCGTGTCGCTAGTGGTCACAGCTCTGGTATGGCGGGAGCAGGTCATGCCAGTTGCAACGCTACTACAATAACACCACCACTACTACAATAACACCGCTGGGCAAGCTAAGCCGCACAGGTGCCGTCGTCGAGACAGACATGGACCTGGAGAGAGTGCAGCTTACGCCCGAAGACGAGCAGAAACTTCTCCGCTCGCCAAACCTTGCACCAGCTCCCTGCACAGGGACGGGCCGAAGCGCTCAAGCGAGGGGATGAAGGCGATGGTGCAGTACAAAGCTGCCCTCAAAATCCAGGGCCGGCTCCAGGACAAGCCCAACCTCTCCAGTGAGGAGAAGGAAAAGCTGGCCTGGGCAGAGCAAAGGATTGAGGAAAGCCAGCTGCACTTCGCAAAACTCCCGCAAATGGTCTCGAAAGATTTCGCCAATAAGGTGGAGGAGATGCTTGCCAACAAAAGGCAACGCTCCGCCGAGAGCGCCGCTAATGACGCTCCGGCGAGCAAGCGGCATCGCGGGCCCAAGTAGGCACTCCACCCACCAAAGCGAAGCCAACCAAGAAGAAGACGAAGGTCAGTGAGGTGACCAAACGACATTTGATCGTGGCACTCATTGACCGGAGCGACGAAAATGGCAAGATGACCGAGCCGCTGTGGATGAAAGTACATACACGACTCGTGGAATCGATGTTTACACAATTGGAGGAGGACCCCAAGGCTCCCATGCCCACATTCGATGGTATCGGGTGGCTGAATGGCGTACAAATCCTGAAGTGTATGGACGACCAGACTCAGAAGTGGCTAACGCAAACGGTCGGCCAATTGGAAGCTTTGTCGGAGGGGCCAAGCTAGAGGTGGTGGATAGAGAGTTAATCCCATCCATACCGAAGGCGAAGGGACTCTTTCCCATCGCAATCCAAGTGGACCGTGCGCTGAAGCTGCTACAGCGACAAAACCTCGATATCCCAACCGCTGACTGGAGAATCCTCCACATTGCGAGCCCACTACCCAACGAGGCGGCCCAATGTGTGGTCTTCAGATCAACAAAGAGGCGGAGGATATCCTGTATCCACGATTCGGGAAGATGGCGTGGGGCATGGGTAGCGTGTACCTACGGCTCAAAAAGCGCCACCCCGAGGATAAAAATGCGCATACCCTGTAGGCGGGCGAAGTGGAGAAGGACCTAGGTCCCGCCCAGGATCTGACGCTGGAAGGTTCAGAGGAGGAGGAGGACGGTGACCTGACTGTAGTAGTTAACCCGTCAGGAGGTAAGCAGAGTGGCCATGACCTTAAGGGTGCTGCAGCTTAACCTCCATAAAAGCAAGGTCGCATCGACTGAACTCCTGAATGTCATGGGGCAAGGGTCCATCGACACAGCCCTGGTCCAGGAGCCATGGATTGCCTCTGACAATTCAGTGGCCGGACTAAGGTCCTCCAACTACAATCTGTTCTACGCACCATCGGTAAGCAGGAAAAGAAACGCCGTACTCGTGCGAAAGGATATCCACGCTAACCTTATGTCTCATTTCAGCTCTGATGACCTGACTGTGGTGATGCTAGAGAGCGAGGAGAAGCGCCTTCTGGTATCTTCCTGCTACATGGCACACGACAGGCCAGCTGCACCGGAGAAACTCAGGAGTTGTGTTGAATCCGGCCCGAAAGACCAGCAACTGCTCGTGGGTGCATACGCTAACGCACATCATAGCGTGTGCCATCAACGACAGATGTGAGTCACTATAAAAATGTATACTTTCTTATCTGTAGCAAATGTGGGGGAGGAGCATACATACGTACTATATATAACACTCTTTACAGGACAAAGTACTATGATATTGGGATGTATAGTCCTCAAAAGACCATCCTTCTCAGATCACAAGTAGATCCAATTTGAATACGAATTCAAACATTCGCCAAAGCTGACAGTCTATAGAAACCCCCGGAATACAAACTGGAAAAAGTGTAAAAAGACAATCAAGACGAGACTCGCCACACGTCCGGACGTTGTAAAATCCGCGGAAGACATAGAAACGTCCCTAGAGACCCTTTCCAAGGAATTACTAGATGCGTATCATGCATTATGCCCAGTATCGAGAACTAAAAAGAGGACCAAGCCACCCTGGTGGAACAAGGACCTATCGAAACAAAGAAATAAACTCGGGGAATTCTTCAGAATCGCCAAGTGGGCGAAAGATGATGTCATCAATGAAGAATACAAAACCCTACTTAGAGAAGACAAGTAACAACTACGCAAGGCGCAAAGAAGCTGTGGAGACGCTTCTGCTCCGATATCGAGACGGTCCCGGAAACGACTAGACTCCGGAAGTTGTTGGCAAAGCAACCTACCGTTCAGAGTCAGCTTAAACGCGATGACGGACAGTGGACTGAGGGCAGCGAAGAGGCCCTAACAGCACTAATGTAAGCACATTTCCCGGAGGTCTTCGATGCCAATGAGCACCAGGTCCTAGCAACTGGGATTGAAAACCACCCAACTGATCTAATATCCTCTAGAAGAATCCACTGGGCTATACACTCCTTCGCGGGTATAAAAGCACCTGGACTATACGGTATATTTGCAGCCATGCTACAGGGGACTAAAGATAGATCACCCCATGGCTCTCTGCATATACACAGCTTGCTTAAGTACGGGCTATGTTCCTATTCAATGGAGGACCTCTCGAATTGTCTTCCTGCCCAAAGCAGGAAAATGCAGCCCTTTTTACTAAAAACACTCGAAATGCTGCTATACCAGCCTGCCTAAGCCCAATGGGAATCAGTTAAAACGGCACTGCATCCGTCAGTAGCCACTATAGAGAGAGCCCAACATAACAAGGAACAAGGATAAGGAACCTTCTAAGTTGTAGGCGGGTACAATCCGATTGAGCCACCGTTTCCATTGTGAAGGCGGCGCAGAGAGGCACATCACAAGGTTGACTTCGTACTCACCCATCCGGACAACTAAGGGCCATATTGGCCTATGCAGGGCCCTGCGTGGGCCGTCTGGGTCAGTGTTGCCAACTTCTGCTGAGAACAAAAAGCTGTTTTCGGAGGGACAAGGGTAGAAAAAAAATCTGTATTTTTTGCCAAAAAAAACTGAAAGAAAGCGCAAAGATTTTCATACAAATTTTGCATTAAACAAAAGAAATCTTTTTTTTTTCGAAAAAAGAGCGTACAAGTTTTTCAATTTATTATACCAGATACCGATAGGGTTTGCGGGTATTATAACTTCGTGCAAACCGTGAATGTGTGTAACTGGCAGAAGGAGGCATTTTGACCCCATAATATGATATGAAATAAAGAGTTTTGCGTACAATTTTTGTCACAAAATTTGGTAATTAGAGTATAAATGGATAATAAGCGTGGGAGATATTGGCAATATGGTTGAAATTTTAAGACAGGCCTTAAAACATTGCAAAAGCATTATGCGTAGCATGTATGTCGTACCCTGGCTCGCAGGTTTGGACCCTAAAAGGGTTAGAATCTTTTTTTGTTTGCTTTTTTAGTTTGTTTTCAGTTATTCTGAATTTGCAATAACTGCATTAAACTCGGAAGGCATCCGTTTAATCTTTCCGAAGCCACGTCTTAATATCCGGGTGCGGAAGACAAGCGACTCGGAATTTTTGCTTAAACACTTTCGGCATTTTTCACAAATATGTTTAAGCGTGAACTTGCAAATAAAGATATAAAGATATTCACATCAATATCACTAGTTTACAGCCAAAATATATAAACGTTTAAACCCACTTTTTCCGCTTAATTTTGAGACGCTAAACGAGTTGAACTCATTAAAAAAAAATTCCCAAAGAACCGTTTTGAAGACATTCGCGAAAAAACAGATTTTTTTTTCTACGCTAAAAATCTTGAAAACCGTAAGTCCAACATATTTCAAATAAGTACAATCCAAAAGCCAATGTAAACACCTTTCCGACAACATACGGCTCTTAATCGTCAGAGCTCTACTAATGAAGATATAAAGTTTATTAAATAACAACAATAAACCAAATTCATAACAAGTGTCCGGACAAATATATCAATAAAAAATGTAATCAAAACAAAGCCAATCAGCTGTTTTTGTTTCTGCCCGCTCCCCTAAAAAGCAATCGTCGGTAGGGTATGCAGGCACCATCCGCTCGCATAACAACAATAACAGCTGATTTGATTTCTCAACCACTTAAGAGCAGTCGGTGTTTTAAGTGACACCGACTGCAATATGCCCTGTTCCTATCTCAGTATATGGATTTGTATTCATTCGAATACATACATATATGCAAAACATTTCACTGCTGCCACTGATTTGAATTTGTAAACAAATATGAAATGTATGCTGAAACATTAATAAATATATTATAGCATATAACATTCTTATTTTTACCATTAACCCAATAGTGAATATGCTCAGTGTGCGGCATAAGAATGAGAGAGCGAAGAGAGAGAGAGAGAGAGACAGCGACGGTGCCCTAGTATGAAAAGTAGCAAAAGACCAAATATTCTTGCTGGGCCGAAATGAAATGATCGCACACATGCACCCGTGTACGTGAATGCATGAGCACGCATACATATAAAGATTAATTCAAGCGCAGCGGCAACCGAATCTGCGACTGCGACTCTGCGACTGAGCGAGCGAACTCTCGCAATCCGTGTGCGTCATAAGAATTAGAGAGCGAAGAGAGAGAGAGCCGCGAGAGAGCGACGGGGCCCGCCGCTAACAGGCCTGGGGCCTGTCGCTAAGAAATTTTTGTGTCCATTTTCGTTGTATGAAATGAGTAGTCTATATGTTGTATGGTTAGTGATCATAGGTACCAAAAACTTCAATTCCATAAAAAAGAGTTGGAATGATTAAGGTTTTAGCGAGTAATAACCGGATATAAATTGGCAATAAAGTTTGTGTAGCATGTAATTGTCGCAATAATCCATACGCTTTTCTTGTGACTGCACAAACATGATCATTCCATGGCAGAGTTTTATTGACCCATATGTTGTATGGTTAGTGGTTTTACACAGGAATATTTAGTTGGCTATGATGAAACTTTTGCTCCGGTCGCCAGAGTAACTAGTTTTAGATTTATTATGTCTTTTTTAATTCAAGACAACTTGAAAGTACATCATATGGATGTAGACTGCCTTTTAAACGGAGTTTTAAAAGAAAACAAATATATATACGAGACTCCTTAAAGATTTAATTGTTGGCAGAAATCAAGTTTGTTAGTTAAAAAAGGCTAATTATGGTCTCAAACAAGCAGCCAGATGCTGGTTTGATGTATTTGAGGAATTATTAAAGGGTATCGAATTTGTAAACTCTCCAGTAGATTTTTTTATCTACAAATTGATAATGGAGAGATTTCAAAGAATATATATGTTTCGTTGTAAGCAGATATTTAGTTATATCTACAGAAAGTATCCGGACAATGAATAATTTTAAATCTTAATTTATAGGAAAATTTAGAATGACTGATTTATCAGACATGAAATGTTTTATAGGAACAAAAATTAACAAGGAAGATGGCCAAATATACTTAAGTCAATCTACATATATAAAACAGTTCTTTTTCAATTTTAAAATTGATCCCTTTCTTCTTAACCTAATTTTGATGGCTAAAACTCAGATCAAAATTGTGAAGCACCTTGCCGTAATTTGATATGTTGTTTAATGTATATAATGTTATGTACAAGACCAGGTATCAGTATATCTATTAGTTTAGTAAGTAGATATACTCAATATAATAATAGTGAATTATGGCAATGCTTAAAAAGAGTTTTAACTATTGATTTAAAATTAACATCTTCAAAAGTTTTTAAAAATATGATGACATTTTTAATGGATATGTTGATTCTGATTGGGGCGGAAATATTTTAGATATAAGAAGTACTACAGGATATTTGTTTAAATCGTATGAATCTAACTTAATTTGCTGTACTCGAAAACATAACTCTGTTGCAGCTTTGATTTGAAGGAGTTAGGGAAGCATTATTTCTTAAATCTTTATTAGAAAGTATTAAAATCCAACTGAATACACCTATTAAACAAGAAAGAAAGCTATCTTCGGTAAGCCAAAGTATGAATACCCTTGCAGTCTGCAATTGGATAATTGAAAATCGATCCATTTTGGTAATGTTGAAAAAATAAAATTTTTTGTAAATTTTGTAAATTTTGTAAATTTTACATTTTACATTGTTACGTACGCCGGTTAGGGCCGACGTGAGTCATTTGGTTAACGCGGAAGAAAATCAAGAATAGCCAATGTACTAGTTCGCTAGAAAATCAACACGGGCAAGATTGCACAAAAATGTGGCTCGACCAGATGACACCGCCCAAACTCGCCTAATTGGGCCATGCAATCAGCTGCAACCCAGCACTACCGATTTTACTGAACTAGCAAACATTAGAACAAAGACGACCCAAATATAACTCCAGCCAATAAGCGAAAATAGGGGAATGGATGACACTAGGTGAGAACACTTTTGTGTTCCATTCCGGTGATTCCTAGGCGAAATTTGGCCCAGTCCTTGGTATAAAAGTCACCGGTTTTTCAGTACCGAGGAGAGTCAAAACCCAGAAGCCCTTCGGGGAGATTATTGCAACCGCGTCGCGTCTCAGAGCCAAATTCGGAGTTCAAGTGGTGATTCGGAGTTCAAGTGGTGATCCTGTAGCCTACAATACCCAGGTCCTGAAAGGAAGACACATACAAGGACAATGGGCTCCAAAACGTCCAAAGTTGATGACAGCACCGCTAACGTAATAAACACGATCGAAGTGGTCGACCACAAGGACGAAATCGCTCAGGTCTACCAAGTCCTTCGACTCATCGCGGGATTGCTGATCGTCCTCCTGGTATTCAAAGGACTTAGCACCTACAAGAAGGTGATCCAGGGACGCCGCGACCAACGACACGAGCTGGAGAAAGTAGTGTCCCTCGCCAACACCTGGTCCTGTGACCACAAGTAACCGCCCGAAGGATGTCCCGACTCAACAAATACAATATGATAAACTATCAGCATTGAAAACAAACAATAAAAATTATTAATGAAAAATCTAAATGTGTCAACTTGCCTTATGTTACCTGTGCTTCAATCCATATTTGAGCAGTAGATACTGACTCTATTTCACCAAATATATATATATGCACAAGTGCGCTTACAAGTACACACCCGTCTCTCGACCCGCCGGAAAGTGAAACGAAGTGAAGACGACATCATCGTCAAATGACCAGCGGTCATTCCGCTCACTGAGCTGCTTAGCTTTTGAACTTATTTTTCTTTAAGTTTTTTTTGTGTTTAATTTAAAACCCCTAAACACCAACACACTTCTTACATTTTTTTTAATGTGCTGTTTTTAAAGCCATACGAATAATTTTATACAATTAGTGAATTGCTAACACCAAAACACCGCACGATCTATATATATTTATATTACTAATTCTGCCTAACCTTCCAACAAATAAAAACCTCAACTCCGGAACGAGAGCTCTCAGCGATGGAATAACAGAGGGTAAGTCAACGGGACATTTTTCCCGATATTGTCAGACATATTTATATATATATATGTACTCGTGCCCACCATATACACTACATACCATATGACAAAAATATTAGCTTCCCAAAGAAACACTATATTCTAAATACACCTAAGTGCTAAGTACACCCCAAAATATTAATCAATTCAGAATAGCTATAACAACACCTATTGACACACCTTCATGTCCAATACATGTTTGAACTACCTTTATAATAAATTTGTAATGTGAACTTAAACAACAAAAATGCATTAGTAGAAACCCATTAAAAAGGGGGGCATTGGTACAACTGGAAGACTGGGTCAAGAAAATGACATAACTTTTGACGAACGACAAGTACAAAAGGGGATCGTATTGCACGGCCCGCGACGATCCAAAGGCGCACGAAGTTTGCGTTTGGGGAGGGAAAACGGCCAAAACATAGCCCGATCATTTTCACGATCAAGCATAAATATGCTTGCGGGGCAATGTGGACACAAAGACAGACGGACAAACGATTTCTTCTATTTTTCAGGCACGTAAATAATTGTTCTGATTACGTTTGGAGAGGCTAGTGGCGTCCAAAGAACCCACCCCAAATCCGGCGAGCTCAGCTGCACAAATAGTGTCTGCTATCCGGGCGGCCACTTCCTCAGCCCTATGTCCTCCAAGGACTGAGGCACCACGACAACACCGACGTAACAGAAATGGCGCCCAACTCAGGCAATATCCTTTGATCCTTATTGCCAAAAACTTATTTTCTTTGATGAGCGAAACCTTAGTATTCAGATAAACCATTTTTAGTACTGTTTCAAGAATTTAGAGATATCAGAGCGGATCCCTTTGGTGTCAAAATTAGCTAACGATCTTCATAACATTTTTTTTCACCAACTTCTCAGACAGATAGTTGTAGAAGCGGAAAGGCCATCCGATCTGACACTTGTAGTTTTAGAATTGGCATTTGACTTTGAAGACCCTTTTAAATTTTAAATATTTAATCCTAATAGTTCCTCGTTAAAAGAAATAATACCATAATAACTTCTTTATAAAAGTGCAGACCATTTTTAGAAATATTTAACGTAACCAAACTTAGCTGCGCTTCCTGGCCGACGCTATCCATTGTACTAGGCTAAGCCAGGTCTCTCGCGAGGTTCGAGTCCAGGAAGAGCAGGGTCGCAAGCGAATGACGGCGCACCACCAACCGGTCTTACGTAATAGTATCCAGTCATCGCCATAATATAGCCGCCATCATCGGTTGGGGTAGCGGTTCGTCATCGTTTGTCGATCCAGTACTGAAGGGGGTGGGGGAAGGACCGTATCCGTACAGCCGACGCTATCCATTGTACTAGGCTATGCCAGGTCTCTTGCGAGGTTCGAGTCTGTACGGTTGCCACGACTAAGGGGCGGGACGACAGTATTCATCTCTCTGGCCGACGCTATCCATTGTACTAGGCACAGAACCAGGTCTCTCGCGAGGTTCGAGTCCAGAGAGAGAGGAGCAGGGAGGCAATTCCTTTCGCCTGTCTGGAATAAAGCTCCATCCGTCTGCATGTGAGTGAGTCTACCTGTTTCCGACGACAGGGGGGAGGGGGTTCGGACAGAGCCTTCCTGTGGGTGAGCAGCAGTCCAATGTACTGTGTTTTCCTAGGAAGAGGTCAAGTGGGCGCAGAAGGAACTGATCACTCCGGTGGAGGGCAGTTGAATCCATTCCGCGAATTCACTTGAATAGGGCTTATTGAAATTTTATTTGGGAGCTTAATTTCGGACGATTCTTGACCTATACCAATACTCAGGAGTACCAGCGCACCCCGTTTTGAATTACACAATTTTTATTCGTCATAAAACTTTTGCTGTCAAGCAAAAATATTGAAGCACACAAAAACAAAAAAATAACTTAACAAAAGACAACAACGCGCAAACACGTATAACTATATCGTATTACAAATAGTTAAATAAACAAACGCAAATAAAGAAGTACCGCGATTACACGGCAGGGTGGTCGATCGGGTATATATACAATATTTTAAGCATATGGCAGGAGATAAGAAGAAGAAGAGGGTTACACTTAATCTACCTCCGGTGAGAACATTCCGAGCATCAACACTGGCGGCGAGAGAAGCCAGACAAACCAGAACCGAAACACCAGCAAGAGCTAGCGTATCGCCAGTGGACGAACACAACCAGTCGATAAGCTTTAATAGCAAACTAAACAACTTAGGAAGATTAGCAGATTGCAGCAGCGTCATCATGGACGATTCCGAAGGAGCTGTCGGAGGGGAACACCTCGATTTAGGACTACCGCAAGGGCGGTCCAGTATTCTTCCAAATAGTCAGGGAGCTAGGCCCAGACAGCGATGACAACAACCGACTAGAGCGAATGCTTTCGCATTGATTGTGTCAAATAATGAGAATGGCCGAAATGCAGGAGGAAGTCATCAGCCTGCGGCGCCAAGTAACCGAACTGTCCGCAGTACAGCCAAGGGAGAGCCCAATACCCAGGGAAAACCCCGAGGTCAGTTCGACGCCTCAGAGACACGGAGCCGCGCGGCATGGCCAACCAAGAGAGACATCAGCAGCAACAAACCAACCAATACCGAGTCCTAGAGAGGTAGCCGCTGAAAACCAGCACAATTCCAGGGCTGGAGGCAACGAAACACAGCTTAGCAGCTATACAGGAACTCGACCAACACGCCTGGACAAATGGAACCTTAAGTTTGATGGGTCTGTTGATCAGATATTTAAATATTTTATAAAATTTCACGGTTTATTGAGTGGTACCGCAGCCAAATGGTACTGGCAGTTAATGGAGGACCGAGCCGATGATTTTGAATTCGGATACTATGACTTAACTAGCGAAATGACCAAGGCGTTCTCAACGCCCGAAAACGACTACGTGACCATTAAAGAACTTATGGAACGGCGTCAAGGATGTAATGAGAGTTTTGATGATTTTATTGCAGCCATGCATAGCCTGCAATTCAAGAACAAGATTCCGGAAGATAACTTCGTCGGAATACTAAAAGAAAATCTTAACGCGCAAATGGGAGCATTCCTACTGGGCTCACCAATAAATACATTGGCGGCATTTAAGAAAGAGGGAATCCGCGTCGAGAAATGGATCCGAGAGAAACAAGCTCGACCTAGACATGTAAATGAGATCGCCGAAGACCAAATAGACGGCACGGAAGCTGAAGAATATCCGGTCGAGGCATTCCAAAGGAGCCGTCCGCCTCAAAACAACGTAGGATCATCGTTTGGGCGAAGAAACGCATTTGACAGGAAGCTAGGTGGTAACGCATCGTCAGATAGGAGGGAACAAGATTCCGGGAAAGAATGTACGTCTCCTTTCCATACCTACCTATGTTACACTTGTAACAAGCCACCGGATTTCTATCGGAAACGCGGAGAATCAGAAGGAGCCAAGTGCCAAGCGCGATTCCATGACACCGTCTGCAACTATTGCGGCAAAAACGACTCGTATCATTCCACCGAGTCAGCGGTTTTACAGCAGAGTCTGACAGGTGGGTCGGGGAAGTCTGCTCAGACCAGACCTACCCCAACACAAAAAGTCATAGTAACGCGCGCCCGACACAAATTTCGCCATACAAGTCGTATCATCAGCGAAAACAAGAATACGAGGCGGCGCGTGAACGAATATTCAATGACGTAGAGCCAACCGAAACCAGGAAAGACCGAAAACTTCAATATTTACACCAATATCAGGAAGCTGAAAGGAAAACCAAGAAAAAGATTATAGCTTCAGTAATCAGCCTAAAAGATGACAACCGCCTGTTCGCCAAGACTAAAGTAGACGGGGAAGAAATAATAGCACTACTTGACACTGGCGCTAGTGCGAATTGCATTGGAAGAGGGTCGGAAAGATTTTTACAGGGGCGACAACATAAGGTGCGCAGATTGAAGAGACAAGACGTACAAACAGCTAACGGGGGAAAGACTCAAGTTACCGGCATGATTCACTTGCCTGTAGAATGGGAAGGGGAAACAAAAGAGCTAGAGTTTGTAATAGTGCCAGCCTTACAGCAGCAATTTTGTTTTGGAATTGAATTTTGTTTGGATGAATTTCAGTTGCCGTTGCCTGGGCAACGCTTAGCGCAAGTTGCAGAACTGAAGGTAGGGGCAACGTTAGACGAAAAAGCTTCGACACGAACGGAGACAAAGTATACTCCGCATGAACTGACAACGGAGCAAAAGGCAATATTACAGAATTTAGTTAGTACATTTCCATCTTGTGTAGACATGGGCTTGGGGAAAACCGATTTAGAAGAGCATGTCATCGAAGTAACACAAGAAAATCTACCCATTAAACAGCGTTACTATCCGATCTCGCCAGCCAAGCAACAACTGGTGTTTGCAGAACTAGACCGAATGATTGGATTAGGGGTGATTGAAGAAAGTAACAGTAGCTGGAGTTCTCCAGTGACCTTGGTGCAGAAGGGCACAAAGAACCGCCTTTGTTTAGATGCGCGCAAGGTAAACTCACGGACGATTAAAGACGCATTTCCCTTGCCACATATTGAGGGACTATTAAGTCGACTGCAGGAAACTTATTATATTTCGGCAATTGATTTAAAAGACGCTTTCTGGCAGATCCCACTGGAAGCCAAAAGTAGAGAAAAAACCGCATTTACTGTGCCCGGCAGACCCTTATATCAATTTACAGTCATGCCATTCGGCTTATGCAACGCCGCGCAAAGAATGTGCCGACTAATGGACAAAGTAATTCCAGCCGCGCTACGTGACAATGTATTTGTATTTATTTATTTATTTATTTCAATAGCAAATTTCTGCTAGTATCACAAATACCTCCACCCAATTTGGAGTAATTTTTAATGATATGCTCCGACTCACATCAAGTGGGCGGAGGCAAGGATAAATGGGTAATAATATTATTTACATTAAACTCAAGGGACATTTCGACATATAACAAAAAGTACAGATCATTGTACGACGAACATAAAACGCGAAAGGGATCATGAATTTCAAAATTAGATTTGCAAAATTGCAAGGCAATAGGCCGAAAATTACGAGACGGCATTATAGGTATGACGAATCGAATTTGGCCAAGAAGGTGAGATGAGTTAATGTGTCCAGTGATCAACTTGTGCAGGAACATCACTCCATGGCAGGTCCGGCGATCCTTGAGCGAGGGCAGGTTCAGTAGGCGCAGTCTGTCAGCGTAGGATGGCAGGTGACGATGAAGTTCCCAGTTTAATCCCCGAAAGGCAAACAAAAGGAACTGTTTCTGTACCGATTCGATAAGGTCCTGATATTTTGCGTATTGAGGCGACCATACAACCATACACAAGCAATATTCGAGAATCGGGCGAACCAGCGAAATATAAAGGAGTTTAGTCGTGTTGGGATCCTCAAACTCCTTCGACCATCGCTTGACAAAAGCAAAAACTCCTTTCGCTTTCCGCTTTCACCGCTTTTCGGTGAATTTTTATGGTTATTATTATATGGTTAAATAAGACTCCAAGATCTGTCACCCTCGCACGACCCTATAGAATAAGTAGTCAGGAAAAGATTTCTCCTATAAAAGGACATAAAGCTACACTTAGAGTTGTTTAGAAATAGCAAATTTTGGACGCACCAAGACTGAAGGTTGTCCAAGTCAGACTGTAAAAGTGTATGGGAGTCAGACTGCGTGAGTGGCAAACAAAGTTTTACGTCATCCGCATACATCATTACGTGTGAATGCTGAACTACCTGAGGTAAATCATTTATGAAGAGGCCGAACAGCAGAGGTCCAAGATGGCTCCCTTGAGGAACACCAGAAGTCACAAGGACAAGGTTTGAGAAAGAACCCTTGAAGGCTACCCTCTGCGTTCGGTTCGATAAATAAGTCGAAATCCAATTGATCAGCGATATTGGGAATCCTAAAAGAATAAGTTTTTTTAACAGTAAATGGTGGTTCACGGAGTCGAAAGCCTTACTGAAGTCTGTAAAAATAACATCAGTTTTGGCATTCGTTTTAAACGCGTTCCTTATAACAGAAACAAACTCAAGAAGATTTGTAGACGTTGATCTACGTTTCATAAAGCCGTGCTGCGAGGAGGACATTATCGAGCTGCATTGGTGCTGTAACTGAGCAGTAATTAATAACTCAAATAACTTGGGAAACGCACTGAGTTTTGTTATCCCTCGGTAGTTTTTGATGTTAGCTTTACTTCCCTTTTTATGAAGCGGAATGATAAAAGATTCCTTCCAAACGTCATGAAAAAATGAGTTCTGAAGGGATAATTGAAAAAGTTTTGCCAGAGGTTTACTCAGAGCTTTAGCGCAATTTTTTAACACGCAGCTTGGTACCAGATCTGGACAAGAGGAGAAGGAGGACTTAATAGTTTGAAGATTTTGAAGAACATCATCTTTACTAATCAATGGCATAAAAATACAATTAGAGTGTGGTAGTGAATAAGGATAGCATGAGGTATTGTCAAAACTAACAGACGAATATGTAGATTGGAAGAAATTTGCAAATAAATTTGCAATATCGGACTCATTAGAGGCGGAAATAGTATTGAAATGAAGACAAGATGGAAATTGTTGTGACTTACGTTTTGAATTAACGAACGCATAAAGCTGTTTAGGGTTATCCTGAAACTCATTCTTACAGCGAATCAGGTAATTTTTGTAGCATTCGGAATTGTGGGTTAAGAAATTTGAACGAGCAGTTAAATAATTTTAAAGGTAAACTTGCAGCCCTGTTCTCTTATATTTCTTAAAAAGTCTAGACTTATAGTTTTTTAGATAAGAGAGTCTGCGAGAGAACCAGGGAGGCTTATGGAATACGTTGGATGAGGAAAATGAAGGCACATACATCTCAAAAACCGATTCCAGTATCCGGCAAAACCGTTCTACAATGTTAGATGGGCTTTCAGGTGAATCCATAAAGGACCAGTCCACAGAGGATAAGTAAGCATTCATTTCAATGAAATTGGCTTTGCGAAAGCAACGAAACGTTGCTGGCTCGACTTCAGGGCATGGCAATAATGGAGCTGAAGCTTCTAAAATGATTTCAAGTGTGGGATGATAAGCGTCTTCGGGGCTGGAGAGAGGGTCGATTCTAGAGACATGGACATTAGAAAACTCTGAAGCAAAAATGAGATCTAAAATTTTACTAGAGCAGTTCCTCACAACGTTTAATTGTCCCAATGAAAGGTCAATAAGACCATGTACCAGATCGTGGGGTACAGTGGGAACAAGAATATTCGATTCAGATGATGGCCGCCAAGAAATGACATTGAAATCTCCCATAACAATAAGATGGTCATTGTTGCCAAGGGTTGATTGAATACACTGAATTAAAGCCAAATGCTGTTGGTATATGTTGATATCCGACCTAGGTGGAATATATGAACATGTGACGTACACAAAATAATCGTGAACTCTAATTCGGACAGCCACAAACTTTAACATGCACTCCATGCTCATTATGGGAATAGGTTCGGAGACTAAATCGGACTTAACGGCAATAAGGACACCGCCGCAAATACGCGTTGCACGATCACATCTATAGATAACAGAGTCAGAGACAGGAGTTGAGCCACGTTTCCGTAAAGGCAATCATATTGGCATCAAAGGAGACACTATTGACGTGCAGCTTACTCAGTTTGCCGAGTAAACTACGAACATTCTGGTAGTGAATGGAAAATGAGTCGCTTAGTTTTTTGGAGCACTAAGTGAAGGAGTCTGCGGCCCGCGAACCTGAGGATTCATCTTGTTTACATATTCGTGAACAATAGCATGCTCCGGCCATACAGAAATATCAAGAACCTTATCAAGGAGAACATCAGAAAGTCCAATCTTAAACGAAGATATATCACGTCTTTGCTTAAAACTGAACTTGGAGACAGAAAATTCGGTGCCAGAAACATTCAGTTTGCTACTCAAATGGGACTTAACATCAGATTCTGAAGCGTCTGGGTTGAGTCTGGAGACAAACACGAACTTTTTCCGGGCAACGCCAGCTAAAGGTGCAGGCTTCCTTGGTGCCACTCCAGATAATGCTGCATTTGAATTCAGAGGTCCAGACGATGGTGCCGAAATAATGACTGTCGGAGGTAATACGGGGTTGGCATAAACCGAGTTTGGAACGTCAGTAAGATCCGAAATTGCAGCCGATCGGGCGGGTGCAAGCGAAGCGTTTTTAGATGCAGCGGCTTGCGACGTTGATGGTTGGGCATCGTTTACTGGTTCCAAACTAGGAGACATGCTGGACTCAGTTTGTCTCGAGCTTGGGCCAGCGCTTTGTACGATTCCAGATACATTTGCAACATCGTCTTCGTCATCGGAGCCGTCAGCTACGGTCAAAACGTTGTTAGTGGTTCCAATTCCCGGGCTGAACAGCAAAAGGGGGGTTGCAGGGTCTGTAACTTGTAAATCATTGTTAATACTTATACACCTCTTTATGTTTGATGAGTCACTTAGCAGCTTCAATGTTTTAAAATGAGATTCCGTCGTCTGGAAACGGCTTAATAAATCCTTGAAACCGGCCGCAAGAGACTGAAACTCTAGGTGAGTCTGCCTCATAAAAGCCCTAATTTCCTTTTTTATATGCATGCAGCTCGGGCACGTCCAATCCAAACCGTCATGAGCTCTGTCACGATCCGCAACTCGTGCACCGGTATGCCCCATCTCGGCGCATACAGGGTGTGCAACATTGTCGCAGAGCCAGCAATAGACCGTAGATTGCCGCGCGGTAAATTTGCGGCCATTCGTGCAAGTAGGGAAGCATCAGGTACTCATTTTTCTTGTGTGCAGAAAAATGCAAATCAAATAAATGCAATGGCAGCACAAACGCAAGATATTGGTTAATAATTAAAGAAATTATTTTAAATATTTTGCGGATAAGAACCGAACAAAACAAAAAAGCAGAGAGCGCGACTAAAAGCTTTTGTCCAAGCTCAGAGAAATTACAAGAGCGTGTAGTTGTTCGACAACAACAACAACCACACGGTACGGTAGTAAGCGGTAAACGCAATGCTCAGCAGCAACAACAACCACACGGTGCAATTTTAAGCGGTAAACGCTGTGCTCAAGAAGAACAGGGCAGCAAAGCGTAATACGAAAGTTATTAAAACTGAGAATAGATTTGCGTGTTTAAAGTCACTGTCTTTGATTAACACGAATCAATTATTTCCGATTGACACAGATCACGGAATCACTGATCGATTGCCAAAAATTTGGGCTTAATAGAATAGATTTTCACTGAGAAAACTTTGTATGAAGGTAGAGCGATAAAAGGCACGTCCAACAGCGACAAGTGTAACAGCAAGTGTGATATTTGGATGATCTGTTGGTATGCTCTCCATCGTTTGAAGAACATTTGGAAATGTTGCGACAGGTCAGTGATTGTCTAAAACGGGCAAAACTGACCATGAACGTAGAGAAAAGTAAATTTTGCTACAAACAGGCTAAATACTTGGGATATGTCGTAGGTGGGGGATGCATAAAAACAGACCAGTCAAAGATCAAAGCTATCCAGGATTTTCCACTACGTATATCCGCCAAACAACTGCGAAGATTTTAGGGAATGACTGGGTAGTATCGGCGCTTTATTCAAAATTATGCACAAATTGCAGCTCCTCTACACGAGTGTTTAACAAAAGACCGACTCAAGAAGTTTGAGTTGAGTGAGGAGGGGATACAAGCGTTCGAGGCATTGAAAGTGAATATGGTGTCAGCGCCCTTGCTCCTCACACCAGATTTCAAGAAACCGTTCACTATACAATGCGACGCCTCTACAACGGGAGTGGGGGGAGTCTTATTTCAAACTGACGAGTATGTGCGTATGTGTCGGCTAAGCTAAATAAAGCGCAGCGAAATTATAGTATCACCGAATTGGAATGTTATGCGGCGATTATAAGTATCAGCAAATTTTGGGCGTATGTAGAAGGGATGCCGTTTAAAGTAGTTACCGATCACGCTAGTCTAAAATGGCTAATGGGCCAAAAGGATTTATCCGGGAGACTAGCGCGATGGAGTCTAAAGTTACAGGCATTTGATTTTACCATAGAGCATCGTAAGGGAGCTTTAAATGTAGTACCCGACGCACTGTCACGGGTACACATGGACGAAGTTCAAACACCTGCAGCTGAGGCCATGGAATTACAGCTAGACCTCAAGTCGGCCGCGTTTCAATCTCCGGAATACAAAATGTTAATAGAACGGATCGAGGAAAATGCGGTGAAAATATCAGACACTCAGATATCTGAGGGCTTGGGATTTAGCACCCATGATGTGATAGACAATGACAGGGCATGGAAACTTTGGGTTCCGGCGGAACTTCGCGCAGACCTAGTTTGGAGATCACATCATGCCATCACCGCTGGACACGGAGGGTTTCACAAGACACTCGCAAGGCTGCGGCAATGTTACTATTGGCCATCTATGACGACCGAGGTACAACAAGTAGTTAGGGACTGTGAAATTTGCAAAGTCAGCAAAACCTCCAACAAAACAACCAGACCTCCAATGGGCCAACAAATCGATTTTATGGGGCCATACCCCAGGTCAAAGTCCGGTAACACAGTAATATTTGTGTGCATAGATCATTTCACCAAATTCGTTTGGTTGCAACCTATGCGAAAGGCTACCGCCGCGGGGGTCGTTGACTTCCTTGAAAAGAACATTTTTCATCAGTTCGGAGTACCGGAGTACATACACTCTGACAATGGAAAACAGTTCGTGTCACATATCTTCGCCGAATTACTCACCCGATATGGCATTCAACCCGTAAGAACGGCGTTCTACTCACCTCAGGCCAATTCAGCCGAAAGGGTAAGCCGATCCGTTTTGAAAATGCTTAGGGCAGCAACTGACCAAAGCCAGCGAAACTGGGATTCGCAGCTAAGCCGAATAGCGTGTGCTCTAAGGAGCGGGCATCATGAAGCATTGGGGTTAGAACCATATTATGCTATGTTTGGGGCACGCATGGTTACGCATGCTAGTGTGTATCCAATACGCAGGCGTCTCGGGGGTCTAGGAATGGAAGAAAAACAAATGGACCTACCCGATAAAATGGAGCTAATTCGAGAGAAAGTGAAACAAGGACTAAACCGAGCTCACGAAAAGGCGGAAAGGACATACAACACCCGCTGCCAACCGGTCGAATTTGCTGAAGGTCAGGTTGTATACCGGAAAAACTATAAGCAAAGTAACCGGGCCGAAGGATACAACGCAAAATTAGGACCCAACAGGATTCGCTGTGTCGTACTCCAACGAAAGGGAAATTCGTTATATGAGTTGGGAAATGGAGTCGGTAAGAGTATTGGAATTCACCATGCTAAAGACTTGCTTGCGGCTTGAAAAACTCAACACCCCAGGTCATGAGGATCCAGAAGACGAGTACGCCGAGGAGCCGAGAGAAAGGAGCAAGTCCTTCTGAAATTCTTGTTCACCCATCTACGTCGCACTGTAAACGACATAATAAAAAAAAAAAAAAAAATCTTTTGTATTTGCGGGAGGGAATGGGGTCGATTTTTACTTTCCAGTTTTTTTTTTTTTTTTCGATATACCCTTGCGGAGCGTTAGACGTCGTGTTGCCGAAGAAGGCCCTTTTTCCAGCCCGGCTAGCTCAGTCGGTAGAGCAGGAGACTCTTAACCTCAGGGAATGGGTCGAGGCCCACGTTGGGCGCGTAAAAAGAGCATAACCGTCTGCACGTTGATTTTTTTTATGGGATCATTCCATGCTAATCAGCATCGACGACCCCGAGCCTGTTACGTACGCCGGTTAGGGCCGACGTGAGTCATTTGGTTAACGCGGAAGAAAATCAAGAATAGCCAATGTACTAGTTCGCTAGAAAATCAACACGGGCAAGATTGCACAAAAATGTGGCTCGACCAGATGACACCGCCCAAACTCGCCTAATTGGGCCATGCAATCAGCTGCAACCCAGCACTGCCGATTTTACTGAACTAGCAAACATTAGAACAAAGACGACCCAAATATAACTCCAGCCAATAAGCGAAAATAGGGGAATGGATGACACTAGGTGAGAACACTTTTGTGTTCCATTCCGGTGATTCCTAGGCGAAATTTGGCCCAGTCCTTGGTATAAAAGTCACCGGTTTGTCAGTACCGAGGAGAGTCAAAACCCAGAAGCCCTTCGGGGAGATTATTGCAACCGCGTCGCGTCTCAGAGCCAAACTCGGAGTTCAAGTGGTGATTCGGAGTTCAAGTGGTGATCCTGTAGCCTACAATACCCAGGTCCTGAAAGGAAGACACATACAAGGACAATGGGCTCCAAAACGTCCAAAGTTGATGACAGCACCGCTAACGTAATAAACACGATCGAAGTGGTCAACCACAAGGACGAAATCGCTCAGGTCTACCAAGTCCTTCGACTCATCGCGGGATTGCTGATCGTCCTCCTGGTATTCAAAGGACTTAGCACCTACAAGAAGGTGATCCAGGGACGCCGCGACCAACGACACGAGCTGAAGAAAGTAGTGTCCCTCGCCAACACCTGGTCCTGTGACCACAAGTAACCGCCCGAAGGATGTCCCGACTCAACAAATACAATATGATAAACTATCAGCATTGAAAACAAACAATAAAAATTATTAATGAAAAATCTAAATGTGTCAACTTGCCTTATGTTACCTGTGCTTCAATCCATATTTGAGCAGTAGATACTGACTCTATTTCACCAAATATATATATATGCACAAGTGCGCTTACAAGTACACACCCGTCTCTCGACCCGCCGGAAAGTGAAACGAAGTGAAGACGACACCATCGTCAAATGACCAGCGGTCATTCCGCTCACTGAGCTGCTTAGCTTTTGAACTTATTTTTTCTTTAAGTTTTTTTTTGTGTTTAATTTAAAACCCCTAAACACCAACACACTTCTTACATTTTTTTTTAATGTGCTGTTTTTAAAGCCATACGAATAATTTTATACAATTAGTGAATTGCTAACACCAAAACACCGCACGATCTATATATATTTATATTACTAATTCTGCCTAACCTTCCAACAAATAAAAACCTCAACTCCGGAACGAGAGCTCTCAGCGATGGAATAACAGAGGGTAAGTCAACGGGACATTTTTCCCGATATTGTCAGACATATTTATATATATATATGTACTCGTGCCCACCATATACACTACATACCATATGACAAAAATATTAGCTTCCCAAAGAAACACTATATTCTAAATACACCTAAGTGCTAAGTACACCCCAAAATATTAATCAATTCAGAATAGCTATAACAACACCTATTGACACACCTTCATGTCCAATACATGTTTGAACTACCTTTATAATAAATTTGTAATGTGAACTTAAACAACAAAAATGCATTGGTAGAAACCCATTAAAAAGGGGGGCATTGGTACAACTGGAAGACTGGGTCAAGAAAATGACATAACTTTTGACGAACGACAAGTACAAAAGGGGATCATATTGCACGGCCCGCGACGATCCAAAGGCGCACGAAGTTTGCGATTGGGGAGGGAAAACGGCCAAAACATAGCCCGATCATTTTCACGATCAAGCATAAATATGCTTCCGGGGCAATGTGGACACAAAGACAGACGGACAAACGATTTCTTCTATTTTTCAGGCACGTAAATAATTGTTCTGATTACGTTTGGAGACGATAGTGGCGTCCAAAGAACCCACCAAAATCCGGCGAGCTCAGCTGCACAAATCGTGTCTGCTATCCGGGCGGCCACTTCCTCAGCCCTATGTCC
Organism: Drosophila rufa; assembly: GCA_018153105.1. Classification (NCBI taxonomy): domain Eukaryota; kingdom Metazoa; phylum Arthropoda; class Insecta; order Diptera; family Drosophilidae; genus Drosophila; species Drosophila rufa. The sequence continues at coordinate 3,563,760 of JAECXS010000135.1, forward strand.
ACCAAGGACTGAGGCACCACGACAACACCGACGTAACAATATGTAAAATTTTACATTTTCATATAAATCGACCGATCGCTTCAATGGCAGCTATATGATATAGTTGTCCGATCTTAAAAAATTAAAACTGTAATTCTAGAACCATTAAAAACTGCTATATCTCAAAATTGATAGAAATACGTTAAAAAACCTCTGCTTTAAGTTAAAATTTTTTTTACATTAATTTCGCCATCATTCCTATGGCAGCTATAGGATATACTAGTAGAAATAAGACTATGCTGAAAATCAGCTCGATTGCTCAAAAACTAGACTAGTTCGCGTAGAAACCGACAGACGGACAGACAGACAGACAGACTGACATGGCTAGATCGACTCGGCTGGTGATTTTGATCAAGAATATATATACTTAATGGGGTCGGAGATGCATCCTTCACTGCGTTGCAAATATCATTCGTATAGCAAATAATATTATAGATAGAAGAAGTACTTAAGGATATTTGCTTAAAATGTATGAATATAACTTAATTTGATGGTGTACTTGAAAACATAACTCTGTTGCAGTTTCTTCAACAAAAGCTGAGTATATGACATTATTTGAAGGAGTTAGAGAAGCATTATTTCTTAAATCTCTATTAGAATGTATTAAAAATACACCTATTAAAAAATCTGAGGATAATCAGGGCTGTATTAGTACGTGTGTTACGTATATTACGATTTTTTTTTTTTTGCGTTATGTTCGTACTCATATCTCTCACTTATGCCGACAAGCTCGGCCATTTTGAATGTTAACTTAATTGTTGACAGCTGCTTTGCTTGCACGTGTTTTGGATCGTGTATCAAATTTTGTGTGAAAAACAAAATTATGCATTCCGGATGCATTCCGAAAGTTGACTGTGGCATACGGAGAAGCTTCCTTGGACCGAAGCAACGTTTATCGGTGGTACAAAATGTTCTCAGAAGGCCGAGAAGAAAGGCCGAAAAGAACAAAAATTGGATTTTGCACCACGATAACGCATTTTCTTACACATCGTTGCTTGTGCGCCACTTTTTGGCCAAAAACAACACACTAATGATGCCGCAGCCAACGTATTCCGCAGATCTGGCCCCCTGTGACTTTTTCTTGTTCCCTAAACTGAAGAGGCCCATGAAAGGACGCCGTTATGCTACGCTTGACGAGATAAAGACGGCATCGAACAAGGAGCTGAACAAGATAAAAAAAAGATTTTGTGCGAAGATTGGAAAAACCGTTGGCACAAGTGTATAATATCTCATGGCAATTACTTTGAAGGGGACAAAATAGATATTCATGAATAAATAAATAATTTTTGAAACAACACAAAATTCGCGATACTTTTTGAACACACCTCGTATAGCAAATAATCTTGCCACAAAAGAACTAAGATAGATTAAATATAATTTTTCCAGAAAACAAGTAAAAAACAAACTAATTCAAATTAGATATATATCTCCACAGAAAAACAGATCGCAGATATGATAACCAAGGCACGTTTTTTTTCCTGTTTTTGTTGGCATAAACTCTAAATTTGAAGCAATTAAATTGAAATTTTTACTGCATAAATATTCTATGTTTCTTAGATGACCTGCCAAATTTCACATATTATTTCATATAGCCGCCATATAACCGATTTGGCAGTTGTACACCAACTTTTTTGTTTATATAGCTAGTCCAGTGAAATTTGGTCGGTAACTATACTTTAGGCTCCTATGATGTCCCACCAAATTTCATATACTTTGGGGCATTATTTCATATAGCGATTTGACCGACTATTTTGGTTCCAAATCCTTAGCAGCGCAGCACAACCAAACAAATATTCCAATAGAAAAAATTAATTTTTTTAAAAACGTGCAGATTCTGGGAAGGTTGTTTAGTATCACATTAATCTGCAAACTGTGTTTAATAAGTTCTCATTCAAAACTTTTTCCAACTCTGTGCCATGCAAAAGTACTGATCCACGAATAACAGGTACACTTGTTAAAATTATTCTCAACAAGTAAGAAAGCTACAGTCGACTGTGCTCGACTGTGAGATACCCGGTACCTAAACGTTTGCGCTTCACACTAAAAGGCAATTTAAAATTGTACATACATTACATTGTACATACATACATTGGCGCCATTATATCGCAAGGCCAAGGCTCGAATGCGCCACCTGTCGGCTACAGCTTGCAACAGCAGTGCCTTAGGGCGGTGTGTTAACATTCTAACCTTATTGCTAATATCTCCCATGTTTATCATCCGATTTTACTGAAATTTTCAGGAAACGTCCGCTCTATTTTATTCATTTTTTGTATTTATTAACTTTTACCCGAAAAAAATGAGTATAGCTTATTTAACGTTTTTTATGATTTTTGAGGGCGGAAGTGGGCGTGGCCAAATTTTAAAACAAACTTGATCTGCGTGCAACAGATTCCAATGTTGTCACCAAATTTGGTAACTCTAGCTCTTATAGTCTCTGAGATCTGTTGTTTCACACGGACGGACAGACGGACAGACGGACATGGCTAAATCGACTCGGCTGGTGATACTGATCAAGAATATATATACTTTATGGGGTCGGAGATGTCTCCTTCTGCCTGTTACATACATTCTCGGTTGGCACAAACTTATAATACCCTTGTACCCTATGGGTACCGGGTATAAAAATACACCTAAACAAAACACCGCAATATGGGGACAAAAACACATAAGATCGAAACAAAACTGGTACCCATTAATACCACATACCTAGACAATCGTTTTCTATTTTAAAACTTTGCACTTTTGGGAAAACTTTCGGCGAAACAAGAAAACAAAGTTAAACCATTTTTCCCGCCAATTTTAGGCAAGGCAAAAGCCACACCATCGGCTGATTTCAACAGCGCGCTTAAAAAACAGTGTTGGTCTACTTGTTAAAGTTCGTTAATTTTTGAAATACCTAGCTTGTGTACAGATCAAAAACCAATACAATTTTAGAATAAGAAAAAAACAAAAAAAAATTTACTTTAGGAAGATCTTATTAAAAAACAAGAAAGAAATCTAACTTCGGTAAACTGAATTTTGTATACCCTTGCAGTCTGCAATTGGATCATTGAAAATCGATCCTTTTTAGTAATGTTGAAAATATATCGAATTTTGTAAGTTTTACATTTTACATGTTTAATTTTACATTTTCATATAAATCGACCGATCGATTCTATGGCTGCTATATGATATAGTTTTCTGGTCTTAATGAAAGTAAAACCGTAATTCTAAAATTTATAGAAATACGTTTAAAAACTGTGAAGTTACAATTGTTTATACCCTTACAGAGGGTATTATAATTTCGACCAGATGTTTGCAACGCAGTGAAGGAGGCATCTCCGACCCCATAAAGTATATATTCTTGATCAGTCGATCTAGCCATGTCCGTCTGTCTGTCTGTCCGTCTGTTGCTTTCGACGCGAACTAGTCTCTCAGTTTTTGAGCTATCGAGCTGAAATTTTCAGCATAGTCTTATTTCTTTAGCACGCAGTATATATGTCGGAACGGCCGAAATCGGACTACTATATCCTATAGCTGCCAACGGGCAGACGGACAGACGGACAGACAGACAGACGGACAGACATACAGACGGACAGACGGACAGACTGACAGACGGACAGACAGACGGACATGGCTAGATCGACTCGGCTGGTGATGCTGATCAAGACAATATATACTTTATGGGGTCGGAGATGCCTCCTTCACTGCGTTGCAAAGATCATGGCAAAATTATAACACTTTCTGCAAGTGTTTTTTTTAGTTTGAAGTTAGCCTGATTGAGGTTTTACTGGGTTTTCTCCCAAATCCAAGCAACGAATGTTAGACTACTATTGTAAATCTCCCAGATCCTGACTTGTCGCATAATTTTTTTTTTAATTTCTTTTTTTTAAATGGTAATCTTAATATTATGTTTGGTGCGTATTGTTTTTGAGGAGGTGTGTTAAACAATTCAGAAGAAGTCACCGATCTACTCCCTTCTAACGCATGTATGAGTGCATGTATGTGTAAATGTATTCTGCATATGGTAAAAATTAAAGTCACCAAACACATATACATATACCCATTTTGCTATGTTGAATTTACACGTACAAGGAAACATCTAAACCACGCTATGAAGCGTCGCTTTACTTCTGATTTTCCTGTTAATGTGACAAGTCGTGCAAATAAAAAGAAGAAATTAAAGAACAGAAAAACTAAACAAGCTACAAGTCAAAGAGTTTACATAGGGGCAAGGGCATGCCATAAATGCCAAATTCCTTTTTAATCTAAAGAGCCAGTCTTCGGTGAAAACGCTTTCTTCGATGGATGCCTTTTACAAAAAGCAACTGTCCAAAGGTAGATTAATTTGTCTATGAAGATAAGGTAAAATAAATTAACAAATATAGATATAATAATAAATATCGAACACTGCTGCTACGCGATTTTAAATTCTCGAACCTTAGTTTCTCAAGAGAGTTTTGACTAGAGTACGTTCCAATTTTGTTAATTATTGAAGGGTTCTAGCTAACTCGAGGTCATAATCGGCCTAATTTCTCATACGTAAATCAAGACTCGACTATATGCCAAGATCACACAGATCTTATTGTACAGCGGGTTGTCCAGATCTGTGTGTGATCTTGGCAGAAAATCGAGTCTTGATTTAAGTATGACAAATTAAGATAGTTTTTATAACATTGCGCGTTAAGTACGGTAAACTTTGAACGAGCCGCTAAATAGCGAGAATGGACAGCTTGAGAACACTTACGTTTAAATTTAGAATATAGATTGGACGACTTAATGGTTTTGAGGCGAGTCAACTCTTTACTAAACCAGGGAGGCTTATTAGAGATTGACGGATAGTATAACGGAACACATTCGGTAAAAAAGGAGTTCATGGCATTGTAAAAAATATCCATGGCACCCACGATGTCAGTGCACATGTAGAGATCAGGCCAATCAAAGTCAAATATGAAATTATTTAGCCGTCGAAAATTCGCCTTGCGAAAACAGTGGACTTTCTTAGCCTGCCGATCAGACTTATTCTCCATAGTAGCCAATATCGATAGTCACATCGAAAGTAGGATGATATGGATCTTCGGGTTGCATCAAGGGCGGGACCCTAACCAAACAGACTCTTGCCGGATCAGAGACATAGCACAGATCGAGCAAACGATGGAATTTCGTACATGGTTGACTTGAGACAGCGAAATATCAAACAAGCCATCAATAAAGTCATGCCGTGCTGTAGTTAAAAGGGTATTTGAAGATTCATTTGTTTACCAAATAGCCCCAGGAATGTTAAAATCACCTAGAACTACTAAATGGTCCCTATCCGCAAGTATATTGGAGACCTCCTCAATAGCGGAAAGGTGGTTCCAGTAAATAGGAAGTTCCGACAAGGGGGAGAATGTAGGAACATGTAATATAAGTAAAACAACCATTAAATGATAGCTTCACACAAAGGAAGTCAACATCGTTGCATTCCTCGAAAGTTATTATTATTATTATTATTACATGGGCCTTGTTGCACCGCGACCAGATGTTAGGTCTTTTGTCTTTGTTAGGTCTTTTTTGATTAGCGAGGGGCATTCAGATAGAACATATTCTGATGTTTCTGGCTCCATCTCACACAATCTGCATGTGTCGATTTCTGAAAGTTTTAATTTCTTAAGGTGATACCTTAGGTTGCAGTGACCCGTTAGGTAGCCTGTTAGAATGCGAATTTCACTCTTTTTTAAATTGATGAAGCGTTTAGATCGCGACATCTGGGGGACGAGAAATTGTTTGGCTTGTCTTAGCCCTGCACTGTCGGTCCAATGGCGACTTGTCTCCGTATCCTCCCATTTCCTGAGCAGTTCTCTTTTGTGTCCTTTCGAAAGTCCACAGAACGGTTAAGGGCCGATTAGTGGTGTCATCGCCCCTCGTTTAGCTAGGGAGTCTGTCACCTCTTTTCCCATATGGCCTTCATGCCCTGGCACCCAACCTACCATTAAGATGTTCTTGGAGGCAAGGGCGGTCAGCTGCTGGAAACAGTTCTCTACAAGTCTGGAGGAGATCGTGAAGGATCTCAGCGCTATGAGCGCCGCCTGACTGTCAGCGAAGATATAAAAGCGTACGCCTTGCATTTTTCTGCGAATGCATTCACGAGCACAGATTTCTATGGCGTATGGCGTGTATCTCTGCTTGGAAAATGGTCGGAGACTTTCCCAAGGCTATGGGCTTGTTGAACCTTGGTCCAAAAATACCAGCCCCGGTGTCACCTCCAGTTTCGACCCGTCAGTGTACCACGTTTGTGATCCACTGGGCAGAGATATTGATTTTGTATTCCGATCATGTCTGGTGTGCAAGACTACAGAGAAGTTTCTGTGAAAAACAAATTTATGTTTCTGTTCGTCAGTTACGCGCAGAATGGGCTCGTTTATTAGGGGTTCGAGAACCCGGTTCGATGCCCGGTAAGATCACCACTTTTTATGTCGGTGATGTTTTGAAGGCGAAGTGCCCCCAGGCAGGCCTCCTTTTTCAGGGTAATGGGTAGAGGGGGTATGAGAGTTATGACTTCAAGTGCTGCAGTGGGGCATGTCCGGATGGGTCCAGTGATGCCTATGCAGACCAGTCGATGTATTTTGGTAAGTGCTTCCGCAGCTGTCTTCTGGGTAGATTTATTCCACCAAGCAAGAGATGCATAGGTTAGGATCGGTTTTACCACAGTGTTAAAAGACCAGTAGATCATTTTGGGACTTAGGCCCCATGTCGGGTGGCTTTATTTATGGTCTTTTCAAGGTGTGCATTCCAGTTGAGATTGGAGTCAAGTATAACTCCTAAGTAGTTGGCTTCAACCGAAAAGTCAATGGTGGATCCATTTAGGGATGGTCTTGTTAGAAATAGATACCTTTTCCTGGTAAATGGAACTAGAAAAGTTTTAGACGGGTTTATGTACAGTCCTTTGTCCTGACACCATCTGCTGGCTATATTAAGGGCTTGTTGCATGCGGTCCGAGATGGTTTGCTCATGCCAGCTCACTATATAGATGACTAGATCATAACCGTTGCCTTGAGTGGGAAATCCTGAGTTGTTGAGCTCATACAGTAGCTCGTCGATGACCAGAGCCCACAAGAGAGGAGAGAGTACACCCCCTTGTGGCTGTGATTGAGGTCATGGTTCCTCCTAGGTCTACAGTTATGATTCTGGATTTGAGCATTTCCAGAATCCACCTAATAATGGGTGTGGAGACATTTTTACGTACAAAAGAGGCACGGATAGCCTCATATGACATGTTGTCAAAAGCTCCTGAGATGTCTAAAAAGGCACCTATTGCTATTTGTTAAGCGCCAATGGCCATTTCAATGGTTGTTGTAAGGCGGTGAATGGCAGTCTCGGTTGACTTACCAGCTTGGTACGCGTATTGGTACTTATGTAGAGAAATTGCTTGAGATTCACCTCCCTGATGTGCTGGTCAATTATCTTCTCCATAGTTTTAAGAAAGAAAGTTAATAATTCAGACGTGAAGTTGGAGTCCACCGTAATAAGGACAACGCCCCCTCGCATGGAAGACCGATCAAGCCTGCACGTTGTGTACACAGCTGGAAAAACTTCTGAGCTTAGAATCTCTGACTTTAACAAGGTTTCTGTTAACACAATCACCTGGGATGCAAACGATAAACTATCATAATTTAGGAAGCTTACTACGTAAGCCTCTTGCATTCTGATAGGAAAAAAGGAGAATTTTTAGTTTTTTGAAGCGGACGAGGTAAATGGCACAATGAATTTTTTCGGCCTGGGTAAACTAACTCAGGCCGTCTTAAATATAGGTCGCCAAATATACAAACATTAACAAATAAGGGACAACACGCCCTAAAAATGGTTCGCATTAATAAAATGCATTTACGCCAATCGGCTGCTTACACCAGCCACCCGCTTATCGAATGCTCGATGCAGCTCTCAAAAAGCGATAAAGCCCAAGACACACCTAAGAGAGGAGAAGAAAACAGATTTCCCCCTTTTGGCCCTCCAACATTAGCATAGCCAAAAATTGTTAACCCGCTTTTTTAAATAGGCGCTAATGTTGGTAGTTGTTCGTGTACAGCAAAGTTCACTAATGAGACTCGATGTGGTATCGGTCGAAACATGTCTGGACAACCCGCTGTACAATAAGATCTTTGTGTGATATTGGCATATAATCGAGTCTTGATTTACGTATGAGAAATTAAGCCGATTATGACCTCGAGTTAGCTAGAACCCTTCAATAATTAACAAAATTGGAACGTACTCTAGTCAAAACTCTCTTGAAAAACTAAGGTTCGAGAATTTAAAATCGCGTAGCAGCAGCGTTTGATATTTATTATTATATCTCTGTTTGCTAATTTATTTTACCTTATCTTCATAGACAAATTAATCTACCTTTGGTCAGTTGCTCTTTGTAAAAGGCATCCATCGAAAAAAGCGTTTTCACCGACGACTGGCTCTTTGGATTAAAAGGCAATTTGGCATTTATGGCATGCCCTTGCCCATATGTAAACTCTTGGACTTGGTCAATTAATTAGTATTTTTTTCTTATGTACGTTTTACGAGTATTTTACCAACGATAAACAGCATTTATAAACGCTGACACTGAACAGCTCACATATTCTCCTTCCCAGATTCACTTCTATTTTTTCACATATACATATATACATATATTGTTTTATTCTTCTCTATACACGGGGAGATTAATTATCTTAATTTGCTCGCAATTCTTTTCTCTTTCTCTTTTTGATTTTGTTCCTACTTTAAGCCGGCCTTTTTTGCCTTCGTGCCTTTTCGTCCCTTGCGTGTCGTAGCAGAACGACGACTTTTTTGTGACACCGACGATCTGTGGCCGTCTGCCAGCGCAGCACCAACGACGAAGTGCCCGAACTTCTTCGCGCCGACTTCTGCCGGCTTTTCGTGGTCTTCTCCGTCTGCTTTTGGAGTCACCCCTTGCAGCTTTGTAGCGCTAATTTCGAGCTGCTGTATCGCAGAAAACTCCGCCGAGACCTAATCGCTGCTTGGGCTTCAGAAATAATGTGTCACTACCACTTCTTTGCCTTTGGCCACTGCTTAACTCACCAAATGGTTCTGGCCGTTGTCCTACTTCTTGCACTTTTCCTTGGCTCCGTGCTGCTTGTGCTCAGCCACTGTGATCCCGGTATTAATTATATATAGTTGGACAAAGTCGTTCACATTTACAAAAATACGCACAGCATAGTAAAACGCACTGTTATGAACTAAACATCTGCATGAATGGCAAAAAATCTGGATTCGAATGCGCAATGCTCGAAATGAGTGAGTGAGTGCGCTCACCGTCGTCTCAGTCGTGAGTGAATGAGAACAAGAAGGAATAAGGCGACTTAATTCGAATACATTCTAATGCTAGTCAGAAAAAATAAGAAAGCAAAACAGAAGTCAAAGAAGTTCCTGTTTTATTTTATTTGACTTAATTTCAATTTTATTTGATTCGCTATAGACTTAAACTTATTTAGTCTACATTAGAATGTGACAATATAAATACATATTTGTCTATTCGCTTCAAGGTACATAAACAAGCAGACCGACGGAATTCGAATTATTTGAACAATTCAAATATTTTCAGTTTTAATTCCGTTACATTTCTTTCTTTCTCATTCCACTCAATGTCTTATTCTACGAGACTCAACACGCACTCATATAAGCACAACTTCGTTTCATTGTGTGCACGGCACTCATTCAACTCAATTAAATTCGAATGCGTTCAGTTCAACGTATGTTATGAGTGATGCAATACAGATGTTTAGTATGAACTTCGAACTTGGGATGCCAAATTTGGAATGAATAAGGACGTCACTTGGAATGAATAATGACAATAATGGCGGCAACCCATAATTGGAGAAATTCTCCTTCTAAGAGAAAGCCTGACAGCAGTACACCTCCTGCCCTTCCACATAATACACCTCTCTGGAACGCAGATTATATTTACGCTCGTTCTTCGTTCATAGTGCTGCCCGAAAACCATATAGTACGGCCAAGTGTCAATACTCGAATGGACAGCTGACCTGCTGAGCTGTTCATCTCAATCTTTCTGATCCGTAAGCACATACGAACGGATGGCCGCTATCACCGAACGTTTTACCCATTATGATGTATTAGCCTGCGAGAATATACAGCGGTGAGGGTATGCGATAGATCCTGATGAAGGTATCGTATCACCACGTCTGCAGTAAGCTTTTTACTGCCTTAAAAAACACTAATTTCGTATAAAGATCCAGTATAAATAAAAATAAAAATACCATATACCCACTTCTGGACCGTGGACAAGGTCTCAGAAAATCAACCAGGCTCTATAGCCTATGAAAAAACCGCAAGGACTCTGGAGCTTTCATCTTGCAGGTGCTTTAAGCTTGAATATAACTTTTGACATCCTTTGTAAGCCAGGGCCAGAAACAATACACTCTTTCCAAGGTATTATGCATGCATCCATGCGAAGCTAATAGATCATCATGAGCCTTCTTCAGAACGTAGGCACTAACTTACTTGTAACCCATAGTATCCAACTAAATTTGTCGTTTAATAGTTCTCCCGTGGCGTGATCTGTTCTACAATATACCATATCAGCAACCTTCAGTTTTAGAAGCTTGTCCCCATTTGCTTTTACTTTTTCTACTACGTCGCAATATTCTTCGCTTTCCTGAACTCCGGTGAGTCAAACTCCATTAACAACCATTGACTTGCATATATAGCAGCTATCTCCTCCTCATTAACCCACATTCAACTTTCCCCTGCGATGCTCTATGTTGAAGTTAAAACCTTCTAATTTTGATAACCATCGAGCCAAACTGGAATGCTAATCCGTTTATGTTATTAACCCGTCTAGGGACACATGATCCGTGACCACCGTTAAAGCATGTCCTGCTACATAAGCTCGAAATCGATTTAGCCAAACAATGGCTTCTAGGCACTCCTGCTCTGTCACTGAATAGTTTTTTGAGCCTTGTTCAATTTTTTTGACTTGAATCAAATGCTATATAATACAAAGATATTGCATAAACTCAAACAAGTCGTTCTTTTGTGAGTTCTGATATGGAGACCCACATGAGTTGACATTTTTAGCCTTACCATTGAGAATATATAGTGTCGGGAGGAGTCACAAAAGTCATGTTAAAATCACCTATTGTTTTTTATTTGGTCAGCATCACTGGCAACAACAATGTAAATAAAGCTTTCGATTTATCTATTTTGTATGATCGGATGTGCAGATAAGCCGAGTCGCTGATCTCTCGGACCTGCGCTCTCGCATCGCTTTAGCACTCTTTTCTTTATCGCTGTTGCTGAGCAGTCGTTTCGCTATCACAGCAAATAAAATAAACGTATTTTGGAATTGAACCTATCGGCCTTTCTTTTTCACACCGTTCCGGCACCGCTTAGTTTTTTGTTGTTAATTATTCACAACAAGGTGGCATAAATTAATGCCTCCTCGAACTATTGGCGACCCCGACGGGATTCGTGAACGTGTGTTAAAGTTAAGCAATTATTAAATATAGTTTTAATAATTCTAAGAGCCTCTAACACGCATCGGTGTTAAAGGCCGCGCACACACACACACAAGCTTATTCGCCTTACACGGTATTTGCATATATCGCATACATACAATGTACAATTAGAATCGGCTGCTGTACAGTTTGTAACTTTTGCATAACGCCGCGTGATATACATTTTCGGTTGCCAAGCGAAGGTTATTGCCCTTTGTTGTCGGTTCCGTTTCTTATCTCGAATTCTGTCTTTGATTTTCGCGGGGCTGACTGCAGAGTGCATCGAAACATTTGTGCAGTGAATATCATATACCCTATAAAAAACAAATAAAAATTCAAAATGACAAAAATATTGCGCCAACGCCTGAGCTCGTGCCACATGCACCAGATGGCGACGAGTTTTATCGGGCAAAGGCAAACTCCATTGTACGCCAGCTTGCAACATTAAATTCATTTTTGACTGAGGAGCAGTTGGCCAAATTCGACGAAAGTGAGTTGCAGGTGCGGTTGGATTTAGTCGAGCGAATGAACTCTGACTTTGATAGTTCTCAACATAACCTCGAACGGCTCGTGATCGAGAAGCTGGAATCAGATGTGCGTATCACCTTTACCACAGCATATTGTGAAACCAGAGGAAAAATCTGCAGCCATCTCAGTGGTGAGAAGAGAAAATCGTTGGCAAATTCAACAGAATTGCATGGCATCCTCGGTGGCCACAGTACCGCTTTCAAATGCAATTCGAGGCCCACCAGGCTACCGGAGTTTCAGCTTCCGCGATTTGGCGGAGCATATAGTATATCGATTGGCCTGATTTTTACACAATGTTCAAAACGGTAGGTTTCCTACTACCGTTTTGAACATTGTGTAAAAATCATGCCAATCGATATACTATAACGAAGGACTAACAAAGGTGGAAAAATTCCAGCGACTTCGTGCGTACTTGGACGGCATAGCTTTGGACGCCATTCGTTCCCTGGAGCCCACGGAAAATAATTATGACAGGGCTTTGGAGTTATTAACCTCAACACTTGATAATAAATTATTATACTTTCAGGCACACGTTCGGTCATTATTCAAGTTACCAGGGGTGGAGAAGGGATCAGCAAGTTGTCTGCGGCAGTTGAGCGATAAGGCAAATTCCCATTTGCGCGCCCTGGCTACTATGGCCTCTACACAGGAAATTTATGACTGCGTTTTAATCCACCTCATCGTTTCGAAACTGGACCACCAGACCCAGGAGAGGTGGGAAGAAGGGTTGCCTGCTAAGGAGCTGCCAAAATGGGACACATTTTTATCATTTTTGGACCTCAGATACCGTATGATGGAAAATTTGGAATACGCTATGGTACAACAAACACCTAGAAAACAGGTCGAAAAAGTAGCTAGCAAATTTCATCGTAGCACCCTCATTGCTCAGCTCAGCTATGCCATCCTGTACCCTCTGCGAGTCGAAGGATCATTATTTGACAAAAAGCCCACAGTTTTTAGGATTAACCTCCACTCAGCGGTACAGAAAGGCAAAAAGGCTACATCTTTGTCTTAATTGCCTACGAAAGGGACATGGCCTAGAGCAATGCAAGCCTGGCAACTGTAGGCACTGCCACCAGAAGCATCATACTCTTCTTCATATGGAATCAAATCCCATTGCAACCCTTACCCAGCCTGCTCCCGAATTACCCCCGCAAGGCTCCTCTCACGTCTCTGTAGCCTTGTCCAAAACACCACCTGAAGCCTTGTCGCCAGTTAAAATCGAATACGTGTTGCTTGCTACCGCCATAGTATACGTCAAAAAACCGCTCTGTCGTGTTCGTGCCATGCCGTGCCTTACTTGATTCGGCCTTTCAAATCAATTTCGTCACCTCTCGTTTCGCCAATCAGCTTCAACTCAAGATCCATCGTTCAAGCATCTGCATAACAGGAATCGGTTAATCTTCGCTTGCATCGGATAAATCGGTTTATATTTTCGCACAGTCCAGTAACGCAAAGTACAGCACCTCGCTCTCAGCGGCTGTCACCCAGTCTATCACCAATTATCACAAATATTTCGATCTAAACGCGTCCGAATGGAAAATACCGGAAAATCTAGAGCTCGCCGACCCGCTCTTCTACAAAAGCCCATCGACTTGCTTATTTGAGCGAGTATATTCTTGGAGCTGCTTTGTATTGGACAAATTCGATTAGGCAGCAACTTACCCACTTTGCAGAAAACCAGACTTGGCTGGATCGTCTCAGGGTGTCTCACAGTAGAACCTCCCTCGCACTTATCTTTAGTTTCTTTAGTTCAGGAGCCCAGCACTCAGTGGGAGTCAGAGTCGATTTCTGATATGCTAAAGAGATTTTGGGAAATCGACAGTAGCGTAGATGCTACAACAACCATTTCAAAAGAGGAAGCTTTATGCGAGCAGCTATTCAAACAGAAATACCAGGGTCCGTAATTATTATAATTTTTATTATAAATATCAAAAAATAAAAGTTATTTTTTAATTTTTATTATACAAATCAATTATAACTCTTAAAATTGATTTAAAAAATATAAATCAAATATAATAATTATATATTAATTTTTATAACTTTTATTTTTGATTTTTATTATAAAAATCAAACAATAAGAGTTTTTTTTTGATTTTTTTATAAAAATCAAAAATAAAAATCAAATTGGAATATCTTTTGAACGGAAGATCAAACAGAATGTATAGCTCTATATATATATTCTACTCTTCAATACCTTATTATCTTATTAACTCTGAGAAATACACTAAGCTTGAATCTAGACAATATTCGGTACTGCTTCCAGCCAAAACTAGTTTCGACGCTCTAGGAAATTCATACGATCGTGCGCTCCATCGGTTTAAACCACTCGAGGCTAAATTAGCTAGGGATTTAGATCTGAAGTCGCAGTACAAAGCCTTTATGGATGAATACCTTAGCCTTGCCCACATGTCTTTAGCAGTCAAAAATGCTGCAGCTCATCAATATTATCTGTCCCCCCACTGCGTTCAAAAATTAGAAAGCACAACTACGAAGCTGCGAGTTGTTTCCGACGGTTTAGCGAAGTCCACATCGGGATATTCTCTAAATGATTTGTTGTACGCTGGTCCCTCCATTCAGCCAACAATCTTCACTACCCTGCTTCGATTTCGATTTTTTAAGGTCGCTTTGTGCGGAGATATCTGCAAAATGTATCGTTGCGTTCGGATTACGCATCCCCACCAGTTTCTTCAATGTATTTTATGGCGCGATAGGCCAGAAGACGAGGTTCAAGTGTACTCGCTTGACATCGTAACCTACGGCACTAAGCTTCCTGTTTTTTTGGCAATTCGTGCAATGCAGCAGCTATCCAACGATGAAGAAGCGGAGTTTCCATTAGCAGCTAAGATCATACGCACAAACTTCTACGTAGATGATCTAATTTCAGGAGGAGACACCATTGAGGAGGTCGTTGAAATTTATCACCAAATTAAGGAGCTCTTGGAAAGAGGACATTTCCCAATTCGTAAATGGTGTTCCAACGAGCCCGCGGCGCTAGAAGGAGTGGATGAGTCAGATCGGGAGAAGACTTTTAAGTTCCATGACGGAACTGATGTTACAAAGGCGTTGGGTTTGTCTTGAGACACACTATCGGACAACTTTCTCTTCAGTTTCTCAAGCGAATGGACAGATAAGACTGCTATCGCTAGAGTTTACGATCCCCTTGGATTAATAGCCCCGATCATAAAAAAGCTTAAGATTTTCATGCAAGTCTTATAGAATGATAAGCTTGACTGGGATGAGTCCCTGTCGCAATCTTTACACTCCGCTTGCTTGGAGCACATGTCACAAATCGCCACAGTTGTTTGCTTGAAGTTTCCTTGCTTTGTTCAACAGCATAACTCATCCTGCGAAATACATGGATTTTGCGATGCAAGCATGACCGCTTACGGTGCTTGTATTTATATTCGCTCAGAGAATCAAGGGATATGGTCGTCGAATCTCCTTTGCTCGAAGTCAAGAGTTTGCCCCCTTGAAGACCCTCACTATTCCGAAGCTAGAGTTATCTGCAGCACTTCTATTATACGAGCTTGTCTCTCAAGTAGCGCAAATTGTGCCTTTATCCTGCAGCTATCATTGTTGGTCAGATTCTACGATAGTGTTGGCTTGGATCCGTCAACCTCCGTCAAACTTTAACATTTTCGTGTCGAACAGGATCTGACAGATACAGGTGCGAACTAGGGGAATGACCTGGAGGCACGTACCGTCACGACAGAATCCGGCAGATATCTTATCCCGTGGATGTACACCTCTTGAGCTTGTGGGATCGAATCTTTGGAGGCAAGGACCGGAGTTCCTACCCGCGGATGCTTCTATGTGGCCTGATAGCGCACACCCTGTCGCGCGTCGGCAAACGCCTTCATAATTCGCAGCTGGATTTCGATGCCAAGCACCCTATGATCCTTCCCAACTTTCATCATATACTGATCTATATAATTTTCATCGCAAATTTCTTTATGCAGGAACACAGGGCTTATTGGCCGCTTTACGGCAGTGATTCTGGCCCATTGGAGGGCGAAAAACGGTTTCTTCTGTCATCAATAAGTGCATTCAATTCTTTAGATTGAAGCCCAAGCTAATCAAGCACATCATGGCACCGCTCCCGGAAGACCGCGTCCATCCGAATTGCCCATTTGTCATCTCTGGAGTGGACTTTTGTGGGCCCTTCTATTCGAAGTCAGAGCTCAGGCCTCCTACGAAATGCTACATAGCCATATTCATTTGCTTCGTCACCAAGGCTACGCACTTGGAAGTAGTCGAAGACCTTTCAACGCAATCCTTTATCGCAGCCCTAAATAGATTTATAAGCCTGAGGGGAAAGCCTCAAACGATTTGGTCGGACAATGCAACCAACTTCGTGGGAGCCAAAAACGAGCTGGTTGAGCTTCGACAGCTGTTCCTAAGCGATCCTCAAACCAACGAACTATAGGGTGCCCTTACTTCCATGGAAATCCGGAGGAATTTCATCCCACCTCGTTCTCCGCACTTTGGTGGCTTGTGGGAAGCCGCGGTGAAATCTGCAAGTATAATTTTGTCCGTGTCGTTGGAAAGTCGATTCTCACTGCGCACTTTAGTGTGTGAAATATCCGCAATGTTAAACTTACGGCCACTCTGTCCCATTGCAGAAGACCCAGATGACATTAACGTTCTTACGCCTGCACAATTTCTCATTGGGTCCACATTTACCTCAATGGATAAGCCTGACGTCACCCATTTTAACATCGATCGTTTGAGCCGTTGGCAGCGTGTGTGCCAAATGCAGCAAATGTTCTGGCGCAAATGGAGCACCGACTATCTTTCGCTACTGCAGGAAGGGAGCAAATGGCGTTCTCCCGAGAACAACATACAGCCAGGCAGCATGTTCCTCATCAAGGAGGACAACAACCCCCCTTGCGTTGGCGCCTTGGCAGAGTTGAGAGCACTGTCTCCGGAGAGGATGTCGCACAGTAGCGCCTTTTCTCATTTTGCGTTGCTAAAATCGTAACTTTTGAACCAAATAAGATAATCAAATAATTTAAACGGCATTTTACAGGAAAATGTTGTAAAATTTGTATATGTATTGGACAATATGCCACGCCCACCCATTCGCCTTTTTATAGGGTATCAAAGTGAAAAAATCTATTTTATTCAATGAAAACAATTTTTTAAAAACATTTTTTATTTAATTTTTGATCTTTATTTTTATGTATTTGCTTAAATAAAAATAATTTGAAAACTTAAAAAAAACATTTAACATTTTTTTTAAAATTTTTTTTTCTATAATTTTAGGGGAATTTCTAATAGTTTAAGCATTTCTGGACTATAATTACTTGATTCTATATCTTTTCGCGACTTTACATGCCGCAGAGATGCAATAAACGGGTCAGATGATGCAGCTAACATATTGAAGAGGTCCTCATTTTGCCTAAGTCTGGATGACTTGTAAGTGTTGCAGTATCTATACTTCTTATAGAATTTATTTAGCGATTCATGAGCTTCTTCTAAAAGTTCTCCAATTGGCAAAGACTGATATTCAATTATATCTTTACCATGTTCTAGAATATTGTGGACTGTTGGAGTCAATTTCTTATGAGGATACTTCTCAGCCAAAAGCGAAGCTGTGATGGAAGCATATTCCCCATATTTCACCGAATCAATTTTCTCCTTGCAATTGAGTACATTCAAGATCGCACCCAATCTTTGAATGATTTCCTCGTCAATTCCAGTGATTTCTGCCGCAACAATGCAATTTTCGAAAAATCTCCGAGAAGTATTTCCATCGTTTGAGTTTCCATATCCGGGTTTCGGGCAGTCCACTTTGAGTCCAAGTTGCTTTGAAAACGCTTCCTGTATTCGATATTTCCTAAATTGTTCCTTTTCCTCCTTTGGCGAATTGTTATTATCCCAGTCTTCGTTGTCTTGTGGAAGGGTATACGCCAATTTCAACAAAAATTCCATACACCTTATCCGAGCGTGTAAAGGTGAGATTCCGTAGTTGTAGTTTGCCTCCTTGGTTGTAGAATCATCCAAACTTCCGAAATTCTTTTGAGTTGTTTTGCAAATTGGACATGTTAAAGTCGATTTGGTATTGGTTAATTCATTCACTATTTTTCCATCGACCATGGTCAAGTGAAACTCGAAGCTGCTTTCAACATGTTTTCCTTCCCTGATCTCCAGAATGATGGGTCTAATAGCATCTATTTCTCTTGGAATATTTTGCACTGTTGTATTGATGAGTTCCGGTGATTCTCTGGCGAATTGAAACATTATTGGACGGCAATAATGAAGTGATGAAGGCCTATTGTTTCTCCAATGTAAAGATTCCTCTGATTGAAGCCGCAAAGGAACCACTGATGCCATGAACAAATTCCCGTCTGATATTGATTCATCATCTGTCCTTATTGTTTGTTTATAAATGCTTTGTCCAGATGATCCATCGCAGCCCCATTTACTGACCAATTCCACCTTCTCTGGTAAATTGTCCAACACATTATCCGGAAGACTCTTCAATAAACGTTGAGCCGTGTGATTCATCAGATCCTGCACAGTAGCTTTCACAGAGACTTCAGTAATCTCTGTATTAATTGGTCTTGACATTTTTTTTGCCTCCGTAATCCGTTTATATCCAGGTAATATATCCTGGGTTTATCATCATGATCTTCTTCCGTGGCTTGCAAGTTGAGATTCCCCAGAAGCCAGTTTCTTAAATCTCCAAACCAAAGTTCAAGCTCTCTAAAACAGTCTTCTTCGAAATCACCATAGGTTGGGGCGTTCCGAAAGATTTCGAACAGTTTTCCGCGATTGATCTTTGCCTTTCTGTCTTGTCAACTTTCACTGATAGACTAATGCTGGGCATATTAAAATTGCGCAATATATATTCCGATTTATTATCTGTTAGGTACCCTTTGGGTTTTGGGTCAATTAAAGAGTTAAACCAGACACCTGTTATACCTATGATTTTTTGTAAATATGCCCTAAATTCATGTTATGCAGTTTTTAGGTAAGGTATTGACTACCTGGGATAACCCACAACTATTTTGTCAGCTACAAAAGTGATTTCAGCGTCTACCTGTTTTCTTTAAAAAGTAATTAATTGTTTCCTTTGGAAGTATAATTTAGCTACTATCAGGTATAAATATAAAAAACACCAAATTTCATAAACACCTATTTTATAGGTACGTTTTGTTATACAAAACAAACGAAACAAACAATTTCAAAGTATAGCGCGAGCGGGTTTGAAGCGGTTAAGTATATTTTTGGTATGTAATAAGTTGAATCGGTATTTTGGTATATTTTACCCTGAGTTATTTTAGTTTATTGCATTTAATTTCCGCAGCTGCAGCGTGCTGCAGCAGATGTAAGTTGATTCTGGTCCAGAAAAGATCAACGAAGGTTTTGTATGTAGTGTGTATGAGGGCCGAGCCGGGCCAAAAAAGATATAGACTACTTTAGCCAGAAAAAAGTGAAAAAATGGATCCCTGGCAGGTAGCGATTTACCTGTACAAGCCCAAACCCAATTCTGTTTTTTTTTTGGGTCAGTTTACAGTTTATGAATGTATCTGTTATTTAAAGTAAAAATCATGAGGTTAGGTAATCAATTTTTTGTGTAATATTACCTGAAAGTCAACCAATTTCCCCCTTTTTTTTTTGTATGATGCAAAAATGGAAACAAAGTTCGACTTTGAAGGCTCATATCTTCTACAAAAAAAATCTTAAAATTGATTTTATTGGAAATTCTGAATCGATGGGAAATTTCCTGTCGAATAAGTATGGTTTAAATCGTTTTTGCGACTACGACTTTTTTGATTTTAGCAACGGCTTTTGTTCGAGAGGCGCTACTGTGCGGCGTCGACCGAGTTGCAGTCATCCGAACCGAATCGGGGCTATGGAAGCGGGCAACGAGGAAGTTAGCAGTACTGCCCCTGGAAACCACTTCACTTGGAAGCATGTCTCTTCCAATGGGGGCAGCATGTCGGGAGCAGTCACAAAAGTCATGTTAAAATCACCTAATGTTTTTTATTTGGTCAGCATCATTGACAACAACAATGTAAACAAAGCTTTCGATTTATCTATTTTGTATGATCGGATGTGCAGATAAGCTGAGTCGCTAAGCTGACCGCTTAGTTTTTTTTGTTAATTATTCGCAAAAAGGTGGCATACATTAATGCCTCTTCGAACCATATAATATTTTAGTCGTCCCGTTCTCCCTACTAGCTTTGGTGTAGCTCTTAGAAGCTTCGATTCGAGCTCTGTAAAGAAAAGTTTAATTCCCAATTTGTTTTTTTTTTTTATCTATATTTATTTGTTTTCTTATTTTCTTATAATACGCCAAGCCGAAATTTCTATACCCTTGAAGATAACAATACAAATAAAATAAAAGGTGCATATATTAAGTTGTAACCGGTTATCTTTAAAAACAACAAAAATCGGCTAACATCGTCCGATTGTTTTTATGGCAGCTATAAGATATAATTCTTCGTTTTAGTCTCAACAACTGAGAGCAAGAAACGGACAGTCAGACGGACCGACAGGTGATGCTGATCAAGAATATATATAATTTATGGGGTCGGAGATGCGATGCAAACTTCTGACTATAAAAAATAATATCCTGCAAAGGTATATAAAATTTGTATTTTGAAAATAAATTAAATTAGCAACGGCTTACTTCGTTTAATATCCCACACATAAACAAATTGTATAAATGAGTGTATGAGTATAAGTGTGCCCCAGCTATAACCCAGCCAACCATTTTAGTAGCGCTCCCAACTAAGAGCGAAAAGGGACTCAAAAAATAGCTTCTTAAAGGAGCGTTTTCAGAACGCACCGAAGTCAGTGCGATAGGGGAGCGCTCCGAAGTACACGTATGAGTGAAAAGGGACTTCTAAAAAGTTGCTCGTATGAGCGTTAAGGGATCATAATTTGGTATATTGTATTTAAGATTTTATCAGCCTTCTTTGATTTGCCTGCTTGGCGTAATGCTTAGTGTGCTCGACTTTGAATCTGAAGTAAAATAATTGTAAAAATCATGTAAAAAAGAAGAGCACCTGTGTACATACATATGTATACACTCAAGTTACGGAAATCGCCCAAGTATGGGCTTGATTTTTGGCCGTTTCCAACGGTTGATTCCCTGGGTTTACGGACACCTTTTTGGAGAATTTTCGGAGCAGGAAATCAATCCCAAAACACTCCGTTTAGGTTATCTTTGGACGATTTAAAAAGTCCTTTTTAAAAAACCAATAAGCTATTAGAGGAGTCCGCACGGAGTCCTTGCGGTTTATCTAAAGGAGCAATTGGGACTCCTAAAACACTCCTAAAGGAGCACAGTTTTCATATAAATTGAGAAGGCTATTTTCTCCCGCAAACATGCTCCTTTGGGACACTTTTCGGAGCCTCCCTAGGAGGGTTTGAGCTCCAATTTAGCCGTCGAATGTTTTATTTTACAGGTAATGAACTAACCTTTCGATTTTAAAACACTTTGGATAAGTACTTTGTGTGATCGCTCGACAAACTTGAAAAAAGTGGAAATTTCAATCTGTTATCTCAAATGTTAACATGCTGCTAGCATATTTGAGTTTTGGTAACAGGAAAAGTCAAACGGGGCCATCTCGAGAGTACGGTGGTTGTTCGTTAATATTTGTTAATATTTTTAATTTTTTGAATTTGTTCTGCTATTTACTTTTTGAAGAAAATTCAGCTATTTTGGCACCAACCGCGCTGCGACTTTCCACATACCCAAAACATCAACCAAAGTATAAGACATGTTATTATGACGATTTTCGAGCACCATTTCCTTAATTTTGTCGACATTGTCTTTAATTGAAGATGTCGAAGGCCGTCCTGAACGCGGCAAATCGTTCACTTTTTGTTGCCCCTCTTTGAACGATTTTTACCAATCGTAAACTTGAGTTTCCGAAATGGTTGAATTACCAAATATTTGATTTTCAATGTTTTGGCACAAGAAATTTTGTTTGAAACAAACTCTTTGTTCGATATTTTTATCCTTAGTAAAAATCTCAACGCACACAAAAGGTTGACTTGTTCCTAATGACGCTTTAACCAAACTAAATGACACATAGTATTAAAAATTCACAGAATAGTGGCTGACAGTTGTGCCAACCTGGGAAAAAATCTTTTTTAAAATATTCTCATATGGAAATATTTAAATGAGAATTTCCGGAACTTATTTGACAGAATGTATTAAATTAAATTAATAATGACTTACAAACTTGGAATACCCTTCTACTGTTTTAATAAGGGGTATACAGGGCTCAAAGCAATATAAATTTTCGGTTGTCAAAAATTTCAGGATTCGAAAAAAGCTGAAGACGAGAACCAAACGAAGTAGTTCGTCGTGTTTCTATTTTTAATACCCGATACCCATTGGGTACAAGGGTATTATAAGTTAGTGCCAATCGAGAATGTATGTAACAGGCAGAAGGAAGGATCTCCGACCCCATAAAGTATATATATTCCTGATCAGCATCACCAGCCGAGTCGATTTAGCCATGTCCCTCTGTCTGTCTGTCTGTCCGTCCGTCCGTGTTGGTAAACAGATCTCAGAGACTATAAGAGCTAGAGTTACCAAATTTGGTGGCAACATTTTAATCTGTTGCAGGCAGATCAAAGTTGTTTTAAAATTTGGACACGCCCTTTTCCATCCCCGTAAATTGTAAAAAACGTTAATTAAGCTATAGTCGTAACTTTTGGCTTATAGTAAAAAGATTTTAAAAAATATGTAGGCATTTGCGGACGTTTTCTGAAAATTTTGATTAAAATCAGATGATAAACTTGGAAGTTATTAAACAATAAAGTTGCTGTGTATGCTTCTTCTTCTTCTTCTGAGCTGCCACAAAAACAGTAGCAAAAAAAAGGGTTGCGTGATTTCAAGCGCAGTATTAATTCGTAATGCAGCTGCTTACAGCTACAGAATTTGTCTTTTTATAATTTTGCTCAACATGTTCCTAACATCATTTGACTTTTTTGAATGTTGCACAACAAGTTTTTATAAACATTTGTCTTAATTTGTCAACATTTTGTTTTTTCCATGTCCGTGTGCTATTTAATTTCACACACAATGCTTTGGGTACCGGCTATCAACATCAAATGTTGACCAATTTTGTTGGAACATGATAAGCAACATAAAAAAAAAATGTTGCTAGGAACATGTTGAGCAACACGCATTAAAGCTGCTAACACATAAGAAGATGCATACTCAGAAATGTTATTGTTTAATAACTTTAAGACAAACTTAATCTGCTTGCAGCGGATTAAAATGCTGTCACCAAATTTGGTGGCTCTCGCTTTTATATTCCCTGAGATCTGTTCATTCATACGGGCAGACGGGGAGACGGACAGACGGTCAGACGGACAGGCGGACATTTCTAAATCGGCTCGGCTAGCGATGCTGATAAAGAATTTATAACTTCATGGGGTCGGAGACGTCTCCTTGTGCCTGTTACATACATTCTTGGTTTGCACGAAGTTATAATACCCTTGTACCCTATGATCACTTAATATAAATACTGAGTTTTTGTTAGAAAAAGATGAATATATAACAATTTTAGAAAAAAATTTATTTGTGATACTGAACTAATAAATCGGAGTAATCGTTTCAGAGAGTCTGGAGATACTTTATTCGGAAATTGCGCTAAAGGTCATTTGGGATGAGCGCTCCACTGAAAGACACATTTGTCTTTTTATTTTATGCACGAATCTTTGGGTACTGGAACCTTACTGTTAAGCACGCTCAACTGTAGCTTTCTTACGAGTATATTTGTAAATTTTGTCACGCACACTCCACTATCTATCAAGACAATTTTATTTCACTCGACATTACAGTTTTGAAAGAATAGTTTAGAACTGCAAAATACTATAAAAGCGCTGACGTAAGTAGGTAACGAAAATAGCATGACAAATTTGTTGTAAGTATATACTTTTTTCAGATTATACAAAATTTAAAATATACAGCAATTTGTAACTTATTTATTCACCAATAAAGCTTTTCTATAGGAGTAATCATTCTGTTTGCTTTTATAGGAACACAAACTTAAAGTAACACCATATACATAACTATATTTTAACGTTTTTTTTTTTTAGTTTGTACGATGTTGGCAACTTCTTATAGCTAAGTTAACGGATAGAAAGTCTAATTTTTCATATTTTCTCGAGTTCCAGCACACATACTTATTACTTATAAAATACTAATAATTTGAATAGAAAAAATGGGTAGTTTGGTTGGACAGCTCGTTCAGTGAAATAAATCGCGTAAATTCATAAGCCTTTTCATTTCACTTTTAAAAAATTTAATTTTTTTATTTATAAAAAATTTTTATTCAATTTGTGTAAGCTGAAAAAATAAAATGTTATTATTTGTTTTTTTGCAAACAAAGTTTTAAGGACAAATTAAAAAAAAAAAAATTAGTAAAAAGTTATATTCATTATGTAGGGAGCGCATACACCTGTTTTCAAAGATAATTTCAAATAAAATAATAATCATTATATATGTTCTTAATTTTTTTTTATTTTCGGAAAAAAGCCGCATTTTTTCTCAACCATCTATAAGAAAAATATTGTACTTAAAGACTGAAAACTGTTACAATGAATTTTTGGACAGTATTATTCATATATTATTTCTGAAAACAAACAATAATCAATAAGCAAAAAAATGAGAAATTATCTTATTTAGTTAACTCAATTAATAAAAAAATTATTCTTTATGTTATAAAATAATAATAGTGAAAAAATTAATAAATTCTCTGAGTGTTGTAAAATACAAATTAAAATATTTTATTGTTTGCATTCTGATTAATTAGACAAATATGGTCCTATATAATACAACATACTGGGTACCTCCTCGTTGACACCCTTGACTATAGCACCCATCATTCACGCATATATGTATATGTACATATGTATACAAGAATAAATCGAGACAAATGTGTGCTTCTCACATAGTGTCCCACGTTTTAGTCGCCAATAAAGAGAAAACTAAATAGAGCATCACAATAATCTTAACGCGATATATTAGGAAACTTTTCAGAACTACTTTTTATTATAAATAAGTAAAATAATATTGGAGTTAATTTAAAAGTTATTTCCTATTTGTTTTAATTTTTAAAGGCGATCCAAGTTTGTATTATATAACCAGAATCTTGTAAAAATAAGCTAGAAGCCACTGTATACAACCCTGTATGTATGTATAACAGTACCCATGCCGGAGTCTTAAAGATTCCAAAATGTGAATAAGATTCTAAACCATTCACATATGTATACAATTTAAAGCAAATACAATGACAAAAAATTCATTCTGGTGGAAGATATTTTATATATATTAATATATATTTTATTTTTTATGTTGCTGAAAATAAACACATACATACATACATATGTATATAAAAAAGCTCTAACCTTAGTCAGCACGATTTCTCACAAGCTCAAAAATGTTCGGACGAAGCTTGAGATGTAGCTGAAACTAAAAACGAAAAACATACCGATGAACCGTTTTATTAAAGATTCTGCCAAGGAAATTTGTGCAGCTTTTAAAAAAACGTATGATAATCAAAATACTCTGATTTTGTATAGGTATTCGTAGAAATGATTAATTAAAATGTATATATGACAAATATTTCGATTCGAATATTGTAATGCATTAAAGATTACCCTATTACCCGAAACGATGTGTCCGCTTAACCGCATATCTCCCTGCCCGAATGTTCATAATTTTATACTTAATTATCTTGCTGTTTTAAAAGATATTGTCTTGTAACTATTAAAATCGCCTTTAGTAATTTTTACGCGGATCAAGTTTTAAAATACTATAAATCGGTCAATGACATTGGATGATATATTCGATATATCCGATATTAAGTATATAATTTTCAAATTACTAAAGTCGGGCAACTATATCCTATATTTGTAACAATCGGATAAAATTAACATAGTTTTAGTTATTATCCGTTGTTTTTTAAATGTGATACTATCTTTACTATGACAGCTATAAGATGTAGTTAACCAAATGCAAGACTTTCACATTTGATTAGTGCATACATATTGAAAGATATATTCGAAAGAATCATAGGTGTTTAACCAAACGTTTCATATAAAAAGACAGACAAATGTGGATAGTTTCGCCCCAATTCCAAAACACTGTGCTCCACGCCGGGTGTTTTGGTGTTATCGAAAGCACTGACTTTTTGCCAAGCGTTTTTGTTAATTGCACCCATAAAACATACTTAAAATATTACAAATCTTACTTATTTATTTAATTTATTTAATTTATAGGTATTCTTCATCAAAATTCTTTAATATTATGCATGTTAAGTTATTGAAATAAGCATTTTAGTAATTGCATATCCAAAACACCCATTGAATTTCCGCCGATTGATTTCGGTCCAAAACAATACAAAAACAAGTAATAAAGCTACAGTCGAGTGTGCTCGCTGTGAGATACCCGGTACAAAAATTTGCACTGCCCGAACAAACACTCCGTCGACTTAGAACAATCGTTAATTAACAACAACTAATCGCAATGAAAAATGCGGTATTTCATCGTTTTAAGCTTAATATCCGAATATTCGATGACGCACCAGCACTCGCTCGATCGCAGCCAACCTATAAAAGCGATTGGCTGCACTATATTATAAAAATAATGTCGCTTTTTAGAGCAAAAGTGTTAAAGATACATAGTGCGACAACTGCAACGAATTAACTAACAAAGGGAGTAGCCTAGAGGTCTAAGTGCCTGGTTTGTGTTCTTTTTGGCAAGATCAGCATGAGTTCAAATCCCGGTCACTCCAACGTTTTTTTTTGTTTTATTTTTTTTTCTCTCACTTTTATTCTGTTAATACATTAAATAAAAATAACATACAAAAATGTAAAGGAAAATGTTGTTAGAAAATTTCGCCTACTCTTGGAATCGAACCCTCGACGTTTCCCACTTTATTGGCTGATAACTCCCAAGCTTATCATCAGATTTTACTCAAATTTTCAGAAAACGACCGCACAATTATAATTATGAAGGTAGTGTATTTATTTGAAGTCGAATTTTACGACAATAGCTTATATAACGTTTTTTATGACATATGGGGGCGGGAGTGGAGTGGAGCTATGCGTGTCCAAATTTTAAAACAAACTTGATCTGCGTGCAATAGATTCCAATGTTGTCACTAAATTTGGTAACCCTAGCTCTTATAGTCTCTGAGATCTGTTGTTTCACACGGACAGACAGACGAACAGACGGACAAGGCTAAATCGACTCGGCTGGTGACGCTGATGAAGAATATATATATTTTATAGGGTCGGAGATTTCTCCGTCTGCTTCCTTCATGTTACATACATTCTCGGTTGGCACTAACTTAAAAAACCCTTTGTTTTAAAATTCGGCCACGCCCACTCCCGCATTTAATAAGCTATGCTCGTTATTTTCGGGTAAAAGTTAATATTTGTACATTTGGCGACCTATATTTGTTATTTGAAGGTGAAGCTAACTCGAGGTCTAACCGGCTTAATTTCTCATACGTAAATCAATACTCGATTTTCTGCCAAGATCACACATAGATCTTATTGTACAGCGGGTTGTCCAGACATGTTTCGACCGATACCACATCGAGTCTAATCAGTGAACAAACAACTGCTGTACACAAACAACTACCAACACTAGCGCCTATTTAAACAAGCGCGTCGCTGAATTCAGTCTTGAGAATCGCAGTGGCCACTCGTGAGTTATCAATTTTCGGCTGTACTAATGTTGGACGGCCAGAGGGGGGAAGTTTGTTTTCTTCTCCTCTCTTGTGTGTGTCTTGGGCTTTGTCGCTTTTTGAGAGCTGCCTCGAGCATTCGATAAGCGGGTGGCTGGTGTAAGCAGCCGATTGGCGTAAATGCATTTTATTAATGCGAACCACTTTTAGGGCGTGTTGTCCCTTATTTGTTAATGTTTGTATATTTGGCGACCTATATTTAAGACGGCCTGAGTTAGTTTACCCAGGCCGAAAAAATCCATTGTGCCATCTACCTTGTCCGCTTCAAAAAACTAAAAATTCTCTCCTTCTTTCCTATCAGAATGCAACAGGCTTACGTAGTAAGCTTCCTAAATTATGATAGTTTATCGTTTACAGCCCAAGTGATTCTTTTAACAGAAACCTGGTTAAAGCCGGAGATTCTAAGCTCAGAAGTTTTCCAGCTGTGTACACAACGTACAGGCTTGATCGGCCTTCCAGGCGAGGGGGCATTGTCCTTATTGCGGTGGACTCTAACTTCACGTCTGAATTATTAACTTTCCAGGAATGCAACGATGTTGAGTCCCTTTGTGTGAAGCTATCATTTAATGGTAGTTTTACTTATATTACATGTTCCTACATTCCCCCCTTGTCGGAACTTCCTATTTATTGGACCCACCTTTCCGCTATCCAGTCGGTCTCCAATAGACTTTCGGATAGGGACCATTTCGTAGTTCTAGGTGATTTTAACATTCCTGGAGCTATTTGGTCCACAACTGAAACCTCAAACACACTTTTAACTACTGCACGTCACGATTTTATTGATGGCTTGTTTGGCATTTCGTTGTCTCAAGTCAACCATGTACGAAACTCCTTAGATCGCCTGCTCGATCTCTGCTTTGTCTCTGATCCGGCAAGAGTCAGTTTGGTTTGGGTCCCGCCCTTGACGCAACCCGAAGATCCATATCATCCTACTTTCGATGTGACTATCGATATTGGGACTGCCAAAAATATAAACATTGACAAACGAGGGACTACACACCCCAAAAATCGTTCGCATTAAAATAAATGCGTTTAAGACAAATTTGGCTGCTACACCAGCCACCGCTTATGGAAAGCTCGATGCAGCTCTCAAAAAGCAATAAATCCCGACACACACAAGAGAGGAGAAGAAAACAAACTCCTCCCCTCTGGCCCTCCAACATTAGTACAGCCGAAAATTGATAACGCAAGAGTGGCCGCTGCGATTCTCAAGAGTGGATTCAGCGACGCGCTTGTTTAAATAGGCGCTAATGTTGGTAGTTGTCCGTGTACAGCAAAGTTCACTGATGAGTATGGTATCGGTCAAAACATATCTGGACAACCCGCTGTATAAGATCTGTGTGTGATCTTGACAGAAAATCGACTATTGACTTACGTATGAGAAATTAAGCCGGTAAGATCTCGAATTAGCTTCACCTTCAAAAAACAAATATAGGTCGCCAAATATACAAATATTAACTTTTACCCGAAAATAACGAGCAAAGCTTATTTAACGTTTATTTTCAGAAGCGGGAGTGGGCGTGGCCGAATTTTAAAACAAAGGGTATTATAAGTTAGTGCCAACCGAGAATGTATGTAACAGGCAGAAGGAGAAATCTCCGACTCTTTAAAGTATATATATTCTTGATCAGTGTCACCAGCCGAGTCGATTTAGCAATGACCGTCTGTCCGTTCGTGTGAAACAACAGATCTCAGTGACTATAAGAGCTAGAGTGAACAAATTTGGTAAATTTTGTTTTTTTACAATTTGACCTCACCCAATTCCGCCCCTGAAGATGGATGGAAGTTATTAAACAATGAAGTTATATATTGAGAGGGTCCTTATATAGAGATACACGTATCGGCCAAAAAGACAGTAGTGAAAAAAAGTGTTGCGTGCTATCGGGGGCGATTTTAATTCGTAATGCAGCTGCTCACAGCTGCAGAATTTCTCTTTTTTGGGTGTTGCTCAACATGTTCCTAGCATTTCATTCATTCAACCTTCTTGAATGTTGCTCAACATGTTTTTAGCAACATTTGTCTTCATTTATCAACATTTTGTTTTTTCCATGTCAGTGTGCTTTTTAATTTCACCGACAATGATTTGGGTATCGGGTATCTCACAGTCGGTCACCATCGACTGTAGCTTTCCTACGTTTTTTTTTTTTTGCTTTTCTTCCTTTTTTTATATCACTGTGGACGGCAGTCCACGTAGTGACGATGAGCACCGAGACTGTGGTGCGCAAGGAGACTACTATATACAGCCGTAGAATTGAAAATCTGCTACGATAGTCCGATCAGAACCATTTATATCTTAATCGAAAGGTATTGTAAACCTCTTTGAAACTGCATACTAAGATTTTTCAAAAACGGATTAGTTTGGAAGAAATTAGAGTGAAAGTGCGAAATTGAAAATTTTGAAAATTGGAGCCATTGGGGCCGGTGGAGCAAAAATCCCAACATTTTTAATGTTGTTGTGATCTAGCTTTAAATACGCGTCGAATGACACCTCGATCATCCTGATCCGATACTCCGTTCAAAAGATATTCAATAAACAAGATTTCAACGGCCTTTCCGAAATGAAAACGTTTGTCCTGTTGTTTGTCTGTCTGTCTGTGTGTGTGTCGATTTTTTTGTTTTAAAGTCCTGGAACTACTTTTATTTTGTTAAACAGCTCGAGCTGAACATTTTTTGTTCTACAACTTTTTCGATTTCCCGCTAGTTTGGCGGGAAAACCGCTAAAAAACGCTAGATTTTCCGCGCCCATAACTTCTAAACGACTAAAGCTACAGAAACGTGCTATATGTCGTTTGAAAGATATTTTGAAATGATAATAGCTTTGCCTTGACATTATTTATCTAAATATAATATTAAAGAATTTATAATTAAAAGTATTTTTTTTTTTAAGTTTTTGAAGTTTTCTTAAAAATGGCTCTAACGATTTTGATATTCACTCAAGGCCAGATAGCCCTTGAGATGGCTCAACTTTTGGTATATAACACATATCTGGGAAAATTCGCTTTCTCGAGATATTACTCATTAAAATTAGTAGCAAAGATCCCATATACCTAACCTTTTACATGCACTATACATACATTTATGTAAAAACTCATGTAGAGTCATTTAGAGACGTGCACAATGCAATATAATTTAAAGCCATCAAAAAAAATTTAATATCATTTAAATTTCAAAGAAATCGTTTGATTTTTTTTTTTTTTTAATTTAATCTAATTTTTGCTTTTTCCACAACTTTGGCGGGAAAACAGGAAATTTCTCGCGCCCATAACTTCTGAACGACTAAAGTTACAGAAACGTGCTATATGTCGTTGGAAAAGTATTTTGATATGATAATTACTTTGCCCTGACAAAAATTTTCTAAATATTATAATTAAGAATTTAGAATAAAATTTTTTTTTTTTTTTTTGATTAAAATTTTTTTTAAATAGCTTTCACGATTTTTATAGTAACTTCCGGCCGTATATCCCTTGAGATATTTCGGGGTACAACACATATCTCCGAAAATTTGCTTTCTCATCAAAATTAGTAGCAATGCTCCCATATAGCTAACTTCTTATATGAATTTTGTTTGTTAATTTTTCCCATTTGAGTTTCAAACAAAAACTTATAAAAACAATGGAAGACCTATGTATGTACATACATAAGTCATTTAAAAAACTTCTGATATCAAATAAAAACACCTCTTAACGAGGTTAGATTAAAGTGACGATGGCACACTCAACACAAAAAATTTCTGATATCAAATTTTGTGACGATTAATAGTTATTTAAACAAAAATATTTAAACAGTTTTTAATTAGTTTCAAAATCGGCACTTAGCTGAAAAATTTAAAAAGGCAAAATAGGCAGCGTGCCGATTTTGAAACTAATTAAAAACTTTTTAAATATTTTTGTTTAAATAACTATTAATCGTCACAAAATTTGATATCAGAAATTTTTTGTGTTGAGTGTGCCATCGTCACTTTAATCTAACCTCGTTAAGAGGTGTTTTTATTTGATTAATATACCCAGAGAAAAACTAAAAAAAAGTAGTAAAATGAAGAGGCAAAAAAAAAATATTTTGGTTTTGTGAGGGATTGAACTCGTGCCACTTTTGCAAAATGCATCGGCCGCTTAGACATCTGGGCCATTACCTATATTAAACACGAAGCGACCATTTTACTCAGTATGAAAATGCTTTCACAATGGTTGACCTAATTTGGGCAGAACTGAAATAATATGTATTAACTGAAAAAAAGGAGACAAACTTAAAAAGCCAGTAAATAAATATTAAAAAAAAGTCTTTAATTTTGCGGGCTTTGAACTCAGACCTTTCTTACATAAAATCGTTTGCCCAATGCTGAGAGCTCTAGGCTCTGCCGTATATTACGTAATTGACAGAGATTGTCACATCTAATAGATTCCATATTTTCTAAATGAAAATACGATTTTTTATTGTAATACAGATGCACAAGCAAGTGTATCTGAAAGAGAAAAGAGATCGACTTTAACAAAAAAAAAAAAAAAAATGGTACCTAATACGCAGAGCAGAAAGAGCATGAGCAAGAAATGATAAAAAATAACCTAATAACATAACCCAACCCAAAAATTAAAAAAAAAAATCCTCGGATTTTGCGGGATTCTAACTCAGACATTTCTTGCATTAAAAACGTTTGCCTAGCGCTGAGACCTCTTGGCTATGCATAGGACCTACTTTTTTAAGAAGTATCGAAGTAGTATCATATAGTATGTATTATTTCAAATTGATCTTTAGCACAATAGTTTAGGTACCGGATATCTCCCAGTCGAGCACTCGACTGTAGCTTTCATACTTGTTATGTGTCGTGTTAAGAAATTTCGCTATGGTCCAGAAGACGATTTTCTTGTCATAAAGTCGAATATAATAGTAAAATATTATATTTTGATAAAAAATTCTTAAGCCTCATATATTATAAACATAAAAAATAAAAACAAGAAATTGCCGGCCTCATTAACACTTATTACAACTTATATACGCTTTTTAAACATTATTATCTCTTGCACTCGATAAAGTTATTTTTTCAACATTTGTGAGAAACGCTAGTTGATGTTCTTATATTTAGAAGAATAGGAATTAAATTTAGACTTAGCTAAATAAATTGTAATTTCAATCAATTTTCGTGCTTAGGTAGTGTATGGGTGCTTTGTTGAGGCCGTGTTCTGATGGTCTGCTTCTCTGCTTCGCTGCTGCTCCGCTTCTCTGCTTCCTCTGGTTTCGATGCTACCGGAGCGTAGGACTATTGCTTCCTCTGGTACTGGCGGATCGTTCCGTTGGTTCGAAGGGTGTCGGCGCTGTGAGAGGCCGAGCTTTGATGCGTGCCGAGGGAAGCTGTCAAAGGGGGTAACGACATAAGCCCATACATTTTTTTCGCGGAGATATGACCCAAAAATCCACGCGGAGATATGTCGTTTCCAAAACGAACATATGACATTTTTAAACGACATATCCCCGTGCGGAAATATGACGCAAAAATTCGCGCGGAGATATGACGCCAAGCTCCGAGCGGAGATATGACGTTTTGAAACGACATATCTCCGCGCGGAAATATGCCGCCAAGCTCCGCGCGGAGATATGTCGTTTCAAAAACGACATATGTCCGCACGGAATTTAGTGGAGATATGATGTCGAGCTCCGCAAGATGGGCCCCAGCCGAAAACCAGTGTCAAAAGTTACTTGTTTATTATGCGCTGCGGAAAGTTAAAAGATAATTCTCGTTATTTAAAAAAATTTAATATCATGAAAAAATCTATATTCGTTTTAAAGGAGTTCATTTAAAAAGCTGAAACACAAAAATGGTTCCGCCAATTCGACCATTTATAAAACAAAAATAAACAGTTTCAAAAATGTTTTTTTTTTTTAAATTTATTTATATGGAAGTATATAAAAAGGTATTTAATTTATATGGAAGTATATAATCAGTATTTTATTTAGATTTAGATTTAGATTTATTTTATTTAGTATCCTGACGCTACACGTTTAATACTTTTAAATTATTGCGCCAGTCACAAAAAGTATATATATTTCCCCCATCACTTAGACAAAATCATATGGTTATTTTTGTGATTTTGGGGTATAGTTTTGGTATTTCTTGTAACTCTTGTGAGTTTGTAACTCTTGTGTTTCTATTGTTGGGTCATATCCTTTTGTGTTATCGTATTTAATAAGTATTCTTTTAGGTATTTCTTTAAATTTATAAAGTAGGTACAGTGATATACTTAATATTAAGAAACCCAGTGTTATTGGACGTTGATGCACTACGGTCAGTACACTCAAGTGGCCCTTCGAAACCAAGCACGTGCTTGTTAGGGTTAGGTGCTAATAGGCGCGAAAGAAAAGTATAGGTAAAAGAATGCGAGGAAAC
Source organism: Drosophila rufa (assembly GCA_018153105.1). Lineage (NCBI taxonomy): Eukaryota > Metazoa > Arthropoda > Insecta > Diptera > Drosophilidae > Drosophila > Drosophila rufa. Next base: position 3,597,920 of record JAECXS010000135.1, read on the forward strand.
TACCCTCCACCATATAGACTAATAGCGCGCAGCTCGATTGCTATCTTGCATGTGTACTAAGTGGGTTAAGATTAATGTTTTTAGTTTAGGAAGGCTATCTACAGATGAGATTATTTTGTACAAATCATTATAATTTGCACATAGTACTCTAAAGGGTTCATGCATTTCATACGAGGTTCTACAATGGTGCAAAAAACAATGCCTAGCATTGTCCTACGGTTTGCTAAGGAAGGTAGGTTAATTAGGAGAAGTCTACTAGAATAAGATGGCAACCTATGGTTTGTATCCCAGTTTAAGCCACGAAGTGCAAAAAGTAAAAAATTCTTTTGAACTGACTCAATGCGTTTGCTGTGGACGTCCCACTGGGGACTCCAAACGCAAGATCCATATTCTAAAATAGGACGAACTAACGAAATGTATAAATTCTTCGTGACGTAGGGGTCATCGAATTCTTTCGACCACCGTTTAATAAATCCAAGCACACGCATGGCTTTATTTACAATGGACGAAATATGATCAATAAACTCCAGTTTAGAATCTAGGCGGATACCCAAATCGTCAACTAGAGTGATCCTTTCCAGAGAGCAGCAGTTCAGCGTATAAGTTGTAAGCTTGGGAGAGGCACGTGAGAATGACATGAGCTTGCATTTGGAGCCATTTAGGTTTAATTTGTTTGCAGTGCACCATTTTTGAAAGTAATTAAGATCTGTTTGTAAATCTGACTGGCTAGCGCAGTCCTTATATTGCACGCAAAGCTTAACGTCGTCAGCGTACATGAGTACTCTGGAGTTAGTCAAAACTTTGGGCAAGTCGCAAATAAATAATGTAAAAAGTAAGGGACCCAGGTGGCTCCCTTGCGGGACGCCAGAGGTCACCCGGAGAACATTCGACATGTTGTTTTTAAAGAAGACCTTTTGCGTCCTGCCATTCAGATAACTTGAGATCCACCTAAGAAGATCTACAGGAAAACCGATTAAGTCGAGTTTTATAACAAGAAGGGAATGATTTACAGAGTCAAATGCTTTACTGAAATCAGTATAGATCACATCTGTCTGCAAGTTTTGTGGAAAGCCCTTTATGATAAAAGAAGTGAGCTCCAGAAGGTTAGTTCTCGTTGATCTTCGTTTAACAAAATTATGTTGGCAAGGCGAAATTACTGATCTACACAGGTGCTGCAAATGGGGAGTAATAACGTTTTTGAAAAGTTTTGGGATGGCTGACAACTTAGAGATTCCTCTATAGTTGTTAGCATCCACTTTTCTATCTTTTTTTGTGGAGAAGAATGACGAATGATTTCTTCCAAATAAGGGGAAATTGGGATGTTTCTAAGGATAAGGTAAACAATTTTAGAAGGGGACTGCACAGGGCCTCGGCACAATACCTAAGCACACAGCCTGGTATTCCATCGGGACCTGGCGAGTAAACTGGCTTGACACGTTGAAGATCCACAAGAAGGGAGCTTTCAGTTAAGCTAGGACTGAAGATTAGGTTTGATTTGGCCATGTTATAAGAATAGGTCTGGTTTGAATCGGACGACGGAGAATAAGTAGTTTGAAAAAACTGAGCAAAATGATCGGCGATTTCCTGATCATTGTTTGCTGTAGTATTTTCAAATGAGAGCGAGGAAGGATGTGTAATAGGCTTACGTTTAGTATTGACAAAATTATAAAACTGTTTTGGGTCCACCGCGAACTGAACCCTACAACGAGTCAGATAGTTTTTATAACACTGCGCGTTAAGCACGGAGAACTTAGACCGAGCCGCTAAATAACGAGAATGTACAGCTTGAGAACCGTTACGTTTAAATTTAGAATAGAGATTGGACTTAATATTTTTGAGGCGAGTCAACTCTTTACCAAGGAGGCTTATTTGAGATTGACGGATAGTATAGCGGAACACATTCTGTAAAAAAGAATTTATAGCATTGTAAAAAATATCCATGGCACCCACCATGTCAGTGCACATGTAGAGATCGGACCAATCAAAATCAGATATAAAATTATTCAGCCGTCGAAAATCCGCCTTGCGAAAGCAGTGGACTTTCTTAGCTGGCCGAACAGACTTATTCTCCATAATAGTCCCAATATCGATAGTAACATCAAAAGTAGGATGGTATGGATCTTCGGGTTGTGTCAAGGCCGGGACCCTAACCAAACTGACTCTTGCCGGATCAGAGACAAAGCAGAGATCGAGCAAGCGATCTAAGGAATTTCGTGCATGGTTGACTTAAGACAGCGAAATGTCAAACAAGCCATCAATAAAGTCATGCCGTGCTGTAGTTAAAAGAGTATTTGAAGATTCATTTGTAGACCAAATAGCCCCAGGAATGTTAAAATCGCCTATAACTACTAAATGGGCCCTATCCGAAAGTCTATTGGAGTCGGCCTGAATAGCGGAAAGGTGGTTCCAATAAATAGGAAGTTCCGACATATGGGGAATATAGGAATATGTAATATAAATAAAACTACCATTAAAAATAAAATACCATTAAGTCAACCGCAATGAGGACCCCGCCTCCTCGCCTGGAAGGCCGATCAAGCCTGTACATTGTGTACACAGCTGGAAGAACTTCGGAGCTTAGAAGCTCCGGCTTTAACCAGGTTTCTGTGAACACAATCACCTGGAATGCAAACGATAAACTATCAGAATACAATTTAGGAAGCTTACTACTTAAGCCTCTTGCATTCTGATAGGAAAGAAGAAGAGAATTTGTTAGTTTTTGGAGCGGACGAGGTAGATGGCACAATGGATTTTTCCGGCCTGGGTAAACTAACTCCAACAGGTCGTCTTTTCTTTTTCTTAGCTTCGTACTCCTTAACAACAATGTGCTTTGGCCAGAAGTTCTCAGAGCACATTGTCTTAAAAAGTTCGTCAGGGACATTTATTTTGAAAGATGAAATATCCCTAGCATAAGAAAATTTGAATTTTTCCACCTGAATCTTAGATTTATCGGCTTTAATACGACCTAGAATGTAGGTACTTACATCATCAGATGTTTGATCAGGGGAAAGCCGCGAAACAAATATCTGTTTCGTTGGTGGAATAGCAATCAGGGTTTTTGGCAATACATTTGTAGTGCCAATTTCGGCCGGTATTCCGGGCCTGTTACCCTGGGGAGTTTTCTGGATGGGGTTCTGTGGGGTCATTAATTATGACCCCTCAGCGGACTCAACGGATATAAATGGAGGCGCTGTCCCTCCCGCGGCACATTCGGAGGCCGAATCTTTTATCGCCCCCGATCTTAATATCATTGGAGTTAGATATATTGGCGTCGGGGACTATGCCGAGGGAGCGAGCTGTTGAAATCCCGCCGCGAGTTGTTGGGATCCGCCCAAATGCGGTGTGCCAACCGTGGTTTTTTTGCGCTTAGGGGACTCATTTAATAGTTTAAGGCCATTAAACTGGGAGTCCAGCGCAAGGAGCACCTCATTAGTTTTACGAAAACTAACAAGTAGCTCCCTAAAACCATTTTTGGTTTGCCGCATAAAAGACCTCATTTCCTTTTCAACCTCGCGACAAGTTTCACAGCAGTAGCGCATTCCACTGTTTTTAATAATTTCAGCCGCCCGGCCTGTGCGATCAAGGCACTTGGCGTGCACAACATTATCACACAGCCAGCAGCCAATATTAGGGTCATCATTTGAAATTACCTTCTTGCCGGTTTTAATAGCGCAGACAATATTACCGGTCATTATAGTTACTTACCACTGTACCAATCAGAAGTTAAGAGAAAATAAGAGAAGTTAAGTGCACTAAGAGAGAGAGAGAGAGAGAGAGCGAGCAATAGAGCGAGAGTTAGGGAGCTTAAGCCGTCAAGCTGTAATATCGGCGTAACGGATAAAGCACAAAGAGGAATGCAAAAATTAAGATAAGCAATTGCTGCACCAAACTAATTTGCAATTAATATAGTTATTAATACACAAAAACAGCTGCATGCACACGCGAAGTGAAACGGTGAATTATTATTTAACACAAGATAGAACTTTCAAAAAAGCCCCGGTGGTTTATAGCAAAGAACTTACACAAATACGAGGCACAAAACAAAAACACGACCGTTCACTTTGAAAGAGAAACTTTGTTACAATTACAATTATTTTGTAAATCTGGTTTTGTTAAAAAAATATTACTCTTGCTTCTATATATAATATTGGGTATAATTTGGTGACATTATTTCTTGTGTATATGCTTTGTGTGTAGTCAGAATTATAATTGCTAATGGATAAATCGTTAATTGCAATTGAGCAATTGTGTATTTTGATGATATTGTTTCCATCAATTACAATTTCATTTTTAATACTTTTTTGCGCTTGCTGCTCTTTCTCCTGTTGCATCTCTCTCTTTATCGCCGCACTGACTGCTGCGCTCTCCTGGACTGCTCTCACGAATACTCAGCTGTTGCTGTAAAGCCCTCTCTGAATTGCTGTACTTGCGTTCGCCGTTCTTCAACTGCGTGGGATTTGATTGCTCTCAATCTGACAGCTCTCCCGAATTTGTCTGCTCAGAACCTACTCTCGCTGGATCGCTGCATTGACGCTGACGCTATCTTCAATCTGCACTGGATTTGTCAGCTTAAACTCTTGGCTCGATTTCGTCTCGTCTACGATTTCCCCGCTCTTATCGACGATTATCGACGCTCTTCTCATCTCTTCGCTGGATTGGCCACTACGCTTTACTCTTCGACAAATCTGGTGCTGTGGCAAGTTTGTTTGTTACCTTATTTCTGTGCGCATAGAATAACACTGATAACAATTATGTCAGTCGTTTGTAATGCCAAGAAATGCGAATTTGGAGGTGCCATTACGGGCGACTCCTTCCTCGTATGCTGGCTCTGTGGAAACTGTGCACATTTGAAATGTGCCGGGGCTGGATCAAATGGCCGCCTTACAGACTTAATATATACCAAAATTGGCTTAACTTGGTCTTGCATCGCTTGCCGCGAGATCGAAAATGAAATGCGTACATTTATGCGACAGATCCGAAATGGTTTTCTTGATGTACGTAAGGATTTCGCAGCCCTTAACGAAAAATTCATTGCCGTCGAGTCACAGTTTCTTGGCCTCAAACTCTTAAGTGAGTCGCCCAAGAGAAAAATACCACACAATGTGGCCTGTGTGAATCTTATTGGAACACCTCCTGCAAGTACGTTGCCAATGTTTTCTTTAACTACACCACAGGCACAGTCGGGCCAAGTTGCTGCCCCCCCGCAACCTGAACCTAATGGTTCGCTCACACATAGTTCCGGACTTCAGACGGATTATGCGGGCGTCGTCGCACCGGAACCAAATGGACTTTTTACACCAAACAACTTGTTAAATTCTCCAGCCGTGATCGATAACCGACCGACTCCCGTACCAGCTGCAGTGGAGGCAGTTGCTTCTGCCTTACTAGCGGCCTCGTCGCAGACTACACTGGCTCCGATCGTGGCTACTCCTAGTTATGGCGCTAAACAACTAACTGGAGTTGCTCAACGCACCTCAAAGCCGATTGCTAGAGTGGCTCCGACTAAATCGGTGTTTGTGTCACGCTTAAACCCGGATGCTACGGTTAAAGACATTATAGCCCACCTTAGCCACAAGTTAAACCTTTCTGCAACTGATTTCTCCGTCACCAAGTTTAATTTTAAATTGAGACGTAACATATCTTCTTTTAAGAATGATCTTTCTGATTTGATTCTACCTAGAGTTCTTGGTACCAAGATTTGGCCAGAGTTTGCCATTGTACATGAATTCGTCAATAAAAATAATAATCATAGTAATGCTCGTAGTTCGCAAAGTACTTTGACCAATTCAAAAAACTAAATCAATCTTTTTGCTTACATTATCAAAATGTGCGTAGTTTGTTAGGTAAGCTTAGCAAAATATACTCCAATAGTGTATCCTTTGATGCCAACTTTATTGCCTTTACGGAGACTTGGCTAAATTCGACAGTGTCGGACAATGAAATTCTCTGTAACAACTATCAGGCGTGCTCCGGTTTTCACTTTTATTTTTCGTTTTCGTTTTAGACCAAAAACGTACGTTTTCGATTTTAGGTGCTCCGGTTTTCACAAACTTTTTGTCATCGTTTTGTTATCGAAATATTTAATCGTTTTTATTGCTCAAACAGATGACTTGGATATTTTGAGAAGTATAAGGAATGCTGAAATGCCTTTACTCTTTTTAATTGTATTTTTTAAAGCCAAACAAAGGCAGAAATTGTTAATTTATCAGTCCAAGAGGGCTGCCACCCTTTGATGATATGTTTTTTATACCTTTTTTTATTGGTAAATGTTGGCAGTGTATATCGCTTGTCAAGGAGCAGCTCGTACCGCTCACTTCAACTGGCAACTTTTACCGCTAACCGCCTGAATCCCTGACTAAACACAACAGTATTTTGTTAGGAACTGATTCTTTATTTGGCGCTCAGGCCTTTTAATAGCGGTTTTCACTTATGTACTAGTTACAGATTCCTTACGTATAATCCCAGCTAGGGGTTAGTTTTTTGACATTCTTTGACTTTCTAGGGGGTCACAAGAGCATCTTGTGTATTCTTAGATCGGTATATATGTGCGTCCTATTTTGATTTGTTGTATTTATGGCAGCCCGAATTCTATATTAATTGGTTTTTGATCATTCTTACATTTGTTCCTTACATACACTAAAATTGTTACAACTATGGGTATTAATATTAATATGAGGGACACATGTCCGCTAGAATTATGAATATTGATACCTCTTAATTTAACATTTTCCATTCGCTGTTCTTCAAGCTGATTTTTAATATTAAATATGTCATGAGTATTATTTATAAATCCTAAGGCCATTGGCTTTATTTCTTCCTTTCTAATCTTAAAAGCTATACTAACTAGTGGGGCCACCGGCTCCTTAATGCTGTCTTCTGTAATTATCTCGTGTGCAGCTGTTAGAAGGTGTGGTCCGTTGCGGGCGGTGCATCTGCTTCGTAGTTTCAGTACTCCTTGGGCTTGGATTTTCGTGACTTGACTATGATGATTTCCACATGTCCACTCCAAAACGGGATCGTTGAAAACCTTATACAGCCACGTATTTGAGGTCGACAATTCAATCCAAATGTTCTCGGCAGGGCTCTCTTGGAACTCACATGATGGACTCAGGCTTTGCTTCAGCGCCGACAGCTTACAGGAATTGTCAGTGGCCGATTTCCAGACCCAGTTCCCGCGGCACAGGAAGTTCTGATTACTTTGACGAGTACAGGCATTTAATTGTGTATTTGTTTTTAGGGTGTACAGGTCTTTGTTAAAGTTATATATTAAAAGGTCGGATTTCAACTGTGTAATGACTGTTTTTCCATGACTTTTGAAAGGTAATGGTATCATTCTATAAATGGTTGAAGCCTCCTGATCGAATAGAGGTACTTTTGCGTGAATAACCAGCTTCTCATCCACCACAATTGCTTGGGACGTCATCAAGTTGTATATCTCCCTTATTTCGGTTCCAGTTGCTGATCCAGGTAGCTGCATGTTCGGTGGTAATTTTTCCTTTATTAAGCCAATTTCACGCTTTATTTGTGGCGGCGCTAACAAATGTGGGTTAACCCGACCATGGTTAAGATCGATTAATAAATTTATAATTGATCTTTGGGTTGCTTCACAATTTTCCAGTAATTGATCGATCTGCGACACCATTGTTTGGTATGCTAGCGCCATCCTATTTACATATAGATTGTCATTTATTTCTTTATGTAGTCTTCGTATTTCGTCTTCCATGGCCTTGAACTGGTTGTTCATTTCGTCAGTGGTTTTTTTCATTATATTCAATGTCGAATCAATTAAAGATGTTTGTTTAGCATACATTTTTTGCAGATCCTGTTGGTTGTCAAAGATGTTTTTAATATTTTCTTCGACCTTATTCCTATCTGCCGCATCCATAGTTCCAAATAAAATATGATGTAATGTCCCAACAAACTCGAATGGTGCTCGCTTCTGCCTTTTAGTTTTTAATACCAGTTCGTTGTTTGCCTTAAGTTGCTTTAGTCGGATATCGAAATTGTGCACCATTATTTTACAGGCTCCTTCATATAGAATTAACGCGTGGCAATTTACTGCTAGCTCCCAAATATATTTCTCTAATTGCTTAGTTCTGTATTATATGGTTCCAAGTTATGGTAAATAATCCAATTCCATTTTGATGCTGCGATGTCTACTAATCCCAGATTATCCAGATATATCATTGTATCATTCTGCAACGGCTGTAGATTCATTATTCCGCTCGCGGAACTCTCCAATGTTCTAACTCCGCTAATTAATGATAGTATTAGAAGACAATTCATTAAAACTGATGGTCGACTATTTTTGACTTGTTTGCTTATCTCCATCTTTTGCTCCGTTTCCAGTGGGCATAGTTTTATTATTGGTCTTTTAATTATCCCATTCTGCGTTTTGACGGAGACTACTCTAACCTTCCCATCGGCTCCAGGGTGTGTTTCTTCTATTCTTCCAAGTGGCCATTTTGTTGGACTTGTGTTTTCATTCTTTATCAGAACTACTTGACCTTTTTCTAAATTCATTTTTTCACTCTCCCATTTAGGTCTTTTTTGAAGCGTGACTAGATATTCATCCTTCCACTTCTGCCAAAAATGTGTCTTTATTTTCGTCAATAGTTTCCATCTGTCGAGGGGCGATATATACTTCTCCGTTACATCTTCAGGTACGTCCAGCGTTGGTCTTCCGATCAGAAAATGTGCGGGTGTCAGAATCTCTTCAAGATTGTTTCCTTCATCAATCGGATACAAAGGTCTGGAATTCAATATCGCTCCGATTCCTGCTAACAGTGTACTCATTTCTTCGTATGTTAGCATGTTGTCTCCTATGACCCGTTTTAAATGGTGTTTAACAGATTTTACTCCTGCTTCCCAAATTCCTCCAAAGTGAGGACTTGCCGGGGGAATAAAGTGCCATTGTATCCCCTCCTTTGCTAATGTTGGATTTATACTGTTGCGTTTCAGAGCTTCCATTAAATCCATGTTCAATTTTCTTTCTGCTCCAACGAAATTCGTACCGTTGTCTGAATACATATGACTGCATCGTCCCTTCCTTGCAACGAATCTTTTGAGCGCTGCCATGAAGGCCTCCGAGGTAAGATCACTTACTGCTTCTAAGTGAACGGCCTTAGTGCTCATACATACAAACACCGCTATGTATCCTTTATATGACTTCTGCCCTCGTCCTTTTGATACTCTCATATTAATAGGTCCGGCGTAGTCCACTCCTGCATGAGTAAATGGTTGTGATATTGTTACTCTTTGCTCCGGAATCTGCCCCATCAATTGTTGCGCATATTGTCGTCGAAACCTGGTACAGCGAATGCATTTGTGTACAACGGCCTTTATCATATTTTTTAGACCCATTATCCAAAACTCCTTCCTGATTTGCGATTCCATTATCCGATTCCATCCAGGTAATGTGTTTGTTTATGAGTTTTGCCAAATGCGATTTATTAATTATGATTGGATGTTTTTGATTAAATTTTAGATCCGAAAATTGTAGTCTGCCTCCAACTTTTAAAATCTCCTCTTTATCCAGAAATGGGTGTAAGGGTGGCAATTTACTTTTGGAGTCTATCTCCTTCTGTCCTTTCAATTTAGCTATCTCCTCTGGAAATTCCTTTAATTGATGCAATTTAAATATTTGTATGCGTGCTTTTTCCAACTCTTCTACTGATAAATTTTCCGATCGCGATGACGATCCTTTTTTACATCGACTTATGAATCTTTGTACATAAGCCATTACTCTGACTAGTTTTCCCAAATCGCTGAATTTATTCTCCATATTTTGTAGATCATTTTCTCTTTTCACTGCAATTACATTATTCAGGTAAGACTCGTCCTCATGCAAAGGCCAGTCCTCTTTTCCTTTTTGAAGCCACTGTGGTCCTTTCCACCATAGTTCAGCTGCTCCTAGTTTGTCCAATTGAACACCTCTGGTTCCCAAGTCAGCTGGATTCTCTTTTGATCCTATGAGCTTCCATGAAGCTGTTGGTGCTAGTTGCTGAATTTGCTCAACCTTTGACCGTATAAACTTGTCTTTATTTCTTGCATTTTTTATCCAACTTAACGCAATTTATGAGTCACTCCAAGAAAATATATCCTTTTTAGTCGGTATGGTTGCTGTTACTACTCTCAACAATTTCGCCAGTAGATGTGCTGCACATAGTTCCAATTTTGGTAATGTTTTTCTGTTCTTAATTGGATTTACTTTTGTTTTGCTTGCTATTATGGTGATTCCACTTGTTGTCTTTCCATATACTACTGCTGCATATGCTGATTCTGATGCATCTGCAAACCCATGTATTTCTATCGGTTGTTTTGCTGATCCCCCAGTCCATCGTGGAGTCCTGATATCCTCTATTGCTTGTAGTTTTGTATTAAAATTAATCCATTCATTGGCCACTTTTTCATCCAGTGTCTCATCCCATCCAACTTCAGATATCCACAGCTTTTGCATACATAACTTTGCTATAATTGTTGATGGTGCCAACCAGCCCATTGGATCAAAAATCCTTGCTAGTGTAGACAGCGCTCTTCTTTTCGTTATAATTTTTTCATCAATAATATTGATTTTAAAACTGAACTCATCATTATGCGGTTTCCAAATCAATCCCAGAGTTTTTACAGCCTCTTCATTTTGAATAATTTCCTTCAATCTCTCGTCGTTACATTTTTTTCCAATTTCGAACAGGGTTCTTGTTGCCAAAAAGGGGGCAGATGCAGTTCCATATGTTACTGTTTTCAGCTTAAACTTCTTTATATCTTCATTAGATTTCTTTCTCCATAATATTCGCAAGTAATCCTGATCCTCGTTTTGAACTTTTATTTGTCTGTACATTTTTTCGACATCAGCCGTTATCACGTACTTCCAATTTCTCCATTTCATTATAATTTCCAATATAGTCTTCTGAATGTGAGGTCAAGTTAATTGTATATCATTAAGACTTTTCCCATTTGTCGTTTTTGATGACACCACCCGAAGTTTAGTGGTGAGACTATCTTCTCTTATCACCGGTTGGTGTGGAATATAATATTTGCCTGTTTTTTCGGACTCTGCTTCCTCCATGTGCCCTTGTCTTAAATAGTCTTCCATAAATTCTGAGTATTGCTGTTTTAATTTTTTATCTTTAAAAAACTTCTTCTCTAAATTTATCAACCGGGCCATTGCTTTTTTCCGAGAATCTCCTAGCTCTTCATCTTCCACTAGTGGCATTTTTACAATAAAACGCCCGTCGGCATCAATTTTCGTCGTTTTTTCGTATAGTTCCATACATTTATCGTTGTCTGTAATGGTTGTTGTTTCTGGGACTTCTTCCAGTTCCCAGAATTTTTCCAAGTTAACTGCCGATAAAATGCGCTTACTACCAGGCACTTTTACGATTCCAGATAGTATCCATCCTAGCTTTGTACACTGACCAATCATGGTTTCTTATTGTTTTAAGCCATTGGTGATAATTTCGGCTAATAAATCTCCTCCTAAAAGCACATCAATCCTGCTGCGTTCATTGAAGGTTGGGTCCGCTAATGTTTCATCTTTCCATTTCCGCATGTCATATTCAAATGATATTGGTGGTTGTGGATTTAATAATTTTGTTAAAACCACTGCTTCAGTCTCGAACCGATCATTACTTTTAAGTCTTGGACGCACTCTCAATTGTATCGATGTTTTTGATACTCCTACCAAGCTTTCTCCTAACTCATAAATTTGGGTCCTCTTCTTTTTCTTTGGTACTCTCAACATTTGAGCTGCTTCCTCCGACACTACAGTAACCTGAGATCCTTGGTCTATTAATGCTCGAAGTGTTATCCATTCTCCGTTTGCATCTTGGGCTTCAATTTGCGCTGTGGCCAACAAAGTTGTTTTTCCCGATTTTGATATTAGCGTTGCTTTTGTTTCTTCCGGCCCGTGTAGCAAATCGTGGTGCGGCTTCCCACACTTACTTGGTCCACTTGACAGCCTCTGTAGATCATGAACTTGTGACCCAAGCATTTAAAACATAATCTCTCTCGACGCACAAAATTCCATTTTTCTGTGATGTCAAGGTTATTGAATTTGATGCAGGTGGTTAATCTGTGCCCTGGGATCTGACAATACGAGCAGATCCCACCCGTAACTGTTGCCAATACTTTTGGATTTTCCCTTGTCATGTTTCTTGGTTGTCTGACTGCTTTTATGGCTTGCAGATGTTTCTCCAAAAAATCTAACACATTTCGTAGGGTCTGGATTTCCTTTGTCGAATTTGAAGTGTGCTCGTAGTTTTGTTGACCTTGGCGGTCAAATTTCCTTAAAAGGATTCCGGCAATAAATACGTCGGTGTCGTCCAATGCAACGCCCATGCCTTTTATAGCATGTGTGCATTTTTGTGCCGTCTCCAGCATATTCTGAACACTTCTTTCTGACTCGCTGTTCATCATAGGCAAATCGAGAATTTGAAAATAATTTCTCATAAACAGTTGACGCCTGTTCTCATATCGATTTTTTAATATATCTAAAGCTGTCTTATAATTTTCATCGCATATCAATAGATGCTTAATTAAATAAGAAGCTTCACCCTTTACAACTTCCTTAAGTCGCATCAGATTCATTTTAGGTTTCATGTGTTCATCACTTTCTATCATTTCCTTAAACATGTCAAAAAAACCTGACCATGCTGAGATTTCTCCAAAAAATACAGGCATCTCCATTTCCCTTACCGCAACTCGACGTTCTTCGAATTTGTTCTGTTGCATCCAAATTTCCTTTTCTCTTTTTTCCATTCTAATTTTTTCGTACCCATCAAGAATTGTTTGGGTAACTTGTCCTTTTATTTTTAACTCCTTAAAATTATCCGTCAGCCGTTGGAAATCTTCTTCAATATATTTCGCATAAACTATTTGTAGTTTCGGATCTATTACCGCATTTTTCAACGTGGCTTGCAGAGCTTGTCTTGCCTGGTGGTACTCGCGAAGGCGAATTTATTGTTCTTCCACCATGTGTACTATAGAATTATTCATAGTTTCTTCAGCAGCCCTTTTATTTAGTTCTGCCAAAATTTTATTTTTCACGGCTTGGGTTCTTCCATACCCGTCCTTGGCGAAATAGTCCGCTGTAAAGGCCGATGCGTTATTCAGCAACTCATTATGTTGTTCTTTAAATAGCTCCCACTGACTCTGTACTTCAGTCAGGAGATCTAAATTCGACCCTTCTGTGTGCGTTATTTCCTCTTCCCATTTTTTCATTTGCGCATATATGGCTGACTGACTAGCCCCCAGGGCATTAAGTGATTCTCTTGTATGTACCATTTTGTCTTTTTTTATTTTATTTTATTTTTATTCTTTATTATCAGATTTTTTCAATTTTTCTAACTCTTTAATTAATTTTACTTTATAAGACCCTGTCGATATATTTATTAACGTTTTGAAGCACTCTGTTAAACTGTTTTTGAAAGTCTTCCATATGCCTCTTTTCCGTTGTTGTCGTCAATTCTTTTTATTTCGTGGTCCTCCCACGTCGTTGTAGATATTGCCTCAGCCTCCGCTGGCGCCCGGATGTTGAGCCGCGGTCCGACACTGGATCCTTGTAGTTGGTGGTCTCTCCCACGCCGTTTCAGATGTTGAATCAGCCTCCGCTGGCGCTCGGATGTTGAGCCGCGGTCCGACACTAGATCCTTTTAGTTGGTGGTCTCTCCCACGCCGCTGTAGATATGTTGGTCTCTGCTGTTGCTCCAAATAAGCCGCAGTCCAATCCTGATTTCGTCCCAAGTCGATTGCCTCTCCTGTCCAACGCAGCAGTCTCATGATGAATTTTTTATTGTTTTCGTTTATTGATCCCTGATCTTGCCGTAGTGCACTCAATTAGGTGCGCCTTGCGGACTTTTCTACCGTGGATACCGATTAAAATATGCCGATCGGTTTGGCAGTCTTCGTGAGCAACAATTTCTTAATGCTCGAAGGACCATATGTTGGCAGTGTATATCGCTTGTCAAGGAGCAGCTCGTACCGCTCACTTCAACTGGCAACTTTTACCGCTAACCGCCTGAATCCCTGACTAAACACAACAGTATTTTGTTAGGAACTGATTCTTTATTTGGCGCTCAGGCCTTTTAATAGCGGTTTTCACTTATGTACTAGTTACAGATTCCTTACGTATAATCCCAGCTAGGGGTTAGTTTTTTGACATTCTTTGACTTTCTAGGGGGTCACAAGAGCATCTTGTGTATTCTTAGATCGGTATATATGTGCGTCCTATTGCACCTGACTACATTTACATATGTATGTGTGTTGATATTTGACGCGTTGTTCGGCTGTGATTGCCAGTACAGTCTGGGCATTTGTGCATGTTCATATATTTGAACAGTAAAAATTCTATTTAAACATTAAAATAAACTGGTTTTTTTATTAAAACCTTATTTCATCCTCCTTGAACATTATTAATGACCACCTGTTAAATTTAGAAGCATTTCGAAATTATTTTTTTTGTTCCATCAACAGTACGGCAGCACTGGCAACCAAAACGAAAGATTTTGTTGCCGACGGCAAAAAGTTTGTTCCCAAATTCGAGGTGGGGTCAGAAAATAATTATTTAAAAAGTAAATACGAATTAGATTGATCTACTTGTGGTGTGAAATGAACATCAATAGACCAAGGAGTCCACTATTTTTTTCATTTTGCAATTAAGAACCGATTTGATGTAGAAACAGGCATTTACTTTTCATTTCGACAAAACAAACTTGCCCGTTTTTGAAAATGAAAAAATCTTGTGAAAGTGAAAACGAGAGCACCGATTTTTCGTTTTCGAAATCGAAAACGAGAGAATCTTGTGAAAGTGAAAACCGGAGCCTGCCTGTAAATTATTTATCGATGTGATCGTCCCACTCGCACTGGGGGCGGTGTTCTCCTAGCCGTAAAAAACGATTTATCGTCGAAATCCATTTTTCTATCAAATTTAAATGATCAAATAATTGAATTTATCTGTGTTCAAATTTAATTTCCGGACTTCAGTATTTTTGTCACATGCTCATATATTCCCCCTCGATCCGATTTCAATATATATATGCAACACTTATTACATATCCAAGAGATATTCTCTTTGCTTGGTGATAATGATCACCTTGTCACATTAGGGGACTTTAATCTCCCTGCTCTTTCATGGTTGTCATACATGGATAGTAACGCTTCCGTTCCTAGCACGCCCCACGAGTTTGTTCAGGGTGTTTTGGATTTGTCATTGGTTCAGCTTAACTCAGTGGGTAATTGCAACAACAAATTTCTTGATCTGGTTTTTGCATCCGAATTTGCTAATGGTTTCGTTTCACGAATACAACCATTGCCGGAAGACAAGTATCATCCAACTTTGGAGATTCTTTTAGAGTCTATATCGCCTGAAATGATCTTACCTGAAATCGAACCGAGAACTTTTCACTGCTTCAGAAGAGCTGCGTTTACTGAAATGAACACAGCTCTCTCTCAAGCTGACTGGCCTTTCATGGACTCCGAAGAATCACCTCCAGTCATACCGGGGATTTATTTATTTATTTATTTATTTATTTATTTATTTATTTATTTATTTATTTATTTATTTATTTATTTATTTATTTTCAATAGCAAATATCTATCACAATACCTCCGCCCAATTTGGAGTAATTTTTAATGATATGCTCCGACTCACATCAAGTGTGCGGAGGCAAGGACAAATGTATAATAATATTATTTACATTAAACTCAAGGGACATTTCAACATATAACAAAAAGTACAGATCATTGTACGACGAACATAGAACGCGAAAAGGATCATGTGTTTCAAAATTAGATTTGCAAAATTGCAAGGCAATAGGGCGAAAATTACGAGACGGCCTTATAGGTATGGCGAATCGAATTTGGCCAAGAAGGTGAGACGAGTTGATGTGCCCAGTGATCAACTTGTGTAGGAATATCACTCCATGGCAGGTCCGGCGATCCTTGAGCGAGGGCAGGTTCAGTAGGCGCAGTCTGTCAGCGTAGTATGGCAGGTGACGATGAGGTTCCCAGTTTAATCCCCGTAAGGCGAACAAAAGGAACTGTTTCTGTACCGATTCGATAAGGCCCTGATATTTTGCGTATTGAGGCGACCATACGCACGAGCAATATTCCAGAATCGGGCCAACCAGCGAAATATAAAGAAGTTTAGTCATGTAGGGAGCCTCAAACTCCTTCGACCATCGCTTTACAAAAGCAAAAACTCCTCTTGCTTTCCCGACAATGATGTCAATGTGATCGGTGAAGTTTAGATTATGGTTAAATAAGACTCCAAGATCTGTGACCGTATAAATGCGCTAAAGCTCGCACGTTTTACGACTTGCTGAACTCAGCAATTAATGCGCATGTTCCGTCGTTTCCTGTCGCGGAACCCTCTAACAAGCCTCAATGGTTTTCGCGCAGGTTATCTTATCTCAAGAACACCAAATCTAGGTTGTTCAAAAATATCAAAGATCCGGTCGTCAACTGGACCATTCCAGATATCTGATTGCTCGTTCCGAATTTTTGGCTCATAACACTATATGTTACAATAACTACCTGAACCGTTGCAAAAGAGAGTTTTTCGACAACCCTAAACAATTCTACGCTTTTGTAAATTCGAAACGTAAACCATCTCTGTTTCCTTCATCTCTTCATTATAATAATACAAAAGGCTTTAATGATCTAGACAATTCTAATTTATTTGCTAATTCCTTCCAATCAACATACTCCTCTCATACTTATAATTCTTCCACCTATCCGTATTCGCTCTCACACTCAAGTTCTATCAACATGCCTATAATTCACGTAGACGACATTTATCAGTGTCTAATGAACATGAAATCGTAATTTTCTGCCGGTCCCGATCTTATTCCTAGTTGTCTCCTTAAAAAATGCGCCAGTGCCCTGTCAGGTCCATTGGCTAAACTCTTTCAAATGTCTCTCGACAAAAGCTTCTTTCCTGATTTGTGGAAAGAATTGTTTATTATTCCTCTCCATAAGAAGGGCTGTAGGTCGGATATTTCTAACTACCGAGGGATTTCGAAGCTCAGTGCCATACCCAAATTATTTTGAAAAACTAATAACTTCTCAACTGCAGCATCAATGTTCTTCAATAATGAGTCCTTCTCAGCATGGATTTATGAAGCGCCGGTCGACGACAATCAACCTCCTGGAATTTATTTCAATCATACGAGATGGTATTTAATAACAAAGTGCAGTCGGATGTTATCTTCACCGACTTTAGTAAGGCCTTTGATTCTGTCAATCATTCGCTACTGCTTATGAAACTTGAATTGGTACGATTTCCATATAATTTATTAGATTGGCTTTCCAAATACCTACTTCAACGAACACAGAGAGTTTTATTCAATAACACATTGTCAAACGTTGTCCTTATTACATCAGGTGTTCCCCAAGGCAGTCACCTTGGTCCTGTCCTGTTTGGTCTGTTTATAAACGACCTGCCAAATATTATTTACAAGTCACAGGTGCTTATGTACGCGGATGATGAGAAGCTGTGTTTAAATCTTACGTGCCCCTTGTCGCACTTACGGCTTCGAAAGGACTTGAATAAACTTAACACATGGTGCAACGATAACATGTTGTTCCTTAACCATTCTAAATGTAATTTCATGTCATTCTATCGTAAAAACCCTTTCCTTACAAATTACTCGTTGGGAACAAGCGGTTTGAAACGTATAAGGTTAACGATCTTGGAGTATTATTTTGCCACGACCTAAACTTTGCTGAACACATTACCATAACAGCAAACAAAGCTAGGGGTATACTTGCTTTTGTTAAGCGTTGGTCAAAGGAATTTGATGATCCCTACATAACCAAGCATATTTTTTCTTCTCTAGTTCTGTTCATGTGTATGGTCTCCCCAATATCAGATTCATCAAGCTCTACTAGAGTCAGTGCAGAAACAGTTTCTCTTGTTTGCTCTGCGTGGGCTATTCGTGGATCCTCATCATCATCAACTAGCACCGCACTATGGGGAATTTGACCACTTTTGGTGACCAAAACCCATTTTCTGAAAGTCGGACAATTAAAACAAGTTTCAGTGCAATGCATTCACAATACACCAATCATCAGTGTTGCATAATAGAAATTTTTATAGAGGGCGCCACAACAAAACAGCTGGTTGCATTTGCAAAGCACGCGCCTCTGCCATTTTAAGTTTTGTTTGCTAAGTTCAAGAGATCAGAAGTAAAAAACTAAACAATATAACAAAAAAATTTGAAATGAATTATAATCTGTGTGGTTTGTATTATGTGTTTGTGAACGTCATTTAAAGAAAAAAATCGTGTTGTCCCCTTAATAGATCAAAAATGTAAGAAGCCTTGCAAATGCATATTTTGGAATAAAGTCTCATGTTCCATAAGAGATTTAAAGTGAGTCCAGAAGAGTCCATCCACCAGATGTATTGTATGTTGTAGAGTATTAAATTCTTGTTCAAATGAATGTTATTAAAAATATCACTTTTTACGATTTTGCGAAAATTTTTCATTTTTATGACATTACCTTTTGTATTGCAACGCTGTATTGCTTACCAGACGGGAAGCAGTTTTTGGTTAGATTGTTTCTGTAAAAATTATAGGAAATCGTCATCCGATCTCGACCAAATTTTCTATATTCTGTTAAAACAGTATGTATTTTAAGTTTCCAAAGTTTTATGCAGATATCTTAAATTTTACCCGATCTCTCCTATGAAAGCTATAGGATATAGTTGTCTGATCCGGATAGTTTTCATTCAGAATTTCTCTATATATATATAATTACGATTGGTAAAGTTTCATGTTGATATTTAATAAACTGAGCGAGTTATTAATTTTGGTCAAAAAAATCGGTCAAATTCCCCATAGTGCACCGTACGCCGCTAGACTGAGGCTCTTAAACATTCCGTCTCTCCTGAATCGGAGAACTTGCCATGGGGTTCTCTTCCTACATAAACTGATTCAGGGACAGATTGATTCTGCGGCACTGCTAAGCCGAATACAGTTTTGTGTTCCGACCAGAACGTCACGACAATTCCGGCCGATATTTTTGGAAATATGCAGGACAAACTTTGATTGCCATCATCCGTTTCGCGTTCTTTGTACACATTATAATGAATTGTATCGTCTTTTGTCTTCCGATTGTCTGACTATTGGACATATCCTAAATGCGTTGTATGTATAATTTTGTTATAAATGTAAATTGTATATTATTAGATTAAGCCGTATACTATATACTAGCAGATATATGTTAGTTTCTAATAAATAAAATGAAAAAAAAAAAAAAAAAAAACAATTTTGATTTAGTATAGTTTTTGACAAATTCCATGTAACTATGATATTTGGTTCGACATAATTAATTTGGGTAGTTAATAGCGTTTTTGTTTACCTGCAACTAGTATCTGTTTGATTAACAAGACCTAATAGACATGTGTTGGTAACAGGTTTTTTTGTTTCTTTGTTAAACAAACTTTTTCTGTATACGTAATATTAGTTTTGGGTCTTGTAATATTTTATTATTTTCATCTGGATTAGGTAATATTTCGTATACGGGAAGTTTCTTTATTTCTCTGGGTATGTGGGATATAATTAAAATTTTTGTTTGAATCTGACCTAAGCCAATTTGAGGTTTTTATGTTCAGAAGTATCTTAGAGTTAATGTGTGTCAAGTAGTCGTGTTTTAATAACTTTGGATTGAATATTCCTAATCTTGCTAACTGCATTCCCATATCCAGGTCTTCAATGTATTCTGCGAAATGTTCTAAATTAAAAACCAATAATTCAAGAATTTTTTCGTTTTCGTTGTATTCGAGATGCTTAGTTATTATATCGATGCCTTTGTTAAATGTATCGATTATATTATTTAATCCGTTTACCTGTACACTGTTTTGAGCTATTACATAGATTTTTTCTTCTAATTCTTCTTTATCATTATTATCTAATGTTCAAAAAAGATATTTGTAAGCTGTTCTTACAAAATTAGCTAATCCTCTTTTGTGTCTCCTAATAATTTTTAACCCATTCATTTCTCTTTGTAGTTTTTCTGTTAAATATTTAATCTGCATTATTTCCTTAAAGCCAAACGCTTGTGATAGCAAGTTTTTGTAAGTTTTTTCTGTTTTTGTGAAGCAATGGTATTCAAAACTATCTGGGATGTTGATTGTGTCTGTCATAAATAACAAATACACGTAGCCATTGTATGATTTTATAGGGTTAATTTCTATAAATTGGTTGTACCCATTGACATCATTATTATTAACGTTGAAGTCAGGAAGATGAAAGTCAAAGCGCTGGGTCTTGATCTGGGTCCTCCTTGAAAATTAGTATTGTATAATCGCCTTAATAGTTCCTCCACAGGGGTTTGCGTTTTGTACTCGTCGATTAGGGCTGCTCTAAGAGCTGGCCAGTTGTTGACTTGTAGAACTTGCAGAATTCTATGAGCATCACCGGTGATTTGAAGTTCAATTGCTCCAAATATAACGCTTGTCTAGCGATCATCGGTTGTAGGATACAGACACAAAAGGTAGTTAACTCTTCTGACAAAGGTCTGTCTGTCTGTCTGTCGATTTTTTTGTTTTAGATTCCTGGAACTACTTTTATTTTATTAAACAGCCCGAGCTGAACATTTTTTGTTCTACGACTTTTTGGGTTTCCCGCTAGTTTGACGGGAAAACAGCTAAAAAAGGCAGCCGCGCCCATAACTTCTAAACGACTAAAACTACAGAAACGTGCTATATGTCGTTTGAAAGGTATTTTGAAAAGATAATAGCTTTGCCTTGACATAATTTATCTAAATATAATATTTAAGAATTTATAATTAAAATTAATTTTTTTTTTTTAGTTTTTGAAGTTTTGATTTTGATAGTCACACAAGGCCATATAGCCCTTGAGATTGCTCAACTTTTGGTATATAACACATATCTGGGAAAATTCGCTTTCTCGAGATATTACTCATTAAAATTAGTAGCAAAGATCCCATATACCTAACCTTTTACATGCACTATACATACATTTATGTAAAAAATCATGTAGAATCATATGGAGACGTGCACAACGCAATAAAATTTAAAACCATCGAAGGAAATTTAATATAATTTAAATTTAAAATAAATCGTTTAAATTTTTTTTTTTTAATTTAATCTAATTGTTGCGTTTTTCACTACTTTGGCGGGAAAAAAGGAAATTTCTCGCGCCCATAACTCCTGAACGACTAAAGTTACAAAAACGTGCTATATGTCGTTGGAAAAGTATTTTGATATGATAATTACTTTATCCTGACAAAATTGTTCTAAGTATTATAATTAAGAATTTAGAATTAAAATTCATTTTTTTTAGGATTAAAATTTTTTTTGTTCAATGGCTTTTACGATTTTTATAGTCACTTCAGGCCGTATAGCCTTTGAGATATTTCAATGTACAGCACATATCTCCGAAAATTCGCTTTCTCATACGGCTATGATACAGGGCACAAGTTTTCATTTTTTTTGTCTGGTATTTTTTTAATGACCTATCGGGTTTGTCAAATAATGAGCAATTTAATGTATTAAATCTCTCATTGAAAGTGCCGTATAGTCGTCTTGCTCGCACTTAGGCAAAACCCTATGGCTGCTGTCAATCTTCTAATTAATGAGCCAATTAATGAAGTTTTTAATACAGTGTCATGATGCTATTAGCAGTAGACAAAGTGGGCTCGGTTGAAGAATACGACGAATGGGATGATGCTGATAAATTAAGATCAGTTTTAACTTTTCTCTCCTTTTCCGAACTGTGACTTGAAAATGTGTCATCCATAAACTTTGAAAACTTATTATTTATAGAAACAGATCTGGTAAAACTACGACAGTCCAGACATTCGATATTCTCGAGGTTTTTTAACCAAAAATTCGATAGTATCGATTTTTCGTACATTTAGCTTTAAAAATAACTTCTTTCATAGACGGGGTGTAAATATTAACGGTAAAAATATACGTAGCAACATAGAAACATGAGCGCTCTTCTTATCGGCGCTTATTTTACTTGTATGTACAGTCACAACCATGGGCTAAAGCAGCAACACCTTTCATTGGGTTAGTGTAAACCGTTCTCACACAAAATATGTTCACACTAGACATGCTTTTATGTTTTTATACCCGGTACCCATAGGGTACAAGGGTATTATGGGTTAGTGCCAACCTCTGTCCGTCCGTGTGAAACAACAGATCTCAGAGACTATAAGAGCTAGAGTTACCAAATTTGGTGACAACATTGGAATCTGTTGCACGCAGATCAAGTTTGTTTTAAAATTTGGCCACACCCACTACCGCCCTCAATAATCATAAAAAACGTTAATTATGCTGTACTCGTTTTTTTTTTGGTTAAAGTTAATAAATACAAAAAATGAATAAAATAGAGCGGACGCTTCCTGAAAATTTCAGTAAAATCGGATGATAAACATGGAAGATATTAGCAATAAGGTTAGAATTTTAACACACCGCCCTAAGGCACTGCTGTTGCAAGCTATAGCCGACAGGTGGCTCATTCGAGCCTTGGCCGTGCGATATAATGGCGGCAGCTGCAGAAGAAATGACAAAAGAAGATAGCAAGAAATGACAAAAAATAACATAATTCATTTTTTGACGCCGATCGAGCGGGTTTTTATGTTATCCTATAAAATGTATCATTCATATTTAAGTATGACATTAAATTGTTAAGGTTGGGAGCTAATTCGAGAGGCGATTTATTTTAAGAAGTATCGAAGTAGACTATTATAATGTATGTACAATTTTAAATTGCCCTTTAGTGTGAAGCGCAAACGTTTAGGTACCGGGTATCTCACAGTCGAGCAGAGTCTACTGTAGCTTTCTTACTTGTTTTTATTGAAACGGGCAGAATTTAAATAATATAGAATAATAATATGGAAAAACCAAGAAATGACGCTGACTGGGGCCTTTAGATATATCAGCTTTCTAAGATAATATCTTCTAAACAAAGTAAAATAAGTTCAGGAACTAAAATGTTCAAATGTATGTAAGTCGTCCTTTGCGTAGTATCGATAATTGTATTAGTATATGTAATAATGATCTGGACGCCGTAAATGAGTGGGCGAAGAAAAATGGGTTGCTTATAAATCCCACCAAGTCAAAATGTCTAATCATATATAAAAAATCGTTAAATACGGCAGACCTTCCAAAACTTCGATTAGGCAACTCCTCAGTTGTATATGTAAGCACTGCGAATAACTTAAGCTTTACATTTAACTCCGTTTTGAGCTGGAGTGATCATGTAGCTAAAGCGGTTAGAAAAAACATATGGCTTACTTAGGCAATTAGAGCATTCTAAATACATTTTAACTCCAGAACTAAAAATGCTTATTGCTAAAACTTATCTAACGCCAACCTTATTTTATGGAGTAGAAGTTTTTGGAAACTATGATGCAACATGCAAGCAGAAATTAAAAGTAGCTGTCAATAGTGTAGCAAGGTATATATTTAACCTTAAAAGAACTGATCATGTATCTCCTTTTTCGTATAAAATATTTAATCTCAATTTTAATGACTGGACAAACGCAAGGGCTTTACTTTTGCTACACAAAATAATATTTACTAAAGAGCCATCATACCTGTTCGAAAAATTACGTTTCGCCACTTCTATAAGAAGAAGTGATATAGTTTGCTTAAGATTTAAACTCTCAAGTTCTGAAAGACACTTTTATATACACGCTGTTCGTCTTCGGAATCGACTTCCAAAACACATCAAGCAGATCAAAAACGCAACGCAATTTAAAAAACTCCTTTTTCAACACCTAAAATAATAAACACAGAAGCATTTGGGAAATTATTATAATAAAAAACAAAAAAAAAAAAAAAAATATAAAAAAAATAATAATAATAAAAAAATGCATATAATAATAATAATACTAACAATAATAAAAAAAATAAAACATATAAATATAAATAATTATAATACATAGATAAGTAAAATTTTTTATAAAATAAAACTACACTCATAATATGTCACAAAACTTTTATGTTAATTTAATATTATACTTAAAATCAATTTGTTATTTGTAAGAATTTCAATGTATAAAATCGATGTGACTAGTACTCTAAAGATAAGTTAATCTTGTTGTGCTAGGATGTAAGTCAATAAATCAATCAATCAAATCAATCAATAAAATGCGTTTTTTGGGCATAAGGAGCTTTTTACAGCCAGTTTCATCATACAAAATAATGTTACTTTTTAGCTTAATTTAATTTTATCATAACTATAGAAATTGCTTTACCTAATTGGTATTCTGTATTCTGCCAACATTTAAAATTTCCAACTCTTACTCAAAAAGTGACTTTTGACAACAATAAGGCTGTTGAGGCCCACTGTTCGCTGGTCTGGTTCATAAAAAAAGATTTGATATCTCCGCGCGGAGATATGACGCCAAGCTCCGCGCGGAGATATGACGTTTCAAAAACGTGCCGCCAACGTCTGCGCGGAGATATGTCGCTATGCCCTGTCAAAGATTCTATGTCTCCTGGTCTGTCGTCCGGGGACTCTACTTGGTTTTAGTGGGCTAATGTGGCATGCATGTCGAAGTCTATCTTGATCTGACCTGCCCTATTCGGGTTTGTCTTCGGGTGTGAAGCCGAAGACGTGACTTTTGAGGGAACTCACTTAGGGAGAAGACCGATTACAAACCGAGTCCGCCTGCGTGATCACGATCGGGCCGGGCTGATTACGAACCATACCCCGATGAACCATTGTGGCGCGCGATTTAAAATAAAAATATTATTTCTTATGTTTTAGTTTAATGTTGTTACAGCACATCATCGACTAGCGAATTTTTTGGTATTGACTTCTTGAGTGGTATTCCGCCTATCGACCCAAGGCCAGCGATTCCCATCTGCAGAAGTAACCCGCTAGCCGACGGAGCCTGATCTGGCTGAAGGACGTAACGTATCCCTATAACGCAACTGAACGTACTTGGCATACACCTGCAGCTGTGTATCAAGCACTCACTCAGCACGCCAACAACATAGAACCGCCGCCGACGCCACCGTCGCGGCACTTATATTATACTTATTTTGTTTATATACGTACCCGGTACCCATAGGGTACAGAAGGAGGCACACCTCCGACCCCATAAAGTACATATATTCTTGATCAGCATCACCAGTCGAGTCTGTCCGTGTTGGTAAACAGATCTCAAAGACTATAAGAGCTAGAGTTACCAAACATGGGGACATCATTGAAATCTGCTGTACGCAAATAAAGTTTATTTTAAAATTTGGCCACGCCCTTTTCCGCCCACGAAAATCATAAAAAACGGTATATAAGCTAAAGTTGTGATTTTCCATTAGCGGACGTTTTCTGAAAAGTTGAGTAAAATCGTATGATAAACATGAAAGTTATTAAACAATAAAGTTTCTGTGTAGGTTTCTTCTTCTTCTGTGTCAATCCGTGTTGCTCAACATGTTTTTAACAATATATGTCTGTTTTGGGTGTTGCTCAACATGTTTCTAGCAACATTTGTCTTTATTTGTAAACATTTTCTTTTTTCCATATGGGCTATAAAATTTCACCCACAATGCTTTGGGCACCGTGTATCTCACAGTCGGCCACCCTCGACTGCAACTTTCTCACTTATTTTATTTTATCCTAGTGCGACAAGTATTTACTTATATTTAGTGCGCTAGTCACGATAAATAGCAGACAAATAGTTTCAACTTTTAACTTATTCTACCATTTCCTTTTAAAATTGGATACTCTATGATGTGTTAAAATTTGTTCACTATATTTGCAATGAAGTAAAGAGAGTATCTCTAACCCCATAAAGTATATATATTCTTGATCGGCATCACCAGCCGAGTTGATCTAGCCATGTCGGTTTGTCTGTCGGCTTCTACGCAACCTAGTTTCTCAATTAATCTGTTAATTAAGCTATAGTGCTGAAATTATAAGTACAGTCTTATTAACTTATGCATTTTTAAATTCAGACACACCGGTCACTGGGTTCTGTCTAGCTGTCTGATCCCTGTATCCTCCTCTATATATGTCGGAACGGCCGAAATGGAACCACTATATCATATAACAGTCATAGAAACAATCGAACGATAAATTGAAAAAAATTAGCTTCGCTGTTTTTCAAAGTATTGTAAAGTAGTTCTAAGGCTGGGATCGGCTCAATCTAGCCAGGATTACTTTACAGAAAATGTATAAAGTTTGGGACATGGACTTGAGATGAGCGACAAACTGACATGAGGTGTAGGTTGTCAGCCGCCGGATTAAAAGGTGTTTAAATTTGGGAAAAAAATATTTATTTGATACAATTTCATTGTATCGCGGCAAACGCCACAAGTAACCAGAAAGCGTCCTACCGAGGGGATATATTCTCACTGTACTACCTGTTACGTCGGTGGTGTCGTTGTGCCTCAGTCCTTGGAGGACATAGGGCTGAGGATGTGGCCGCCCGGATAGCAGACACGATTTGTGCAGCTGAGCTCGCCGGATTTGGGGTGGGTTCTTTGGACGCCACTATCCTCTCCAAAGATAATCAGGACAATTATTTACGTGCCTGAAAAATAGAAGAAATCGTTCGTCAGTCGGTCTTTCTGTCCACATTTCCCCGCAAGCAGATTTATGCTTGATCGTGATAAACAATCGGGCTATGTTTTTGGCCGTTTTTCCTCCCCATTCGCAAACTTCGTGCGCCTTTGGAACGTCGCGGGCCGTGCAATACGATCCCCTTTTGTTCATATCGTTCGTCAAAAGTTATGTCACCTTCTTGACCCAGTCTTACAATCGTACCCATGCCCCCCTTTTAATGGGTTTTTACCAATGCATTTTTGTTGGTTTAAGTTTACATTACAAGTTTATTAGAAAGGTTGGTCAATTGTGTATTGGACATTTAAGTGTGTCAAAAGGTTTGTTTGTTACAGTCAGTGTGATTAATTTAAATGGTGTAAGTAATATTTAGGTGTATTTAAGAATACAGTGTATCTTTGGAAGCTAATATTTTGTCATATGGTATATAGTGTATATGGGGGCACGATTATATCTTCTATATATATAAAAATGGAGCCCAAAAAATGTGTCGTAAAAAACTACTGGAGAACGGCTGGGCCGATTTGGTTTAAATTTTTTTTCAGTTGTAGGTAACTAACAGGAGAAGGTCAGAACGTAATAAAATTTTTAGAAAATCCTCCAGGGTAATGGTGAAAAACAAATAATTAAAACATCAAATTATATAAAAGAGTAGTGTATCGAAATATATGTCAAAGTAAAAACAAATCGTTTCAATATTATTCGGTTTCTTATTCGTTTTTATCAGACGTCCGGATTTGTTTAATTTCTTCCTGTGATTTGTAGGAATAATGCCTGCTATAAGACGGCCAAACATTGGACGACGTACACGTCGAGCAACATACAGTCGGAATGTCCATGAAAGTCAAACGCAAGACGATCGTGCAGAAAGAAATGAATCGAGACGAACCCGTTTAGCACAGATTCGCTCTATACAAAGAGTACCAAGAACAGACTTGAATCGCGCTGCATTTGCATACAATTTCTCAACGTCCTACAAAGACCATAGCTGCGTTGTTATCGGTTCATTGTCTGTGGTATGTCAGCACTGCAATGCACTGAAGTTTCGATTGGAAGCTCCCGGCTTATGCTGCGCAGGTGGCAAGGTAAAATTGCCGGTTTTGACTCATCCACCAGAGCCATTGTATTCGCTTCTATATGGAAATACAAGCAAATCAAACCATTTCCTGTTGCACGCACAAAAATATAACGGATGTTTTCAAATGACGTCATTTGGAGCAGAGGTTGTTCAACAACCAGGCTACAATCCGAGTTATAAGGTAATAGCGTCACTCTTTTATCAACATGAACAACTATAATTTTTCACGAAATTGCATCACAAAATTCAGATTCAAGGGCAAATTCACCATCGAGCGGGCGCTTTGTTACCACCACCAAACAAAGATCATAAATTCCTTCAGATCTATTTCGTTGGTGATTCGGCAGTTGAACTTAATCAGCGTTGTGCAATTTTCACTGCAACTAAACGTGAAATAATACAACAATTGCAAAATCTTCTTCATGAGTGTAATGAATTGGTCAGATTGTTCAAAACAGCTTTGGATACAATGCATTCTGACGACCACAAAATCATTATCAGAGCAAATAAAATACCAGCAGGAAGCCATTCAAGACAATTCAATGCGCCCACTATCAATGAAGTCGCAGTGGTGATTGTTGGCGAGAATGTGGAATCACGCGATATTGTTCTCAAGCGTCGGGATGATGGACAATTGCAACGCGATTATGAGACTCATCGGTCATATGATGCACTTCAATATCCGTTGATGTTCTGTCGTGGAGAAGATGGCTATCACTTCAACATAAAGATGGTCAATCCAACGACAGGTTTGTTTAATCACTTCTTTTTCATTCTGCACGTAAATTCGAATTCATATTACAGGAGAAGAAACGAATAAGAAAGTCAGCTCAATGAATTTTTATGCATATGATTCGACTAGATGTTGACAATCATCTGTTGAGATACCGCCGTTTGTTTCAGCAGTACTGTGTCGACATGTATGTAATTTTTGGGCTCCATTTTTATATAAATAGATAAAGAAATGCAGTGTTTGACTATTACCCTGGGGTTATATAATGGCGTCGAATTAGGGCGAGACAAAGTTCGCCGGGTCCGCTAGTATATATATAAATATGTCTGATAATATTGGGAAAAATTTCCCGTTTACTCACCCTCTGTTATTCCATCGTTGAGAGCTCTCGTTCCGGAGTTGAGGTTTTTATTTGTTGAAAAGGTTAAGTGGAATTAAGCATATATACTTGTATATATAATATCGTGCTGTGTTTTGGTGTTAGAAATTCACTAAATGCACAAAATGTTTACTTAATGATTTAAAAAAAAAAACATAAAAAAATATAAGAGTGTATTGGTGTTGCGAAATGAGTTTCTATGTTCAGGAAATTGTTGAGGCGGCTTTGCTTTAATATGTTTGTTGTCAGATTGATTTTGTTATGTCGTTATTGAACAAGGGTCATCTTTGTTGGTGAATTGGTTGCTCCTTCATGTTGATCGAGGCTCCTCAATTACTTGTCCGATCTCTTGGCTATCCGAGACATCCTTCAGTGTTTTATGATGTTGAAGATTGGGGTTGTTGTTGAAGGCTATGCAAAGTGATACGGGCAGTTGCACTGTTTATTGCAAAATGTTGAATGTCCTTCAGAATTCACTTTTGTATGCGGCAGATGGTTTTACTTGTAGTATTGTTAAAATAGGTCCATTAGGATTCACATGGTACGCGGCACTGTTCGACGGGATGTTGTAACGGACTGCATCGCACATTTTCCGCGGTCGCGAAAAGCTATCCGACTTTTAAACTTGTACGCATTCACTTTGGTCTTGGGGGATTTCGGGTCTTTCCGAACAGACTTCCCGTCCTTAGCTCTGACTTCGACTATCTGCAGTACAGCTATATTGAGGTCTTTTATATCCAAAGACTGTACCAAGTATTGCCTAGGAATCTCCGGAATGGAACACAAAAGTGTTCTCACCTAGTGTCATCCATTCAACTCTTTTCGCCTATTGGCTGGAGTTATATTTGGGTCGTCTTTGTTCTAATGTTTGCTAGTTCAGCAAAATCGGCAGTGCTGGGTTGCAGGTGATTGCATGGCCCAATTTGGCGAGTTTAGGCGATGTCATCTGCCAGAGCCAAATTTTTGTGCAATCTTGCCCGTGTTGATTTTCTAGAGCACTAGCGCATTGTCTATTCTTGATTTTCTTCCGTGTTAATGAAATGACTCACTTCGGCCCTAACCGGCGTACGTAACATACCTGGAAATCATACTCGGGGAATCTGTGTCATTGGATTCCTCTCGGCAATCGCTGAGACGGTCACTTGCACGATTCGCCAAAGTCCGCTGAGTCCCTGCTGACGCGTCAGCAATCGCCGGCGGGGCAGGGGTACAGGCAAACACTGGCGACTTAGCTTGGACGGCACAGTGGGCAAGCGTGGGTACGATCGGCTGGGCTCGATCCCGGGGCAAGTAATTATACACGTGTATTTTTCAATAAATTTCACTTAGCATATTTATTCTCCGATTCTTTTACAAGGGTTAGCTTTACTTCATTGTTTTCTGCTGTCAGGGACTTTCTAAAATTTCTAGCTATGTATAAATTTTCCGACAAAGATTTGGGCGCTCTAGCTTACAGTTCTACACTGAGACCCCGCATAGAGATCGGGGAAAAATTCCCAAGCACGTGGCTATAAGCGGCCGGCTTGGTAAAGTTTCCATTGCCAACTCGGTTGTACCTGCTCCTGATCCTACTTCTCGACCTGCTCCTCGTCAATGGCTGCGCAGCGTCAATCGACCGCTGCTCCTGGCTCTAAGGTTCTCCGACTGGCTCTGGGTTCACTAGCTCTGGTTGCACTTCCTGGCTCTGGACTCACTGGCTCTTGTTCGCTTTCTGGTAGCGCGTCAATCGACCGCTTCCATTTTCCACATTTTATTTTTTTCACCGGGCAGCGTCAATCGACCGCTGGCTCTGAACTCCAAAACTCGACTCCTCAACATTTCGCAAAGTTCTTTTGGCTTCGTTCTCACAGGGGTAATCCAGTAAGACCCCATTCGGATCTAACCCCTCTAAGACCACCAGAGTGGTTACGCGCCATAAGTGGGGCGCGTCATCCACGTCCTGTCTGTGTTCGGTGGAACCGTCCTCGTTGTTAGGGCCGATGGCCTCCTCGACGCACCGCACCAAGTGCCTCTAATCAGGGGAGTTCCCCGATGCCATATCTGTGGAGAAACGAAGTAATAGTTTTGGTTTTTGAAGAGGGCCTACCTAGCGTCTTGCACGCGATTAGACGGGACTTGAAGAGTTGGGAATTGGCGAGATTAAGGGTAAGTAGTCTCTGGGTGTTAGTTAGTATCGGCACTGGGAGCATCGAGTTTCCCCTTAGGGGAGTGGGGACGTTGGGAAGGCAAGTGGCCCCCCACTGACTCGGTCGTGGCTCCTTTCGCAGTGCCCGTCTCCTTAACGGCTCACGCCTGCTCCTTCTTCTGGCACTAATTCCTATGGATATTAAGGCTTTGCTGGTCCTAGTGCTCGGGTTTCTGGGTCTTGGACTGCCTCTTTTAGGTCGGCCAAAGATGCGGTTCTGCGTTGTTTTCCTTTCGGGTGCTTCAGTCGCACGATCGTTTGTGAGATAAACTTGATGACTCGGTATGGTCCTTCATACTTAGGAGCGAGCTTAGCCGCAAAGTTATTCGCTGCCTTGGACAAGTGGTGTTGTCGGAGAAATACTAGAGCGCCTAGGGCTGGTTTCCAAGCGCGTCGGCGAAGGTCATAGTGTCTTCTTTGTTCCTGTGAAGCTCGCTGGGTATTCTCCCGCACAACCTCCGGGCGTGACTTCATCATACAGGGCCCCTGGGAGTCGCGGCTCTCTGCCTTGAACGATGAAGGCCGGGCTAAACCCGGTGGAGTCTGAGACGCTGCTATTTATGGCTAGATTGAGCTCGGGCAAGAGTTCATCCCATGTCGTCTGTTTCTCCTCGATGTATTGGGCCACCATCGTCTTAATGGTTCGGTTGGCCCTCTCGGTCGGATTCTGTTGCGGAGTGTAGGGCGCCGTATACTGGATCTCCATTCCTGGATGTTTACAAAAAGCTTCGAAGAATCGACTCGTAAATTGGGTGCCGTTATCGCAGACAAAGGTGCGTGGAATCCCGAAGTGATTTAGGATCCTCTCTCGAAAGGATCTCTCCAAATGGGCTGAGGTGGCTTTTCTCAACGGGATCAGCTCCACCCATTTTGAAAAAGCATCGAAAAATACAAGTAGGATACTATTCCCGCTCTTGGACCGTGGAAGGGGTCCAATAAAGTCCGCGCAGACGGTGCAGAAAGGTTCACTGACCTGCCGGGTGAACATTTTTCCGGCTGGTTTATTCTGGGTTACGTTAAAATGTTGACAAGTGTCGCACTTAAGGACATATCTCGCTACATTCTGATACCAAGTGCACACAGGTGCGTTCTCCTGGATCATTTGGATGACTGCTAAGGGCTGGCGTGACAAAGCGTCGGCGACTATGTTTTGGCTCCCGCGTCGATATTTGACGTCAAACTGATATTGCTGCAGTTCTAACGCCCAACGCGCAATCCGGCCGGTGGGGTTATCGATTGAGTTAAACCACTTCAGGTAACATTTGATGGCCCAGATTATAGCCAAGCACTCCTTCTCGGTGGCTGAGTAATTCTCCTCAGAGGCGATGAGGCGCCGGCTAGCAAATGCGATGACTCGTTCCTCACCCTGTATGGTTTGTGTCAACACCGCTCCTAGCCCGATGTCGCTTGCGTCGGTTTGGAAGACAAACTTTTCGTTGAAGTCCAGGCAAGCAAGCACGGGTGCCCCTGTGAGATTCATTTTAAGCTCCTCAAACGCGTCCTGTTGTTTTGGTTGCCACTCCAATTTTCTTCCTTCCTTTAGTAGCCCGGACATGGGTTGTACGATGCTCGCAAAGATTGGTACGAGAGACAACGCCGCAATTCTTTGAAGGTAGTGGGAGGTTTCAGCTGGCATACGACCGAGATTTTCTCGGGATCCGTGTAAATTCCCTCCTCACTGATGACATGACCTTAATATACCAGACTGCACTTAAAGAAACTAAATTTCTTTGGGTTGAGGCGAAGGTTCGCCTTCCGCAGTCGTTGAAATACTTCTCGTAGATGATGAACATGCTCCTCCAGCGTAGCTCCAATGATTATTATATCATCCAAGAAAGCGAATGCATGGGGCTCTATGTCGGGCCCTATGACAATATCGAGTGCCCGCTGGAAGGTTGCTGGAGCTGAGTGCAACCTCCCGGCTACTGTAAACGCGGTGCATTCGCGGCTGGCCTTGGCCATGGGGATCTGTCAATACCCACTTTTCAAATCGAGCGTGGAGATATATTTGGCGTGACGTAGTTTCTAAGATGTGCGTAATCCTAGGCAGTGGATACGCGTCCGGGATTGAGTGGGCATTTAGTTGACGGAAATCGACATATAGCCTCATGACTCCTTCGAACTTGGCCAATTCCTCTTCTAAGAACTGCCTAACCCAATAATAGCTAGGGCTCATCCAGTGTCCCGTTTAATCTCAGGCCAGCGTGTGGGTTTCATTCTCGGGGAGTCGCATCGGTTGCGACGTGTATTCCTTGCTGTCTCAGGTAAGTTGTCTGGTGCCCTGGTTATCGTTGTCTCTGGTAAGTTATCTTGTGCTCTGGTTATCCTTGTCTCTGGTAAGTTATCTGGTGCTCTGGTTATCCTTGCGGGACAGGTTTCTGGGTTTCTTCGAAACGGATAATTACGAACGGCTGTGTCGTCTCGAGGCTCGAGAATATTGGTTTCCAACGGGATTAACTTAGGTCTGGCTTGGTAACTCTGGGCTCGGGTCTCTGGGTGTGTAGGCTAGTGTTAGGTTTCGCGAGGGGCTCAGCTGGAGAAAGAGGGGACAGATTTGGTTCGTTCCTGCTAGCGCCTATGAGAAGAGGGTTCAGCTGTAGTGACACTCGACCGCATTGCAGGGTAGCGGACACGCCACCGAGAAAATCCATGCCTAAAAGAACGTCTTCCATGATTGAAGGTATTACTAGGAGTGGAAACATGATTGAAGGTATTACTAGGAGTGGAAACTAAACCCAACGCTCGTCTAACTGAACTTTGGCTACAAGTGACTTGGTTATCTCCATTGAGCCCTCGGAGAGGCTGACTTGGGTTCGTACCGTTTGTACGTGGGGGGTGGTCTCGACGAGTGGAAGGACTCGTTCACTCACGAAACTTCTGCTGGCCCCTGTGTCGATGGTGGCACTAAAGGTTTGGCCCTCGATGCTTACTTGCGCTATAATTCGGCCCGCTTGAACTTGGGGGATGTTTGCTAATTCCGGGGACGAAGACTCCTATCGTTTCCTGGGCGAGAACGACGGCAGCAGTCTACAGTGCGGATTCCTCGGTGGCCACAATCCCAACAGAAGAGGACTCTGGGATTCCGACAGTCTCGTGAGAAATGTCCTTCTACAGCGCAATTTGTCAAGCTTCGTGTCGTCTGGTAAAAAGTTGGTTACTGCGGTCGCAGGTTCTCTATAGCAGTCTCTTTCTAGCGTCCTGGGTGGGGTTGTATCCTGCTCTATGCATCATTAGTCGGATATTAACTAAATATTGTTTAAATGTTTCTCCTGGCTGTTGGTACCTGGTACGTATTTCGTCCTCGAGTCTCTGAAAATACCTACGCGGCAGGAAAAAATCGAGAAAGGCTTTCTTAAAGTTGATCCAGGATTCCCCGAGCAGCTGGCTTTTTCTAAACCAGTGTTCTGCTGTGTCTGTCAAAAGGCCTGGTATGGCTTGGGGCATCTTCTCCACCTTGACTTGGTAGGCGTTGGCCCGTTCCTCGAGATGCTGAATAAATGTAATGGGATCTGCGGTTCCATCAAACGTTATTCCCCACTTGTGTAATTTTTCCGCTAGGGTGGCTGCTGTCATCTCCGTCTAACTGCGGAAAATGTCACGCCTGGTCGTGTTGGTTTCCATGTCGCTGGCTGTGTCCGTGGCCACTCCAAATGCTGGGACATGTAGTTAGGTCGGACCCGGGGGTATTGGGCTCGGGCTTCATTGTTTCCTTTCACTCAGCGCGGCAGTGGTCTCAGCTTCACACTCCTGCAGACGCTCGGCAATTTCAAGCACGTGATCCTCGCGCCTGTTTCATGCGGCTAGACGGATTCTCATTTCCTCTACACTTCCTGTTGCTTCCAGAGAAAATTCCTTTAGGATCGCCTCCAGTTCTCTCTTACGGAGATATGAAATCCAACGGCCTCCCATATTTCTAAAAGGTTATAGTGAGACTAGGGTCAGATGACCCTAGGTTGTAGGCACGATGAAAAATCTCTAGGCAACGAACTCGGCGACAACTAGAAATTCGGATCTCTGCCTTTGGGTAAACGACGAATTATCGGGATCGATGTTGACTCTGCGGCGGCTGAAAGTGAACTCCCCTGCGATTTCTGGACGTTGGTTTTGAGTTGACGATCGCGTCGGCTGGCCAGCTTCGGGTGTATGAGAGACGGTGAGTTTCTCCCTGCCTCGTGCTTTTTTTTAATCTCCCGACTCGACTGGGGTACCGGTAAAAGGTTTGACCCGCTCTCTCTCTCTCTTTGCTTTACTTGGGTAAATATATCTCTCTCGCTCTGGTTCTCTTCTATGTAACGTGGTATCTTGTCACGTGATTATGTCCCCGGCAAACACGTGAAGAAAAAAAAGGTGTGCGGGACTGTTCTCGCTGCGGCCTAAAACATACTAGGTTATGTTCTCTATATGTATCCAGTAAAAACTCTTCGGCGTGATCTATATCTATATGGGTATATCTTGATGCTTTCCTAGGCCCTTGGAAATATAAGTCTCTAGTGTCCCTCGATATGCATGCTTCCCTTTGCGTACCGTAGTTGGTTCTCGCCCACGTGACTGTACCAAATATTTTCCGATTTTAATCTAACCAAATGGGTTTACAGGCCATATATTTCTAATCTAAAATTCGTAAGCCCCATGTCCCTGTTCGAGCGTCATCTGTAAGGTAGTTCTAAGGCTGGGATCGGCTCAGTTTAGCCAGGATCACTTTACAGAAAATTTATTAGGTTTGGGACATGGGCCTGAGATGAGCGACAAACTGACGTGAGGTGTAGGTTGTCAGCCGCCGTGTTAAAAGGGGTTTAAATTTAGGAAAACAAATATTTATTTGATACAATTTCATTGACAGCAACCCTCGCGGCAAACGCCACAAATAACCAAAAAGCGTGCTACCGAGGGGATATATTCTCGCTGTACTACCTGGAAATCATACTCGGGGAATCTGTGTCATTGGATCCATCTCAGCAATCGCCGAGGCGGTCATATGCACGCTGCGCCAAAGTCCGCTGAACCCCTGCTGACGCGTCAGCAATCGCTGGCGGGGCAGGGGCACAGGCAAACACTGGCGGCTTATCTTGGACGGCACTGCGGGCAAGCGTGGGTACGATCGGCTGGGCGCGATCCCGGGGCAAGTAATTATACACGTGTATTTTTCAATAAATTTCACTTAGCATATTTATTCTCCGATTCTTTTACAAGGGTTAGCTTTACTTCATCGTTTTCTGCTGTCAGGGACTTTCTAAAATTTCTAGCTATGTATACATTTTCCCACATTTTCCGTTCTACACGAAGACCCCGCATCGAGATCGGGGAAAAATTCCCAAGCACGTGGCTATTAGCTGCGGGTCGTGTTTGCACTCACCCGTCTCTCTCTCGCACACATGCGCACACTGGGGCTCCTGCAGGCCGGAAGGTTGTACATGCTCCTGATACATAGTTTTTTCAAGAATTATATTTACATTTATTTGTGAGGGGCCGAAGAATCCTCACAGCATTTTTAAAGATATTTAAGATCTCTCTATATATAGCTATTTTTAGTGATCTGACAATTACAGTTCTAGTTTTATTAAGATCGGACTACTATATCATAGTTACTTTACGCGTAAAATGTTAAAAGTTGAAGGTAAATGTTATGGAAATGTTTATAACTGCTTTATTTTTCAACTTTACCAAATGGGATCGATTTTCAATGATTAAATTGGAAACTGCAAGGGGATAAAAACTTCGGCTTACCAAACTTAGCTTTCCTTTTTGTTTTTAGTTATTATTAATATTATAATTATTATTATTATTATTTTCAGTTCTAAAAACACATAAATAGTCTCCTTGTTATTTACAATTTTATGAAAATAAGATAATGCCTTGAATTTAATCAATCAAATACAACATTTAGCTTTTTCTTACTTTGACCGTCACTATGGTCAAAGACATTGGAATCTTGAAGATGAGTAGGTAAGTAGGTAGGTGGAAGTGGTGAGGCCCTTGCTAGAGCCTCCAAGTAGAGCTAAGCTCCTTTTGATCCTCACCCTCTGGTTGTTATTGCTAGCTGCATCAACCTCAGCACCACCCTGAATCGTTGAGGAACCCTAGGATAGCTGTAACCTTCAGCTTTGATACATCTTTCAACGATTCTAGCTGGTAGCCAAAAAAGTGGAGTGCTCTAATCCTGTTTTTTGCTGGACATTTGCAGAGCAGGTGCTCTGGTGTCTCTTGTTCCGTTTCGTCATTGCGTGCGTTCCAATCGCCCAATGACCTGTAGAAACTGCTGTGATCCTACTGACATCCATTTTACTGTTCTGTTCCTTCGTTCGACTACTGTCAAAGTTCGGCCAAAATAGCTCTGATCTCTTGTGCTCACTCTTCCTTGACCATTCTCTGTTGGCTGTCCTTCTGAAATGGTCATGGATCCTTGAATGGATCGAGTTTAGCGAGATCGGTATACCTCTGGATTCTGTACTGCCAGCTGAGCCTGCTCAAGCCAGCTCATCTGCTTTCTCATTACCTCGGATGTCACTATGCCCCGGCACCCAGGTAAGTCGTACGTCGTTGTGCTCGGCAAAGGTATTAAAGGCTCCTTTGCATTGTGCCACTAACTGTGAGTTAGTATTCCTAGTCCTATTCCCTACACCCAGAAAAAAACGAACGGAAAATATCATGCCCATTTTTAATGATTCATGAACAGTCAGTTCTCGATTTTTCGTTCCCAAATCATGCCCCTTGCGTTACTAAAATCGAACCGCTGTTCCGAAAATACCGAACTGTTCATAAAAATAGATCACGGGGCTGAAAATCGAACATTTCTGGCCATGACCTAGTCGGGGTCCAGGCACGAACGTTTTTTATACACGGTACCCATAGGGTACAAGGGTATTATAAGTTAGTTCCAACCGAGAATGTATGTAACAGGCAGAAGCATAAATCTCCGACCCTATAAAATATATATATTCTTGATCAGCGTCACCAGCCGAGTCGATTTAGCCATTACCGTCTGTCCGTGTGAAACAACAGATCTCAGAGACTATAAGAGCTAGAGTTACCAAATCTGGTGACAACATTCGAATCTGTTGCACGCAAATCAAGTTTGTTTTAAAATTTCGCCACGCCCACTTCCACACCAGAAAATTGTAAAAAACGGTAGATAAGCTATAGTCGTAATTTTTGGCTTGAAGTAAATAGATAAAGTAAATAAGTATTTGCAGACTTTTCTGAAAACTTGAGTAAAATCGGTTGATAAACATGGATGTTATTAAACAATAAATTTTCTGTGTAAGCTTCTTCCTCTTCTTCTAAGCGGCCACCAAGTCAGTAGCAAAAAAAATAGTTGCGTGCATTCGTGCGCAGTATTAATTCGTAATGCAGCTGCGTACAGCTGCAGAACTTGTCTATTTTGAACGTTGCTCAACATGTTCCTAGCATCATTTGACTCTTTTGAATGTTGCTCAACATTTGTCAACATTTTGTTTTTTCCATGTCCGTGTGCTATTTAATTTTACGCACAATGCTTTGGGTACCGGGTATCTCACAGTCGGTCACACTCGACTGTAGCTTTCTCACTTGTTTATTCTAGTATTTCTCTTTACTCATCTGTGACCTTGCTAGGAGGGGCCGAAAAAATGTATTTGGCTCACGCTCGCACTCATTTAGTTGATAAAGTTTAGCGCTGGTGAGTACATAGCTTACAAGTTGACATTTTAACAGCTGATCGCCGAAGATCTAAGAGAGTTGCCAGACAGTTGGAGTTGCCGAGTCATTTTTATACCCATGCAGAGGGTATTATAATTTTGACCAGATGTTTGCAACGCAGTGAAGGAGGCATCTCCGACCCCATAAATTATATATATTCTTGATCAGCATCACCAGCCGAGTCGATCTAGCCATGTTCTTCTGTCTGTCTGTCCGTCTGTCCGTCTGTCCGTCTGTCGGTTTCTACGCGAACTAGTCTCTCAGTTTTTGAGCTATCGAGCTGAAATTTTCAGCATAGTCTTATTTTTTTAGGACGCAGTATATATGTCGGAACGACCGAAATCGGACTACTATATCCTATAGCTGCCATAGGAATGATGGCGAAATTAATGTAAAAAAAATTTTAACTTCTCTGTTTTTCAACGTATTTCTATAAATTTTCAGATATAGCAGTTTTTTATGGTTCTAGAATTACGGTTTTAATTTCATTAAGATCGGAAAACTATATCATATAGCTGCCATAGAAACGATCGGTCGATTTATATGAAAATGTAAAATCATGTAAAATGTAAAATTTTATAGCTATGTATAAATGTTATAAATGTTATAAATTTACATTACATTGTTATTTTTATACCCTTGCGTATGATTATAACAGCAGATTTTAACTTTCATGCGAAATCGGACTTCTATATAATATATAGAATGTAAAAAAATGTAAAATTATACATGTAAAATGTAAAATTTACAAAATTCTATATTTTTTCAACATTACTAAAATGGTTCGATTTTCAATGATCCAATTACAGACTGCAAGGGTATACCAACTTCGGTTTACCGAAGTTAGCTTTCTTTCTCGTTATATATTTTTTCGCGCGGCAATTCAAATGACTTATTTATTTTTTTTATTAGGTTTCAGTAATCAATTTGTTTTCAATTAATTAAATAATATCAAATTAAATAAGAAAAACCCAAGAACCTATTGAAGTGGAGTGGGCTG
This sequence comes from Drosophila rufa, assembly GCA_018153105.1. Lineage (NCBI taxonomy): Eukaryota > Metazoa > Arthropoda > Insecta > Diptera > Drosophilidae > Drosophila > Drosophila rufa. Next base: position 3,637,515 of record JAECXS010000135.1, read on the forward strand.
ATTAGAAGCCACAACAATAAGATCGAGTTTAAAGATCAAAAAATAAGTAAGGAGTTGTGGTCGCAGTAGGAATTGGTGAACTTTATTATGCCTTCATCGGCTGGTCGCATATTAGAACTAATACATGTCATTTAAAAAGAAGTTTGGGGAGCGGATTGGAAGCTCTTGCGGACTGGAAGTCCGGAGGAAGAGAGTGGAAGAGAGAGTGTGCGAGAGCGCTGGGCTCCATGAAGCGGGAGATTTCGAGGCCGCTAGCGCTTCACACTGGCTCTCGAAAGAAGGGGCGCTCTTGGCGCGAACATTCTCGGGAACGTCTGCTTTTCATGTCGTCGTACGGAACCCAATAATTGCATGGATTCGAAGGTTTGGAAACTTGCGTGCAGAACGCGGAAATCCTTTGGATTGCGACGGGCACTTACCTTGGATCAATAGGAGGAGTCGGAACACTGGAGGAAGAGTTGATGCCGTGTGATGCCGACCTCGGCAAGTGAAACAGCTGTAGGCGCTTGTGCAACCCCGGAGTGGATGGTCTCTTGCAAAGCAATTCAAGCACAACTGTTTCTTTTGGACATAGGGCGAACGATCGTCTACCTTCATATGTAGGAAGCGTGAACAGATACGTACTGGATGGTTCTCTCTTGAACACAAATCGCAGCTTGTCGTTTTTGGAACCACTTTCGTACTGAACGATTTCAGTACTCGTGGTGATACTTCGGAGGTAGTCGGTTTTGGAACCACTTTTGTTCAGAAGGATTTCAGTACTCGTGGAGACACTTTGGAGGTTGTCGGTTGGAACTTACGGAGACATAACTTGGAAGGTTAAATGGAATCTATGGCCTCTAGAGTTTTATGGTGGTCAGTCAGGAATGAATCTAGCTCTTGCCACTGGGAATCTGTATTTTATTTGTTAAGAATTGCTCCCACAATAAAAGCGTAAGCTTTGGTAAGAAATAAACCAAAAGACAGTTCCAATTTCAATATTCATGCCGGACATTTCTAAGGACGTAAGACAACTCTGAATGGTTTCATGCAGCACCTTTAAGGCTGCTGAAGATTCATTTGCGATGGATTGCACATTTAATAACCTTTTTAATGAGTTGTTCACCAAAGACCGTTTATTTTCGAAACGCTCAGTTAAGTTGTTCCAAGCTGAGCGGAAACCATCACTAGTGGCTATGGAATTAGCTTCACCACAAGTCTTGGCATTTAAATGGAATAACGTCTCGACAGCGGCAAGTCTTCGATTGTCTATATAGACCGCTGTGAAAAGGTCGCGCAAAGTGGGGCAGCGAAGATAATCACCCGAGAAAACTTCTGTGTCGCACGGAGGTAACTGGCAACCTGCTGAAGTATAATTTTGAGTATTACAGGAGTTGGATTGTGCTGATTGAGACATCGCTCGCACAATTTGCTCGTTGAGTTGAGCTGCACATGACTCGTAAACTAAGTAGCAGTAGTCATATTTTGCCTGGAGGATTGGCAAGGTGTCAATCTACCCCTCTACTGCTACTAGCTCCGAACAAGCTTCATATGCTTGTTCGACTGTGTCCCATAGGGCTCGAATGTGATCTCGCCGGACTTTGAATGTGTAGAGCGACGGCGTGGAGTGGCCAGGAGTGTTGACCATCGCCTCGAATTGGCTTACACGGTCACTAACGGCAATAAATTTATGTAAGGCCGCAGTTGTCGCAGTGGGCTTCTCGGTGGGTGATATTTTGAATTTTATTTATATATATGTATGTAGGACGGAACAACGGAATGACATACTGGAGTGTGTGAAATCGAAACACTGGAACGTGTGTATTGGAACACTGGAATGTGTGGAATGGAACACTGGAATGTGTAGAATGGAACACTAGAATATGTGAATCGTATATATTTATATTTTTAATTTCGGAATTAACGTAAGCCAATATTAAAACGGAATTAAATATTTTTGATTAACAAAACGGTCACACTGTTGCCTTTGGAGAGGCGTGTCGCATAGATGTATTATTTTCTATATCCAATTTTCAGGAAAATAGAATATATCTGGAGAGAATTCCGTCTTTTTAGCGATTTTAATCGACAAAATACATAAATAGCTAAAAGCTGTATGAAAAAAACGTCAAAAACTATCTAAATGTATATTGGTTTCTGGTTGTAATTATTCGTAAAGTTTGTTTATATCTAATCCGGAATTATTTTTTTTATTATTTGTACTGGAGGAAATTTTATTATCAGCACTGTATTCGCCGTTCTTGTGTTTCGAAAATGTATGTGTGCAGATGTTTGTGCACCGACCGTGTGCAATCACTGCAGTTTGTGACGCGTGAGCGCGCACATAGAGATAATATAAATCAAAAACATAAAACCAAACAATAAAAACAAAAGAAAAATAATAAACAGTTCCAAACATTCAAATTCAAATTTGAATATCCGCGCGCGCGCGCCACTGATCGAGAGCAAAGGGTCACACTGGGCCGAAGGGGCTTTGGTCACACCAAAAAGGCCGAAATTCGCACGTGCGGCGGTCACACTAAACCTTCCCGGACCACAGCCAGTGGGAAGGCACTCAGCTACCGACAGCGATCGGATGAGGTAAGCCTACGTTTAGTAGCCCACATCCAGGAGTCAGTGCTAAGAGTCGTTTTGGGGACCTGATCTAGGGATCTAGTCCACACCAATACATTGTAGTTAGTTATTCCCCGTAGGATTTTTCCCGACCCTCCTCTGGTAGACGTCAGCGTCTCCACCGCTCACCCTGGAAGACTTAAGAGTCTCCGCTATCCCGGTTCGGCCCGCCGATCCGCACTTCTCGTAACTGGCAGATTTCAGAATCTCCACAAACTTCTCGCAACTGGCAGATTTCCGAATCTCCACAAACTTCTCGCAACTGGCAGATTTCAGAATCTCCACAAACCTCTCGCAACTGGGAGACTTCAGAGTCTCCAAACGCCTTCGCCACTAAGACAGGCGAGCCGCCGTCAGCACTAGCTCTCTAAAGCATACTTTCGGGGCACCATTCAGGGTAAACTTGCGGGTCCAACTCTCTCTATCTCGCCCACAGGAAGCGCCCAACCACCGGGTCAGGTCCAACCCCGGCATCGAAGCCCCGACAGCGCCCGTACTCCGGCAACGGCCTCGACGGAACCCGGACGACGACCCCACACTCGGCATCCCGGCATCCCGGTTCACTGTTTCGGCGTGATTCTTTCCATCTCTGTACCTATTACGTTAATAAACAAACCTAAGATATATATTTACGGCATAATTCCCTAGTGTTCTCATCTGGGACCGGGTCGGAATCTCTTTCAGCAACCACACCTGACCCAAATAAATTCTTGGGACGAGTCCTGGCCCACGCTGAACTATCTCAGCCCCAGCAGACCGTCACAGTGGCGCCCGAACAGGTTGAAGTGGTTGCAAAGAAAGAAGAGCAAACGACACCGTACCAGTAGAGTAATGTCTAGCTGGGTATATCAAACAGCTAAGACCGAACTAGCAGGATACGCAGTGGAGTTCGGGTTGGACGCATTAGGAAAGGTGGAAGAATTAAGACGGATAATTGCAGCATTCGCCAAAAGGACGGACCACGAGGAAGCCATCAAGGAGAGATTGGCAGAACTAGCGAGAATACACAGAAGGGAAAAGAGCCCAGCGCCAGACGGAACGTACCAAACCCCAGGAATAGTGGTGACCGAACCGTACACGGAAATGGACAGTAAAAGGGAGCTCAGGATGGAAAAGAGCGTGGAAGCGGACATCGTGGACCGAGTACGGAGCTGGGGGATACGATATCAAGGAACGACAAATCCATTGGAGTTTCTGAGTAAAATGGAACAATGGGCAGCGGGATACGGCATTCAAGAAGACCAGTTGGTCCAGACAATGCCATTCATATTGGAAGGAGTTGCGAGTGACTGGTGGAACACCACGCCGACTAAAATCATAAGTTGGGCACAGTTGACAGCGGAATTGCGGGAATACTTCTTACCGCCAAAATATGAGGAAAAACTCGAAACCCAGATAACGCAACTGAGGCAGAGAGAATCTGAACCGGTAAGAGAGTTCGCAATGGGGCTGCGGAAACTGATGAGATTTACAAAACTCACAGAGGAGGAAAAACTCGATCGAATATATAGAAATTGCAGGAGCAAGATAAAACTATATGCACGACGATCGGCGTTCAAAACTCTAATAGAGTTCCTCAATCTCGCAGAAGAAGTAGAGGACATCGAGGCAGAAGAAGGCTTGACACAAGCAACGCAGCCGATGCAACCGAGACTAAGTCCGGAAATCTGCATGCGGTGCGGCGGAACAGGCCATGCAGCAGCGCTTTCTGGTGAAGGACAACACGACGACGGGGCGAGTGATATGCGACCGAGGAAGCAAAGTGAAGGTGGAATATCACTCCGGCTCCTAAACGGGGGGGGAGTGTGACGCGTGAGCGCGCACATAGAGATAATATAAATCAAAAACATAAAACCAAACAATAAAAACAAAAGAAAAATAATAAACAGTTCCAAACATTCAAATTCAAATTTGAATATCCGCGCGCGCGCGCCACTGATCGAGAGCAAAGGGTCACACTGGGCCGAAGGGGCTTTGGTCACACCAAAAAGGGCGAAATTCGCACGTGCGGCGGTCACACTAAACCTTCCCGGATTCCTATATAAAGCGGACCACAGCCAGTGGGAAGGCACTCAGCTACCGACAGCGATCGGATGAGGTAAGCCTACGTTTAGTAGCCCACATCCAGGAGTCAGTGCTAAGAGTCGTTTTGGGGACCTGATCTAGGGATCTAGTCCACACCAATACATTGTAGTTAGTTATTCCCCGTAGGATTTTTCCCGACCCTCCTCTGGTAGACGTCAGCGTCTCCACCGCTCACCCTGGAAGACTTAAGAGTCTCCGCTATCCCGGTTCGGCCCGCCGATCCGCACTTCTCGTAACTGGCAGATTTCAGAATCTCCACAAACTTCTCGCAACTGGCAGATTTCAGAATCTCCACAAACTTCTCGCAACTGGCAGATTTCCGAATCTCCACAAACTTCTCGCAACCGGCAGATTTCAGAATCTCCACAACTTCTCGCCACTGGCAGATTTCAGAATCTCCACAAACTCCTCGCCATTGGCAGATTTCAGAATCTCCACAAACTCCTCGCCATTGGCAGATTTCAGAATCTCCACAAACTTCTCGCAACTGGCAGATTTCCGAATCTCCACAAACTTCTCGCAACTGGCAGATTTCAGAATCTCCACAAACTTCTCATAACTTGGTAGATTTGAGGATCTCCACAAACTTCTCGCAACTGGCAGATTTCAGAATCTCCACAAACCTCTCGCAACTGGGAGACTTCAGAGTCTCCAAACGCCTTCGCCACTAAGACAGGCGAGCCGCCGTCAGCACTAGCTCTCTAAAGCATACTTTCGGGGCACCATTCAGGGTAAACTTGCGGGTCCAACTCTCTCTATCTCGCCCACAGGAAGCGCCCAACCACCGGGCGGTCCACAGGCCCCGACAGCGCCCGTACTCCGGCAACGGCCTCGACGGAACCCGGACGACGACCCCACACTCGGCATCCCGGCATCCCGGTTCACTGTTTCGGCGTGATTATTTCCATCTCTGTACCTATTACGTTAATAAACAAACCTAAGATATATATTTACGGCATAATTCCCTAGTGTTCTCATCTGGACCGGGTCGGAATCTCTTTCAGCAACCACACCTGACCCAAATAAATTCTTGGGACGAGTCCTGGCCCACGCTGAACTATCTCAGCCCCAGCAGACCGTCACAAGTTAGCGAAGAGAAGAAAGAGGAAACGACGATAGGCGGAATAAATTGCCAAATAAAGTCAGTGCATCGACTTTGCCCACGCTGATGTATGTATGTATGTATGTACTATATGTAGGAATTAGAATATATGTAAATATTTATGAATGTTTGGATGTAAAACCGCGCAGAATAGCTCGGAGTTGTACAAATAATAATTACCCAATTATAATTAAGTCAGCTTATCTGTGCCGACTCTAATAATAAAAGTGGGATATGATATATCATTTTATATGGGTTAATTTATATGGGTTTGTATGGTTTTTCAAGTCTCGGAGTATTTTTGTATATTTTATTTGGACATTTGTATATAATTTTATTTGAATGTATATTTGTGTGCTTAGATTTAATTTTATGAACGTTTGGATGTATATTTTTGAATATATTTGATCAATTTCTTTGCAGTTTAGTCGACTGTATGGAAATATGTATGTATGTCGACGTGTGATATTTATTTATTTACGCTTGGACACCAGCAAGAACACAGTGAACGAGAAAAAAATGTATAAGCCGATTTTGGCGAAACTTTTTGTTTTAATATTTCGGAACACTTTATTTTCACTGTAGCTGGGCGCGTATGTATATTTTCACTTTTCTTTGTAGAACACTTTTCACTTATCTCAAAGAACAAACAGAGTTTTCAATATGTCGGATGAGGAAATTAGTCTTCGGACTTTGGATACTAGCGAACCACACATATATATGACACTTGGATTTGGTCTTAGGAAATGCCTGTGTGATTACTAATCGGAAGTTTTGAACACTAGTACATTTTTTTTATTAAGGATCCAATCCGCTGCTGAACGCTTGAATGCGGAAGCAATTTGGAAGAATGTCCTGCTCGAAGGCTCATAAAGTGGAGTGGGCGGATTAGAAGCCAAAACAATAAGATCGAGTTTGAAGATTCAAAATCCCACGTAGAAAAATAAGTAAGGATTTGTGGGTCGCAGTAGGAATTGGTGAACTTTATTATCAGGCAGGCTCCGGTTCTCACTTTTTTTTTCGTTTTCGTTTTTGGGCGAAAACGTACGTTTTCGATTTAGGTGCTCCGGTTTTCACAAACTTTTTGTCATCGTTTCGTTATCGGAATGGTTCATTTTTTCATCGTTTCTCACTGTTGAAACAGCTGACTTGTTTTTTTGGTCAAAAGTAAACAACGCGAAAAAATGCCTTTTATATTTTCAATTGCCTTTTTTGAAGCCAAAAGAAAGCTGAAATTGTTTGATTTAAGAAAATCGAGGCATCTAAGATGCAATACATGTGTTTATAATATGTCTGACGATCGGTTAGTCTCATTCACAGATATTTAAAATATATCCAGTAACTTAAAATTTTACAGGTTTGTTAAATCCTTTAGGATTGACAAAAATACTTTCAAATGCATTTTGGAGACAGTCAAGCCACATTTAAAAGTAACCACACTGTCACACTCAATGCAATTGGATGCTGTGTTGCGATACCTTGCCACTGGCTGCTACCAGCTTTCAGTTGGGCGAAGCACATTCGGAAAGATTCTGCACATATTTATTCCGTTGATGGACAGACTTTATGTAAGGATGTTATTTCCCTCCAGGCAACAAATGCAGAAATCTTCCGAATACTTCTTCAGAAGGTATCAACTACCAAAAATAGTCGCCTGTGTGTATGGAACTCACATACAAATTCAGAAGCCTGTAGACAATTCCTCTGTTTTCTTTAATATAAAGGGTTATTACAGCATGAACGCCATGGTGGTAAGTATATCCACCAAATCTGTTATATGAAGTTATGTAAAAACCATTTTATTTCCTTAGGTTTACAACTATAATATGGAGATCATCGCCATTGATGCCACTCACCCTGGGACCTGCCATGATTCTTTTATTTGAAACCACTCCGACGTCAGGGAATATTTTCCGCCCTAGAGAGTTTCGTCTTAACTCCCTACAGGAGCGCAGAGATTGGGACGCATCAGCATACTTTTAATTTAAGACATGCAGGAGCCAGGAACATTATCGAACGGACAATTGAAATGCTTAAAAGCCGTTTCCGTTGCCTGCAACGATGCTTAAATTCCGAACCAGTTTTTTGTTGTCATATTGTCAATGTATGCTGTGCCTTGCACAACATTTGTAGAAGGCGAAATGTGTCAATTACTGGGGACTTTCATTTTGACGATACAGAAGAGACTTCAGACGAAAATAAATCAGAGGGAAATGATGACCATCAGTACGCGACGAAATTGCTCTGTCTCTCCCAGTATAAACTTAATACTAATAGAAATAGAAAGAAGACTACCTCAGTTTCATTCACATAGCTCCAAAGCTGAGAGACTAGTTTGCGTAGAAACTGACAGACGAGCAACGCACAGGCGTATATTGGTAGATCAACTCGGCTGTTCCTCTCCTGCAAACTTCTGACTAAAATTATAAACCCCTGCAAGTTTATAAAAATAAAACATATTAACATTTACCTAATCTGTTTATTCTCCTAGTTTTTTAATAATATCATTAAATTTTGAGAGGATCTCCCTCTTTAACTCCATGTCTTCCCGTTGCAGAGCCTCCATCCTCTTGAAGTGCTCAGACATTGAGTTGCTCATCTGCGACATAACTTCCAGCTGTGCTGCGCAAAGTCTTTGGAGATCTGGGTCATTGGGACGCCGACGCTTTTGGTTTGGCTCCTCGGCTACCGTGTCCTGAGTTGGGGTTCCTTCCTCCTCCCTTTCTGATTCAGGCTTCACGGTGGGCGAAACTCCATGTCTTGGCCCAGCCACTCCCTCCACCATCTCGTACAGGCCGCAGATCTTGGCCACCTCCTCCTCCACGTCCGTTATTACCTGCTGCGAGTAAGGACCACCGCCAGTAGCCCTGACCTCAGCCTTGTTTTTAGCCATTTTCTTGCGTTGGACTTCCAGTCGCACCAAACCTGGAATATTTTTCTTTGATATATTAGCTTTTTTTAATATAGTAATAGTCATACCTTCTTCGATCCTGCAGCGCCTCTGCCCCTGAAAACAATAGCTTTGCATTTAGTTTTAAATACACAAATTAAGTTGTTTCAAAAGTTCAAATAAACCTACATCAGAAATCAGCTTTTTCCCACAATAAGGGGCAGCCACCTTTTTTTGCAGTTTTCATTCCACTATTCTCAACAACTTTTTTACTGCACTTTTACCATTTAAGAAACGAAATTAGTCATATTTATTTATAAAAAGCTTATTTAAATTTTCTTTATAAATATTTTTTTCTTCGTTTTCATTATACCCTTGCAGAGGGTATTATAATTTTGCCATGATATTTGCAACGCAGTGAAGGAGGCATCTCCGACCCCATAAAGGATATATATTCTTAATCAGCATCACCAGCCGAGTCGATCTAGCCATGTCCGTCTGTCTGTCTGTCCGTCTGTCTGTCCGTCTGTCTGTCCGTCTGTCTGTCCGTCTGTCTGTCCGTCTGTCTGTCCGTCTGTCTGTCCGTCTGTCTGTCCGTCTGTCTGTCCGTCTGTCTGTCTGTCCGTCTGTCTGTCCGTCTGTCTGTCCGTCTGTCTGTCCGTCTGTCTGTCCGTCTGTCTGTCCGTCTGTCTGTTCGTCATTCTGTCCGTCTGTCTGTCCGTCCATCTGTCCGTCTGTCGGTTTCTACGCGAACTAGTCTCTCAGTTTTTGAGCTATCGAGCTGATAGACTAGACTATGATCAGCATAGTCTTATTTCAATAGCACACAGTATATATGTCGGAACGACCGAAATCGGACTACTATATCCTATAGCTGCCATAGGAATGATGGCGAAATTAATGCACAAAAAATGTTATCTCTATGTTTTTAAACTTATTTCTATAAATTTTGAGATATAGCAGTTTTTTTTTGTTCTAGAATTACGTTTTATCGTTTTATAAGTGGTTGTTTTGGTCCAAGTACGTCAGCATTGACAATAACTTTTGGCAATAGATTTATCGACCCCTTAGCAAAACGAAAGTTGTTGCCGACGGTAAATATTTTATTTGTGAAATCAAGGTGGAGTCTGAAAATGATTATTTAAAAAGTAATTACGAACTAGATTGATCTACTGGCGATGTGAAATAAACATCGATATAGCAACGAGTCAACTATGTTTTTCCTTTTGCAGTTAAGAACCTATTTGATATAGAAAAAGGCATTTACTTTTCATTTCGACAAGACAAACTTGCCCGTTTTTGAAAACGAAAAAGTCTTGTGAAAGTGAAAACGGGAGCACCGATTCTAGGGCTCCGTGAAGCGGGACATTTCGAAGCCGCTAGCGCTTCACACTGGCTTTCGAAAATAAGCGCCCTCTTGACGCGAACACCTACTTTCTGCAATAAGATACGTTAAATTAGTTCCAAAGAAATATCGTGGATACTCTAATCTTGGAAGGTGACAACCCTTGGCAAAGTTGCTGAAAATGCAAAAAAAAAAATCCTTGGGAGTTTGTGGCATGGTGTTTATACCCGTTACCGTAAGCTAGTGCCAACATACCGAGAATGTATGTAACAGGCAGAAAGAGATATCTCCGACCCTCAGCGTCACCAGCCGAGTCGATTTAACCAAGTCTGTTTGTCCGTCTGTCCATCCGTGTGAAACAACAGATCTCAGAAACTATAAGAGCTAGAGTTACCAAATTTGGTAACAACATTGGAATCTATTGCACACAGATCAAGTTTGTTGTAAAATTTGGCCCCCCTCACTTTCGCCCCGAAAATCATAAAAACGGTATATAAGCTAAAGTCGTAAATTTCGGCTTAAATGAAATAGATCAAATAAATAAGTAGGCATTTGTGGACGTTTTCTGAAAATTTAAGTAAAATCAGACGATAAACATGGAAGTTATTAAAAATAAAGTTTCTGAGTATGTTTATTTTTATTCTGTGCCAATGGGTTCCAAGCAACATTTAACTATTTAAGGTGTTGCTCAACATGTTTCTAGCAACATTTGTCTTTATTTGGGTGTTGCTCAACATGTTTCTAGCAACTTTTGTCTTCATTTGTCAAAATTTTCTTTTTTCCATGTCCATATGTTATTTAATTTCACCCACAATGCTTTAAGTACAGGGTATCTCACAGTCGGTCACGCTCGACTGTAGCTTTCCTACTTGTTTTATTTTAGCGAATTGGTTTTGAAAGCATCGCAATTCCATTAGCGGTTTCTGTAGCACCCCCGGTTATGTATCTTTATATACTTATATATGTTATATCCAGTCCTTACTATCAAATATACTAAAAAATTTAAAAATTAATTTATAACTTGTAAAGGGAAGGGTATATTTCGACAGCGGGCTGCAAAAAACATATACATGCAGGCAGATTAACAATGCTTGACATGCAATGCACACATACAGCCGTCGGCTGTCGCTGAATACGAACAAGGGAACAAAATTTCAAGAGATTCTGGAGCCAGCACTAGAGCCATGAGGTGTTACTCATCTTCAGAGAAGGATATAGACATCGTCCTCATACAAGAGCCGTGGACGATAGACAAGCAGGTCTCTGGTCTGAAGCTCCCCGGGTATACAATACTGAACACGAACTCAACGGGTAGGACGAGATTAGGTATAGTAATTAAGAATCATTTTAATGCTTTTCTCTGTTCCAATCTCAGCACATCGGATATGGCAGTTGCTAGATTCGTGACAGCAGATTGGACCGGGATCGTTATCGCATCGGCGTACATGGCCCACGACGAGCCGGCGCCGCCTGAGTCGGTCATCAAGCTGATGTCACGGATTTTTAAGAGAGCGCTTTATAGAAACACACAATAAGAGAGTCAAATCAATTAAAGAGAGAATTCTCAAGAGTAAAATTAAAAAGAGGAATGGTTACGACAGGTACAGTGTTAGCTGCTGAGTAGCGGACTCCGCAGCGTTGCTTACATTTGCTAAGCTATGCGCTGGATCGCCGTGCAGTTGAAAGAGCTTTTGCAAGCTGTCAACGCATATTACCTCCCTTTCTCATTCTTCTTGACGTGCACAAGCAAACGGCAGAAAAATTCCGCAGTCAATAACTTGTTATACCCTTGCAGAGGGTATTATAATTTTGACCAGATGTTTGCAACGCAGTGAAGGAGGCATCTCCGACCCCATAAAGTATATATATTCCTGATCAGCATCACCAGCCGAGTCGATCTAGCCATGTCCGTCTGTCTGTCTGTCTGTCCGTCTGTCTGTCCGTCTGTCCGTCTGTCCGTCTGTCTGTCTGTCCGTCTGTCGGTTTCTACGCGAACTAGTCTCTCAGTTTTTGAACTATCGAGCTGAAATTTTCAGCATAGTCTTATTTTTTTAGCACGCAGTATATATGTCGGAACGACCGAAATCGGACTACTATATCCTATAGCTGCCATAGGAATGATGGCGAAATAAATGTAAAAAAAATTTTAACTTCTCTGTTTTTTAACGTATTTCTATAAATTTTGATATATAGCAGTTTTTTATGGTTCTAGAATTACGCTTTTAATTTCATTAAGATCGGACCACTATATCATATAGCTGCCATAGAAGCGATCGGTTGATTTATATGAAAATGTAAAATTCTACATGTAAAATGTAAAATTTACAAAATTCTATATTTTTTCAACATTACTATAATGGTTGGATTTTCAATGATCGAATTGCAGACTGCAAGGGTATACCAACTTCGGTTTACCGAAGTTAGCTTTCTTTCTCGTTTTTTTTTCATCTGCATCGCTTCCTTAAATATTTTGTACTTCTCCTTCGTGAGCTTCCATTAGGATTAGGGTTAGGGTTAATTCGGTGCAAAACGGGCCACTTTTCCAAAATTTGTTGTTGCGAAACGGCATCAGCTAGTTTATTAATTTAAATTACATATAATAACGTAACATTTAGACAATTTTTCTAAAAATGTTTCATTGAAAAATATGTGCAGGTATAGAAGTTATAGGGAATCTCCCGTGGCCCCTCCAAAAAATTTGCGGTGTACATCCTAACGGTCCACAGAATCGTCCGATATGAAAAACAAAATATGGATTAGTTAAAGGATAATTGTCCGGAGGTATCATCGTGGAGTTTTTTTTTCATTTTTTAAAAAATTTTTCATGAAAGTTTGAAGTCAAAAATTCAATTCTTGACTAAAAAAAAAGTTTAATTGATAAATAAAAAATATAATAATATAATAATATATAGTTGCAGAAGCTGTGTACAAAATTTCAATACGATTGGTCAAGTAGATTTTTAGTACTCGTGTACACCGACTTTGAATATGGCACTTTGCAGGAGAGCGCTTTAAAGTTTTGGCTCCCCATACATCGAACATAGAATGACCTCCGTTCAACTACCCATTACTTCATTATTTTTGCTCCGATCGATGTCAAATTTGAACTTTATATTCTTAAGATGTTGGGCATTCATAAATAATAATAATAAAAAAAATTGCGAAAAAAAATTAAATGCCCTAAAATAAAACTATATATGTCAAATACGGTTCAAAATACATTTTAGGCTTTTCACCTAAATTACTCCCTGAGATGTAAGACGAGGACTCAAGAATGCATAAGTATATGTACTTCGAATGACCCCACACCAGTTTCAAACTCTTTTGGAGATGGTGCAGCCACTGATTGCTGCAGTTACCGTTCCGCATCCAACAGTCCACAATATCCAAAATTTTAAAGGAGACGATTCCCGCTATTTTTAGTGAACGACATGAAAAATAAATTGCCTTTCCGTCAACAACCGATATATGGAAACAAATTGCGGTCCGAGCAATGGGGGTTTCAAAACTGCATAGGTGCTATAGACGGAAAACATTGAAGGCTTGGTATTAAGCAGCGGCCAAATCCAAAGTAAGTATACCTGAAACTTAACCCAACCTTCCATTCAGAAAAATAATTTGAAAAATAAGGACAACCGCGCGCTGGAACCGAGCCACGGTTCTCCCGGCCGCAAGCTGACATTCTAACCTCTAAGCTATTCGTTTGGTTGGAAACGGCTAGCCAAAGCTGCATTAAAGTACTTTGAAAAGCGAATTTGGGAAAATGCGAATTTCCCGAACTTTCAAAAAATCCTTTCTTTGCGTGCATATTAAACCAAACACGAAGCATTTAAAAAAATAATGTCGATAGGTCTAACCGTATGAGCTAGGCGAGCGATACAATAGGATAGGTTAAGATGATCAGACAGACGTCGAGTCTGAGTAAAAGGAGGTAGTTGGGAGGAGAGTCGGATTTTTTTGTCTGACTCCTACTGGCCAGCTCCGTTTCGTACAGGACACACCCATGTGTCCTGGTACCCAGACAAGTCTGATTAAGTCCGGTTGACATCCGTTCAGCGTCATAACTGTGTCTCGAGCTAGTTTGCTATTTACTCTGTTCGATGCTAGAGCTTTTAGAGCTGCTTGGCTATTGGTGTAGATTGATTGGCATTTTGGTCGCCTGCCAGCGTAGATCTCTGCTTGGAACACACTGCACCAGTTAGAAAGACGGTATGAAAGCTCAGTCGCAAAGTCAAAGGAGTAGACCCCCGATCCGGTTTCTTCTTTCATCTTCTATCCATCCGTCTATATTGATAACTCGTTCCGCCTCGAGGGAGTTTTTTATTGACAATCTGATATTTCTGGGAAAACATGTGTGAATCTGTCATCTCACTTCAATCTGAAACAAAGTAGTCGCTTTCTCCTGCCACAGTTGGTTCTACTGAGCATAGAATGATACTATGGCCCGTTTCATTAGGCTTAAGGAAAACTTTAATAGGTTCCAGTAAGTATAGTATCACATCAAGTGCTTTTACACCCAGGCAAGCATATCTTTGTATTTTATAGAGGTTATTTAGATGGGAATTGGTGCGACTCGCATCGTACCATACCAGAGCCCCGTAGGTTCGTATGGGTCTAACGACTGCTGTGTAAAACCAATGAATTATATACGGTTCCAGTCCCCATCCTTTACCAAACGTCTTTTGCATACTTGTAAGATGCTTTTTCATCCTCTCCTCTGTGTTTAGAGTCAAGAACTACTCCGAAGTATTTTGAAAGTTTAAGCTGTGTTCCCCAAAGTGTTGGAAGTGTAAGCCCCGGAATCTTGATTCTCCGGGTAAACAGAACAAGCTCGATCTTTTGTGGGTTGGCCCCCAGACCGTTCAGCTCTGCCCATCGCAGAGTTTGACTCAATTCGTCGTCCTAGAGTTCACTGATTGTTGGCAGAAATCTTCCAGTTACCATTAGAACGAGGTCGTACACATAGGCTGTCCGTCTTGTTTTCCAATTTTAAGAGAAGTTCGTTTAGGACAAGATTCGTCAATAGGGGTTCCCCTGGTCGCTTTTCTCTTAATAGTCGATGCGCCGAGTTGAGCGTTTATCACTCTCTGGCTAAGCATATTGTCCAGCCATCGAGTGATTGTCGGGTGTGAACCTATGGTGACGAGTGTTGTCACTCGTCGGTCCTGACATTCTTGAAGTCTAGGTCTACAAATGCCGCCAATGTAAACTCTTTCCTCTGCAGTGTGTTTTCAATAGCGCTGACATCCTCGTGCAGAGCATTCTAAACTGCCACTCTCACTTCTCTCCAGGTTTTTCGGATGTATCCCGTGAGAAAATATCCCCTGAAGATCTCTAAAAGCCATTGCGGCAGGTGTTCGCAACATGGCAGGACTGATGGCATACGAAATAGCTGATTTGTAGGGGTGGAACGACTTGATAGCCCAGAGTATATTTTCTTTATTTACAATCTCTTTTTTTAGACTTACGTCCACTTAGTTTTTCGGTTTCTCGCTGATATTGGTGTTCACACCTTCGTCATCAGTTTCTAGGCAGCCCGGAAAATGTTTTTTCATGAGAAGTTGTAGAGACTCTTTGCTGTCTTTTGCGAGTGTAAGAGCAGGATCTTTCGCCAGCAGCCTTTAACGTCTGGACGTTGCAGTGGTGCTGATTAGATCTTGCAAAAAGCAGTCCATGAATCCCTTTCTACATTCGTTTTTGAAGACTTTGAAGCTGAGGTGTTATGCATCCCAGTCTACCTGACAGTTTCGGTCTTTGCTGTGTTGTAAAGTCTGCCGGTTTCCTTTCGTATCTGACCAAGCTCCGATGTCCACCACTTATTGCGACTTGGAAGGACGGCTGATAGGACAGGATTTGATGAAGGCATTGCGTAGGGCGTCTGTGATAGTTTAGTCGTTTTCTCCAATTTGTAGGGATTCTCAAAGCCCCTTCCTGGAAATTTGTTGTTTTCGGGTTCCTGAATGGCAGTTAAGCCTCTCGTGACGATTCGACTTCATATGATCCCGAGAGGTGCGTTTGGATGTGCGAAAAGCATTCCGTGGATACGTACTAGTCTACTACGGAGAGGATGTCGCTGTTGGTCCCCTCTCTCTTGGTGTCTTTGCTCCCTCATATGGTATGGTGAGCGTTGGCATCACACCCAGTATCAGGTCAATGACCTCGTTCTCCGGATGCGTTCTCTCAGGTATGCTGGGGCCATTCCATCGTTCAGCCGTCAAGTAATTGATGCTGTAACGAGAAGAGACTAGTACATTAAGTCCGGTTCTTACCACAATACAGGTTCTGACCTTTCCTACAGCTGTAGGAATGAGGAGATGGTAGCCGCACCTACTCAAGCCACAAACCATTTCTCACCCAAGAGGATTTCTAGATGAGAGCCACGTCCTCCCCTTGCTTGACCATCCACCGCAGAAGGTTAATTGGAGTGACCTTTGAGTGATGTAGATTAATCTGCACCACCCGAACTCACTCCGATTCTTTCCAGGAATGATTGCCGATTGAAGATTGAAGATAGGAATGGGTTCCTTATTCCTATTTTCAGCCGACCTTGCTTGCGCAGGAGTTGTATTTAGGACTCCAGACATATTGGCAAACTAAAACTTGTGATTTTTTTATACCCGGTACCCATAGGGTACAAGGGTATTATAAGTTAGTGCCAACCGAGAATGTATGTAACAGGTACAAGGAGAAGTCTCCGACCCTATAAAGTATATATATTCTTGATCAGCGTCACCAGCCGAGTGAATTTAGCCATGTCCGTCTGTCCGTATGTCTGTCTGTCCGTGTGAAACAACAGATCTCAGAGACTATAAGAGCTGGAGTTACCAAATTTGGTGACAAACTTGGAATCTGTTGCACGCAGATAAAGTTTGTCTTAAAATTTGGCCACGCCCACTTCCGCCCCCGAAAATCATAAAAAAACTTTATATATACTTTATGTTTATTAAAGTAAACAGACAAAATAAATAAGTAGGCAATCGCGGACGTGTTCTGAAAATTTGAGTAAAATCGGATGATAAACAAGGGACTTACTACACAATAAGGATTCTGTGTATGCTTATTCTTCTTCTTAAGAGAGATAGACAGCGAGAGAGAGATGTTGAGAGTGCCAGCACGTGTTGCTTAACATGTTCCTAGCAACACTGTTATTGTTGTTGGTTGTTGCCCAACATGTTCCTAGCAACATTTATTCTTTTGAGTGTTGCTCAACATGTTTCTAGCAACATTTTTATTTTTCCATGTTTGTTACGTACGCCGGTTAGGGCCGACGTGAGTCATTTGGTTAACGCGGAAGAAAATCAAGAATAGCCAATGTACTAGTGCGCTAGAAAATCAACACGGGCAAGATTGCACAAAAATGTGGCTCGACCAGATGACACCGCCCAAACTCGCCAAATTGGGCCATGCAATCAGCTGCAACCCAGCACCGCAGATCTTGCTAGCAAACATTAGGACAAAGACGACCCAAATATAACCCCAGCCAATAGGCGAAAAGAGGGGAATGGATGACACTAGGTGAGAACACTTTTGTGTTCCATTCCGGAGATTCCTAGGCAGTCTTTGGACCCCAATATAGCCGTACTGAGATAGTCGAAGTCAGAGTTAAGGACGGGAAGTCTGGTCGGAAAGAGTCGAAGTCCCCCAAGACCAAAGTGAATGCGTACAAGTTTAAAAGTCGGATAGCTTTTCGCGACCGCGAAAAATGTGCGATGCAGTCAGTTACAACATCCCGTCGAACTGTGCCGCGGACCATGTGAATCCTGACGGACATTCAACATTTTGCAATAAACTGTGCAACCTTCAAACACAACCCCAATTTTCAACATCATAAAACCCTGAAGGATGTCTCGGATAGCCAAGAGATCGGACAAGTAATTGAGGAGCCTCGACCAACATGAAGGAGCAACCAATTCACCAACAAAGATGATCCTGGTTCAACAACGACCTAACATAAACAATCCGACAACAAAAATATAAAAGCAAAGCCGCCTCAACCATTTCCTGAACATATAAACTCCTTTCTCAACATCAATACACTTCCTTTTTTTTTATCATTATGTTCAGTCTCAGCAATATGTATATGCGATAACAAAAGGTAGCAATTATCAGGTCAAGAGCGAATGCATATTCTGCTGACATGAAGAAGTCGAACTGGGCAATGTTCCCATTTCTGCATAGATCATAATACACAACAACCGACATTTCTCTTTACACACAATTTCGTTGACATAAGCATATTCTTTATACTTTGTTTAGCTATAAATACCGTTAAGTTTCCTCAATAAAATCAGTAATTGTTTTGACCACAACGCGAGCTTTACTCATTTGGCTGCATTCAACAGAGGCTGTCGCAGAGTCTTCAGACCCTCATGTGCACCATCTATAGTCCAACTGGTTCATGTTCTAGTTGCGGCGACACAAGGCAGACAGTTTATGTACTGTATGCCAGGCACCTAAGCCCACATTTACTTTTGGTGACCCCGACGGTCTAGGAAACATCCTAGATCTTTGAAGGATTTCAATCATCCTTTTGGCTCAGAACTCAGATTTCTAGCCGTTCCTTATCACAGGAAACATCCGACCTTTGAAGGATTTCAATCATCCGTTGGTCACAATCTCAAAGTTGTCAATCAGGCGACACTTTGAAGGATTTTAATATCCATTTGGCTGAGAACTCAGATTTCTAGCCGTTGATCACATTCAGTGATCCCTAGAGGAAACCATCCTGGACACACTTCTCAGAATTGTCAACAAGGCGACACTTTGAAAAAATCTTCCAAGTCAGTGTTCAATTTCTTCGACCATCGACGGTTGCGAACAGGAGCGTATCCAGCTTTGTAGCGAATAAAACACTCCCAACGGGTCAGAAGTGACGTAACACTAGAATGGCTAATACAATGGAAGAGCAAGCAGTCGCAGAGGCGTTAGACTTGCAAGAGCAGATCAGTCAAGAGATCTCAAAGTATATCCGCAACTACAAAAAGGATTCTGCGGAGAGGAAACAAAAACCCACGTATTATCAAACCAAATTGGCCGCCATCGATGACGCGTGGAATCGGTTTGCGACGAACCATCTGAATATTCCAGAAAATTATAGAACCGCTGAGTATACCAAGATCTACGATGACTGTCGTGACACATACGAAAAATACAGAGCGAACATGCTCGACAATATGGGACAATCAACAAGCCACGCTGATGCAAATCCAGAAGCGGGAGGTACACATCAACCCATGATAGCATCTGACAAACTCAGATCGGCATGTCGCCGACAGTCTGTCAAACGCGCTCTGAAAGAGTTTTCAGAGACAGGAAAGACCATCACAAGTGATTTGATAAAATCACTATGGTCTCAGACACAAGAAATCCATTTCTTCGTTCACGAAGAATACGATGACCCAATTAGGGGAGGATATGATATGCAGTCCTTCCTAAGACTGGAAAAGGAAATTCAAGCGGTCTTAGGGGCAAAAAGCAGTACATCAAGCAACGAAGATGTGCACTTGCCCAGAGTCAGCATCCCAAAATTCGATGGAGATCTGCTCAAATGGACTCAATTCTTCGACTTATTCAAATGCATGGTCCATGATACTAACATGCCCACCGTACGGAAATTGTGGTATCTCAAAACCACCGTAACCGGAGAGGCAGAAAGGTTGATAAGGCATATCGATCTTAAAAAAGAAATTTACATGAACGCATGGGGTATATTGGTTGACGCTTACAACAATCCCTGACATGTAGCAGACACGATTCTCAATCGTCTCCTGCAACAACGCACAAATAGTGACGATCCGAAGTCATTAAAAGAACTATACATAACAACAATCGAGTCCCTGGCATCCATAAAGGGACTTGGCATCGATGTATCTAGCTGGGATACAATATTGATAGCCATTATCAAGCAAAACATACACATGCATCCCTCAAACATACCCGAGGATCACTATTTTATCCCACATCACTGTGTGCTTAAACCTGAAAGCAGCACAACAAAACTACGGGTAGTATTTGATGCTTCCTGTAAAACCACAAGCAATAAATCTTTGAATGATATATTGCATGCTGGACCCACTGTCCAGAGCAAGCTATTTGCAATCTTGCTACGCTTCCGCACTCACAAATACGTGTTCACAGCAGACATAGAGAAAATGTATAGGCAAGTGTGGATACACCCTGATGGAAAGAATCCGTCTGACGACCTAAAGTATTACCGACTCAAAACCGTTACCTACGGTACAACGTCAGCCCCATTCCTAGCTACAAAATGCTTGGATTATTTGGCCGAGAAGGTCAATAAAAAACTACCACTTGGATCATCCATACTAAAGCATGATTTCTACGTCGACGACTGCCTCACTGGAGCAGACAGTATTCCGGAAGCAGTTCAAATTCAACGAGAACTAAACCAAATATTGTTGCCATCCGGATTTAAGCTCCGAAAATGGTGCTCAAACAACGAACAAGTTGTAACAGAAATTCCTAAGGAAGACATTGTCAACAATGTAAAGCTAGACGAAGCACTGAAACACTACAGTGTGAAGACGTTGGGTCTTCTATGAATACCACAAAAGGATCAACTATGTGGGCGATCCCAAAAGAGCGAAGCTTCAACTATCACCAAACGAGTTGTAAGCTCCAAATCTGCACAGATATTCGACCCACTAGGACTATTTGCCCCTGTTGTAGTGAAGGCAGGACTGAACCTGGGTTGGGACGATGAACTCCCACACCACCTCCAGGATGATTGGAGGAAATATCGCTCTGATTTGCAATCATTGAATACTATGCAAATCCCGAGGCATATCTTTGATGGAAAAGTGCCAATTACTCAAGAAATGCAGTTTATATACGAGCCACTTACAAAAATAATCAAGTCAACATACCACACGTTCGTTGCAAATCGGATCGCTAAAATCCAAGCTGTATCTGACCAATCTCAATGGCGTCATGTCTCATCAGCAAATAACCCGGCAGACGTACTATCAAGAGGAATTGCCGCCAGCAAATTCGCGGAACATAACCTCTGGCTATATGGACCGCTCTTTCTACACGGTTCCTGTGACAAGTGGGCCAAGATACCAACCATCGTTCCCAGCGATCTAGAACGGCGGTCAAAACAAGTGAGCCTGCCAACATGTCAAGATCAGATTGGAGAAGAACTCTACAATACAATCATGGCAACTCCTTTCATAAGCTGCAACGTATTGTAGCATATATGATGCGATTCTGTAACAAAAGGAACAGAACCACTACAACCACACTGTGTGTCGGTGAGTTGACTCGTGCAAAGATTATCATCTTTCGCACCATTCAGCAGATTGATTTCGCTGTTGAATACAAACAGCTTCTTAACCACAAGACCGTAGACAAAAAGAGCTCAATCATCGCCCTATCTCCTATAGTTGGAAGGGACGGACTTATAAGAGTCGGAGGTAGATTAGAAGAATCTCAACTTCCATATGACTCGAAGCACCAAATCCTGCTTCCTTACAATGATCCAATTGTGAGGATGCTATTGCGGGAGATGCATGAAGAGAACATGCATTGTGAAGCGCAATCACTACGAGCCATTGCCAGACAGCAATACTGGATTGTCAATGATAAAACAATGGCAAGAAGCATTATACACTGCTGTGTTAAATGTACGAGGGCACGACCAAAACTAATGCAACAAATTATGGGCAACCTTCCAGCGGACCGAGTAACACAGGCGCGGCCATTCTTCAACTCTGGTGTTGATTACTGTGGGCCCATTTGGATTCATCACAAGATCCGTGGGAAAAGACCAGACAAGGCCTATATAGCAGTGTTTTGCTGTTTCGCCACAAAGGCAGTGCATCTAGAATTAGTCAGTAATTTGACGACGGATGCATTCTTAGCCGCTCTTCGACGATTTTTGAGTCGACGCGGTAAATGCCAGACCATTCACTGCGATAACGCAACAAATTTCATCGGTGCCAACAATCAATTGAAGACCTTAGAAGAAGCAATCTTTTCGGATAAGGCCCAGGCTCAAATTATCCCATCATTTGGCGGCCTGTGGAAGCTGCAGTAAAATCAGCAAAACGACTACTGGTATCAGTCACAGCCACATCGTCGTTAACATTTGAGGAGCTCAACACTGTGATCATTGAAGTTGAAGCAATCCTCAATTTACGGCCACTTACCCCAATGTCATCAGACCCGACTGATATATCAGCCCTTACTCCAGGGCACTTTCTGATTGGTGAGCCATTGACAGCTCCTCCCGATGTGAACCTAGCCTCACCCGGAAAAACATTGGTGAAGAGATGGGAGCTAGTATCCAGATTAAAGCAAGCATTCTGGAATCAGTGGTCCATGGAGTACCTACAAGAACTTCAAATGCGTACCAAATGGAAAACCATGTCGCAGAATGTTGAAGAAGGACTACTAGTTCTCGTAAAGGAAGACAACTTGCCGGTGATGAGTTGGCCAATGGGAAGGATAGTAAAGACTTATCCTGGCAAGGACAACCACGTCCGGGTAGTAGACGTTAAATCTGCCTCCGGCGTATACAAACGCGCAGTTACTCGGCTTGCTCCGCTTCTGACAGAAGAAGTCACAAAACGTCCTCGCAGCTCCATCGAAGAAACAACGATGTCAGAAGAAATCCCAACACAGAGAAAGAAGGTGAAGCTTCCGATCCGTCCAACTTTGCTGGCCATGCTACTCATCCTCCCACTAGCAATGGGACAACAAATAACTGTGACTCAGTTTACAAATCAACCCGGAATATTCTACGAACGAATCGGTACTTCCAGAATGGCTGTTTCAGAATGGACCATTATTGTGTACTACGATTTGAAACCATATTGGACCGATATGAGAATATTATCCGACGGGATTACTGAACTCAAACATAAGTGTTCAGAGCTATGAAACGCAAATGCCTGTAACTCTATATCTGAGCATTTTCAACATTGGCATGGCGAGATACAAGCAGGAAATGATTCGATTAACCATGCCGGACAGCGCAGATCACAACTTGATATAGTAGGAAACGTGGCGCACTCATTATTTGTCGTGCTTGATTCCAACTATGCAGAAGGAATGACCAAGGTCATAAACGAAGTCAAATCCAATGATGATGTGCGGATGATGCTGCTCAAGAATCAAACGTCTGTTCTTGATTCTACTATCAATGTAGTGAGAAAGAGCAACTCAGCCAACAACAAACGAATCAGAACGCTAGAACAACAACTAGCAACGATCAACAGAGAGAGGCAAATACGAAGGCGACTATCTACAGCAAGCATTCATGATCCTAACAGCCCAGCTAACTCTGCTGGCGACGGGGATGCAGCGGATGCAAAATGAGATAGCCAGCGTCCATACTGATGTTCGCCACCGAACCATAAGTCCCATGCTAGTATCTCCTCAGCAACTGAGAGATCAACTAGATCAAATTCGGGATCATCTTTTGCCATATCAAATGTTACCGGTATCATCCGAAAATGCTATCCAGCTCTACCGAATCATGCACGCTGAAGGCACAACAACCACCGATCATGTAATCTTCAAGATTACACTACCTCTGGTATCCACTGCGCAGCAGGAAGTCTTCAGCATCATCGCTATCCCGGCGTGGAAGGGAGGAAGCTGGCAGAGATTCAACATCAAGACACATATCATAGCCGTCAATGCCCATAGAGATCAATTCATGGGATTGACTGAAGACGAGTTTGAGTTATGTCTAAAAGTGCCAAACGACGAGCACATATGCTTCAATCATCAAGCTACGTTTAGCGCGGATAATCAGTGTGAATTTCAATTATTTAACAATCAAAATCCGATCTGATTTGGACAAAAACGCGTCAGCGGAACAGATGGATGTTTGCGACACACAGTCCCATAGAGCTTCAAGCTGTGTGCAAGGAAACACCGTCCACAGTACACCTTGAAGGAACGGGGTTACTATCCCTCTCCTCAGGCTGCACCGCGCGCAACTCAAAAATTAGTGTTAGCGCATTCAGCACTACGATCAGTGAAACGAAATCAACATACGTTCGCTTCGGCAATATTACCAATTTTGGCGTAGAAGAAACATCAGAGTCAGCTCAAGAAACTACAACCCGAGTATCCGAACTAGATGAATTAGATGTCCTACAACAAAGGCTGGCCAAACTAAATGATACAACATGGAAAAATCAGTTCAGCACTGTCCAGCATCATCAAGTAGCTGCTTATGTGGCCTTAGAAATATCAATTATAGTGATCATTGCATATATTCTACGTCGGCAATACAGCAAATGGAAACCACGACGACGGACTTCCAAACATCAGGAAAACGCTGAGCAGTCATTACCGGAACGTACCCCACGCCGTTTTGCGTTCAACATTAGCGATGGTTGAACACCTGTTCAACGGCCGGGAAAATGTTCAGTCTCAGCAATATGTATATGCGATAACAAAAGGTAGCAATTATCAGGTCAAGAGCGAATGCATATTCTGCTGACATGAAGAATTCCCATTTCTGCATAGATCATAATACACAACAACCGACATTTCTCTTTACACACAATTTCGCTGACATAAGCATATTCTTTATACTTTGTTTAGCTATAAATACCGTTAAGTTTCCTCAATAAAATCAGTAATTGTTTTGACCCCAACGCGAGCTTTACTCATTTGGCTGCATTCAACAGAGGCTGTCGCAGAGTCTTCAGACCCTCATGTGCACCATCTATAGTCCAACTGGTTCATGTTCTAGTTGCGGCGACACAAGGCAGACAGTTTATGTACTGTATGCCAGGCACCTAAGCCCACATTTACACATTAAGTAAAAAGTTTGTGCATTTAGTGAATTTATTACCCCAAAAACAAAGCACGATATTATATATATATATATATATATTATTAATTCTGCCTAACCTTCCAACAAATAAAAACCTCAACTCCGGAACGAGAGCTCTCAACGATGGATTAACAGAGGGTAAGTCAACGGGACATTTTTCCCAACATTACCAGACTTATTTATATATATATATATACTCGTGCCTACATATAAACTATCAACCATATGACAAAATATTAGCTTCCCAAAATACACTATATTCTAAATACACCTAAATATTAATTGCACATTTTAAATCAATTCAGAATAGCTATACACTTAAATGTCCACTTAAATGTCCAATACACAATTAACAGACCTTTATAATAAACTTGTAATGTGAACTTAAAACAACAAAAAATGCATTGGTAGAAACCCATTAAAAGGGGGGCATTGGTACAACTGGAAGACTGGGTCAAGAAAATGACATAACTTTTGACGAACGACATGAACAAAAGGGGATCGTATTGCACGGCCCGCGACGATCCAAAGGCGCACGAAGTTTGCGATTGGGGAGGGAAAACGGCCAAAACGGGGCAATGTAGACAGAAAGACAGACTGACGAACGATTTCTTCTATTTTTCAGGCACGTAAATAATTGTTCTGATTACGTTTGGAGAGGATAGTGGCGTCCAAAGAACCCACCCCAAATCCGGCGAGCTCAGCTGCACAAATCGTGTCTGCTATCCGGGCGGCCACTTCCTCAGCCCTATGTCCTCCAAGGACTGAGGCACCACGACAACACCGACGTAACATGTTCATGTGCTATTTAATTTCACCCACAATGCTTTGGGCACCGGGTATCTCACAGTGGGTCACACTCGACTGTAGCTTTCCCACTTGTTTTATATTATGAACGCTGTTCCCACAAAAAAATCGATAGCCGAAAAAATGCACCTCGGCTTATCGCCATATGGGCGCGGCACAATTGTGCGCAGTCGAGTTCCCTACAAATCGTACAACTGTTTCTTATGTACGGTGCCAACATAGACGCGGCCAGTATCACCGGTCACATGCCCATGGTGTAGCACCTGATCACACTTCCCTGCATGAGCAGTGAGTCGAGGATTCATGCTCTGGAGCTGCTGGGTGACACGTATGTGAACAGGAAGCGGGACATGGCTGCGGCACTGAACTTGTGGCGCCGAGCACTCGAGGAACGGGCTGTGGAGCCGCCGCTGGTGAAGAAGGTGTAGGAGGCAGTGCCAGCGTACGCGACAATGTTTCTTTTGTAAAAAGAAAAAAAAACTATTTTAAAAGAGAAAATACAAAAAATTAGAACCGAGAGTGGGATTCGAACCCCTAACTTAGAGTTTCTTAAGCGTACGCCCTATGCTTTGAGCCAACCGCGATCTTTAGAATGGGATGGCTAAATTTGGAGTTAGAGTGAACTTAAACAAACTGCCCAATGAAATATTTGAGTACTAGACTTTCGTGTTTGGTTTGCCTCCGTGGTCCAGTTGGTTGAGCGGCCGGTGTATGAGTTCTGAGACCCCAGTTCGACCCCAGGTTGATGAAGTTGGTTTTTAAATGTGCATATCCATTTAATATGATTTCTTTGCTGCTTATATGATTAAATAAGAAATTCTAACCCTATAAATACAAAATATAAAAAATTATCTTAGACAAGGAATTGTTTAACTGTAACAAAAACTTAAGAAAATAATGTTAAGAATTAAAAAATGTAATCTTAATGGGGGAATGTTGAATCTATACATGAATAAATGCATACATTGTAAATGCAATTTTCGTATGGTCAATATACAATTATTTTGGAATTCTACTATTAAATGGTAAAACAACTATTTTCTCTGTGTAATCTACTAGTTTAAGGTGACCTAACTATTTGGGGTTTACTATTTTTCTTAGGCTGGCGTCGTTTTAACAATAAAATAGTTGATTTTACATAGTTGTTTTTTTATTTGTTGTGAAAGCGGTTCTGAAATAAATTCAAAATGTTTACAAAATACAACCAATTTGTTAATTAATCATGCCCAATATTTTAAACATCAAAGAACAAAATGTTTATGAAATGTTATAAAAGCGTTCCTAAAACAAATTCAAAATGTTCACAATATAATACCAATTCGTTACCTAATCATACCCATTTTTATACCCGGTACCCATAGGGTACAAGGGTCTTATAAGTTAGTGCCAACCGAGAATGTATGTAACAGGCAGAAGGAGCCATCTCCGACCCCATGAAGTATATATATTCTTGATCAGCATCACCAGCCGAGTCGATCCGTCTGTCTGTCCGTTTCTACGCAAACTCGTTTTTGAGCTATCTTTGCAAATAGTCTGCTTTCTATTTTTTTAATAATTAAAGAACAAATTTTCATGTATGAGACCGATTAGTTCGAAAATCAACCACAATATGTTAATTCATTTTATGAACGAACCGTTCTTGTTTCACGAAAATCTGTGGTCGATCATTTTTGACCCCTAATGTTCTTGATTTACTGTTTTTACCGGTTTTTTTCTGGGTGTAGTCAGTGCTGGCCACCACACTTCGTATATCAATATTGATTTACCGTTTTTACCGGTTTTTTTCTGGGTGTAGTCACTGCAGTGTAGACAAATTATAGTTTTGGTGATGTCCAAACCTTTTTCTGGACGAGTAGAAAGCAATGCTTGCTTTCCTAACTCTCTTCGTAACGTTAAGCTTCCATGAGAGCTTAGAGTCCAGTATCACTCCCAGCTACTTCGCCTGCTCTGATAATTGTAGCTCAATGCCGTCAATCTTGGGCATGTTGTAAGGTGGTATCTTTGTTCTTCTTGTGAAGAGCATTAGTTCAGTTTTGCCTAATACACAGGACTACGGCCAGTTTTTTAGACGGTTCAGAGCTCCTGTAATTATATTGGTAATAACGTCGGGGTATGGTCCGGAAACTAGCAGAACTACGTCGCACACTAGCTCCTTTTCTCATTTTGCGTTGCTAAAATCGTAACTTTTGAACCAAATAAGATAATCAAATAATTTAAACGGCATTTTACAGGTAAATGTTGTAAAATTTGTATATGTATTGGACAATATGCCACGCCCACTCATTCGCCTTTTTATACGGTATCAAAGTGAAAAAATCTATTTTATTCAATGAAAACAATTTTTTAAAAACATTTTTTATTTAATTTTTTATCTTTATTTTTATGTATTTGCTTAAATAAAAATAATTTGAAAACTTAAAAAAATATTTAACATTTTTTTTAATTTTTTTTATTTTTTTCTATAATTTTGGCTATTTTTTACTAACAAACGGGCCTATATTAGTGGAATTTCTAATAGTTTAAGCATTTCTGGACTATAATTACTTGATTCTATATCTTTTCGCGACTTTACATGCCGCAGAGATGCAATAAACGGGTCAGATGATGCAGCTAACATATTGAAGAGGTCCTCATTTTGCCTAAGTCTGGATGACTTGTAAGTGTTGCAGTATCTATACTTCTTATAGAATTTATTTAGCGATTCTTGAGCTTCTTCTGAAAGTTCTCCAACTGGTAAAGAGTGATATTCAATTATATCTTTACCATGTTTTAGAATTTTGTGGACTGTTGGAGTCAATTTCTTATGAGGATACTTCTCAGCCAAAAGCGAAGCTGTGATGGAAGCATATTCCCCATATTTCACCGAATCAATTTTCTCCTTGCAATTGAGTACATTCAAGATCGCACCCAATCTTTGAATGATTTCCTCGTCAATTCCAGTGATTTCTGCCGCAACAATGCAATTTTCGAAAAATCTCCGAGAAGTATTTCCATCGTTTGAGTTTCCATATCCGGGTTTCGGGCAGTCCACTTTGAGTCCAAGTTGCTTTGAAAACGCTTCCTGTATTCGATATTTCCTAAATTGTTCCTTTTCCTTCTTTGTCGAATTGTTATTATCCCAGTCTTCGTTGTCTTGTGGAAGGGTATACGCCAATTTCAACAAAAATTCCATACACCTTATCCGAGCGTGTAAAGGTGAGATTCCGTAGTTGTAGTTTGCCTCCTTGGTTGTAGAATCATCCAAACTTCCGAAATTCTTTTGGTATTGGTTAATTCATTCACTATTTTTCCATCGACCATGGTCAAGTGAAGCTCAAAGCTGCATTCAACATGTTTTCCTTCCCTGATCTCCAGAATGATGGGTCTAATAGCATATATTTCTCTTTGAATATTTTGCACTGTTGTATTGATGAGTTCCGGTGATTCTCTTGCGAATTGAAACATTATTGGACGGCAATAATGAACTGATGAAGGCCTATTGTTTCTCCAATGTAAAGATTCCTCTGATTGAAGCCGCAAAGGAACCACTGATGCCATGAACAAATTCCCGTCTGATATTGATTCATCATCTGTCCTTATTGTTTGTTTATAAATGCTTTATCCAGATGATCCATCGCAGCCCCATTTACTGACCAATTCCACCTTCTCTGGTAAATTGTCCAACACATTATCCGGAAGACTCTTCAATAAACGTTGAGCCGTGTGATTCATCAGATCCTGCACAGTAGCTTTCACAGAGACTTCAGTAATCTCTGTATTAATTGGTCTTGACATTTTGTTTGCCTCCGTAATCCGTTTATATCCAGGTAATATATCCCCCCCATGTTGCATTAAACACGTTCGTAATATTTCATATTTCTCCTTGGATAATTGTAAGCCCATAAATAAGGCCAGGGCTTCCTCGTCAGTTAGTTCCATTATGCTAGCGTTTAATGGAGTGGGAATGATTTTCCGAATCCTTTTGAGCCGACAAGGGCTTGCTATAGCAACCGATTTGGTTATGAATGATTTAGTCAGTTGATGATCCTTTATACATGTAGTAGCCAATGCTTCCGACAAATTTCCAGTGGTCAAGATGTTGGTCACCTCAGAAAGCTTCTTTCTTCTTGTGAAATCCGAGCAATCCTGTATTGCTTTCGATGGTCTTCCTTTACCGGTAGATGTGCTGGGTTCATCAACATGATCTTCTTCCGTGGCTTGCAAGTTGAGATCCCCCAGAAGCCAGTCCTCATATTTGGCTAAAAAACGTGAATGGCTTCGATACACTTCTTCCCACTTTTTCCTGAAGTTCTTGTACAGTAAGCGAATGTTGTTTTCCACTCCATAGTTGTTTCTTAAATCTCCAAACCAAAGTTCAAGCTCTCTAAAACAGTCTTCTTCGAAATCACCATAGGTTGGGGCGTTCCGAAAGATTTCGAACAGTTTTCCGCGATTGATCTTTGCCATTCTGTCTTGTCAACTTTCACTGATAGACTAATGCTGGGCATATTAAAATTGCGCAATATATAGTCCGATTTATTACCTGTTAGGTACCCTTTGGGTTTTGGGTCAATTAAAGAATTAAACCAGACACCTGTTATACCTATGATTTTTTGTAAATATGCCCTAAATTCATGTTATGCAGTTTTTAGGTAAGGTTTGCCTACCTAGGATAACCCACAACTATTTTGTCAGCTACAAAAGTGATTTCAGCGTCTACCTGTTTTCTTTAAAAAGTAATTAATTGTTTCCTTTGGAAGTATAATTTAGCTACTATCAGGTATATATATAAAAAACACCAAATTTCATAAACACCTATTTTATAGGTACGTTTTGTTATACAAAACAAACGAAACAAACAATTTCAAAGTATAGCGCGAGCGGGTTTGAAGCGGTTAAGTATATTTTTGGTATGTAATAAGTTGAATCGGTATTTTGGTATATTTTACCCTGAGTTATTTTAGTTTATTGCATTTAATTTCCGCAGCTGCAGCGTGCTGCAGCAGATGTAAGTTGATTCTGGTCCAGAAAAGATCAACGAAGGTTTTGTATGTAGTGTGTATGAGGGCCGAGCCCGGCCAAAAAAGATATAGACTACTTTAGCCAGAAAAAAGTGAAAAAAATGGACCCCTGGCAGGTAGCGATTTACCTGTACAAGCCCAAACCCAATTTTGTTTTTTTTTGGGTCAACGACGAGTGCCACTCAGTTTGGCTATTATCGTCCTGCTCTTTAGCATAGCACCTATCCATTCTCTGATGCCTCTATCAATGCCGATCAAGTTGAGGGAGCCCAGGATGGAGTCGGCGTTCACCCTATTGATCGCACCTTCTATGTCTAGGAAGGTGGCCATCGTGTACTGCTTGTACTCTAGAGATCTCTCTACATAACTCACCACTTCATGTAGTGCTGTCTGGGTAGATCTTCCTTTTCGGTATACATGCTGCGCATTTGAAAAGTGATTTCTCTCTGACTTTCCCGGGATGAAAACATCCAGTAGTCTTTCCATTGTCTTCAGGAGGAAGGAGGTTAGGCTTATCGGCCTATAATCCTTTGCTAGGATATGCCCCCTCCTTCCAGGTTTGGATATGAATATAACTTTAGCTTTCCGTCATAGGAGCGGTATGTGCGTCAACTTGATGCAAGCCTCGAAGGTGGCCTTAAGCCACCCACTAATACCTGTGTTAGCTGATTGTAGCATTGGCGGCATTATGCCATCCGGGCCTGAGCTTTTGAATCTATTCGATGGTGACGATGTTTCCCGTTGTTGTTTGTGCAAGTTTTGTCCTATGTTCCTCGGGTTCCGAGTTCTCTCGTAGGTTACCCGGGAAGTGTGTATCCACCAGTGTCTCCAGTGATTCCTCGACCTGGCTTGTCAACAAGGGTTGGGCTTGCCCTTTTGCAAGGATCTTGCTTAATCTTGCAATATCCTTTATACCCTCTATTTTCTAGCAGTAGCATCTCCAAGACTCCTTCTTAGCTTCGTATACTGCCTTCTTATATGCTTTTTGTACTTCCTTATATGGTGCCCATTCTTTAGTTCCATAGCTTGTGTTAAAGGACTTACGCGCTCTCTTCCTGAGTTCGCTAAGGTCCTAAGTCCACCATTATTCTTTTTGAGAATGAAACTTTACATGTCTCGTTGAAGGCATTATTAAGGATGTTGGTTAGGTCCTCGACATCCTTGTCGAGTGCCCCCAGGGCTAACTGTACCGTGATCCTTCCTGACCTTAGAATGGAAAAATTCGCTGAATTTGTCATAGTTTGTATTGCGGGGGATACGTCTCGGTACCTGTTTGCTTATATGTACCGAGAGCTCGAAGAAAATATACCTATGGTCTGAAAAGGAATTTTGTAGCGACACCATCCACTTTTCGGCCATATACTGACTATTTTCAATTATTAAGGTTTTTTTTTTTTTTTCTTTTTTTGAAGTTTAATTATCACGCCACACAAGAATAGCTCTTGTTTTCGTGTTTAATAAATAGTAACTATAGATCCCGAAAACTGTGGGTAGAAAAGAGCGCCACTTTGGGGCATTTTATGTGTGGTCGATTATATGGTGTAAAGGAGTCGTCCATGTCTATCTCGGCCGAGTATCCATAGATCCGCAGGGTGTCGTCTGCGCAAACGCCGTCGGCCTAACGGTGTGGCAAGATGTCTAGCCGAACGGTTGGTATGCGCTAGCAGGCGGTCTCTGTATCGGTTTGCAAATGATGAAATTTTTTCTGTTACAGTTGGTATTCCATAGTGGTGCCACTTAACTCCCATCATCCTTCTCAAAGCCAGAGTCGCACCTTGGCATGGAGGGATAGACCGCTATTAGAAGGAAGGAGCCAATCTATTTTTTCGAGCTTTGTCCTTGCCGATCCGCAGACTCGGTCAATCTGCCCCTTCCAGCATAGTCGGAGGTCTAGGGTTACGCCAAGGTACGTCACCTTATCCTCGTGCATTAGTCTATTCCTATCCAAGTAAAAGGCACGTGAGCGGCCAGGCCGAGATGTTCCATCGAGATGCCCAACATTCGAATTCGTCCAAGAATGTCTGGACACGACTGAAAGCCGATATGAGGCATCAATATTCAGCAACCGAGCAGGCACGATCCGCTCGAATATATCTTGGAGAAAGTGGACAGGAGACTTATCGGCCTGTAAGAATCTGGTGAGCACGGGTCTTTCCCTTTCTTATGGACCATTGTGACAAGGCACGTTTCCAGGGGGATGGAAAATAACCAAGGTTAAGGGAAGCATTAAAGAGAAGGCAGAGCTGTGTAATAACTGTGCTTGGAAGTGCATTTGCTACTTTACCATCAATTGCATCCATGCCAGGAGCCTTAGTGGGAACTAGTCGCTTAATATGATCACGTATCTCATCTTGAACCACAGGGCGCACAGCAACAGGAGAACCAACGGAGAGCCCAAATCTAGAGATGGTTGTCTGGGTCTCCTGGCTTGTTGCAAAATCAAACGGAGTAAAGCGTCTCTCCAGATCACCTGCAAATGCTTCAGCAATAGCGGAATCGGTGTGAGTCAAAGTACCATCGCTTCGTTTAAGAGAAAACCTGGGAAGTGGCTGCCTTTTTAGGTTTCGGGTGCATTTCCACAAAGCAAACCAATGATCCTGGTTAGGATCGTTGGCAGAGAGATGATTTACGAAAAATTCCGATTTAGCCAATCGGAGAACTTTCCTAAGTACCGAGACAGATGCCTTCCACCTAGCTAAATCGAGAGTAAGCCTTGTCCTCATCCAGGTACGACGAAGTGCATGACCCTTCCTGGCCAAGGCTGCAATTTCAGGCTTTGAAGAAGTTCAGGATGGCGGATGAATTGTTATACATCTAGCAGGAGGGGCAGCTTGATGTGTTTTGTCTACTAAGTCCTGAAGAAAAGAATCAATGTCATCCGCCGTTACAAGTGATGGTCATTGAAGAAAGTCTGGCTCTAAAACTTCTAGTGTCTGATCTCCGAGGCAAAAGCCTGGTTTTAGCAACGAGCTGATAAGCAGCAACGCGGAAATATATCAGGAGCGTATGTGGTCAGAGGAAAGGCCCTAGCACTCCGAAATGGCAAGGTGGCTGCACGGAATGCCTCTATACACTGCAAAATCAATGGCTGTCGTTATTCCAAGAAAGTGCGCAGGTCCCTCGGTAGCCAGAATCTGCATGGTTGAGCTAGAGACAACGAACATCAAAGTGTTTCCCTGAGGGCAGGAGAATCTGCATCCCCAGAAGCTGTGGTGTGCATTTCAATCACCTCCAATAACAAAGCGGCAACCCATAGAGCCAACAGGCGAAGATATTGCTCAGCTGACCAAGAGTGACGGTGACCAGGAGGACAGTAAACAGAGCCAAATGAAATTCTACCAAATGTAGTGACAAAATTTATGGTAATTGCTTGCAGGTGGGGTTCCAATATTGAGGCACTCAGGTGATAGTCCAAGGTGGATTTACGGATGATTGCAGCACCTCCACGATGTCGATCATCAGGGTGGTACAGTGGTAAGTGGATTGGTACAGTGGTAAGTCACTATAATGACCGGTAATATTGTCGGCGCTATTAATACCTGCAAGAAGGTAATTTCAAATGCTGACCCTAATATTGGTTGCTGGCTTTGTGACGCCAAGTGCCCTGATCGCAAATGCCAGGCGGCTGAAATTATTAAAAACATTGAAATGCGCTACTACTGTGAAACTTGTCGCAAGGTTGAAAAGAAAATGAGGTCTTTTATGCGGCAAACCAAAAATGATTTTAAGGGAGCTACTTGTTTGTTTTCGTAAAACTAATTAGGTGCTCCTGGCGCTGAACTCCCAGTTAATGGCCTTAAGCTATTAAATAAGTCCCGTAAGTGCAAAAAAAACCACGGATGGCACACCGAATTTGGGCGGATCCCAGCAACTCGCGACATGTTCTCAACAGCTCACTCTCTCGGCACAGTCCTCAACTCCAATATATTTAAGACCAATGATATTAAGATTGGGGGCGAGAAAAGATTACGCCTCCGAATGTGTCGCGGGAGGGGCAGCGCCTCCAGTTATATCCCTTGAGTCCGCTGAGGGGTCACAATTAATGACCCCACAGAACCCCATCCAGAAAACTCCCCAGGGTAACAGGCCTGGAACACCGGCCGAAATTGGTACTACAAATGTAATGCCAAAAGCCCTCATTGCTATTCCACCAACGAAGCAGATATTGGTTTCGCGGCTTTCCCCTGATCAAACATCTGATGATGTACATAAGTACCTACATTCTAGGTCGTATTAAAGCCGAAAAATCTAAGATTAAGGTGGAAAAATTCAAGTTTTCTTATGCTAGGGATATTTTTAAGACAATGTGCTCTGAGAACTTCTGGCCAAAGCACATTATTGTTAAGGAGTACGAAGGTAAGAAAAAGAAAAGACGGTCTGTAGGAGTTAGTTTATCCAGACCGGAAAAATCCATTGTGCCATCTACCTCGTCCGCTTCAAAAAATTAACAAATTCTCTCCTTCTTTCCCACAGAATGCAAGAGGTTTACGTAGTAAGCCTTCTTAATTGTATTCTGATAGTGTTTCATTTGTTTCCCAGGTGATTGTGTTCACAGAAACCTGGTTAAAGCCGGAGATCCTAAGCTCCGAAGATTTTCCAGCTGTGTACACAACGTACAGGCTTGATCGGCCTTACAGTCGAGGTGGCGGTGTGCTCCAACCTCACGTCTGAATTATTAACTTTCGAGGAATTCAACGATGTTGAATTTTTTTTGTGTGAAGCTATCAATTAATGGTAGTTTTTCTTATATTACATGTGCCTACATTTCCCCCTTGTCGGAGCTTCCCATTCATTGGAACCACCTTTCCGCTATTCAGGCCGTCTCCGATAGACTTTCGGATAGAGACCATTTAGTAGTTCTAGGTGATTTTAACATTCCTGGGGCTATTTGGTCCACAAATGAATCCTCAAATACCCTTTTAACTGCATAGCCCGCGACGATACAAAGCCGCACGGAGTTTTTGTATGGGGAGGGAAAACGGCCAAAACACAGCCCGATCGTTATTCGATCAAGTATGGATCCACTTGTGGGGCAGTGTAGACAGGAAGACAGACGACTCACGATATCTATTATTTTTCAGGCACATAAATAATTGTTCTGTTTACGTTTGTTCCAAAGAACACAACCCAAAGCCGGCGAGCTCAGCTGCACATATAGTTTCTGCTATCCGGGCAAGTGGCCCTATGCCCTATGTCCTCCAAGGACTGAGGCACCACGACACCACCGCCGTAACAGCATACTTATACGTTATTTTACTTGGAAAACTTTGGGTCTTAACATTGTTTCATAACTCTTTGTTTTATTATTATCATATCTATTTTAACATTTTATTCTTTGCTTGAGTTCTTATCTAATTAATTTCAATATTAGCTTCAGGCACGTTATTTGACATTAAACCAAACGGTCTACATTCTTTTCCGATCATCAACTCTAACGGACTAGTCTTTGTGACTCTATGAATCGTGCAGTTCAGAGCAAGCTGTATTTTTTGCAACGAATCTTGCCAAGATGGTTGGCTACTTGCAACCGCCGTAAACATACTCATCAGCGTACTTATGGTTCGTTCAACCTGACCATTCGCACGGCTTGCTATTAATTTTTTTGCAATAAAATTGCTCCATATTCTTCAATAAACCCATTCGAATATTCGCTCAAAATTACTTTTTTTTATTTTAATTTTATTATCACGCCACACAAGAATAGCTCTTGTTTTCGTGTTTAATAAATAGCGCCACTTCGGGGCATTTTATGTGTGGTCGATTAGGTCCGGACACTGCCCTGAGGTACACCAGGGTGAATTGGGCGTAGTTCATAATGATGTCTACGGATCTCAACCGCAAACTGCCTGTTATCCAGAAATGACACAATAAGCTTCCAGAGTCCGTCAGGTAAAAGCGGCATTCAATTGTAGAAGAGACCTTCATGCCAAACCCTGTCAAAAAGCCTGCCGAACGTCCAGAAATACAGCTGAACAGTATTTGCGACCTTCTAAATCACTCAGAATGTGGTTAACAACTCTGTGTACTTGCTCAGTAGTGCTATGGCGACTTCGAAAGCCAAATTGGTTGCCCGGCAGAGCGTCAATGAAGGCGTCAATATTCAGCAACCGAGCAAGCACGATCCGCTCGAATATCTTGGAGAAAGTGTACAGGAGACTTATCGGCCTGTAAGAATCTGGTGAGCACGGGTTTTTACCTTTCTTATGGACCATTGTGACAAGTGCACGTTTCCAGGCGGATGGAAAATGGCCAACGTTTAGGGAAGTGCCTTTGCTTCTTTACCATCAATTGCATCCATGCCAGGAGCCTTAGTGGGAACCAGTCGCTTAATGTGATCACGTATCTCATCTTGATCCACAGGTCGCCCAGCAACAGGAGAACCAAAGGAGAGCCCAAACCTAGAGATGGTTGTCTGGGTCTCCTTTCTTGTTGCAAAATCAAACGGAGTAAAGCGTCTCTCCAAATCGTCTTCAAATACTCCAGCAATAGCGGAATAGCTTTGAGCCCAAGTACCATCGCT
Organism: Drosophila rufa; assembly: GCA_018153105.1. Taxonomy (NCBI): domain Eukaryota; kingdom Metazoa; phylum Arthropoda; class Insecta; order Diptera; family Drosophilidae; genus Drosophila; species Drosophila rufa. The sequence continues at coordinate 3,674,695 of JAECXS010000135.1, forward strand.
TCGTTTAAGAGAAATCCTGGGAAGTGGCTGCCTTTTTAGGATTCGGGTGCATTTCAATAAAGCAAACCCATGATCCTGGTTAGGATCGTTGGCAGTGAGATGATTCACAAAAAAATTCCGAATTAGCCAATCGGAGAACTTTCGAGACAGATGCCTTACACTTAGCCAAATCGACAGTATGCTATGGCCTCATCCAGGTACGACGTAGTGCATGACCCTTTCTGGCCAAGGCTGCAATTTCAGGCTTTGAAGAAGTCCAGGATGACGGAGGAATAGTTAAACATCTAGCATGAGCTGCATAAGCTGCACGCTTGAAGATTTTTATCTACTGAGCCTTGAGCAAAAGAATCAATGTCATCCGCTGTTACAAGTGATGGGTTATCTTCAGTCATTGCAGAAAGTCTGGCACTAAACTTCTAGTGTCTGATCCCCGAGGCAAAATCCTGGTTTTAGCAACGACCTGATAGGCAGCACCGCAGAAATTTATCAGGAGCGGAATGTGGCTAGAGGAAAGGTCCGAGTAAAGTCAATGGCTGTCGGTAGATGATCATTATTCCAAGGAAAGTGCGTAGGGTCCCCGGTAGCCAGAATCTGCATGGTTGAGCTAGAGACAACGGACATCAGAGTGTTTCGACGTTGGCACAATTGAGGGAGTCTTCCTGTCAGTTCCAATATGGGGCTGGCTTATTGAACGCAGCACATTTTTGCGGGAGTTAGATGCCATTGCCTGCTGGTTTGAGGAAATAGGAAGACTAGATGTAAACCAAGCGGCGGCGGAGTAGGTTGAAAACCTGTACGCTCTTGAGTTCGTTGGTTCGTTGAGCCAATGGACTTACGCCTCTGGGATTGCTCCAGGTAGGCGGAAGACGCACTATGATTGGAACCACAGCTTATTTATTTGAGTTGTTCCGCTTGCACAGCGGGACACTTTTCCTTCTCGTTTGTGTTATGGTCACCGGCACACCTGGCACACTTCGGTGAGAATGAACAAAATTTTTTCGAATCCCCAAATAATTGGCATTGGAAACATCTTAAGAGGCCCTTTCTGGGTTGTTGAGGTTCTACTTTTACCACCTGGTAGTCAATGACTCGAATGTCATACACATCCTTGTTGTTCCTCGCAGGTTCTAGTTCCACAAAGAGCATATCTTGCTTAGCCTTACCATTCTCACCAGGGGGGTTGTGAACATTTCAAGGGTTGTGCCCCAGTTCTTTGAGTCTTGCAATTATTTCACTAGTCTGAGTTGATGCATTAAGTCCTTTGATTACGATTCGAGAAGCCCGCTTATTTATAAACTGAAAGGAACTGAACGGAATCCCCTTGTCCATAAAAAGTTTTGAAACTTTTTTGTATATTTTTCCATCATCCACAGTTATTCGGCAGAAGGATCGCCCAGTCGTCTTACGGCACGAGATAGCAGGGCAATCAGTTCTTTGATATCCGTAACACCCCTCAAAAGAAAGGGTGGGAGACGGGGATCCCGTTGGTTGGCTGTGGGTTGCGAAGCTTCAGCTGAGTTCAATGAATCACCAATAGTAGCGGAGATGATTGTGTCATTCTCATCATCGTCAGACAGAATAGCGAAGCTATTATTCTTGCCAACATAAGATTCCTTTTCTCCATTTGGAAGAAATTTCACCTGCGAAGACTTATGGTCGCCAATTTCTTCAGGATTTCGCCTGTTCCTGAGATTCTTTACTTGAGCTCCTCATCAGCAGCACACTTGCTTATCCACTTAGGGTTAGCATTTACGGAGCAGTCCAGTTCCATATCCATATCGTCATCACTCACGCACCTATTGGCATCGAAGGCATTGCCTGCCATTGTCAGAAGCCTGAGCTACAGCTTCTTTGATTACATCTTCAGTATTGACTGGAGGTCGGGAGATCTTGCTGTTAGCAGTAGCTTACAGTTTCGGCATTTGTGATTCATTCGGTTGAATGGTATTAGATTTACGACTGTCAGTCCCAGAGGTGTCTTGAAAGTAGTATACATCCTTCCCCGGCAAGGTATTTGTATCCGCCATTGTACACGGAACTAAGAAAAATTAGAGATATTAAGTTTACGGGCAATAGACAGCTTGCCAAGAACGTGGGCAAGGCCGACAAAACACAACGCAAAGTAGTATCCAAAAATATCCAAACATTTTGGAGAAAAATGTTACATAAAATTTTTTAGAAATTCGAGAGCTCCAAAATGAACACTACCGGTTAGCTTGACACTAGAGTCGAAACTTATTACAAGTAAGGTCTAAAACCTCCTCCCAGTCCTAATGTTCAAAAAGGTGAACATGCATAATTGTCCGCACCCAAAGAACCGCTGGAAATCACAGGCAGATAAAGGGCTCAAGTAGTCTAATTATATACACGCCGCCTATCAGTAAGAACTAATGTGAGAAGAATACACACACTAATATATAAGTTTTATAAAGTATACAAATGCGCTAGCATCTGCGCTTTTGTCAACATATATACATATGTACATGTAATCAAGTGTAACAGCACGCACATATATACCGATCTAAGAATACACAAGATCCTCTTGTGAACCCCTGGAAAGTCTAAGAATGTCCAAAAACTATCTAGCATAGATAACCCCTAGCTGGGATTATACATAAGGAATCTGTAACTAGTATATAAGTGAAAACCGCTATAAAAAGGCGTGAGCGCCAAATAAAGAATCAGTTCCTAACAAAATACTGCTGTGTTTAGTCAGGGATTCAAGCGGTTAGCGGTAAAAGTTGCCAGTTGAAGTGAGCGGTACGAGCTGCTCCTTGACAAGCGATATACACTGCCAACATATGGTCCTTCGAGCATAAAGAAATTTTTGCTCACGAAGACTGCCAAACCGATCGGCATACTTTTATCGGTATCCACGGTAGAAAAGTCCGCAAGGCGCACCTAACTGAGTGCACTACGGCAAGATCAGGGAAACAATAACAAAATTACAGTGACGTCCTGAGAATGCTGCGATGGACAGGACTGGTGGTCGACGTGGGAGGAAAACAAAAAGGATATAAGGCAAGCGACGGTCCGCGGCTTATGAGGAGGTGACAGCGGATATCTGGAATACATACAAACGGCGACGTGGAAGGTCCACGAGAGAACGGACAGGTTCAGGTCCTGACCGCGGCTAAATGTATAGTTAAAACGGTAGCTTAGGACTTGAGAGGAGCTACAACGGCGTGGGAGGACCACGATTTTAAAAATGATCAAAAATCATAACGCGGCTTTTTTGGAGCGACAGCGGAGATAGCTAACGGCTATGTCGGCGTGGGAGGTCCACGAACTCGGCAAGGTCAAGCCAATGCAGGCTTGAATTATCAAAGAAATATATCGACGTGGGAGATCCACGGAAAACTGTAAGGACCAAGCGTCGGACCACGGCTAATGAAAAAGCGCCAGTGGAGGCTTTTACTTCAGTAATAGAAATTGGTGTGGGAGGTTCACGAAATAACAAAGGATCAAGTATCGGACCGCGTTTTATGTTAAAGCGACAGCGGAGGCTTGAATCCAGAGGAATCTACAACGGCGTGGGAGGTCCACGATTTTAAAAACGATTGAGAATCGGTTATTTGGAGCGACAGCGGAGAGAGCTCACGGTTAAAACGGCGTGGGACGTTTATGAACTCGGCAGGGATCAAGCCAATGGAGGCTTGAAATATCAAGAAATATATTGGCGTGGGAGGTCCACGAAATTACTAGGAGCAAGTATCGGACCGCGACTTACATTAAAGCGACAGCGGAGGTTTTTAACCCTAAGAATCTACATCGGCGTGGGATGTCCACGAAATTAAAAGGATCGAGTATCTACAACGGCGTGGGAGGTCCACGAAATAGCAGCAAGGATCAAGCGTCGGACCACGGCTTCTACAAAAGTGCCAGTGGAGGTTTGAGTCGAAAGCGCAAATACATCGGCGTGGAAGGTCCACGAAAGGCGTGTGAAGGTTGAAAAATAGTCAAGGAAAACGCTTATAAAAGAAAGGTTTATCTGAGATAGAATTTAATAGACGAATAAATAAAATACGATGCAACAAATTAAAAATATAATTGTGAACATGAGAATATTTTGGAAAAAAAGAATTGTTATATTATTAAAATGGGATCAAAAAACGATTCACTTAATGCCCTGGCGGCTGGCCAATCAATATTAAACCAAATGGAAGAACAGGAAATGCGATTACGCGAGTACCATCAAACAAGAATTGCGCTTCAAGGAACTTTGGTCAATGCGGGACAAGACCCGAAATTACAAAGGATATATATGAAATATATAGAAGAAGATTTTCAACGACTTACGGATAGTTTCAAGGAACTAAAAGTAAATGGACAACTTACCCAGACGGTTTTAGATGGGTATGAGAAAATAAGGATGGAAAGAAGGGAGAAAGAAATTTTGATGCACCAGAATATATTCGAGGAACGTCGGATATCTGTAAGGGAAATGGAGATCCCTGCATTTTTTGGAAACATTTCGGCATGGTCGGGATTTTTCGATATGTTTAAAGAAATTATAGACAATGATGAACACATGAAGCCCAAAATAAAGTTTATGCGACTGAAGGAGGTTGTAAAGGGCGAAGCTTCAAATTTAATAAAGCATTTGATGATAACGGATGAAAATTACAAATTAGCTTTGGACATCTTAAGAAATCGATACGAGAACAGGCGTCAGCTCTTTATGATAAATTATAATAAGATTCTGGATTTGCCTATGATGAACAGCGAATCAGAGAGGAGTGTTCAGAACATGCTGGACACGGCACAAAAATGCACTCATGCTATACAGGGTATGGGCATCCCATTAGACGGCACAGACGTATTCATTGCTGGAATACTATTAAGGAAATTTGATCGTCAAGGACAACAAAATTACGAGCACACGTCAAAGGCGACAAAGGAAGTCCAGACACTTCAAAATGTGTTGGAATTTTTGGAAAAACATCTGCAAGCCATTAAAGTAGTAGCGCAACCAAGGCATGGGACACAGGAAAATCCAAAAGTGTTGACTGCGGTTATGAGTGGGAACTGCCCTTATTGTAGAAATCTAATACACAAATTACCCAATTGCATCAAATTCAGTCATCTCTCGATCAGGGAGAAGTGGAAATTCGCATGTCGAGAAAGATTATGTTTCAAGTGCTTGTGCCACAAATTTACACCACACAAGGACTGTCAAAGCGAAAGAGAACATTTTGGAATTTATGATAGACCCCACCACATGTTGCTACACAAGAAAAAAGAACCGAAATCAACTAATAAATTTAAAACGGGGAAAACCACCTTGTTGGCCACGGCACAGATTGAAGTGCAAGATGCCAATGGAAAATGGAAAAAACTACGAGCGTTAATTGACCAAGGAGCTCAGATGACAGTTGTATCTGAAGAAGCAGTTCAAAGGTTGGGAGTACATAAGAAGAAAAGGGATACCCAAATTTATGGACTAGGAGACAGTCTAGTTGGATCATCTGACGCATCGATACAGCTAAAAATTCGTCCAAGATTTAAAAGTAAAGATCGATTTGAGACCGAAGCAGTAGTTTTATCGAAATTATTAAATGCGACGCCATCAATGTCATTTAAGTATGACTCACTAAAATGGAAAGATGATATATTAGCGGATCCAACCTTTAATAAACGCAGTAAGGTTGATGTGCTGATCGGTGGAGATTTATTGGCCGAAATTATTACACAAGGATTGAAACAGGATGAAACCATGATTGGGCAATGTACTAAGCTGGGATGGATACTATCGGGAATCGTACAAACTCCTGGTAGAAAACACATTCTATCAGCAATTACCATGCTGGAAGTTCCTGAGACGGCATCCGTAACGGATATGAACCTAAAGAAGAAAAATATGTTGGAAGCGGCTCGGAAAAGAACAAATGATGCACAAATGCATACATTTGCACTTGATTGCCCGGCAAGTCCTCACATTGGAGGAAAAAGGGAAGCTGGAAGAAAATCGCTCCAGGAAATTTCCCCGGCAAGTCCTCACGTTGGAGAAATTTGGAAAGATTCAGGAAAGTTCCTCCAGGAAAACGCAACAAAAATTAAGACGCATCTCTGGCCGAAATGGAAGGAGAAACTATCACGAAGCGTCCAACTACCGGGTTCAGCGACTGGAATTTATATGATGGAGATACGACAGCAACGCCGAGAGAACTTGGCCCGGGATTTCAATGAGTCATCGGTGCTAAAACAAAGCCATTGCCAACATGTCTTCAATGATCCGGTCTTAGAATGGACATGCGGAAGTCATCACTGCCAGGTCACGAAAATCTGAGTACAAGGATTACGGAGCCTACGCAGCAAACGCACCGCCCTCATTCTCCTAACAGCTGCACACGAGATCACGACAGAAGACGATTATCAGGATCCTGTGGCATCACTAATTATAAATAGTTGTTACTGGTATGAAAGAAAAATTAATCTAATGGGTTCAACATGAATAAATATTTCAAATGACGTACTTAAAATTATTAGTCAACTTATGAAAAGATAATGTTTAATGAATGGATATTAATAATGATAATGCTAGCAGGCATAGGTCTGCAATATTATATGTAATAGTAATAATTGTAACAAGTTAAATCAACCTAAAAAGTTGAATGTTAAAATGGTAAAGAGCAAATCAATTTAGAATGCAAGCTATAAATAAATACAGTAAAATTAAAGACAATAAGGCCCCGCGCAGAATGTTCAAAAAGATGAACATGCATAATTGTCCGCACCCAAAGAACCGCTGGAAATCACAGGCAGATAAAGGGCTCAAGTAGTCTAATTATATACACGCCGCCTATCAGTAAGAACTAATGTGAGAAGAATACACACACTAATATATAAGATTTATAAAGTATACAAATGCGCTAGCATCTGCGCTTTTGTCAACATATATACATATGTACATGTAATCAAGTGTAACAGCACGCACATATATACCGATCTAAGAATACACAAGATCCTCTTGTGAACCCCTGGAAAGTCTAAGAATGTCCAAAAACTATCTAGCATAGATAACCCCTAGCTGGGATTATACATAAGGAATCTGTAACTAGTATATAAGTGAAAACCGCTATAAAAAGGCGTGAGCGCCAAATAAAGAATCAGTTCCTAACAAAATACTGCTGTGTTTAGTCAGGGATTCAAGCGGTTAGCGGTAAAAGTTGCCAGTTGAAGTGAGCGGTACGAGCTGCTCCTTGACAAGCGATATACACTGCCAACACCTAAAAAGCCTCCGTACTAGTAAAATAAAGGTTGGAATGTTACCTTTGTTACATATAGTAATGTTGCGATAAATAATTTGTTAAAAGAGAGACTCACCTCTATCATTCGTGTCTGTACTTCCCAGAGTGTCACGAATCTAGCAACTGCCATATCCGATGTACTGAGATTGGAACAGAGAAAAGCATTAAAATGATTCTTAATTACTATACCTGATCTCGTCCTACCCGTCGAGTTCGTGTACAGTATTGTATACCCGGGGAGCTTCAGACCAGAGACCTGCTTGTCTATCGTCCACGGCTCTTGTATGAGGACGATGTCTATATCCTTCTCTGAAGATGAGTAACACCTCATGGCTCTAGTGCTGGCTCCAGAATCTCTTGAAATTTTGTTCCCTTGTTCGTATTCAGCGACAGCCGACGGCTGTATGTGTGCATTGCATGTCAAGCATTGTTAATCTGCCTGCATGTATATGTTTTTTGCAGCCCGCTGTCGAAATATACCCTTCCCTTTACAAGTTATAAATTAATTTTTAAATTTTTTAGTATATTTGATAGTAAGGACTGGATATAACATATATAAGTATATAAAGATACATAACCGGGGGTGCTACAGAAACCGCTAATGGAATTGCGATGCTTTCAAAACCAATTCGCTAAAATAAAACAAGTAGGAAAGCTACAGTCGAGCGTGACCGACTGTGAGATACCCTGTACTTAAAGCATTGTGGGTGAAATTAAATAACATATGGACATGGAAAAAAGAAAATTTTGACAAATGAAGACAAAAGTTGCTAGAAACATGTTGAGCAACACCCAAATAAAGACAAATGTTGCTAGAAACATGTTGAGCAACACCTTAAATAGTTAAATGTTGCTTGGAACCCATTGGCACAGAATAAAAATAAACATACTCAGAAACTTTATTTTTAATAACTTCCATGTTTATCGTCTGATTTTACTTAAATTTTCAGAAAACGTCCACAAATGCCTACTTATTTATTTGATCTATTTCATTTAAGCCGAAATTTACGACTTTAGCTTATATACCGTTTTTATGATTTTCGGGGCGAAAGTGAGGGGGGCCAAATTTTACAACAAACTTGATCTGTGTGCAATAGATTCCAATGTTGTTACCAAATTTGGTAACTCTAGCTCTTATAGTTTCTGAGATCTGTTGTTTCACACGGATGGACAGACGGACAAACAGACTTGGTTAAATCGACTCGGCTGGTGCTATAAATCAGCATATCAAAACTTTATACAGAATAATAATTTTGCTATTATTGTATTATTCTAAAAGATCAAAAACATATTTATTTAAAAATGACTTCGTTTTAGGTGGTAACTTTTGGTGTCCTTTTATAAACGGATCCGATGAAAGGAGTAGACGATTGAGTAGGTCTTCATTTGTTGCTTCTCGGGACGTTTTTCTTGCATGCTGCAGACCAAATTTTTGTATGTCCTTATTTCTTGCCTCAGCAGCTTCCTCCGATAATTCCCCAATCGACACCAGAGCGTTTTCAATTATGGATGGTCCAAGAACTAAAATCTTATGAACGGTAGGCGGAAGGTAGTACCACGAATATGTCCTTGTCAAATCAACGGCTATTTGGAGTGCAAATGTCCTAAATTTCTCAACATTAATTTTATACCCAGAACTTAGTGCTTGCAATATTGCTGCACATCGTTCAACAAGGTCCTCATGTAGGCCTGTAATTTTTGAAGATAGCTCAGGATTATTGAAGAATTTTCTGGCAGTGTTTCCATCATTCGATGTTCCACATCCACCAACATTCGGCTTATCGACGATCAATCCCATTTTTGTTTTTCTTTTAATAAATTTTGTTTTTTCTTCGCCGCCTCGAACTTGCCAGACTTGTATGTCAAGTCTGTATGACAAATGAATAAATATTCAAAAAATCTTATATATGCATGAAGTGGTGACAATCCGAATTCAAATCGATCCTTATGAACTTCGCTTTCTAGGCTTTTATCAATATTGTTCATCTGTGTGGGATTCGCGTTGCATATATAGCATTTTGATGATGATGTTTGTGTTAGCGCATTACAAATTTTGCCATCAACCATTGTGAGTTGCAAAATATGCTGAACATATATAGTTTTATCACCAACAATGATCTCTGTCTTGACAAGATTCGTAATTTTACTTTAAAATATTTTTCCTCCTCAATACTTAATTTAGTTGATTCCTTTAAAAATTTAATTCTCTATTTTCAATTTCAAAGATTGATATATACTTTGAATCTTGACTGGATTTGTACCTGTCTCGGAACGCCACTTATTAAATATACAAATCCGGCTAGACTCGCATTCGTGAAAAGCTCCTATACAATAAATAAAGTATAATATAAATTTGTATAACATTTGAACTCAAATGACAATCACAAAACAATCTTGACTGGATTTGTACCTGTCTCGGAACGCCACTTATTAAATATACAAATCCGGCTAAACTAGCATTCGTGAAAAGCTCCTATATAATAAATAAAGTATAATATAAATTTAAATTATAAATTTGTATAACATTTAACCTCAAATGACAATCACAAGACAACACAACAAAACGCACGAAGACGAAGATGAAGACAGAGACTGAGAAAGACGCCACAAAAAGCACAGTTACACAAACGAAAAAAATGCTCGAAAACGGCGGACCACGTTGTTCTTTTCAAGCTTACGCATCGGCTAGCAAACACTAGCAGCTGATATTTTCTCCAAATAATCTGTAAATATTCGTTTATATTTTATTATAAGTTTGATCATTAACTTCGATTAACTTCACAACTAAAAGTCTAAGTGAAACTTTAACTTATATCCAAATTTTATATAAAAGTGGACAAATATTACATTAATTATTAAAAATATACACAACAATCTTAGTACATATTTACCTGTATTTAAAATATTAAATACCTGTATTTAAAATATTAAATACTTCCATTGTTCATCAAATCTTTTTTTAAATTGTTTTTATTTATTGTTTCACAAGCGCACTTGAAACGTCGCGACGTGTTTTGCTCTATGTTTTACAGTTATTCTTGAAGAGGACAGATGGAGCAAAACAAAAATAACAGCAGAGTAAAAAATTTGCGGTGTTATGAGACAGTGCTGACACGTTTTTAACAGTAATATTATCTTTTGTTCTTTTATTTTTGGCCTATGGGAGCGACCACTGTGTGGCGGTGGTCCTTACTCGCAGCAGGTAATAACGGACGTGGAGGAGGAGGTGGCCAAGATCTGCGGCCTGTACGAGATGGTGGAGGGAGTGGCTGGGCCAAGACATGGAGTTTCGCCCACCGTAAAGTCTGAATCAGAAGGGGAGGAGGAAGAAACCCCAAATCAGGACACGGTAGCCGAGGAGCCAAACCGAAAGCGTCGGCGTCCCAATGACCCAGATCTCCAAAGCCTTTGCGCACCTCAGCTGGAAGTTATGTCGCAGATGAGCAACTCAATGTCTGAGCACTTCAAGAGGATGGAGGCTCTGCAACGGGAAGACCGTTACTTTTCACATTCTAGCGGCCCGTTGCCGTTACCTACATACATACACAAACACATAGCTTCGCCAGCAGCCGTGCCTCCGTTATTTCTTTGCATGCACTTGACCTGCTGCCGTTCGCATACACCCACACATACATAGTCTCAGCAGCGGCTGTGTTTCTTTCGTTTCTGTTCACATTCTAACTACACTGCACTCCTACACTGCAATATATTTATTCTCCACATATAAACATATATATTTAAATATTTCACATACAAATATTTTACATACACAAACATCCAAAAATAACAAAATTGATTTTTATTAAATATTTAACAAACACATCCAAATCAAAACATCCAATTTGACAAAATCAATTCAACTCCAACTTCCAGCAAATAAATAAAAACATCCACCCGCAATTATTTTTTGAATTATTCAACAAACTTCGCGCTATTCTGATCGAAGCTACATACTTACATACAAAAATAAAGGCATTTAGCGAAGCCGAAGCGGCAAAGCCGGTGCCTATTGTCGTTTCCTCTTTGTTCCCTCCACTAGCTGCAGTGATTGCACACGACCGGTGCACAGTCACCCGCACACATACATTGTCGAAGCACATTAAAATCAAGAATACAGTGCCGATAATAAAATTTCTTCCAGTGCAAATAATTCAAAAAATTAATTCCAAATTAAATATAAACATTTGTTTTTTATGGAAGAACAACAAACAGAACCCAATAGCTAGTTCTACATATTCAGCTAGTTTTTGGCGTTTTCTTTAAAATACATGTCCCAGACAAAAAAAAATAATAAAATAAATTATCAATCTCACCAGGCTTCAATAGGTAATTTATATCTATTTTAGTTATATATTTTTTTTTTTTTTTTTTGTCAATCCAGTATCCTGACCAACCCACCTCGCACACTTCTGTTCATTTCGCCTCCAATCGGCAGGGAATTCTTTTAGGCACGGCTATGGTTCAAGTCTGTCATCTGGGAGAGAACTTTCCAGCACGTGCGCTGATAGACTCAGGCGCCTTCATTTCCGAGAGGCTTGCCAATCGAATCAAGAGTCACGGGGCTAAACCAAGCCGACTTAGGTGTATCGCAAAGAATGTCTCACTTCCAGATGGGCACTCCGGCAAAGCCAGTGTGTTTTAGTTCTGCCAAATTTGGCAGGAAATCTGCCGACAAGTACAATCGACCGTAGCATTCTCGAAAGACTACCATTGGCAGATCCAGCCCTTCCAAGTTGACCTTTTAATAGGGGCGCACATTCTTCCGTCTGTCCTCCTATCAATATGGGAACACAACTTATGTGGGTCTTTGTTAGGGCAAAGACCTTTTTCGGTTGGATTTTGACCGGCCCTATTTCGATAGCCATTAGTATGGTGTCGTCTTTTAACACAAGGATATCCACTGAATCCGAATCTACCATTGGGAGGTGGAGGATCTTCCTTGTAGAGTGGTAAAGGAGTCTGACAAGTTGTGTGAAGAGAACTTCGTTCGAACGACTACCAGATCTCGTGACGGGAAATATGTAGTATCCCTACCCTTCAAAGATTCTGAGCACATAAACTTGGGGCATTCCAGGTCTTCCGCTCTCGCACAGTTCTTAAGGAATGAGGCTCGCCTGAAAAAAGATTCTGTCTTCAAAGACACCTATGACTCAGTGATCAAAGAGTACATAGATCTTGGCCATATGAAGCCTGTCCCTCCAAATACAGATACTGTAAATTTCTACTTGCCTCACCACGCGGTGTTCAAACCCGAAAGTGCGACTACAAAGGTACGTGTAGTATTCAACGCATCCAGTCCTTCGTCAAATGGGAACAGTCTGAATGACATCCTGTATCCAGGGCCAGTGCTTCAGTTTGATTTGACCCTTCAAATCCTGAAGTGGCGGATATTTAAAATCGTGTTTAATGACGATATCACCAAGATGTATCGGCAGATTCTATTAAATCCCGCACACACCTCACAGGGTACGTGCGCAACCCTCAACTCCTATTCCCCATGATGACCATTCTTCGGACTTGGGAGCGCTACAACAAATGGTCTAGAGCCTGCATTAAGAAGTTTCTGTGCTCCCCTCCGCAGTGGCAAGTCTTGCCCATAACATGCTTAAACTGCAGGGCTGTGCCCCTCAGTCAGACCTCCGTTATAGTGCCCCGTAATGACCAGTGACCTACGTATTGAATACTGGAACAATTAGATGCTCATTTTTACACAGCAACATGACATAGACATTATGTTTGTTGCAGAAACATATCTACACCCAGGAGTACACTTCACCCTTGCGTGCTTTGTGTGCTACAGAGCAGATCACCCAAGTAACTCCAGTCGAGGAGGTGCATCTGTTTTGGTCAAGCGTGGGATCTCCCACTATTACCTTCACGCCATCAGAAGTAGGGAAATCCAGCTAGCCACCGTCATGGTCTCCACGCGCAGTGGCGAGCTCCTGATTGCTGCAGCGTACCTGTCACCTTCTCTCAGTTGGACGAGTGCAGAGTTTGACCACCTTCTCTCCCAACTTGGTCAAAAGTTCATCCTGGAAGCTGATTTCAATGCAAAGCATCAACTGTGGGACAACTACAGACAATGTCGAAGAGGGAGGGCTCTTCACGACGCCATAACAAGCTCCTCAGCCGAAGTCCTTCCAACAGGTAGCCCTACGTGGGCTACCATACCCGCCACGTGCAGAAGCCACCTCGTCCTGCATTGACTTCTTTGTGTACAATTCAATTCCTAGCAATGTACTCACCAATAGAGAGAAGCAGGACCTTTGCTCGGATCACCTGCCGCTGATAGCAACCCTATCTGTCTCTCCAACCACGATTGCCGCCAGAGCCAGGCTCTTAGAACCTGGCTCAAGCCTTCCGGTGTTTTGGGAGTCTTTGTCAAACTCCCTGGTGCTTAACACAACCTTAAGCACGAAGGATGATGCGGACACTGCGATTAGCACACTGCTGGCTAAGATAGAAGAAGCTGCCGTAGCTGCTGCTCCAACCAGCTATCAAACCCTCGCCCGATAAGACCCCGGAGCGAACTCTCGGATGAAGTTGAGGGTCTGCTGCTTCTCAAGAAAAAGCTCAGGCGTGAGTTTATGCGCACCAACGACCTTAGGATAGATACGTGTAGGATGTCGCTACTTAAAGCTGAAGCAACAGACCGGTTACTAGAGAACGCGACAGCGGATGCCAGCTCCAACTTCGCCCTCTGGAAGCTTACCGGAGCATTCAAGAGGCAAGCTACCCCAAAGTATCCTGTTGAGAAGGATGTTGGCACATGGGCAAAATCCACTCTGGACCGCATAGAAGGCTTTGCTGAAGACCTGGAGAGCAGATTTACTCCGTTCAGCACTTCTTCTGCTAGGAGAGTGCAGTTTGTGACAGAAACCCACGACAGAACGCATCAGTTGGAGCTACCTGAGGTAGAAAAGGAGATGGGGGGACTGAAAATCAAAAAGTCTTTAGAAGAAGACTTCATTGATAACCGAGTTACAAAAGCCCTGCCCCTCAGAGCACTTTTGTACCTCGTGCTTATTTTTAATTCTGCCCTGAGACTCAGATACTTTCCTAAGGCCTAGAGAAACGCTAGGATAGTCATGGTCCTGAAACCTGGCAAAGCCCTTGGAGACTTCAGCAGCTACCGCCCCATCAGTCTCCTGACCACCTTTGGCATGCTGTTTGAACGTTGCATTCTAAGAACAGTACTGCAGACACCACTGCTAAAGCAAGCCATCCCAAACTTCCAGTTTGGTTTCAGGCGCAGCCATGGCACCCCTGAACAACTGGACCAAGTGACGGAAATTATTCTGGATATACAACAAGCGTTTGACAGGGTGTGGCACGACGGCCTCCTATCCAAACTAAAGACCCTACTCAACCCTCAGCTGTATGAAACACTTAAGTCGGTCCTGTCTGAACGGACGTTCAGAGTGATCCAGGATGGAACGATGTCTATTAAGAGGCGGATCAGTGCAGGTGTACCACAGGGTAGTGTTCTTGGACCTACACTGTACAGCCTTTACACATACATTGTAACGATCCGCCCTGAAGGGCAAACCGCCACAATAGGACTTAGTCATAGTTAACTAGTTTATAAGGAAAATGTATATAGCTATAAGTCACACGCAATATAATGAAGTTCCTTAGTATAAGTATATAGGACACGAAGTCCGCATGTATTAAAATGAGTTTTTTAGTTCAACATACGATCCAATAGTCGAGGTAATTTTAAGTCTCGAACCGGCGAAAGATCGCCAAAGGGCCATCTCCGATAGGGAAATAGCTTAAGCCGGTAGGAAACCGCACTTAAGGTAACCGAGCTGCACACCTATGGTCAAGAAAATACTGGAAATTCAGCGAGAGGCCATATCGTCGAGGCTTAAATACCCGATCCACCTCGAAGAAAATACCAGATTTCCCGATGGGCCAAGGTGGGACCAGATCTCTGGGACCCAAGTTTCGAACCCACCCCGGGGAAATACCAGAAACCAGTGTGGTTTAGTTTACGACGAGATCTACGTAAGCAGAGTCCCGAACCGATTTCCGCTGGAACACTACGGAGTGGGACCAGATAAGTTCTAAACTACGTAAGAGGGACAGGGAAATACTGGAAGATGGGAAATAAAATCCCAGAAACCGAGAGGTACTAAAAAAGGACCGGGAGGAAGCGGAAACGAGGAGGTGACCGTACGAGATCGGCAGCGTTCTGTTCTCTCGAGGTTTTCGAACGCGACGGTCGGGTCACGGTAGTACCAGAAATAAAAAAAAGTTAATCTCAGGAAAAATACGAGGAAATATTAAGGTCAGTGTGGTACAATGGAAAGACGGTGCAGTGGACATAAAAAAATAATGATTTAAAACGAAGTCAAGGCCAAGCTAGCCCGAAATATTAAATGAATAAAAATTTAAACAAGTTACACAAATAAAAATATAATAAACCGTGAAATACAAG
Source organism: Drosophila rufa (assembly GCA_018153105.1). Lineage (NCBI taxonomy): Eukaryota > Metazoa > Arthropoda > Insecta > Diptera > Drosophilidae > Drosophila > Drosophila rufa. The sequence goes on from JAECXS010000135.1 coordinate 3,690,388, forward strand.
CGTTTTCCTTTTCGAAACAACCCGATCGTGTCGAAGTGTGAATATCTGTGTCTTCCTGTCCCTCGTAGTGGAGTGGTAAAGCCCTCCGTAGCCCTCCTAAATCCTCGTAGGGGAATGGTTTTATCCTTCCCGAACTTTGTTATCCCTGTAGCCGAGCGGTAAAGCCCTCGGAATTCCCTGAATCTTCGTAGGGGAAAGGTCTTATCCTTCCCGAGTATCATTATCCCTGTAGCCGAGCGGTAAAGCCCTCGGAATTCCCTGAATCCTCGTAGGGGAAAGGTCTTATCCTTCCCGAGTAGTACTTTCCTTGTAGCCGAGCGGTAAAGCCCTCGGAATTCCTCAAATCCTCGTAGGGGAATGGTGTTATCCTTCCCGGACGTTATTATCCTTGCAGCCGAGTAGAAAAACCCTCGGCACTTCCTTGTCTTCCCTGTAGGGGAATAGCTATGTCCTTCCTGACCGTGTTCGAGTGGTAGAACCCTCGATCGTGGTCTATATCCTGCGTGCGGAACGGTAATATCCTTCCCGTCGTTCCGTCTGACCGTAAGGGGCGGTAGAACCCTCCCGTTGTTATCTTGGGGCGCATTGTCTTCCCGTTTCAACCCAGGATGAAGAATATCCGGCTGCGGCCTCGCCCGAAGGTCCAGCCCGCTGGATTTTCTGCCCCAAGTCCGCCCCTCGCAGGAGTGTAGAGTGTGGTGCGGAACCTCATCCATACCGTAACATCTCCCCCCCTTTTTTGCTCACTTTTCGGTGAAATCGAGACGAATTCGAGGTAATTTCCGTAAACAACTTTCGTCTCCAGACGAATTCAACTCTCTAGCCCAAAGTCTCGATGATTTACAAATTTCTTGTAAAGGACTCTGTGATCTCGACTGAGAATTATATCCTGGCCAGAGAGCATCCTTACAAGTGGCGCCCGAACAGGGACATTGAGGCTAGTTAGAGAAGAAAACGAAGCGGCCTAAAGAACCGCTAGTTCGGAAAATTACCGCGAAGAGTCATTCGGCGACCCGAATCGTGATAACGAACCTTTGCCGAACGGGAAGTGTGCTGACAGTGCTACTAAACGCGAGTGTATCATCCCCATCCCGAAAAGAAGAAGAAGAAGAAGAAGTAAGAAAACACGAACCTAGAGGAAGAAGAAGAATTCCCCCTGGAACGAACCATGTTTGACCCGAAGGAATCCGACGGTGAGTACGAGGAAGCTGATCTAGTTAAGAATCCAGGCGTGGGTGTACGGTGGATCTACGCTCGGCGTAAGGACGAACTCGCTGGGCTCGCACGTGAGTTCGGGTTCAACGCCGACGGGACGGTGGCTGAGACCCAGAAGGAGTTCGCTACCCTGGTGAGCACAGGGTTGCTTCCTAAGTCGACGTGGAAAAGGCTCGCACAGTTGCAAGAGCTGTATACCTCGAGGGCCCCGAGTCCAAACCCGAAGGTGGTTCTGTCGGAGCCGACGGTAGAGGCCGAGACAGCTCAAACCGATCAAGTTCGGATCCCGGCGATCATCGGAGCCTCAGTGCATGGGAGGTCGACTAGTCATCGGGGAGTACACCCAGGGATTCGAGCGCATGTCCAAGGTAGGGGTGAGACTTTTAAGAATTACTTGGTCGAGCTGAGAACCAAAATGCAGCAAGCCGAGTATCGGGAAGAAGAAGAGGTCTATCGAGTCTATGAGAATATGGCACCGGAATACCGGCTATATATCAAGCGCCATGAGTTCACGACGTTGGCCCAATTAACTCAGATGGCTACAGAATACGAGAGTGTGAGACAATTGGAGTCCAGCCGGGCCGGAGTCCCAAGGTCAAGGGGAATAGAACACTCCAACGCTGGTCAACGCCAAACGCCGAATCCTTTTCGCAGTCCGGGGACATCTCAGATGGAGCTGAATGCGACCCTTCGAATGATCGCACAACCCCAGCCAAACGTCGATGTTCAGCGAGTGTGCGGCCGATGCGGGGAGGTCGGTCATTTCCGACGAGAATGCACCAATCCTCGGGTAAACTTTTGTTGGGATTGTGGCCGTAGAGGGATTCTAACGATCGAATGTTGTCGTCGAGGGGCCCCGGGAAACGAGCGACGTCTCCGCAGAGATCCGGGTGCAGTGGAGACGTACGGAACAACCACCCGACCTCAAGGAACACCCCACTAAGGATCCATAACGGTCTGATCACGGCGAACGTGCAGATCGGGGGTCGACGAGTGGATGCCACCATCGATACAGGGGCATCGGAGTTTTGTGAGCGAAGGATTCACTCGCATGGCAGCTGCGGCAGATGAAATCCTTGATATAGTCACGACCATAGCGCTGGCCGACCGATCAAGCCTGGAGGTGAGGGAGTTGTGGCGTACTCGCGTTGAATTGGCTGGTACGCGAGTTATGATGCCACTATTGGTAATGCCCACTATGCTAGATCGAGTAATTTTGGGGATGGATTTCTTGGCTGCAATGGGAACAAGGATCCAGTGCGGAGAGGCGACTCTCGAAGTTACACAACGTCCGTCGACCGAAGACCCACGCTTGCGACCGAGGAGAATGAGCTCGGCTCAACCTAGTGGCATAGACTCGACAGGACGAAAGATACAACAGAGGGAGAAAGGAATAGGCCCCGAGGACCACCCGTGTGGCGAGATAGAAGGGGAGAGGGCTCTTCTAAGCGAGCAGATTACACACCAGATGGTGGTCACCGAAGATAGGGAGGATGATGACGAAAACCTGGGCGACGAAGAGAGAAGCCGAGCGGGAGGTACAGATGCCGAACCGGAAGGTTCACAAGCGGGTGCTACTTCTGAGTGTGACCTTAGTCCCGAGCAACGAGAGTTCATCGCACATGAGCTTGAGCTGTTCGATAAGCTTCAGGGGGTGTCACACGTCGCGGAGCATGGGATAGTTATGCGTGACGACAAACCTCTGAAGCAGAGGTACTATCCTCGGAATCCGGCGATGCAACATATCATCGACACTCAAGTAGACGAGCTACTCCGCGAAGAGGCTATCGAACCGTCTCGAAGCCCATACAGTGCTCCTATCGTGTTGGTCAAGAAGAAGACCGGGGAGTGGCGTATGTGCGTGGACTACCGACAGTTAAACGCACGTTCAGTGCCGGACGCTTACCCCGTCCCCAGAATCAACCATATTTTGGAGAAGTTACGGCAAGCGCGTTACATATCGACTCTGGATCTGAAGCACGGTTATTGGCAAATACCCATGGCCCCCGATAGTCGCAAGTTTACTGCTTTTACTGTCCCTGGAAGGGGTCTGTACCAGTGGAAGGTTATGCCCTTCGGCCTCCACTCGGCCAGCGCGACGTTCCAACGCGCCCTAGATAGCGTGATTGGGGTCGATATGGAACCGTTCGCCTTCGCATACTTGGACGATATAATCGTCATAGGGGTCACGGAAGAGCAACATCTCGCCAACCTGGCTGAAGTCTTCCGACGTTTGCGAGAGGCGAATTTGAGAGTAAACCCCAAGAAGTGTGTTTTCTTCAAACGGGAGTTGGTCTATCTGGGTCATGTGATCAGCAGCGAAGGGGTCCAAACAGACCCAGAAAAGGTCGCAGCCATCACTAACCTGAAACCTCCCACGAACATCAAGGAACTCCGACAATGGTTGGGTATGGCCTCGTGGTATCGACGCTTCGTGCCAAACTTCGCGACAGTGGTGCAGCCGATGACCGCCTTGTTAAAGAAGGGCCGGAAGTGGCATTGGGGTCCCGAACAACAGGTCGCTTTGGAAGAGATAAGAGGGAGTCTCACCACCGCCCCCGTGCTAGGATGTCCCGATTTTGACAAGAAGTTCGTGCTGCAGACCGATGCTAGCGATGTTGGCCTGGGAGTAGTCCTTTCCCAGGACATCGAAGGGCAAGAGAAGGTGATCGCGTACGCCAGCCGTAGGTTAACGGCCACTGAGGGAAACTATACGACGACGGAGAAGGAATGTCTGGCCATCATATGGGCTATCCGAAAGATGCGATGCTATTTGGAAGGTTACCGATTCGAGGTCGTCACCGACCATCTAGCCCTGAAATGGTTGAACTCAATCGAAAGTCCATCGGGTAGGATCGCTAGGTGGGCCTTAGAGTTGCAACAATTCCAATTCGACGTGCGTTATCGCCGTGGGAAGCTGAATGTCGTGGCCGATGCCCTATCCCGACAACCGTGCGAGGTCTTACAAAAGATCGCCGAGGTGGAGACCTCCTGCGCGTGGATCCAAGGCATGAAGACCAAGATCCAGGACGATCCAGGAAAGTTCCCGGAGTATGTTGTGGAGAATGGACAAGTTTACCGGAACTTAGGTCATAGGATCGATGACGAGGACTATTTCCCGTGGAAGCTTTGTGTCCCTAAGCCGAAGAGAATCGACATCTTACGAGAGTGTCATGATGCCCCCACAGCAGGGCATCTGGGCGTTCGGAAGACGTTCACTCGGCTATCCCAGAGGTACTTCTGGCCTGGAATGTTTAGAGATGCTAAACGTTATGTTCTACGCTGCGAGTCCTGCCAGAAATTCAAGGTGGCACAGATCAAGGCAGCCGGAAGGATGTTGACGCGTGTCACGAAGGAGCCGTTCGACGTCCTATGTGCGGACTTCGTGGGGCCGTTGCCGCGATCTAAGCAGGGAAACACGATGCTCCTTGTATTTCACGATGCTTTCTCTAAATGGGTGGAATTGATCCCTCTACGAAAAGCCACCGCCCCTCAGGTCCAGAAGGCTTTCCGAGAACGCATACTAAGTCGCGTCGGCGTTCCTCGTAAATTTGTGTGCGATAACGGTTCCCAATTCACCAGTCGGTCCCTAAAGGAGTTCTTTGCTACTCTCGGCGTGGAAGTGCAGTACACTGCACCGTATTGTCCACAAGAGAACCCCACCGAAAGGACAAATAGGACCGTCAAGACGATGATAGCACAGCTTGCGGAAGGTGACCAGAGTTCGTGGGATCAATCGCTGCCAGAAATCGCGCTCGCGATCAATTCCAGCAAATCAGACTCGACTGGCTACAGCCCTGCGTTCTTGACGCAAGGACGCGAGCCTCGGCTGCCAAAAATGTTTTACGACGAGGCTACTCCCGGATCAGCGGTGGAGACCAAGGACCCCAAGGATAAGGCGCTACAATTGAAGGGGATCTTCGATATCGTTCGCTCCAACCTCCAGCGAGCATCACAGGAACAGGCACGACACTACAATCTACGACGTCGTGAATGGAGACCCAGGGTCAAAGATCAGGTATGGCTTCGACAACATCCTCTCTCAAAGGCAGCAGAAGGATTCGCAGCCAAGCTAGCTCCAAAGTATGACGGTCCGTATACGGTCACGAAGTTCACTTCGCCGAACCTGGTCCTTTTGCAACGCCCTGGAGAACGACGACGACGTGCCGCCAACATTAGCCAGCTGAAACCTTATTTATCTGGAGAGGCTATCAAAGAAGGAGACGACGAGGACATCGAGACCCGAAGCACCGAAGAAGGAGGAGCAGAAGCAGCCGTCCCTTAGTTCATAAGTCGAATTGTAAACTTACTTTGTATGATAGTTAAGTACCCTTAGTATAAGGTCCACTGCACCGATAGGTAGGAGGGGTCAGAGACGTAGGGCCCGTTAGTAATAAACCCAGTATACCTTTCCAGATGGAAGAAGTGATCATCTTTGGAGTCCAGGGACGGGTGAATCCCGGAGATTCTGCCCCTCGACGTCGAACCCCCCGCCGAACTGCTATGTCGAAGATGACCCCGAGGACATTTGCGAGAACGGCGAGTACGAAGGGTCGTACGGTCTCGCCGACGAACGATGGCCAGGAGAGGCAAGAGACGGTGGGTACGACTACCGCGAGGAGTACCGGCCCTATCAACCGGGGTACTACGTGCCGCAAGGAGGAGAGGGCGAACATCGACCAGGGGAGCCGGCGTACTTTGTGCCATACGACCAGGACAGTGATCACTATCCGGAGGCCCCACGTCATTACGACCCCCGAGGGTCGAGGACCTCAGCCGAGGACGAGGAGCTGTGGTCACGACGCGACCCTCGAGCTGGTCATCCTCGTTATGCCCGGAGCAAGCCGAACCTGCCCTTCGAGCATGAGTGCCATCGTACGGTCGAGCACGAAGTCGACAGGTGGGATGGGCACATGACATTCAGGCGTGTCGAGACCCGTACCATAATCCTCAAGGTGCCTGGAGTCCGAGCCGAGGACCCGTACGTGGAGGAGCCCCCCTCCCCACCCCCATACTCTGCAGGAAGGGTTGACGAAAACCCCGTCTGGCAATGGGACCCCGAGATACGCCCGATTCTCCCTCGAGGTTCGCCCGAGATGTCCACGACGGCAACCCAGACATCTCCGAGGGCTCATCAGGCACGAGCGAGGGCTAGTCTGACATGTGGCACTCAGACTTCCCAGAAGGCCAGTAGACCTCGCCTCGAAGTGGTCTGCTCGCGAGATGGTCTCAACGCGGGATTGACGGACAAGGCTTCACCGGAGAGTACCGACGAGACCACCCAGAAGAGCACCGAACGCGCATGCCAGAACCCGGTGTCGGAAGCCCAGCATTTCGGCTATGCGGCTGAATATGAGTCGATCTCGGACAGCGAAGATGGCGGAGAAGACCGACCCCTCTTCTGTCGGAGATTCGTGGAGCCGACGACTTTACCCCTCGTGAGTGTGGAGACCTCGAAGGGAAGCGATGTCGCCCTGCCGCAGCAGGAATCGCCCAGACGACTAGGAGGGGACACGGCGAACAATTTGAGTCCGCCCCTCGTGTGTGCGGCCCCAGACCTACCCCTGGCCGAGTGGGAGGACAGAGTCCTCGACGAGGTATTAACGGAGTTGCAGCAGACGGGATGGGATGGAACCTCCATACAGGGAGTGTGACGTACAACCGGACGCAACGCCTAACCCAAATTCTGTCGACGCTTGTCCAATACCGGCAGATTGGATCGGAGCCGACGGGCTGCAGACGCTGCCCTACGCAGTGATCCGGCAGATCAGCGAGAGAGCGGCCAGGAAGCCAGGACGCGGGCGTCGGGTCCGTTTCGCTGTGGACGACGGGAACACCCGCTACTCGGTGACGGTCCGAGGGGACGGCCAGCTCCTTATCCGGGCCCGGTAAGAAAGGGGGGGGTGTAACGATCCGCCCTGAAGGGCAAACCGCCACAATAGGACTTAGTCATAGTTAACTAGTTTATAAGGAAAATGTATATAGCTATAAGTCACACGCAATATAATGAAGTTCCTTAGTATAAGTATATAGGACACGAAGTCCGCATGTATTAAAAGTAGTTTTTTAGTTCAACATACGATCCAATAGTCGAGGTAATTTTGAGTCTCGAACCGGCGAAAGATCGCCAAAGGGCCATCTCCGATAGGGAAATAGCTTAAGCCGGTAGGAAACCGCACTTAAGGTAACCGAGCTCCAAACCTATGGTCAAGAAAATACTGGAAATTCAGCGAGAGGCCATATCGTCGAGGTTTAAATACCAGATCAGCCTCGAAGAAAATACCAGATTTCCCGATGGGCCAAGGTGGGACCAGATCTCTGGGACCCAAGTTTCGAACCCACCCCGGCGAAATACCAGAAACCAGTGTGGTTTAGTTTACGACGAGATCTACTTAAGCAGAGTCCCGAACCGATTTCCGCTGGAACACTACGGAGTGGGACCAGATAAGTTCTAAACTACGTAAGAGGGACAGGGAAATACTGGAAGATGGGAAATAAAATCCCAGAAACCGAGAGGTACTAAAAAAGGACCGGGAGGAAGCGGAAACGAGGAGGTGACCGTACGAGATCGGCAGCGTTCTGTTCTCTCGAGGTTTTCGAACGCGACGGTCGGGTCACGGTAGTACCAGAAATAAAAAAAAGTGAATCTAAGGAAAAATACGAGGAAATATTAAGGTCAGTGTGGTACAATGGAAAGACGGTGCAGTGGACATAAAAAAATAACGATTTAAAACGAAGTCAAGGCCAAGCTAGCCCGAAATATTAAATGAATAAAAATTTAAACAAGTTACACAAATAAAAATATAATAAACCGTGAAATTCAAGCGTTTTCCTTTTCGAAACAACCCGATCGTGTCGAAGTGTGAATATCTGTGTCTTCCTGTCCCTCGTAGTGGAGTGGTAAAGCCCTCCGTAGCCCTCCTAAATCCTCGTAGGGGAATGGTTTTATCCTTCCCGAACTTTGTTATCCCTGTAGCCGAGCGGTAAAGCCCTCGGAATTCCCTGAATCCTCGTAGGGGAAAGGTCTTATCCTTCCCGAGTATCATTATCCCTGTAGCCGAGCGGTAAAGCCCTCGGAATTCCCTGAATCCTCGTAGGGGAAAGGTCTTATCCTTCCCGAGTAGTACTTTCCTTGTAGCCGAGCGGTAAAGCCCTCGGAATTCCTCAAATCCTCGTAGGGGAATGGTGTTATCCTTCCCGGACGTTATTATCCTTGCAGCCGAGTAGAAAAACCCTCGGCACTTCCTTGTCTTCCCTGTAGGGGAATAGCTATGTCCTTCCTGACCGTGTTCGAGTGGTAGAACCCTCGATCGTGGTCTATATCCTGCGTGCGGAACGGTAATATCCTTCCCGTCGTTCCGTCTGACCGTAAGGGGCGGTAGAACCCTCCCGTTGTTATCCTGGGGCGCATTGTCTTCCCGTTTCAACCCAGGATGAAGAATATCCGGCTGCGGCCTCGCCCGAAGGTCCAGCCCGCTGGATTTTCTGCCCCAAGTCCGCCCCTCGCAGGAGTGTAGAGTGTGGTGCGGAACCTCATCCATACCGTAACATCTCCCCCCCCCTTTTTTGCTCACTTTTCGGTGAAATCGAGACGAATTCGAGGTAATTTCCGTAAACAACTTTCGTCTCCAGACGAATTCAACTCTCTAGCCCAAAGTCTCGATGATTAACAAATTTCTTGTAAAGGACTCTGTGATCTCGACTGAGAATTATATCCTGGCCAGAGAGCATCCTTACAAGTGGCGCCCGAACAGGGACATTGAGGCTAGTTAGAGAAGAAAACGAAGCGGCCTAAAGAACCGCTAGTTCGGAAAATTACCGCGAAGAGTCATTCGGCGACCCGAATCGTGATAACGAACCTTTGCCGAACGGGAAGTGTGCTGACAGTGCTACTAAACGCGAGTGTATCATCCCCATCCCGAAAAGAAGAAGAAGAAGAAGAAGTAAGAAAACACGAACCTAGAGGAAGAAGAAGAATTCCCCTGGAACGAACCATGTTTGACCCGAAGGAATCCGACGGTGAGTACGAGGAAGCTGATCTAGTTAAGAATCCAGGCGTGGGTGTACGGTGGATCTACGCTCGGCGTAAGGACGAACTCGCTGGGCTCGCACGTGAGTTCGGGTTCAACGCCGACGGGACGGTGGCTGAGACCCAGAAGGAGTTCGCTACCCTGGTGAGCACAGGGTTGCATCCTAAGTCGACGTGGAAAAGGCTCGCACAGTTGCAAGAGCTGTATACCTCGAGGGCCCCGAGTCCAAACCCGAAGGTGGTTCTGTCGGAGCCGACGGTAGAGGCCGAGACAGCTCAAACCGATCAAGTTCGGATCCCGGCGATCATCGGAGCCTCAGTGCATGGGAGGTCGACTAGTCATCGGGGAGTACACCCAGGGATTCGAGCGCATGTCCAAGGTAGGGGTGAGACTTTTAAGAATTACTTGGTCGAGCTGAGAACCAAAATGCAGCAAGCCGAGTATCGGGAAGAAGAAGAGGTCTATCGAGTCTATGAGAATATGGCACCGGAATACCGGCTATATATCAAGCGCCATGAGTTCACGACGTTGGCCCAATTAACTCAGATGGCTACAGAAAACGAGAGTGTGAGACAATTGGAGTCCAGCCGGGCCGGAGCCCCAAGGTCAAGGGAATAGAACACTCCAACGCTGGTCAACGCCAAACGCCGAATCCTTTTCGCAGTCCGGGGACATCTCAGATGGAGCTGAATGCGACCCTTCGAATGATCGCACAACCCCAGCCAAACGTCGATGTTCAGCGAGTGTGCGGCCGATGCGGGGAGGTCGGTCATTTCCGACGAGAATGCACCAATCCTCGGGTAAACTTTTGTTGGGATTGTGGCCGTAGAGGGATTCTAACGATCGAATGTTGTCGTCGAGGGGCCCCGGGAAACGAGCGACGTCTCCGCAGAGATCCGGGTGCAGTGGAGACGTACGGAACAACCACCCGACCTCAGGGAACACCCCACTAAGGATCCATAACGGTCTGATCACGGCGAACGTGCAGATCGGGGGTCGACGAGTGGATGCCACCATCGATACAGGGGCATCGGAGTTTTGTGAGCGAAGGATTCACTCGCATGGCAGCTGCGGCAGATGAAATCCTTGATATAGTCACGATCATAGCGCTGGCCGACCGATCAAGCCTGGAGGTGAGGGAGTTGTGGCGTACTCGCGTTGAATTGGCTGGTACGCGAGTTATGATGCCACTATTGGTAATGCCCACTATGCTAGATCGAGTAATTTTGGGGATGGATTTCTTGGCTGCAATGGGAACAAGGATCCAGTGCGGAGAGGCGACTCTCGAAGTTACACAACGTCCGTCGACCGAAGACCCACGCTTGCGACCGAGGAGAATGAGCTCGGCTCAACCTAGTGGCATAGACTCGACAGGACGAAAGATACAACAGAGGGAGAAAGGAATAGGCCCCGAGGACCACCCGTGTGGCGAGATAGAAGGGGAGAGGGCTCTTCTAAGCGAGCAGATTACACACCAGATGGTGGTCACCGAAGATTGGGATGATGTTGACGAAAACCTGGGCGACGAAGAGAGAAGCCGAGCGGGAGGTACAGATGCCGAACCGGAAGGTTCACAAGCGGGTGCTACTTCTGAGTGTGACCTTAGTCCCGAGCAACGAGAGTTCATCGCACATGAGCTTGAGCTGTTCGATAAGCTTCAGGGGGTGTCACACGTCGCGGAGCATCGGATAGTTATGCGTGACGACAAACCTCTGAAGCAGAGGTACTATCCTCGGAATCCGGCGATGCAACATATCATCGACACTCAAGTAGACGAGCTACTCCGCGAAGAGGCTATCGAACCGTCTCGAAGCCCATACAGTGCTCCTATCGTGTTGGTCAAGAAGAAGACCGGGGAGTGGCGTATGTGCGTGGACTACCGACAGTTAAACGCACGTTCAGTGCCGGACGCTTACCCCGTCCCCAGAATCAACCATATTTTGGAGAAGTTACGGCAAGCGCGTTACATATCGACTCTGGATCTGAAGCACGGTTATTGGCAAATACCCATGGCCCCCGATAGTCGCAAGTTTACTGCTTTCACTGTCCCTGGAAGGGGTCTGTACCAGTGGAAGGTTATGCCCTTCGGCCTCCACTCGGCCAGCGCGACGTTCCAACGCGCCCTAGATAGCGTGATTGGGGTCGATATGGAACCGTTCGCCTTCGCATACTTGGACGATATAATCGTCATAGGGGCCACGGAAGAGCAACATCTCGCCAACCTGGCTGAAGTCTTCCGACGTTTGCGAGAGGCGAATTTGAGAGTAAACCCCAAGAAGTGTGTTTTCTTCAAACGGGAGTTGGTCTATCTGGGTCATGTGATCAGCAGCGAAGGGGTCCAAACAGACCCAGAAAAGGTCGCAGCCATCACTAACCTGAAACCTCCCACGAACATCAAGGAACTCCGACAATGGTTGGGTATGGCCTCGTGGTATCGACGCTTCGTGCCAAACTTCGCGACAGTGGTGCAGCCGATGACCGCCTTGTTAAAGAAGGGCCGGAAGTGGCATTGGGGTCGCGAACAACAGGTCGCTTTGGAAGAGATAAGAGGGAGTCTCACCACCGCCCCCATGCTAGGTTGTCCCGATTTTGACAAGAAGTTCGTGCTGCAGACCGATGCTAGCGATGTTGGCCTGGGAGTAGTCCTTTCCCAGGACATCGAAGGGCAAGAGAAGGTGATCGCGTACGCCAGCCGTAGGTTAACGGCCACTGAGGGAAACTATACGACGACGGAGAAGGAATGTCTGGCCATCATATGGGCTATCCGAAAGATGCGATGCTATTTGGAAGGTTACCGATTCGAGGTCGTCACCGACCATCTAGCCCTGAAATGGTTGAACTCAATCGAAAGTCCATCGGGTAGGATCGCTAGGTGGGCCTTAGAGTTGCAACAATTCCAATTCGACGTGCGTTATCGCCGTGGGAAGCTGAATGTCGTGGCCGATGCCCTATCCCGACAACCGTGCGAGGTCTTACAAAAGATCGCCGAGGTGGAGACCTCCTGCGCGTGGATCCAAGGCATGAAGACCAAGATCCAGGACGATCCAGGAAAGTTCCCGGAGTATGTTGTGGAGAATGGACAAGTTTACCGGAACTTAGGTCATAGGATCGATGACGAGGACTATTTCCCGTGAAAGCTTTGTGTCCCTAAGCCGAAGAGAATCGACATCTTACGAGAGTGTCATGATGCCCCCACAGCAGGGCATCTGGGCGTTCGGAAGACGTTCACTCGGCTATCCCAGAGGTACTTCTGGCCTGGAATGTTTAGAGATGCTAAACGTTATGTTCTACGCTGCGAGTCCTGCCAGAAATTCAAGGTGGCACAGATCAAGGCAGCCGGAAGGATGTTGACGCGTGTCACGAAGGAGCCGTTCGACGTCCTATGTGCGGACTTCGTGGGGCCGTTGCCGCGATCTAAGCAGGGAAACACGATGCTCCTTGTATTTCACGATGCTTTCTCTAAATGGGTGGAATTGATCCCTCTACGAAAAGCCACCGCCCCTCAGGTCCAGAAGGCTTTCCGAGAACGCATACTAAGTCGCGTCGGCGTTCCTCGTAAATTTGTGTGCGATAACGGTTCCCAATTCACCAGTCGGTCCCTAAAGGAGTTCTTTGCTACTCTCGGCGTGGAAGTGCAGTACACTGCACCGTATTGTCCACAAGAGAACCCCACCGAAAGGACAAATAGGACCGTCAAGACGATGATAGCACAGCTTGCGGAAGGTGACCAGAGTTCGTGGGATCAATCGCTGCCAGAAATCGCGCTCGCGATCAATTCCAGCAAATCAGACTCGACTGGCTACAGCCCTGCGTTCTTGACGCAAGGACGCGAGCCTCGGCTGCCAAAAATGTTTTACGACGAGGCTACTCCCGGATCAGCGGTGGAGACCAAGGACCCCAAGGATAAGGCGCTACAATTGAAGGGGATCTTCGATATCGTTCGCTCCAACCTCCAGCGAGCATCACAGGAACAGGCACGACACTACAATCTACGACGTCGTGAATGGAGACCCAGGGTCAAAGATCAGGTATGGCTTCGACAACATCCTCTCTCAAAGGCAGCAGAAGGATTCGCAGCCAAGCTAGCTCCAAAGTATGACGGTCCGTATACGGTCACGAAGTTCACTTCGCCGAACCTGGTCCTTTTGCAACGCCCTGGAGAACGACGACGACGTGCCGCCAACATTAGCCAGCTGAAACCTTATTTATCTGGAGAGGCTATCAAAGAAGGAGACGACGAGGACATCGAGACCCGAAGCACCGAAGAAGGAGGAGCAGAAGCAGCCGTCCCTTAGTTCATAAGTCGAATTGTAAACTTACTTTGTATGATAGTTAAGTACCCTTAGTATAAGGTCCACTGCACCGATAGGTAGGAGGGGTCAGAGACGTAGGGCCCGTTAGTAATAAACCCAGTATACCTTTCCAGATGGAAGAAGTGATCATCTTGTCCGACAGCTCGAATGACGCCACTAGTCCTTATCGGGAGCCGAGTGACGACGATTGGATCATGGCGGATGACGAGGAATGCTACGCTACCGAAGGGGAGGGTTCGAACCTGCCCGAGAGCTCTGACGACCGTGAATCGGAACCCCGTTTCACCCGGCTACGCAAGGGCATGTGGAGTCCAGGGACGGGTGAATCCCGGAGGTTCTGCCCCTCGACGTCGAACCCCCCGCCGAACTGCTATGTCGAAGATGACCCCGAGGACATTAGCGAGAACGGCGAGTACGAAGGGTCGTACGGTCTCGCCGACGAACGATGGCCAGGAGAGGCAAGAGACGGTGGGTACGACTACCGCGAGGAGTACCGGCCCTATCAACCGGGGTACTACGTGCCGCAAGGAGGAGAGGGCGAACATCGACCAGGGGAGCCGGCGTACTTTGTGCCATACGACCAGGACAGTGATCACTATCCGGAGGCCCCACGTCATTACGACCCCCGAGGGTCGAGGACCTCAGCCGAGGACGAGGAGCTGTGGTCACGACGCGACCCTCGAGCTGGTCATCCTCGTTATGCCCGGAGCAAGCCGAACCTGCCCTTCGAGCATGAGTGCCATCGTACGGTCGAGCACGAAGTCGACAGGTGGGATGGGCACATGACATTCAGGCGTGTCGAGACCCGTACCATAACCCTCAAGGTGCCTGGAGTCCGAGCCGAGGACCCGTACGTGGAGGAGCCCCCCTCCCCACCCCCATACTCTGCAGGAAGGGTGGACGAAAACCCCGTCTGGCAATGGGACCCCGAGATACGCCCGATTCTCCCTCGAGGTTCGCCCGAGATGTCCACGACGGCAACCCAGACATCTCCGAGGGCTCATCAGGCACGAGCGAGGGCTAGTCTGACATGTGGCACTCAGACTTCCCAGAAGGCCAGTAGACCTCGCCTCGAAGTGGTCTGCTCGCGAGATGGTCTCAACGCGGGATTGACGGACAAGGCTTCACCGGAGAGTACCGACGAGACCACCCAGAAGAGCACCGAACGCGCATGCCAGAACCCGGTGTCGGAAGCCCAGCATTTCGGCTATGCGGCTGAATATGAGTCGATCTCGGACAGCGAAGATGGCGGAGAAGACCGACCCCTCTTCTGTCGGAGATTCGTGGAGCCGACGACTTTACCCCTCGTGAGTGTGGAGACCTCGAAGGGAAGCGATGTCGCCCTGCCGCAGCAGGAATCGCCCAGACGACTAGGAGGGGACACGGCGAACAATTTGAGTCCGCCCCTCGTGTGTGCGGCCCCAGACCTACCCCTGGCCGAGTGGGAGGACAGACTCCTCGACGAGGTATTAACGGAGTTGCAGCAGACGGGATGGGATGGAACCTCCATACAGGGAGCGGAGATGCCCACGATCCCGGAGTGTGACGTACAACCGGACGCCACGCCTAACCCAAATTCTGTCGACGCTTGTCCAATACCGGCAGATTGGATCGGAGCCGACGGGCTGCAGACGCTGCCCTACGCAGTGATCCGGCAGATCAGCGAGAGAGCGGCCAGGAAGCCAGGACGCGGGCGTCGGGTCCGTTTCGCTGTGGACGACGGGAACACCCGCTACTCGGTGACGGTCCGAGGGGACGGCCAGCTCCTTATCCGGGCCCGGTAAGAAAGGGGGGTGTAACGATCCGCCCTGAAGGGCAAACCGCCACAATAGGACTTAGTCATAGTTAACTAGTTTATAAGGAAAATGTATATAGCTATAAGTCACACGCAATATAATGAAGTTCCTTAGTATAAGTATATAGGACACGAAGTCCGCATGTATTAAAATTAGTTTTTTAGTTCAACATACGATCCAATAGTCGAGGTAATTTTGAGTCTCGAACCGGCGAAAGATCGCCGAAATACCAGAAACCAGTGTGGTTTAGTTTACGACGAGATCTACTTAAGCAGAGTCCCGAACCGATTTCCGCTGGAACACTACGGAGTGGGACCAGATAAGTTCTAAACTACGTAAGAGGGACAGGGAAATACTGGAAGATGGGAAATAAAATCCCAGAAACCGAGAGGTACTAAAAAAGGACCGGGAGGAAGCGGAAACGAGGAGGTGACCGTACGAGATCGGCAGCGTTCTGTTCTCTCGAGGTTTTCGAACGCGACGGTCGGGTCACGGTAGTACCAGAAATAAAAAAAGTGAATCTAAGGAAAAATACGAGGAAATATTAAGGTCAGTGTGGTACAATGGAAAGACGGTGCAGTGGACATAAAAAAATAACGATTTAAAACGAAGTCAAGGCCAAGCTAGCCCGAAATATTAAATGAATAAAAATTTAAACAAGTTACACAAATAAAAATATAATAAACCGTGAAATACAAGCGTTTTCCTTTTCGAAACAACCCGATCGTGTCGAAGTGTGAATATCTGTGTCTTCCTGTCCCTCGTAGTGGAGTGGTAAAGCCCTCCGTAGCCCTCCTAAATCCTCGTAGGGGAATGGTTTTATCCTTCCCGAACTTTGTTATCCCTGTAGCCGAGCGGTAAAGCCCTCGGAATTCCCTGAATCCTCGTAGGGGAAAGGTCTTATCCTTCCCGAGTATCATTATCCCTGTAGCCGAGCGGTAAAGCCCTCGGAATTCCCTGAATCCTCGTAGGGGAAAGGTCTTATCCTTCCCGAGTAGTACTTTCCTTGTAGCCGAGCGGTAAAGCCCTCGGAATTCCTCAAATCCTCGTAGGGGAATGGTGTTATCCTTCCCGGACGTTATTATCCTTGCAGCCGAGTAGAAAAACCCTCGGCACTTCCTTGTCTTCCCTGTAGGGGAATAGCTATGTCCTTCCTGACCGTGTTCGAGTGGTAGAACCCTCGATCGTGGTAGGAACGGTAATATCCTTCCCGTCGTTCCGTCTGACCGTAAGGGGCGGTAGAACCCTCCCGTTGTTATCCTGGGGCGCATTGTCTTCCCGTTTCAACCCAGGCTGAAGAATATCCGGCTGCGGCCTCGCCCGAAGGTCCAGCCCGCTGGATTTTCTGCCCCAAGTCCGCCCCTCGCAGGAGTGTAGAGTGTGGTGCGGAACCTCTTCCATACCGGAACATCTCCCCCCCCCATTTTTGCTCACTTTTCGGTGAAATCGAGACGAATTCGAGGTAATTTCCGTAAACAACTTTCGTCTCCAGACGAATTCAACTCTCTAGCCCAAAGTCTCGATGATTAACAAATTTCTTGTAAAGGACTCTGTGATCTCGACTGAGAATTATATCCTGGCCAGAGAGCATCCTTACAACATACGAAAGCCTTCAGTACACTCTCATAACGTGATGCTGGCTACATTTACAGACGACACAGCGATAGCGTGCAGATCCACCTGCATATACACAGCCACCGACAGGCTCCAGTTATACCTCAAGAAATTTTAAAACTGGGCCTGTCATGGAACATATCTGTAAGCCCTTCAAAGTGTGCAGTTTTCACCCACATACTCAAAAAGCTGACGACTCACCCAAATATCTTGGCCAGAAGGCTCGCTGAACACAGAAGCAGAAGAAGACTCAAAAGAACACATCCCATAGACCTACCACACAGAATTTTCTAAACCTCAACATTAACTAATATACTCCACTAATTTATAACCAAAAACACTCCCCGTCTCTTACACAATATTTTTATTTTACATTGACACCTCCCCACACTACTGTACAAGTTACTACACTACAGTAACAGTAAACAATATTACACTGCGTATATAAGTCATTAGAAAACAAAAAAAAATTAAAAGATCTAGGCGGATACCCAAATAGACAACTAGTAGAGTGATCATTTCCAAAGAGCAGCAGCTCAGCGTATAAGTCGCAAGCTTGGGAGTTACATGTAAGAATGTCATCAGCTTGCATTTTGAGTCATTTAACTTTAATACGTTTGCACTGCACCATTTTTAAAAGTTATTTAGATATGATTGTAAATCCGAATTGCTAGCGCCGTCCTTGTATTGCACTCAAAGTTTAACGTCGTTAGCGTACATGAGTTCGTTAATAAATAATGTAAAAAGTAGGGGACCCAGGGGGCCCCCATGCGGGACACCGGAGGTCACCCGGAGAACATTCGACAAGTTGTTTTTAAAGAGGACCTTTTGAGTTCTGCCATTTGTTACATCAATCCATGTTGGCATGGAGAAATTACTGATCTACACAGGTGCTGCAAATGGGGAGTAATGACGTTTTTGAAAAGTAAGAGAATTCTTTATAATTATTAGCATCCGTTTTGCAACCATTTTTGTGGAGAGGAATGACGAATGATTCTTTTTAAATAAGGCAAATTGGGATGTTTCTAAGGATAAGGTAAACAATTTTAGAAGGGAACTGCACACGGCCTCGGCACAATACCTAAGCACACAGCCTGGTATTCCATCGGGACCTGGCGAATAAACCGGCTTGACACGTTGAAGATCCAAAAGAAGGGAGCTCTCGTTTAAGCTTGGACTAAAGATAATGTTTGATTTGGGCATGTTATAAGAATAGGTCTGGTTTGAATCGGATGATGGAGAAAAAGTAGTTTCATAGAGCAACTTATATAGAGGCGCAATTTTCTCTTCCTCTCACGGTTGCAAGCCAACAGGGTGGTCACCTATGGCATTTCATACTTGCTCGATGTTGCAGTGTGGATGACGAGTGGAATTAAGTGTTTTGAAGGTTTTTTTTACTAATATTTGTTAAAAAAATCATTTTTAGGTAATTATTGCTCAACATTCGATATCAATATACCCTTTTCTAAGCATAGCTAAGCATTTGCATTTGAAAAGTCCGTTGCGCATTGATTGTACAACCCTAAGTGAGCGTAACAGAGCGATTTCATGCGCAAAAGAGCGTAACAGAGCGATTTCATCCGCAAAAACATGTTAACTAACATGGTTTTGCGCATGGAATCGCTCTGTTAAGCTCTGGAAACGAAAAGTTTTGTTGAGCGAGCTGTTTGGTCTCGAACTGCATGACGTCACATCAAGCATTTGGGTTTCATTTCTTCGTTGGGTTCCACCTGTTTTTTTGTAAGAATACTAGTTAAACCGTTAAAATACAGACCTATTCTGGTCAAATTATTATCATTCTAATCCTTCCCAAACCTTTTTATGCTTGAAAATTAGGCAGAAGTACATATTTTCACCTAAAAAATATTTTTATTTATCCATATGAATTAGAAAGTAGTTTACTTTCAAAATCATTTAGGAAATATACTCCAGAAACGCTTAAATATTAAACAATTCATTAAATAGCTCGCAGGTTTTAAAGCGTTCGGAGGTGCTCGAAGGTGTTCAAAAGCGTTCAAAAGTGTACGAATTCCATACTTCTGTACTGTTCTCTCTTACGGCCTATTGTTGTTGCCTCTCGCACTGCAACTTAGCATCCAATCAGCTCTGTTTACATCTGCCGACGTCGGCAGAGGAAAATGTTCGACAGAAAATTTTGCGCCTCTATATAGATTCTCTCTGGTAGTTTGAAAAATCTGGCGATTGCCTGGCTATTGTTTGCTGTCGTATTTTCAAATGAAAGAGACGAAGGTTATGTAATTGGCTTACGTTTTGTTTTGACAAAATTATAAAACTGTTTTGGGTCCTGCACGAACTGAACCCTACAACGAGTCAAAAAGTTTTTATAACAGAGCGCGAGAATAGACAGCTTGATAGCCTTTACGTTTAAATTTAGAATAGAGATTGGACTGAATGTTTTTGACACTGGTCAACTCTTTACTAAACAACGAAGGCTTATTTGAGATTGACAGATAGTATGCCGGAACAGATTCATTAAAAAAAAAAATGCACAGCATTGTAAAAAATATCCATGGCACCCACCATGTCAGTGCACATGTAGAGATCGGACCAATCAAAGTCAGATATGAAATTATTTTGCCGTCGAAAATCCGCCTGGCGAAAGCAGTGGACTTTCTTACATGGCCAATCAGACTTATTCTCCATAGCAGTCCCACTATTGGGTTGCGTCAAAGGCGGAACTCTAACTATACTGACTCTTGCCGGATTAGAGACAAAGCAGAGATCAAGCAAGCGATCTAAGGAATTTTGTACATGATTGACTTGAGACAGCGAAATCTCAAACCAGTCATCAATAAAATCGTGACGTGCTGTAGTTAAAAGAGTATTTGAGGATTGTGGACCAAATAGCTCCAGAAATGTTAAAGTCTCCTAGCCTACTACGTAAGTTTAGTTTTTTGGAGCGGACGTAGCTGGCACAGTGGTTTTGTCCGGCCTGGGTAGACTAATTCCTACAGACCGACTCTTCTTTATCTTAGCTTTGTACTCCTTAACGACAACATACTGAGGCCAGAATTCGGCAGAACATATCGTCAGAGACATTTATTTTGAAAGATGAAATATCCCCGGAATAAGAAAATTTTAATTGTTTCACCTTAATTTTATCGGACTTGGTTCTGTCTTGAATATAGACAGTAACATCTTCAGATGTTTGAGACGGGTGAAACCGAGTACTGCTATAAGGGCTTTTGCAACACAGACTGGTATTACCAATTTCGGCCGGTAATCCAAGCCTGCCACCCTGGGGAGCATTCGGGACGTGGATCTGAGGGGTCTTTAATTTTGATTTTGAACCCCCAGTGGACTCAACAGAAATCACTGGAGCTGCGGTCCCCTAACGCGGCACATTCGGAGGTCGAATCTTTTCTCGCACACGACCTCAATATCATTGGAGTTAGATATATTGGGGACGGGGCTGTGCCGAGGGAGTCAGCTGTTGAGAACCTGCATCGAGTTGCAGAGCAGCGGCCAAACGCGGTGTGGAAACCGTGTTTTTCTTGTGCTTTGGGGACTCGTTTAATAGCTTTAGGCCATTAAACTGGGAGTCCAGCGCCATGATCACCTCATTAGTTTTATGAAAACTAACTATTTTTGGTTTGCCGCATAAAAGCCATAATTTCCCTTTCAACATCGCGACAAGCTTCGCAGCAATAGCGCAGTTCTTTTGTGCTTTTAACACAACATTATCACAAAGCCAGCAACCGATATTAGGGTCATCATTAGAAATAACCTTTTTGCTGGTTTTAATTGAGCAGACAATATTGTATGAATTATTATTGACACAAGATAGAAGTTTTAAATAAAACCATGGTGGTTTATAGCAAGGAATTAACACAAGTACGAGGCGCAAAACAAAAATACGACCGTTCACTTTAAAAGGGAAAACGAATAAGATACTTAGAACAGTTATTCCACCGACATTTTTTCGTTTTGCTGCTTTCCACGTCATAATAAGATATTTCTTCTTTTAATTATTTGAATTTATCAGATTTAAAAGAAATTTTAAAACTGGGCCTGTCATGGAACATATCTGTAAGCCCTTCAAAGTGTGCAGTTTTCACCCACATACTCAAAAAGCTGACGACTCACCCAAATATCTTGGCCAGAAGGCTCGCTGAACACAGAAGCAGAAGAAGACTCAAAAGAACATATCCCATAGACCTACCACACAGAATTTTCTAAACCTCCACATTAACTAATATACTCCACTAATTTATAACCAAAAACACTCTCCTACTCTTACACAATATTTTTATTTTACATTGACACCTCCCCACACTACTGTACAAGTTACTACACTACAGTAACAGTAAACAATATTACACTGCGTATATAAGTCATTAGAAAAAAAAATAAAAAATTAAAAGATCTAGGCGGATACCCAAATAGACAACTAGTAGAGTGATCATTTCCAAAGAGCAGCAGCTCAGCGTATAAGTCGCAAGCTTGGGAGTTACATGTAAGAATGTCATCAGCTTGCATTTTGAGTCATTTAACTTTAATACGTTTGCACTGCACCATTTTTAAAAGTTATTTAGATATGATTGTAAATCCGAATTGCTAGCGCCGTCCTTGTATTGCACTCAAAGTTTAACGTCGTTAGCGTACATGAGTTCGTTAATAAATAATGTAAAAAGTAGGGGACCCAGGGGGCCCCCATGCGGGACACCGGAGGTCACCCGGAGAACATTCGACAAGTTGTTTTTAAAGAGGACCTTTTGAGTTCTGCCATTTGTTACATCAATCCATGTTGGCATGGAGAAATTACTGATCTACACAGGTGCTGCAAATGGGGAGTAATGACGTTTTTGAAAAGTAAGAGAATTCTTTATAATTATTAGCATCCGTTTTGCAACCATTTTTGTGGAGAGGAATGACGAATGATTCTTTTTAAATAAGGCAAATTGGGATGTTTCTAAGGATAAGGTAAACAATTTTAGAAGGGAACTGCACACGGCCTCGGCACAATACCTAAGCACACAGCCTGGTATTCCATCGGGACCTGGCGAATAAACCGGCTTGACACGTTGAAGATCCAAAAGAAGGGAGCTCTCGTTTAAGCTTGGACTAAAGATAATGTTTGATTTGGGCATGTTATAAGAATAGGTCTGGTTTGAATCGGATGATGGAGAAAAAGTAGTTTCATAGAGCAACTTATATAGAGGCGCAATTTTCTCTTCCTCTCACGGTTGCAAGCCAACAGGGTGGTCACCTATGGCATTTCATACTTGCTCGATGTTGCAGTGTGGATGACGAGTGGAATTAAGTGTTTTGAAGTTTTTTTTTTACTAATATTTGTTAAAAAAATCATTTTTAGGTAATTATTGCTCAACATTCGATATCAATATACCCTTTTCTAAGCATAGCTAAGCATTTGCATTTGAAAAGTCCGTTGCGCATTGATTGTACAACCCTAAGTGAGCGTAACAGAGCGATTTCATGAGCAAAAGAGCGTAACAGAGCGATTTCATCCGCAAAAACATGTTAACTAACATGGTGCGCATGGAATCGCTCTGTTTAGCTCTGGAAACGAAAAGTTTTGTTGAGCGAGCTGTTTGGTCTCGAACTGCATGACGTCACATCAAGCATTTGGGTTTCATTTCTTCGTTGGGTTCCACCTGTTTTTTTGTAAGAATACTAGTTAAACCGTTAAAATACAGACCTATTCTGGTCAAATTATTATCATTCTAATCCTTCCCAAACCTTTTTATGCTTGAAAATTAGGCAGAAGTACATATTTTCACCTAAAAAATATTTTTATTTATCCATATGAATTAGAAAGTAGTTTACTTTCAAAATCATTTAGGAAATATACTCCAGAAACGCTTAAATATTAAACAATTCATTAAATAGCTCGCAGGTTTTAAAGCGTTCGGAGGTGCTCGAAGGTGTTCAAAAGCGTTCAAAAGTGTACGAATTCCATACTTCTGTACTGTTCTCTCTTACGGCCTATTGTTGTTGCCTCTCGCACTGCAACTTAGCATCCAATCAGCTCTGTTTACATCTGCCGACGTCGGCAGAGGAAAATGTTCGACAGAAAATTTTGCGCCTCTATATAGATTCTCTCTGGTAGTTTGAAAAATCTGAGCAAAAAGATCGGCGATTGCCTGGCTATTGTTTGCTGACGTATTTTCAAATGAAAGAGACGAAGGTTATGTAATTGGCTTACGTTTTGTTTTGACAAAATTATAAAACTGTTTTGGGTCCTGCACGAACTGAACCCTACAACGAGTCAAAAAGTTTTTATAACAGAGCGCGAGAATAGACAGCTTGATAGCCTTTACGTTTAAATTTAGAATAGAGATTGGACTGAATGTTTTTGACACTGGTCAACTCTTTACTAAACAACGAAGGCTTATTTGAGATTGACAGATAGTATGCCGGAACAGATTCATTAAAAAAAAAAATGCACAGCATTGTAAAAAATATCCATGGCACCCACCATGTCAGTGCACATGTAGAGATCGGATCAATCAAAGTCAGATATGAAATTATTTTGCCGTCGAAAATCCGCCTGGCGAAAGCAGTGGACTTTCTTACATGGCCAATCAGACTTATTCTCCATAGCAGTCCCACTATTGGGTTGCGTCAAAGGCGGAACTCTAACTATACTGACTCTTGCCGGATTAGAGACAAAGCAGAGATCAAGCAAGCGATCTAAGGAATTTTGTACATGATTGACTTGAGACAGCGAAATCTCAAACCAGTCATCAATAAAATCGTGACGTGCTGTAGTTAAAAGAGTATTTGAGGATTGTGGACCAAATAGCTCCAGAAATGTTAAAGTCTCCTAGTCTATTGGAGACCGCCTGAATAGCGGAAAGGTGTGTCCAATAAATATAAAGTTCCGACAAGGGGGGAATGTAGGAACATGTAATATAAGTAAAACTACTTCACAAAGGAATTCAACATCATTGAATTCCTCGAAAGCTAATAATTCAGACGTGGGGTTGGGGTCAACCGCAATGAGGACCCCGCCCCCTCGCCTGGAAGGCCGATCAAGCCTGTACGTTGTGTACACAGCCGGAAAAACTTCGGCTTCAACCAGGTTTCTGTGAACACAATCACCTGGGATGCAAAGCAAACACTATCAGAATACAATTTAGGAAGCCTACTACGTAAGTTTAGTTTTTTGGGGCGGACGTAGCTGGCACAGTGGTTTTGTCCGGCCTGGGTAGACTAATTCCTACAGACCGTCTCTTCTTTTTCTTAGCTTTGTACTCCTTAACGACAACATACTGAGGCCAGAATTCGGCAGAACATATCGTCAGAGACATTTATTTTGAAAGATGAAATATCCCCAGAATAAGAAAATTTTAATTGTTTCACCTTAATTTTATCGGACTTGGTTCTGTCTTGAATATAGACAGTAACATCTTCAGATGTTTGAGACGGGTGAAACCGAGTACTGCTATAAGGGCTTTTGCAACACAGACTGGTATTACCAATTTCGGCCGGTAATCCAAGCCTGCCACCCTGGGGAGCATTCGGGACGTGGATCTGAGGGGTCTTTAATTTTGATTTTGAACCCCCAGTGGACTCAACAGAAATCACTGGAGCTGCGGTCCCCTAACGCGGCACATTCGGAGGTCGAATCTTTTCTCGCACACGACCTCAATATCATTGGAGTTAGATATATTGGGGACGGGGCTGTGCCGAGGGAGTCAGCTGTTGAAAACCTGCATCGAGTTGCAGAGCAGCGGCCAAACGCGGTGTGGAAACCGTGTTTTTCTTGCGCTTTGGGGACTTGTTTAATAGCTTTAGGCCATTAAACTGGGAGTCCAGCGCCATGATCACCTCATTAGTTTTATGAAAACTAACTATTTTTGGTTTGCCGCATAAAAGCCATAATTTCCCTTTCAACATCGCGACAAGCTTCGCAGCAATAGCGCAGTTCTTTTGTGCTTTTAATAATTACAGCCGCCCGGCCTGTGCAATCAATGCACTTGGCGTGCACAACATTATCACAAAGCCAGCAACCGATATTAGGGTCATCATTAGAAATAACCTTTGTGCTGGTTTTAATTGAGCAGACAATATTGTATGAATTATTATTGACACAAGATAGAAGTTTTAAATAAAACCATGGTGGTTTATAGCAAGGAATTAACACAAGTACGAGGCGCAAAACAAAAATACGACCGTTCACTTTAAAAGGGAAAACGAATAAGATACTTAGAACAGTTATTCCACCGACATTTTTTCGTTTTGCTGCTTTCCACGTCATAATAAGATATTTCTTCTTTTAATTATTTGAATTTATCAGATTTCTTGAAATTCGGGGGAAGATTGGATTTTTTAGTGGGAAATATCGACCCTTTGAGATTTTTTAAGGGGAAAGCAAAATTTTCATCTGGCAACACTGGTTTACATATCAACGAGCAGTAATTATATTGTAGTAGCAGTATATATATTGCAGTACAATTACTTGCTTTGTTAGTTGTAATATTTTCGGAATATTGTTTTACTAATAAATTATTTAAGTGCCCAATGCAAACTTTTAATGGCAAAATTTGGCAAAATTTGAACAGTTTTTAACTGTTGTAAGATATAATAAAAATATGCTCCTCTCCTTGCCGTCGCTGCTTCTCTCCTCTCTACGTCAATTCGCTGCGCTTGGCTATGTAAAGTTTTGCGCGAGTTGCCATCTCTTATCTTTCGAGATGCCCATACAAACGATTCATCTGGCATTATTGATTAGCCAAGAGTACATCAGAAGGAGACGAAGCTACAAGAAGACGAAGTTAAAAGGAGCCGAAGTTTTGAACATTGAGTAGCTTATATAGAGCCACAATTTTCTCTTCCTCTCACGGTTGCAAGCCAACAGGGTATAAGTGACTATAGCATTTCATACTTGCTCGATGTCGCAGTGTGAATGACGATTGGAATTAAGTATTTTGAAGGGTTTTTTTTATTAATATTTGTTAAACAAATCATTTTTAAGTAACTATTGTTCAACATTCGATATCAATATACCCTTTTCTAAGCATAGTCAAGCATTTGCATTTGAAAAGTCCGTTATGCATGGATTGTACACCCCTAATATCAAAACGTAGAACCTGGCATATGTATCGGTGTATACGAATAGGCTTTTAGGCTACGTGTATTGGTTGAGCGAGCTGTTTGGTCTCGAACTGCGTGACGTCACATCAAGCATTTGGGTTTCATTTCTTTGTTGGGTGCCATCTGTTTTTTGCAAGAATACTAGTTAAACCGTTAAAATACAGACCGATTCTGGACAAATTATTATCATTCTAATCCTTCCCAAACCTTTTTATGCTTGAAAACTAGGCAGAAGTACATATTTTCACATAAAAAATATTTTTATTTATCCAAAAGAATTAGAAAGTATTTTACTTTTAAAATCCTTTAGGAAATATACTCCAAAACGCTTTAACATTAAACAATTCATTAAATAACTTGCAGGTTTTAAAGCGTTCGGAGGTGTTCGAAGGTGTTCAAAAGCGTTCGAAAGTGTTCGAAGTCCATATTTTTGTACTCTTCTCTCTTACGGCCTATTGTTGTTTCATCTCGCACTGTAACTTAGCATCCAATCAGTTCTGTTTACATCTGCCGACGTCGGCAGAGGAAAATGTTCGACAGAAAAAATTGTGGCTCTATATAGATTCTCTTTGTTTTGAAGGAACGAATAGAGGACGAGGACGACCTGTCAGACGTTGCTTTTGGAAATCATCACTCGAGCGGAGCAGTAGAAAAGCAAGGAAATAAATTGGAGAAAACTACAAAAATAGTCTTGTGTTTGTTTTTAATTAGAAATTCATTAACGTGATCGACACCAATTCCCTGGTATGTATTGGTAACTCGCGCGCACATACACCAGCGTTTCTGCACGGATCGACCGGTGAATTTGATTCTTCGAACACACACACAGGAAAACAAAATGGTGTAGTTTTTAGAAGAAAATGCTGCTTCTATGATGTTTTAACTACTTAATCTCCTCGAAAAGCATTCGTTTTCGCTGTATTTTCACCTCTCGTCGTTTTATAAGCAATTACACTCTGTCTCTCATCGATAGCTTTATCTCTTATGTATGAGTTAACGCACGATTGCTCTTAATATTTTGGACTTATCCCGGACGAGCCCAATAATTTTTATGGGAATTACAAATTAATTGTTTTATTTATTTCGGGTAAAGTTCGCAAGATATGATTTAATATTACTTAATTAAGAACAGAGATTTATTAACTTCGACTTTCGCACTCAATGGAGATCACACGTCTTTCTCGGCCAAATTCTTACAGCGACTGACTTCTACTTGCAACTCCGAATGCATGTGTACTGTGGCAGCCTGTCCCTGTGAGCCTTGCTGAGAGCGGAGAGCATTCTGGCAATCATTAAGTCAGAAAGAAATAATAAATATTGTTTGTATATCTGAGTAATTGCGTGCAGTTGGTTTGTAATTATTGGGCAATTTGCAGGTCATTACATTGGCGACAAGAGAAAAACCGAGCAGAAAAAAAAATATAAAAAGACCGATAAAGAATAAAATTCATTTCGGCTGTATGTGTGTTATTTTGGGACATGCATACATATATAAAAAAAAAGGAAAAAGGTGTGGCCACTTAAATTTAGCCTAAGAAATATTAAAAAAAAAAAAAGTGTGGCTACTTAAATGTAGCCTAATTATGTCAGTTTTAATACAGCCTACGGAAATAAGAAGGTAAGATAAAAGAAATAAAAAACAAGTACGAAAGCTACAGTCGACTGTGCTCGACTGTAAGATACCCGGTACCTAAACGTTTCACACTAAAAGGCAATTTAAAATTGTACATACATTATAATAGTCTATTTCGATACTTCATTAAAATAAATCGCCTCTCGAATTAGCACCCGACCTAAACAATTTAATGTCATACTTAAATATGAATGATACATTTTATAGGAACACATAAAAACCCGCTCGATCGGCGTCAAAAAATGAATTGTTAATTTTTGTCATTTCTTGCTATATTCTTTTGTCATTTCTTCTGCAGTTGGCGCCATTATATCGCGCGGCCCAGGCTCGAATGCGCCACCTGTCGGCTACAGCTTGCAACAGCAGTGCCTTAGGGCGGTGTGTTAAAATTCTAACCTTATTGATAGTATCTCCCATGTTTATCATCCGATTTTACTGAAATTTTCAGAAAACGTCCGCTCTACTTTATTCATTTATAGTATATATTAACTTTAACCCGAAAGTAACGAGTATAGCTTATTTTACGTTTTTTAAGATTTTTGAGGGCGCAAGTGGGCGTGGCCAAATTTTAAAACAAACTTGATCTGCGTGCAACAGATTTAAATGTTGTCACCAAATTTGGTAACTCTAGCTCTTATAGTCTCTGAGATCTGTTGTTTCACACGGACGGACAGAGGTTGGCACTAACCCATAATACTCTTGTACCCTATGGGTACCGGGTATAAAAAAAATATTGAAATGGAGTGGGCGGAATTCCAAATAAGTTGCCGACTTCCTTCGAGGGGGCGTCGTTGGCGTCGGTGGCTGCGGTAAATGTCCCAGAAGATCCCGAAGAAGAAGTAGAAGTTGGTGGCGGCGTTGGCTTCACAATTCGGTTTATTTACTGCTTCACTGCACAAGTGGTTGCTTAAGACTAACTTAACTAAAAAGAAAAAAGTACATCGCTGCCGCCGGTGGAGAGGCTCCCTTTCCCGGTTGGAACGGAGGGAGCGGGAAAACGGCCGATGAGAGGGAGAGCGGGCGAGCGCTAGAGCGAGGGTGCTCGCTACCACACTGCCGCTGAAAACTAAGCGCCCTGTGGCGCGAACATTCTCCCCCCCCTTGCGCAAGCAACGGCAGGATCTGCAGAATCAGGCCTCCTGATATGCGCCGGATAGGGTCCATCCGAAAACGGTGCTCTGAGCGATCGGCAACCCATCTTCAAGCTTTAGGAACCCCGGTTGGATTATCTTCGAAAAGATATCGGATCCCAACACGAGGGAGATGGTTGCCGGGCGGTGGAATTGCTCGTCAGCGAGGCGGATGTCCTTGAACTTCGCCCTCGCGACATCGCTCAGAGCCCGCGTAGGAGTTCGGATCCGAAGGCTTGGGTCGATCTTTAGGACGACCCCGAGCTGAAAGTCTCCTGTTCGGGACCGGATCGTCGCTGAGCACACCTCGTCGTCTCCCACTTTGGAGATCGGCAGCCGGAAAGCGGATGCCAATGACCGGTCAATGCTGCTCACCGCCATGCACGGGTCGATCATCGCCCCGGTCTCGAAGGTCGCGGACCCTCCGTCAAGCACGACGACCGCTGTCGGAAGGATGTGGATCACCTTCCGCGTCAACCACGTGGCCACCGATGGAGTCTGAGCGGAAACCTCCGGACGTGGGCGCTCAATGGGGCTCCGAGATGGCGACGGAGACTGGGAGACGGACATGGCAGATGGGGGCGGAGGCGATCTCGACGCTTGGCGGCGCGTGCGTGAGGTGTGAGGCGTAGATTGCGCTGGCTGGCCTATGCGCCGAGGCGGTTGCTCCTCGTGCATGTGGAGCAGGGTGTGGTGACTTCCTCCGCACTTCTTGCAGCCGTCCTCGCTGCGGCAGGTTCCTCCTGAGTGCTGATGTGCGAGGCAGTTCGAGCAGTACTTATTAATAAGCACTGCTCGAAGTCGCTTTTCAGCGCTCAGCTTTTGGAACCTCTTGCACTTCCGAAGAGGATGGATTCCCCGGCAGACTCGGCATCGGTAGGATTGAATACCTCGAGTACGTCTGCTCTCCAAGGATTGGGCGGAACGAGGACGAGGAGCCATGTCGGGAAATTTGGTCTGCGATAAAGGAAAAAAATAAGAACTTATTTTAGTATGGGTGGACTGCACTTTGGAAATTGAACCGCGAGGGACACTACTCCCTAGGAACGGAGGATTCCTGGTTCTCCGCAGGGAGGAGGATAACCTTATGGACTGGGCGCTTTATTGTCCCACGAACTGTGCGGATCTCAACGACTCGAATGCGGTCATCGGCTCCTGGGAAGACAGAAACAATTCTGCCGAGCCGCCATTCGTTCGATGGAAGGTTGTCCTCTTTGACGACTACCATGTCGTCGATTTGGAGGTTCCTGGTCGGAAATTGCCATTTATTGCGCTTGTGGAGTTCTTTTAGATACTCCTCTTTCCACCGTGCACTAAACTGCTGATGTTGGGCCTTTAGATGTTGCCATCGATTTATAATCGACTTGGCTTCGCCTTTTATTTCGGGCTCAGCCGTGGAAAGCAACGGCCCGCCAATAAGAAAATGGCCCGGCGTGAGTGCGAGCAAGTCCGTTGGATCTTCGGACATCGGGGATAGCGGCCTGGAATTAAGGCAAGCTTCAATCTTTGCCAGAAGTGTGGCGAGTTCTTCGAACGTGTATTTGCGGGAAGCAGTGGACTTATAGAAAAGCGTTTTGAAACTTTTAACACCCGCTTCCCACAGCCCTCCCATATGCGGAGCACCGGGGGGGATAAACCGCCACACTAGTCCCTGATGGCTATATGCATCAGTCACGGACTCCTTCATGGCTTGTAAAAAGTCTCGCGAAAGCAGAGTTGCTGCACCCACAAAGGTTTTGCCATTATCCGAATGGACCCGCTGCGGACACCCGCGCCTAGCTACAAACCGAGCAAAGGCTGCAAGGAATTTCTCGGTAGTGAGATCGGAGGTGGGTTCCAAATGGATAGCCTTCGTAGAGAAACATACAAACACACAAACATATCCCTTCGTTATGAGACACGCTCTCCCAGTATAGTTTTTTATCTCGAAAGGGCCGGCATAATCTATGCCAGTGTACGTGAAGGCCCTCGAGAAAGATACTCTGTCAGTTGGAAAATCGCCCATCAGCTGTGTTTGCAGTCGCTTTTTGTAAATTGTGCAAACCTTACACGGATTCACCACAGCCTTCACCAGATTCTTGATTTTAGGAATCCAATACTTCGATCGGATCAGGCGTACCATTAATTGGCTGCCGCCGTGAAGAGTAATCTGGTGAGCAAATTGGATGAGAAGGCGAGACAGTCTACAATTGTAGGGGAGTATTATTGGATGGCGTTCATCATATTGCAAACCTCTGGAGGCGTTGAGGCGACCACATGCTCTTAAAAGGCCGTGTTGGTCGATGAAAGGAAACAAATTCGCGATCGGACTCGACACTGGAAGGGGCTTTTTCTCTTCTAGATGCTTCTGCTCCTGGCCGTATGCTCGGCGCTGCGCAATGGAAATCAGAGCTCTCTCTGCCTCTCGAATTTCATCCCTCGTGGGTCTTGAACTGGGCGAGATCGAGCTCTTGCGACAGCGGTTCAGGAATCGGAGAACATACGCCAGGACCCGCAGTGCTTTGTCTAGCTTGGAAAAACGCTCGAGAAGTTCTTCCGGAGGGACCTTACTGAAATGCACCTTGACCGCACGCTGTTCGAGTTCGGTCATTGGATGGAAGTCGCTTTGTGCTGGCCATAGCTCGCGTGGTCCTTGCAGCCACTCTGGTCCATGCCACCAGAGTTGGTTATCCGCTAGCTCTTGTAGGGATACGCCTCGACTGGCTAAATCGGCGGAGTTTTGTTCGGATCGAACGTGGGTCCAACAGTCGACTGGTGTTGCCTGAGTAATCTTGGCAACTCTGTTGGCCACAAACGTGGTCCAGTTGCAAGCAGGCTTTCTTAACCAGGCTAGAACAATAGTGGAATCTGTCCAGCAGTAAATTTTGGAACTGGCTGTCGGCATACTTGGAAGTATTGCTGTCACCATTTCGGTTAACAGCACGGCACCGCAGAGTTCTAGCCTTGGAAGCGAGACAGTTTTGACCGGAGCGACTCGGGTCTTGGCTGTGAGGAGCGACGTCAAGATCTTGGAACCGATCTCGACCCGTACGTAAATAGCCGCTCCATATGCTTTTTGAGACGCATCGCAAAACCCGTGGTGTTCAACCTTGACCTCTGGTTGATACCCGACCCATCGAGGAACACGGATCTTGTTGAGGTCGGTATATTCTTGCAGAAAAGCTCGCCACTTCTGACTCATTTCGCTGGGAATACTTTCATCCCAGCCCAACTCTTGTAACCAAATCTCCTGCATAAAGATTTTGGAACGGATGATAAAAGGCGCTAGCCATCCGGCAGGATCAAATAATTTTGCGATTTGGGAAAGAACTTCGCGTTTTGTATAAGATGTTTTGAGTTCTATCTCTGGCGGGACAAAATAGAACTCGTCGGAGATAGCCCTCCATCGAATACCGAGCGTTTTCGCCGTGCTTTCGGCATCGATGTCGAGGAACTCATCGTGGAGGAGGTGCTCAGCAGGAATGTCCTTTAGAGTGCTCTTTTGGTTGGCAGTCCACTTCCTTAGTGGGAAACCGGCGGAGCCTAGAGCTGCCTGCAGCTCTTGGATGGACAGTTGAGCTTCTTGGACGGAGTTGGCCCCTGCCAGAACGTCATCGACGTACATATCATGTCTAATGATTTGGCTGGCTTTTGGAAATCGCCCTTGTACATCATCGGCCAGCTGTTGCAGGACTCGAATAGCGAGGAAAGGCGCGCAGTTGACCCCGAAGGTAACTGTTTGAAGCTCGAAATCTCGAATCTCTCCGTCCTTGTTTCGGAACAGAATTCTCTGAAAGGGCGTATGCTCTGGATCGACCCATATCTGGCGATACATTTTGGTAATGTCTGCACTGAAAACGTATTGGAAATACCGCCACTTCAGGATCTGAATCGTCAGATCGGATTGTAGGACTGGACCAGCATGAAGAATATCGTTTAAGCTGGTCCCATTTGCTGAAGGGCTTGAAGCGTTGAATACCACGCGAAGTTTCGTGGTGGTGCTTTCGGGCTTTATCACAGCGTGATGAGGAAGGTAATAATTCGGAGAATTGTGAGTCGAAGGAACTTCTTTCATATGGCCGAGATCCAGATACTCCTGAATCACGGTATCATATTGCTCTTTTAAGGGAAAGTCTCTCTTTAAACGATTCTCGTTTCTAAGAAACTGAGCTAACGCAATGGACCTAGAATATCCCAAATTGGATCCGACATGGCTGGGATCGCAGAACGGTAGCGTTACCACGTACTTTCCGCTTGCGTCTTTCTTTGTGGTTTGGACGAAATTGCGTTCACAGTAGGAATCCGACTCTTTTACCAGCTTGACTGGTAGATTCTCCACCTCCCAGAACTTGGTGAGAAGTCTGTCTAACGACCCTTCTCTGTCCTGGTTTAACTGCGTCGTAAAGGATGCGACTCGATTGGTTTGGGTATTGGAAATCGGCCCCGTGAGCACCCACCCGAAAATGGTTTCTTGACCTAGGAGTGAGCCACAGATATTGTTACGCATGCCACTCATCAATATGGATGGTAAAATATCGGCCCCGATCAAAACGTCGATTTGAGAACTCTCAAAAAAGGCGGGGTCTGCCCATTGGAGAGAGGGCAGATCTTTCAAGGAATTCTGAGGAATTGTGTAGGAAGGCAGCTTGCCTGATAACTCCGGAAGGACGTAGGCTGCGGTGTCTAGTTGTAGACCCGGCTTCGTTGGAGATCGAATTGCGAAGTGGCATAGCCTGGAAGACTTCGCGGACACCGACTTGTTTAGACCGGAAACTTGGGTTTGAATGTGTCGGAATGGCAACTTGATTAGATTGAAGAGGCGTTCTGTTATGAACGTTGCTTCGGATCCCGAGTCAATCAGTGCTCGCGCTCGATAGTTGGTGCCCAGATGACAGATGTCAATAATTGCTGTGCTCAGCAGAACAGCTGTAGTGCCAGAGGCAAAATAATTTTGCACAGTGGAAGAGCTTTCCATGGGATTACTGCTCGTAGGTCTCGCAGCAGGTTGTGGAACTGGCAAAGAGGCGGCTGTGGAGCTTGACCCCGAAGAACTAGAGGTTCCTCGATGCAAAAGGGTATGATGCCTGCCTCTACAGGTAAAACAGCTGTGAGTGCTGGAACAATCGCGTAGCTGATGTCCTCTTGCGAAGCAATTTAAGCATAGCTGCTTCTTCTTGATGTATGCGGAACGCGCATCCACTGACATTTGCAGAAAACGCGGGCACAACCGTACAGGATGATTTTCCTTTGAACATAATTCACAGCTTCTTGGCTTGGAGCTAACCTTTGTCTCGAAAGACTGAAGTTTCTTCGGGACCGATGGAATTGGCTTCATGTCCTCGATGGCCTCCAATGTCCGATATCTTTCATTTAGGAACGTGTTCATTTCTTCCCACGCAGGAATTTCGGACTTGGAAGATAAGGATTGTTCCCATAGAGAAAGGGTCACCTTAGGCAGTTTACTGGCGCACAGGAATACCAGCAAACAATCCCAGTTTTCCGTGGATATCTTGGAATGTGCTAGTGCTGTCAAACACCCTTGAATCGTGGTCTGAAGGTCTTTTAACGCCAGACCGGATTCGTGGGATATAGAACTCAAGTTAAACAATAGCTTGAGTTGGCTGTTGACTAAGAGTCGCTTATTTTGGAAACGGTCTTGAAGTGCTGCCCACGCCGTAGCGAACCCGTCATTGGTGAGAGGGGATTTTGTCACAATCGCCTTGGCCTCGCCACTTGTTTTAGTGATGAGGTGAAACAACTTCTCGACCGGTGTCAGCCTAGGGTTATTGACGTATACTGCAGTAAACAGGTCCCTGAAAGTTGGCCATCGAAGATAATCCCCGTCGAAAACTTCCGTATCGCACGGAGGTAACCGGCAACCGGACGAAATTAGAGGCTGGGATGAAGCTTGCACGGCTTGAGGCGTCGCTCTGTCGATATTTTCGCCAATAAGTGCTGCACATGACTCGTACACGGAGTAACAGTAGTCGTATTTTGCTTGCAGCACCGGCAATATGCTGAGGGATCCTTCTTGGGCAATTAGATCAGAGCACGTTTCATACTCCTTTTCTACTTTGTCCCATAAGGCTCGCACTTGTTGAAGACGGACTTGCAACGTATGTAGAGACGGAGGAGCTTGATCAGGAGTATTGATCTTGGCTTCAAAGGCGCTAACGCGGTCGCTGACTGCAATGAATTTGTGCAACGCCGCGTTTGCGGCGGTTGGCTGATCTGAGGATGCCATTTTTTTGCTGACAGCGCGTGTTACTCTAAGGAATTCGGTTCCGGAAGCAGAGGGATTCTCTGGCTTGACCGCAAGGGAAGACTCGCTAGACGATTTCGCCAACGGTTTGGAAATAAAAATTCTAGGAGTTGTCTTCGAACTTGTCGCTGGAGGACTCTTTCCTTTAGGAGTGGTTACCGCTCTGACTGTTGGACTTGCGGACTTAGGTGTTTGCTTAGCGCGAGCGGGCAGCGGAGAGGACGGGTTGGTTTTTTGTTCTTTTCCTTGGGTAGCTGTCGGTTTCTTGTCACCCTCACTGGGCATACTCAGCTATACCCTACAAATAGGAAGGCCTGCACGCCGCAAAAAGTGGAAGAAAGTGACAAATTAACCGAAAATGTCGCTGGTCGATGGGAGAAAACACCCCCAGTCCGAATTTAAATCGACGAATCAATAGAAATCGAACAGCAGACACGATCAAAAATACAACCTGGATGAAGAAACTACAAAAATAGCTTAATTTGAAGAAGATAGCTAGAAAAATAGCTAAAAACTAGCCAAAAAATGGCTAAGAACTAGCTTCAGATATTGGCGGAAATTATAAGCCACTTATTCGAAGCAGATTTCGATTTTTGGTTTAGGAATACGACCAAAAATCGTGGAAATAGCTAAAAACTAGCCAAAAAATGGCTAAGAACTAGCTTCGGATGTTGGCGGAAATTATAAGCCACTTATTCGAAGCAGATTTCGATTTTGGGTTTAGGAATATGACCAAAAATCGTGGAAATAGCTAAAAACTAGCCAAAAAATGGCTAAGTACTAGCTTCGGATATTGGCGGAAATTATAAGCCACTTATTCGAAGCAGATTTCGATTTTGGGTTTAGGAATACGACCAAAAATCGTGGAAACGAGGCGAAAAACAAACACAAAAAAAAACACGCCGAACAAAAAATAGCCAAAATTAGCTTGGAAAAAAAAAATCCAAACCCGAAAAAATGTTTGGCTTGAATTTAGGAACTCCTCGATAATAGAAACCTAAAGTGAAAAAGAGAAACAAAAAAAACACGCAAAAAAGCTGAAAAACCACTAGAAAATAGCTAGGGCGTATGGCGATAATTAGTTGCCAATAATCTAAATTTATTCGGCCAATTTAAAAATTTTGTTCTCCTATTTAATTTTTCTAAAATCGTTAGTGGAGGATTTTTTTGTGTCGGCACTGTGTCGTCGTTCTTTGCCCGTTAGGAATGTATAAGTGCAGGTGTTTGTGCACACTTTAAGAGCAAAGAGGAAATGCGAACAATTGGAATGTACGTAAGTCGGTATGTATGTCGATATGAGGGCCCTTAGGCAGGCAGATGAATATGTATGTATGTTTGTGAAGCTGTGGAGTTTGCCGGTCAGCGCAGAATAGCGCGCGGCCAGCCAATATATATATATGTAAATATGTTTATGGAACTGTTTCGGCTTGGCACAGAATAGCGCGAAGCTTGCCCAAATTTATATATGTATGTATGTATGTGCGAAAGGGTGAAATGAACCAAATGTGTATTTAATTTGCGGATTTATTAATCTTTGTTTATTTATTATTTTGCTGTGGATGTTTAGCTTTTTTTTTTTTTTTTTTTTTTTTTAACCTTTTTTAATAATAAATTAATATAAAAAAAAAAAAAAAATATTTAAATATATTTGTTGGTATATTTATATGTGTGGAATAAAATATTGCAGTGTGGGTATAAATGTTTATTGGGTAAATATATTTTTATGTAAATTGTTTGCTGGTATAGTTTTATTGGAAATACATAGGTTTCAAATTTGGGTGGATGAATTTATTTTATTTTGTGATTGGATGTATATATGGATATTTGTAAGGATTTTGTTTTATATATATATGTATGTAATTAATATAATTTGTGTTTGTGTGTGTGTTTAATATTTTTTCTTGTTGGAAGGCAATGAGCAGTTTAGTGACGGACGTGATGTGTGTATGTGAATGTGAACTTGGCTGTATGGATGTAATAATATATATATGTATATGTACGTATGTATATATATGGACGCCAGCGGATCACAGTGAGACGAAGTAGGGGGCCGAAATTGGCAAAGCACTTTTGCACTTTAAAAAGAAGAAAAGGAAATTCACTGTGGCTGAATGTACATATGTAATATGTATTTACATATATATATTATAAAATAATTCACTTTCACTTTTGGAATCGGAGGGAAAGAAAGACGCCGTCGGAAACGGAATATGGCGACCACGGACGAATCGATTTTGGAATAAGTCGTACTTATCTTGAAAACTCCGCAAGGGGCGCTGGTAGATCAGGATAGATCCGGCTCGAAGGACCATGAAATGGAGTGGGCGGAATTCCAAATAAGTTGCCGACTTCCTTCGAGGGGGCGTCGTTGGCGTCGGTGGCTGCGGTAAATGTCCCAGAAGATCCCGAAGAAGAAGTAGAAGTTGGTGGCGGCGTTGGCTTCACAATTCGGTTTATTTACTGCTTCACTGCACAAGTGGTTGCTTAAGACTAACTTAACTAAAAAGAAAAAAGTACATCGCTGCCGCCGGTGGAGAGGCTCCCTTTCCCGGTTGGAACGGAGGGAGCGGGAAAACGGCCGATGAGAGGGAGAGCGGGCGAGCGCTAGAGCGAGGGTGCTCGCTACCACACTGCCGCTGAAAACTAAGCGCCCTGTGGCGCGAACAAATATATATATAAAAAGAGTGGCCACTTAAATGTTGCCTAATGGAGACTTTTTCGATACAGACTAGGAAAATACTAAACAAAAAAAGAAGGCGCGTTATTACGGCCTTTGCAATAGTTGGTCACTCTAAAGTTGTTTTTCAAAGTAGCGTGGTCGCAAAGTTACATTGAGAATCGAATAAGAAAAAAAAAAGCTAAGTAATGGCCGAACTTAAGCCATTCCTATGCAATAGCATAGACAAATCACTCTGGCGCTCCGAATGGGTGGTCTGGTTGCGCGCATTCAATATATATGCGGACATCGAAGAGATCAGCTCAACTCTTAAAAAGCGCAATAAACTTCTGCATTTGGGAGGCTCACAACTGCAGTCTATTGTTTATAACTTCCCTTATATTCCGGAGGAGCAGAACGATGTCTTCACACCTTTGGTGGAAAAATTAAATGAATATTTTTCGCAATTCGGTATTTGAGCGACATTTGTACCGTGGCATGACACCGCGGGATGGAGAATGTTTCACCGAGTTTCTTATGAGATTGCGTCAGCAGGTGAGGAAGTGTAATTTTGGTACTTCCAACACAGAAATAGAAGAAATCTGTCTCAAGGATAAACTAATTGATTCTTGGGCACCGGCTGAGCTGAAGAAAAAGTTGCTGTCAACTGAACAGTCCTTGGAAGGAGTCATATCTGCTTGTCCAATTGGGGAACAGGTGAGCAAGCAGACGCAATCAATGTCATCAATGTCATCAAAGGGATGCTCAGGCTCTATGGTCAATAAGATTGCATCGCGCACGGCTAAATGGAACAACAACAAAGTAGAGTGCGGCAGGTCTGGCCGAAATAATCGTGATTCAAATAGTTTTCTTTATCCAGCGAAAAATGCGGTATGTAACAGATGTTCCAAAGTCGGGCACTTTGCTAAGAGATGTCGGACTACTGTGAAGAAATCCGGCAGAAATCATCGAGGAGGTGCAAAGTGGCGCTATGTAGATGAAGCACCGGTCCGAGCAGTGAGTGGTGGTCAACAATTTCACAATCCCTGTTTCCGAGTTGCGAATGATTGGGACATGGGCGAAGTCATTTCTTTCCGAGTTGGTGGCTTACCAATTAGCATGGTCATCGATTCCGGATCCAAGTATAACTTATTAAGTCAAGATGATTCGAACTATCTACAAGTAAATGGCGCAGCTATATTAAATCTGCGAACTGAGTCGACAAATCAATTTCGGGCATATGCTGCGGATCAGTTGTTACAGATTTCATGTGTGTTTGAAGCACCGATTGCAGTTGGAGGGAATGCTGAGTCTATTGCAACCTTTTATGTAATAAAAAAGGGTAGGCAATCGTTGCTTGGTCGCGAAACAGCCATAAAACTCAACGTGGTGAGACTGGGCATAGCTGTAAAAAGAATCGAAAAGTTGGAACCTTTTCCAAAGTGGAATAATGTATCTATTCGTCTGTCAATTGAACCACATGTGAGGCCCGTGAAGCAACCAATGCGACGCATCCCAGCCGCCATTGAGGACAAGGTCGAAGAAGAGCTAGAATCGGCTTTATCTCAAGATATAATAGAGCCAGTACACGGACCAAGTGAATGGATTTCTCCAATAGGATTCGCATTCAAAGGTGATGGGAATATAAGGCTGTGCATTGATATGCGTCAAGCGAATAAAGCAATTCAACGGGAAAATTACCCATTACCAACATTCAAGTCGTTTTTAACGAAGCTTAAGGACGCTAATTATTTTTCTCGACTGGATTCGAAGAGTGCGTATCAACAATTGGAATGCATCCAAATAGCCGAGAAATTACTACATTTATAACACCACAAGGACTGTATAGATACAAGCGTCTACTCTGCGGTGTTAACTCAGCACCTGAGATATTTCAAAAACTGCTGCATTAAATTATATAGATGATGTAATTGTCTTCGGAAGTTCATTGGAGGAACACGACAAAATGCTGGAGATGGTAAAAGTTATTTTCAAGGAAAACAATATATTTCTCAACAAGGATAAATGCGTATGGAAAACACAGCGACTTAAGTTCCTCGGGCATATATTATCTGACACAGGCATTTCTGCTGATCCAGAGAAAGTAGAAGTAATTACGGCATTCAGGCCACCAAAGAACCAAGAGGAACTTCGTAGTTTCAGTGCTGGAGAAGCAGCAATGAAAAGGCGACTGAGATCAAAAGTATGGTGGCCAAAAATTGACAGGGATGCAGAAAAATTTGTCAAGGATTGTCGTGACTGTATATTGGTATATTTACCAGATAATCCAGTCCCAATGAAACGTCGTTCATTTCCGAGTAGCCCATGGGTATGGGTAGCCACTGATTTGCTAGGACCGTTGCCAAATAATGAGCACTTGCTAGTTCTCATCGATTACTATTCTAGATACATAGAAGTAAAATTTGTACAATCAATAGGATCGAAGGTGCTTATTGAAGAGATGTCCGAATTTTTTAGTGGATTGGGGTATCCAAAAAAGTTAAGAACAGACAATGGCAGACAATATGTGAGTGTAGAGTATAAAAAAAATATTGTGAGACGAATGGAATTGACCTCATTACAACCCCTCCATATTGGCCTCAAGCTAGGTATGGCGAGGTAGAAAATATGAATAGGTCGTTAGTAAAGCGGTTGAAAATAGCACATGTGAATGATAAAAATTATAAACATGAGATTCAAAAATTCATTTTAATGTACAATGTTACTCCACATGGTACAACGGGCTAGCCACCATCCGAGCTTATATTCAATCGCACAATTAGAGACAAGATTCCGGGAGTTCAGGATATAGTACGGGAAGTGGGAGAATCTGAAGAGAGAGACAGGGATTTCATTAATAAGGAAAAAGGAAAAGAGGTGGCAGACAAAACTAGAAGAGCCACGGAATCTAAAATACAACTGGGAGATAAAGTAGTGCTTAAGAACGTGATTTTTCCTAACAAGTTAACTCCTAATTTTGATATAACAGTCTATGAGGTAATTCAGATAGATGGAAGCGTAGTAAAGATATCGGGAGGATGTAAAACATATTTGAGAAATATAAGTCATGTTAAAAAGATCTCAGGGGGTTCTAGTTTGGACATCGAATCTTCTCAACAGCTGGATGGCATCGAGCAAGAAAATTATGCCTCACTTGGAACACAGCCACCACCGCTACCGCAAGCCGAATCAATTCCCGATATATGGAGCAGCCTTCAGATGCGCAGCAGAACTTGAAGCTGAAGCTGAAAAATATTGGAGGGACGTGGCAGCCTGTCACTGCGAGCGTTGCTGAGAGCGGAGAGCATTCTGGCTATCATTGAGTCAGTCGTTTATATACACTTGTAAAGTGCGGATCGCACCGAAGAAATAATAAATATTGTTTGTATATCTGAGTAATTGCGTGCAGTTGGTTTGTAATTATTAGGCAATTTGCAGGTCATTACAGGTACCATGAGAGAAAGAGTGATGACTATAGTTATCTTATTCTAAACCGGGATGCAATAATGCTTATATTGTAAGGAATCGCTAAGATCCCTTACAGAAGCGCTAAGAGAACGCAGGATCGACACAAGAGAAAGCAGTATAAGAGATTAAGTGGGAGCGGAGAAGGTATATCCGGCTCCACCTGCCGTCCTAATACGAGGAGAGGAAGTGTGGAGTGTATGTGCCGATCGCCGGAGAACGAGAGCGCACGGATGGAGTGCATCCACACACACCAAGGCAGGAATAGAATGGTAACCATGGCCTTGAATGCGGTGCTCGACCTCAAACGAGAGAAGCACAAAGGTGGGGAGAAGGAATCGCCGAAAACCGAGCTCATATATAGAGCAATTTTAGATTAAATTGGGTTAGAAGAGAAAATTCGGCGGATCGGAGTGAACAGTGTTCATATTTTTTTAATTAGAAAAAAGTTAGTGCGGGTGAAAGTAAGAGGTTGCCTAGGCCCAGAATTAAATTGTGGTGCTTGCAGGAACGCCAGGTTTTGGGTTACCCCGAAGAAACCCCTGGAAGAGGCCAAGACACACCAGTGCACGAGGAAGGCAGGAGAAAGGAATAATGTAAGTCCGTTCCAAATGGAACTTTATTTTATACATAATTAAAAAAATTATACGGGTTTCAGAGGATCAAACCTCATCCCCGCCTATAGGCCGAGGGGTCCCCGAGAGCCCTATTGCCTGGCCCAGGAATCAAAATCCTCGCTCCCCTTGCCGGCTCCATCTGCGTGGCCGACAGCGTGGTCGAGAAATTCAGAAAAAAAACCGGAAGTCACCCTCCAGCATTAGGACATTATATTTAGTTTTAATTATTTATTACAATTATTTATTTTTTTATTTAAAAGTATTTATTTCTATTTATTATCCCAATTATTTATTTTATTGCGCAATTGTGCGTCAATTTATTTACACGTGCTAAATATTTCCGATTTATTTCTTGCCTCATATTTATTTATTTATTTCGTGCATCGTACAAACACAACACATAGGATTTAACAAAAAAGCACGCACAAAAAACAAGTAAGAAAGCTACTGTCGAGAGTGCTCGACTGTTAGATACCCGGTACCTAAATGTTTGTGCTTAACGGTTTGGGTAGCACAGCAGGTAGCGAAAACAAAAAACCCCCAACCGCTACCGTCTCGACGCGTGGCAGTCATAAGCTACCCAAAATGTGCGAGCAAGCGGAATACACTGGCAAAAATGTTGGAGTAAATTTAATTGTATTCGTTTATTAATTTCATCTCAAACTCTGACTCTCAGTCATTTTTGATGTTCTCGTGCCCGCCTCAAAAGAACGACTAAAAAACAAATGTAAACTTTTTCACTCAGTGCAGAAGTCGTCGGCCGCTGCACAATTCCCTTTAAAATTGTTGTTGCGTTGCTATCATGTGCGTCGCCCATTCGCGTACATTTTGTGTTTGCAATTTCGAGCGATGGTCGACAACCGTTTTCCCCGCCTCTCTGGCGCCTCAATTACAGTGGCATTGTTTTTGTAAATCTTCACGGATCGCTGAGCGCGAGCATCGACCGTCTGTGCCGACTTGCTGGCGCCTCCCGAAAAACCTAACTGTTTGGGTTTTGGGAGCAGGCAAGAGCAAAGGGCTGCCCTTCCCTGCTTTACACTAAAAGGCAATTTAAAATTGTACATACATTATCATACTCTACTTCGATACTTCTTAAAATAAATCGCCTCTCCCAACCTAAACAATTGAATGTCATACTTAAATATGAATGATACATTTTATAAGGACGCCAAAAAATTAATTATGTTATTTTTTGTAATTTTTTGCTCTATTATTTTGTCATTTCTTCTGCAGTTGGCGCCATTATATCGCTCGGCCAAGGCTCGAACGCGCCACCTGTCGGATACAGCTTGCAACAGCAACAGCAGTGCCTTAGGGGAATGTATTTAAATTCTAACCTTAAATTCTAACCTCGTTTATCATACGATTTTACTAAAATTTTCAGAAAACGTATTTTATCTATTTACTCTAACCCGAGTATAGCTTATTTTAAGTTTTTTATGATTTTTGAGGGCGGAAGTGGGCGTGGCCAAATTTTAAAACAAACTTGATCTGCGTGCAACAGATTCCAATGTTGTCATTTGGTAACTCTTATAGTCTCTGAGATCTGTTGTTGTACACGAACAGACTGACCGACAGACGGACATGGCTAAATCGACTCGGCTGCTGATGCTGATCAAGAATATATATACTTTATAGGGTCGGAGATGCCTCCTTCTGCCTGTTACATACATTCTCGGTTGGCACTAACTT
The DNA here is from genome assembly GCA_018153105.1 of Drosophila rufa. Classification (NCBI taxonomy): domain Eukaryota; kingdom Metazoa; phylum Arthropoda; class Insecta; order Diptera; family Drosophilidae; genus Drosophila; species Drosophila rufa. Next base: position 3,733,871 of record JAECXS010000135.1, read on the forward strand.
ATAATACCCTTGTACCCTATGGGTACCGGGTATAATTACTTGCCAAATGTATAATCGGCAATAACAATAGCACAAACTTGAAAATTACAATCTAAAAATATAAATTCAATACGATCACATGGATAAGCTGAAGTATTTATAAAAATTAACTTGCGAGCCCAAGCCAGCGACCTTGAAAAGGAAGTAAAGTAAATGAAAAATAAAAGATAAATAATGAGAAGTTGCATATCTGCGCATATGTGAGTGAATGTAGGCCGAATTACTTAACTCCTATGACCAACTCCAGACCCGTTTCAGCCCCTCATCCCATTTGGAGCTCCAAGTAGGCAGGAAAAACCCTGAAATGACGGCAGAGATTTAAATATATATACGTATATATAAAACGTTGATGAAAACACAAACCTACAGCCAATTTCTAATTTTTTTCCTTTCCGTCACATATTTATAATAGTATCATGATTGTTTAGGAAGTTGTTTTGGAGCGTGGTGTAAAAAAATCTGTAATGCAAACACTTGTTAATTTTAGTACAACAATTCATGTAATATATCGACAAATCAATTTCGGGCATATGCTGCGGATCAGTTGTTACAGATTTCATGTGTGTTTGAAGCACCGATTGCAGTTGGAGGGAATGCTGAGTCTATTGCAACCTTTTATGTAATAAAAAAGGGTAGGCAATCGTTGCTTGGTCGCGAAACAGCCATAAAACTCAACGTGGTGAGACTGGGCATAGCTGTAAAAAGAATCGAAAAGTTGGAACCTTTTCCAAAGTGGAATAATGTATCTATTCGTCTGTCAATTGAACCACATGTGAGGCCCGTGAAGCAACCAATGCGACGCATCCCAGCCGCCATTGAGGACAAGGTCGAAGAAGAGCTAGAATCGGCTTTATCTCAAGATATAATAGAGCCAGTACACGGACCAAGTGAATGGATTTCTCCAATAGGATTCGCATTCAAAGGTGATGGGAATATAAGGCTGTGCATTGATATGCGTCAAGCGAATAAAGCAATTCAACGGGAAAATTACCCATTACCAACATTCAAGTCGTTTTTAACGAAGCTTAAGGACGCTAATTATTTTTCTCGACTGGATTCGAAGAGTGCGTATCAACAATTGGAATGCATCCAAATAGCCGAGAAATTACTACATTTATAACACCACAAGGACTGTATAGATACAAGCGTCTACTCTGCGGTGTTAACTCAGCACCTGAGATATTTCAAAAACTGCTGCATTAAATTATATAGATGATGTAATTGTCTTCGGAAGTTCATTGGAGGAACACGACAAAATGCTGGAGATGGTAAAAGTTATTTTCAAGGAAAACAATATATTTCTCAACAAGGATAAATGCGTATGGAAAACACAGCGACTTAAGTTCCTCGGGCATATATTATCTGACACAGGCATTTCTGCTGATCCAGAGAAAGTAGAAGTAATTACGGCATTCAGGCCACCAAAGAACCAAGAGGAACTTCGTAGTTTCAGTGCTGGAGAAGCAGCAATGAAAAGGCGACTGAGATCAAAAGTATGGTGGCCAAAAATTGACAGGGATGCAGAAAAATTTGTCAAGGATTGTCGTGACTGTATATTGGTATATTTACCAGATAATCCAGTCCCAATGAAACGTCGTTCATTTCCGAGTAGCCCATGGGTATGGGTAGCCACTGATTTGCTAGGACCGTTGCCAAATAATGAGCACTTGCTAGTTCTCATCGATTACTATTCTAGATACATAGAAGTAAAATTTGTACAATCAATAGGATCGAAGGTGCTTATTGAAGAGATGTCCGAATTTTTTAGTGGATTGGGGTATCCAAAAAAGTTAAGAACAGACAATGGCAGACAATATGTGAGTGTAGAGTATAAAAAAAATATTGTGAGACGAATGGAATTGACCTCATTACAACCCCTCCATATTGGCCTCAAGCTAGGTATGGCGAGGTAGAAAATATGAATAGGTCGTTAGTAAAGCGGTTGAAAATAGCACATGTGAATGATAAAAATTATAAACATGAGATTCAAAAATTCATTTTAATGTACAATGTTACTCCACATGGTACAACGGGCTAGCCACCATCCGAGCTTATATTCAATCGCACAATTAGAGACAAGATTCCGGGAGTTCAGGATATAGTACGGGAAGTGGGAGAATCTGAAGAGAGAGACAGGGATTTCATTAATAAGGAAAAAGGAAAAGAGGTGGCAGACAAAACTAGAAGAGCCACGGAATCTAAAATACAACTGGGAGATAAAGTAGTGCTTAAGAACGTGATTTTTCCTAACAAGTTAACTCCTAATTTTGATATAACAGTCTATGAGGTAATTCAGATAGATGGAAGCGTAGTAAAGATATCGGGAGGATGTAAAACATATTTGAGAAATATAAGTCATGTTAAAAAGATCTCAGGGGGTTCTAGTTTGGACATCGAATCTTCTCAACAGCTGGATGGCATCGAGCAAGAAAATTATGCCTCACTTGGAACACAGCCACCACCGCTACCGCAAGCCGAATCAATTCCCGATATATGGAGCAGCCTTCAGATGCGCAGCAGAACTTGAAGCTGAAGCTGAAAAATATTGGAGGGACGTGGCAGCCTGTCACTGCGAGCGTTGCTGAGAGCGGAGAGCATTCTGGCTATCATTGAGTCAGTCGTTTATATACACTTGTAAAGTGCGGATCGCACCGAAGAAATAATAAATATTGTTTGTATATCTGAGTAATTGCGTGCAGTTGGTTTGTAATTATTAGGCAATTTGCAGGTCATTACAGGTACCATGAGAGAAAGAGTGATGACTATAGTTATCTTATTCTAAACCGGGATGCAATAATGCTTATATTGTAAGGAATCGCTAAGATCCCTTACAGAAGCGCTAAGAGAACGCAGGATCGACACAAGAGAAAGCAGTATAAGAGATTAAGTGGGAGCGGAGAAGGTATATCCGGCTCCACCTGCCGTCCTAATACGAGGAGAGGAAGTGTGGAGTGTATGTGCCGATCGCCGGAGAACGAGAGCGCACGGATGGAGTGCATCCACACACACCAAGGCAGGAATAGAATGGTAACCATGGCCTTGAATGCGGTGCTCGACCTCAAACGAGAGAAGCACAAAGGTGGGGAGAAGGAATCGCCGAAAACCGAGCTCATATATAGAGCAATTTTAGATTAAATTGGGTTAGAAGAGAAAATTCGGCGGATCGGAGTGAACAGTGTTCATATTTTTTTAATTAGAAAAAAGTTAGTGCGGGTGAAAGTAAGAGGTTGCCTAGGCCCAGAATTAAATTGTGGTGCTTGCAGGAACGCCAGGTTTTGGGTTACCCCGAAGAAACCCCTGGAAGAGGCCAAGACACACCAGTGCACGAGGAAGGCAGGAGAAAGGAATAATGTAAGTCCGTTCCAAATGGAACTTTATTTTATACATAATTAAAAAAAATTATACGGGTTTCAGAGGATCAAACCTCATCCCCGCCTATAGGCCGAGGGGTCCCCGAGAGCCCTATTGCCTGGCCCAGGAATCAAAATCCTCGCTCCCCTTGCCGGCTCCATCTGCGTGGCCGACAGCGTGGTCGAGAAATTCAGAAAAAAAAACCGGAAGTCACCCTCCAGCATTAGGACATTATATTTAGTTTTAATTATTTATTACAATTATTTATTTTTTTATTTAAAAGTATTTATTTCTATTTATTATCCCAATTATTTATTTTATTGCGCAATTGTGCGTCAATTTATTTACACGTGCTAAATATTTCCGATTTATTTCTTGCCTCATATTTATTTATTTATTTCGTGCATCGTACAAACACAACACATAGGATTTAACAAAAAAGCACGCACAAAAAACAAGTAAGAAAGCTACTGTCGAGAGTGCTCGACTGTTAGATACCCGGTACCTAAATGTTTGTGCTTAACGGTTTGGGTAGCACAGCAGGTAGCGAAAACAAAAAACCCCCAACCGCTACCGTCTCGACGCGTGGCAGTCATAAGCTACCCAAAATGTGCGAGCAAGCGGAATACACTGGCAAAAATGTTGGAGTAAATTTAATTGTATTCGTTTATTAATTTCATCTCAAACTCTGACTCTCAGTCATTTTTGATGTTCTCGTGCCCGCCTCAAAAGAACGACTAAAAAACAAATGTAAACTTTTTCACTCAGTGCAGAAGTCGTCGGCCGCTGCACAATTCCCTTTAAAATTGTTGTTGCGTTGCTATCATGTGCGTCGCCCATTCGCGTACATTTTGTGTTTGCAATTTCGAGCGATGGTCGACAACCGTTTTCCCCGCCTCTCTGGCGCCTCAATTACAGTGGCATTGTTTTTGTAAATCTTCACGGATCGCTGAGCGCGAGCATCGACCGTCTGTGCCGACTTGCTGGCGCCTCCCGAAAAACCTAACTGTTTGGGTTTTGGGAGCAGGCAAGAGCAAAGGGCTGCCCTTCCCTGCTTTACACTAAAAGGCAATTTAAAATTGTACATACATTATCATACTCTACTTCGATACTTCTTAAAATAAATCGCCTCTCCCAACCTAAACAATTGAATGTCATACTTAAATATGAATGATACATTTTATAAGGACGCCAAAAAATTAATTATGTTATTTTTTGTAATTTTTTGCTCTATTATTTTGTCATTTCTTCTGCAGTTGGCGCCATTATATCGCTCGGCCAAGGCTCGAACGCGCCACCTGTCGGATACAGCTTGCAACAGCAACAGCAGTGCCTTAGGGGAATGTATTTAAATTCTAACCTTAAATTCTAACCTCGTTTATCATACGATTTTACTAAAATTTTCAGAAAACGTATTTTATCTATTTACTCTAACCCGAGTATAGCTTATTTTACGTTTTTTATGATTTTTGAGGGCGGAAGTGGGCGTGGCCAAATTTTAAAACAAACTTGATCTGCGTGCAACAGATTCCAATGTTGTCATTTGGTAACTCTTATAGTCTCTGAGATCTGTTGTTGTACACGAACAGACTGACCGACAGACGGACATGGCTAAATCGACTCGGCTGCTGATGCTGATCAAGAATATATATACTTTATAGGGTCGGAGATGCCTCCTTCTGCCTGTTACATACATTCTCGGTTGGCACTAACTTATAATACCCTTGTACCCTATGGGTACCGGGTATAATTACTTGCCAAATGTATAATCGGCAATAACAATAGCACAAACTTGAAAATTACAATCTAAAAATATAAATTCAATACGATCACATGGATAAGCTGAAGTATTTATAAAAATTAACTTGCGAGCCCAAGCCAGCGACCTTGAAAAGGAAGTAAAGTAAATGAAAAATAAAAGATAAATAATGAGAAGTTGCATATCTGCGCATATGTGAGTGAATGTAGGCCGAATTACTTAACTCCTATGACCAACTCCAGACCCGTTTCAGCCCCTCATCCCATTTGGAGCTCCAAGTAGGCAGGAAAAACCCTGAAATGACGGCAGAGATTTAAATATATATACGTATATATAAAACGTTGATGAAAACACAAACCTACAGCCAATTTCTAATTTTTTTCCTTTCCGTCACATATTTATAATAGTATCATGATTGTTTAGGAAGTTGTTTTGGAGCGTGGTGTAAAAAAATCTGTAATGCAAACACTTGTTAATTTTAGTACAACAATTCATGTAATATATCGACAAATCAATTTCGGGCATATGCTGCGGATCAGTTGTTACAGATTTCATGTGTGTTTGAAGCACCGATTGCAGTTGGAGGGAATGCTGAGTCTATTGCAACCTTTTATGTAATAAAAAAGGGTAGGCAATCGTTGCTTGGTCGCGAAACAGCCATAAAACTCAACGTGGTGAGACTGGGCATAGCTGTAAAAAGAATCGAAAAGTTGGAACCTTTTCCAAAGTGGAATAATGTATCTATTCGTCTGTCAATTGAACCACATGTGAGGCCCGTGAAGCAACCAATGCGACGCATCCCAGCCGCCATTGAGGACAAGGTCGAAGAAGAGCTAGAATCGGCTTTATCTCAAGATATAATAGAGCCAGTACACGGACCAAGTGAATGGATTTCTCCAATAGGATTCGCATTCAAAGGTGATGGGAATATAAGGCTGTGCATTGATATGCGTCAAGCGAATAAAGCAATTCAACGGGAAAATTACCCATTACCAACATTCAAGTCGTTTTTAACGAAGCTTAAGGACGCTAATTATTTTTCTCGACTGGATTCGAAGAGTGCGTATCAACAATTGGAATGCATCCAAATAGCCGAGAAATTACTACATTTATAACACCACAAGGACTGTATAGATACAAGCGTCTACTCTGCGGTGTTAACTCAGCACCTGAGATATTTCAAAAACTGCTGCATTAAATTATATAGATGATGTAATTGTCTTCGGAAGTTCATTGGAGGAACACGACAAAATGCTGGAGATGGTAAAAGTTATTTTCAAGGAAAACAATATATTTCTCAACAAGGATAAATGCGTATGGAAAACACAGCGACTTAAGTTCCTCGGGCATATATTATCTGACACAGGCATTTCTGCTGATCCAGAGAAAGTAGAAGTAATTACGGCATTCAGGCCACCAAAGAACAAAGAGGAACTTCGTAGTTTCAGTGCTGGAGAAGCAGCAATGAAAAGGCGACTGAGATCAAAAGTATGGTGGCCAAAAATTGACAGGGATGCAGAAAAATTTGTCAAGGATTGTCGTGACTGTATATTGGTATATTTACCAGATAATCCAGTCCCAATGAAACGTCGTTCATTTCCGAGTAGCCCATGGGTATGGGTAGCCACTGATTTGCTAGGACCGTTGCCAAATAATGAGCACTTGCTAGTTCTCATCGATTACTATTCTAGATACATAGAAGTAAAATTTGTACAATCAATAGGATCGAAGGTGCTTATTGAAGAGATGTCCGAATTTTTTAGTGGATTGGGGTATCCAAAAAAGTTAAGAACAGACAATGGCAGACAATATGTGAGTGTAGAGTATAAAAAAAATATTGTGAGACGAATGGAATTGACCTCATTACAACCCCTCCATATTGGCCTCAAGCTAGGTATGGCGAGGTAGAAAATATGAATAGGTCGTTAGTAAAGCGGTTGAAAATAGCACATGTGAATGATAAAAATTATAAACATGAGATTCAAAAATTCATTTTAATGTACAATGTTACTCCACATGGTACAACGGGCTAGCCACCATCCGAGCTTATATTCAATCGCACAATTAGAGACAAGATTCCGGGAGTTCAGGATATAGTACGGGAAGTGGGAGAATCTGAAGAGAGAGACAGGGATTTCATTAATAAGGAAAAAGGAAAAGAGGTGGCAGACAAAACTAGAAGAGCCACGGAATCTAAAATACAACTGGGAGATAAAGTAGTGCTTAAGAACGTGATTTTTCCTAACAAGTTAACTCCTAATTTTGATATAACAGTCTATGAGGTAATTCAGATAGATGGAAGCGTAGTAAAGATATCGGGAGGATGTAAAACATATTTGAGAAATATAAGTCATGTTAAAAAGATCTCAGGGGGTTCTAGTTTGGACATCGAATCTTCTCAACAGCTGGATGGCATCGAGCAAGAAAATTATGCCTCACTTGGAACACAGCCACCACCGCTACCGCAAGCCGAATCAATTCCCGATATATGGAGCAGCCTTCAGATGCGCAGCAGAACTTGAAGCTGAAGCTGAAAAATATTGGAGGGACGTGGCAGCCTGTCACTGCGAGCGTTGCTGAGAGCGGAGAGCATTCTGGCTATCATTGAGTCAGTCGTTTATATACACTTGTAAAGTGCGGATCGCACCGAAGAAATAATAAATATTGTTTGTATATCTGAGTAATTGCGTGCAGTTGGTTTGTAATTATTAGGCAATTTGCAGGTCATTACAGGTACCATGAGAGAAAGAGTGATGACTATAGTTATCTTATTCTAAACCGGGATGCAATAATGCTTATATTGTAAGGAATCGCTAAGATCCCTTACAGAAGCGCTAAGAGAACGCAGGATCGACACAAGAGAAAGCAGTATAAGAGATTAAGTGGGAGCGGAGAAGGTATATCCGGCTCCACCTGCCGTCCTAATACGAGGAGAGGAAGTGTGGAGTGTATGTGCCGATCGCCGGAGAACGAGAGCGCACGGATGGAGTGCATCCACACACACCAAGGCAGGAATAGAATGGTAACCATGGCCTTGAATGCGGTGCTCGACCTCAAACGAGAGAAGCACAAAGGTGGGGAGAAGGAATCGCCGAAAACCGAGCTCATATATAGAGCAATTTTAGATTAAATTGGGTTAGAAGAGAAAATTCGGCGGATCGGAGTGAACAGTGTTCATATTTTTTTAATTAGAAAAAAGTTAGTGCGGGTGAAAGTAAGAGGTTGCCTAGGCCCAGAATTAAATTGTGGTGCTTGCAGGAACGCCAGGTTTTGGGTTACCCCGAAGAAACCCCTGGAAGAGGCCAAGACACACCAGTGCACGAGGAAGGCAGGAGAAAGGAATAATGTAAGTCCGTTCCAAATGGAACTTTATTTTATACATAATTAAAAAAAATTATACGGGTTTCAGAGGATCAAACCTCATCCCCGCCTATAGGCCGAGGGGTCCCCGAGAGCCCTATTGCCTGGCCCAGGAATCAAAATCCTCGCTCCCCTTGCCGGCTCCATCTGCGTGGCCGACAGCGTGGTCGAGAAATTCAGAAAAAAAACCGGAAGTCACCCTCCAGCATTAGGACATTATATTTAGTTTTAATTATTTATTACAATTATTTATTTTTTTATTTAAAAGTATTTATTTCTATTTATTATCCCAATTATTTATTTTATTGCGCAATTGTGCGTCAATTTATTTACACGTGCTAAATATTTCCGATTTATTTCTTGCCTCATATTTATTTATTTATTTCGTGCATCGTACAAACACAACACATAGGATTTAAAAAAAAGCACGCACAAAAAACAAGTAAGAAAGCTACTGTCGAGAGTGCTCGACTGTTAGATACCCGGTACCTAAATGTTTGTGCTTAACGGTTTGGGTAGCACAGCAGGTAGCGAAAACAAAAAACCCCCAACCGCTACCGTCTCGACGCGTGGCAGTCATAAGCTACCCAAAATGTGCGAGCAAGCGGAATACACTGGCAAAAATGTTGGAGTAAATTTAATTGTATTCGTTTATTAATTTCATCTCAAACTCTGACTCTCAGTCATTTTTGATGTTCTCGTGCCCGCCTCAAAAGAACGACTAAAAAACAAATGTAAACTTTTTCACTCAGTGCAGAAGTCGTCGGCCGCTGCACAATTCCCTTTAAAATTGTTGTTGCGTTGCTATCATGTGCGTCGCCCATTCGCGTACATTTTGTGTTTGCAATTTCGAGCGATGGTCGACAACCGTTTTCCCCGCCTCTCTGGCGCCTCAATTACAGTGGCATTGTTTTTGTAAATCTTCACGGATCGCTGAGCGCGAGCATCGACCGTCTGTGCCGACTTGCTGGCGCCTCCCGAAAAACCTAACTGTTTGGGTTTTGGGAGCAGGCAAGAGCAAAGGGCTGCCCTTCCCTGCTTTACACTAAAAGGCAATTTAAAATTGTACATACATTATCATACTCTACTTCGATACTTCTTAAAATAAATCGCCTCTCCCAACCTAAACAATTGAATGTCATACTTAAATATGAATGATATATTTTATAAGGACGCCAAAAAATTAATTATGTTATTTTTTGTAATTTTTTGCTCTATTATTTTGTCATTTCTTCTGCAGTTGGCGCCATTATATCGCTCGGCCAAGGCTCGAACGCGCCACCTGTCGGATACAGCTTGCAACAGCAACAGCAGTGCCTTAGGGGAATGTATTTAAATTCTAACCTTAAATTCTAACCTCGTTTATCATACGATTTTACTAAAATTTTCAGAAAACGTATTTTATCTATTTACTCTAACCCGAGTATAGCTTATTTTACGTTTTTTATGATTTTTGAGGGCGGAAGTGGGCGTGGCCAAATTTTAAAACAAACTTGATCTGCGTGCAACAGATTCCAATGTTGTCATTTGGTAACTCTTATAGTCTCTGAGATCTGTTGTTGTACACGAACAGACTGACCGACAGACGGACATGGCTAAATCGACTCGGCTGCTGATGCTGATCAAGAATATATATACTTTATAGGGTCGGAGATGCCTCCTTCTGCCTGTTACATACATTCTCGGTTGGCACTAACTTATAATACCCTTGTACCCTATGGGTACCGGGTATAATTACTTGCCAAATGTATAATCGGCAATAACAATAGCACAAACTTGAAAATTACAATCTAAAAATATAAATTCAATACGATCACATGGATAAGCTGAAGTATTTATAAAAATTAACTTGCGAGCCCAAGCCAGCGACCTTGAAAAGGAAGTAAAGTAAATGAAAAATAAAAGATAAATAATGAGAAGTTGCATATCTGCGCATATGTGAGTGAATGTAGGCCGAATTACTTAACTCCTATGACCAACTCCAGACCCGTTTCAGCCCCTCATCCCATTTGGAGCTCCAAGTAGGCAGGAAAAACCCTGAAATGACGGCAGAGATTTAAATATATATACGTATATATAAAACGTTGATGAAAACACAAACCTACAGCCAATTTCTAATTTTTTTCCTTTCCGTCACATATTTATAATAGTATCATGATTGTTTAGGAAGTTGTTTTGGAGCGTGGTGTAAAAAAATCTGTAATGCAAACACTTGTTAATTTTAGTACAACAATTCATGTAATATATTATGCAAGCATTATAACGTAATTAAGATGCATTGCTTGCTAATTGTTTACCATGGGGGGAGACTAGTATGCGCTGCTAACGAGGAGGAAGCCGACCGAGCCATGTGACGGAGATGCAGGCGAGCAGGAAACGTCCTGGTCTCAGGTAGGGAGGGTGCGTCGGGGCATTACCAGCCACACCCCAATCCTTAGTCCGACAAAAGGAAATCAAGTAATCAACTTGGTTTTGTGGTGTGCCCTGTGGGCATCGGTGAAAAATCCCTCCCTGAGGAGACTGGCTGGCTGGCCGGCCTTGCCCCCTCGAAGAGAAGCAGGTTGCAACACCTAAAAAAATAAGGTGGAAGAATTAAAATTCTCTTGTTTTTACAATAAATGTCCCTGACGAACTCTAATCCAGTTGTTTGCACCACTACAGTTACATGCCAACATTTCATTTGTATGAGTGAAAAATTAACGATCTAAGGCTAGATATCAGGGACCGTAAATAATAATTATCTTTTTATTTTTATTTATTCCTTTCCGCCAAGATTTTTAGATTTTGGATTTTTACTTTTTAATGATCGAATATCATTATTTTTAAGTGATTTTTTAAAACTTAGACCATAATTCATATTTTTGATAAAAGAAATAAAAATCATAAATAATGATTAGTGATTTTTTATTTTTTTCGCTCAAAATAAAACTCAACTGTAATTTTTCTATTCTGTGCTTGAGATTTCGCCGATATTATTTCATATCCTTGAAAAATGATCGCAAGGTAACAACATACGCTAAAAAGTTGTCCTCGAAAATCAATACTTCTTTTAATTAATTTTATTTATTTTAATTATTAATGATTTTTATTTATTCCGCTCAAAATAAAACTCAACTGTAAGTTCCTCATTCTCTGCTTGAGATTTCGCCGATATTATTTTATATCCCTGAAAAAGGATTATAAGGCAGCCATACGCATTTAAGTCGAACCCCAGTTGTTTTAAATTATAATTTTTAAATACTTCGTGGTTGATTTTCATGTTTTATTATTATTTAATTTATCGAACAGTAACTTTGATAGCGAGTCTTCAGAGAGGTTGCACCTTTGATCGGTAAGCATCATCTTAGGGTGGATTTCCACTACGTTGCTTTTTCCAACTTTCGCAAGAGAATCACGAAAAGCAGAAAAAGTGTTTCTACTAGAAAAAAGTGCTTTTTGGCACCCTCTTGAAGGGAAACAGCTGTTTTTTGTTTTGGTTCTGATTTGGCGCAAAATTAAATTTAATTCAAAATTCATAACAATGTTAACTAAGATTAACAATGAAACAGCTAGACTTTATTTTCTATTTGAGGCTAAGTAACAATAAAGTTCCACATGGTTCCGCCAGCCAGCCGCTCGACTTGAGATATCCGACTTACAGGAACCACAGATCGCAGATTCTACTCGGAGGCAGACGCAAAAAACAGCTGGAAATACAAGTCAGTGTGACCGATTCTGACCATTTTCTTTGGTCACACGGGTTACCGAACGAAATAAATCACAATTAATTTCTCTCACGGAATTGCGTAAGCGATTTTCGTCGATCTTAGTAACAACCTTAAGGAAGGATGATCCATCCAAAATAGACTGACAGTCCATTCTTATACATACAAAAAAAAAAATATATATATATATATCGACTATTAAGCGATATTTCGTACGTTCGTTCCCTAAACTTTCCTTACCTTCCCTAATATCTTATTGGTTTGGAATCGTCTACGAGTGGCAAGGTTCGGACGCACTTATATACAAGCTCCAACAAAACACAGAATTACACATTAATAACCAACCAACATTAAACATTTTCAAACTATATCAACGTATTTCGGAATATATTGGTGTTCCGTTCAAGAACATTTCACAAGGTGCATAGGTTTTAAATTATAAATAAATCTGAAATAAAGAGTTGCGCGCGCATAAAAAGACAATTTGCGGTTCAACGAAAGAAAATAAAACTACAAAAACACTCAACTTAAATAATCAACAAAAACACTCCAGTCAAGCAGACTGGAAGAAGGAAGAACTGTAAACACAAAGCATATTTTGTCGCACATTAACACTCACAAAGAAGACGAAAAAAAAAGGTTCTGCCAGAGGGAAAGCGCATGAAGGAAACAACTGGTGTTAAGCGAGGTCGCCCCTCCGATGCCACACATGACCCAGCCCCACCAATGCCGATCGCGGCCATGAACAGCCGCTTCGATGAGCAAGCCCAGCTCATAAAATCCACCATCCGCGAGGTCGAGGAGAGGATGCTCGGAGTGCTGCAGGAACGGCTCCTGGGTGTCACCACGGAGATGAAGCAGATGGCGGATCGCATGTTGCAGCTGGAGCGGGAAGTTGAGGAGCTGCGCTCTCTGAAATCCCAAGTTGGCTCGGTGCAAGGTAGGCTTGACGCACAGCGTGCCGAAAGCGAGGCGTGTGCAGTACGAATGCACGGCGTTCCCTTTGTTGAAGGAGAAAAATTGCGACCGCTTTTCAATAAACTCTGCTTTGCGATTAATCTTGTCCCTGCGCCGAGAGTCCGCGACATTTTTAGGGTCCGAAAATCACAGCACACTCTGGTTGACCCACCAATTATTATAAAATTGGAGTCCACGAGGGAGAAGGTTTTACTTCTTCGCGCGCTAGGTGATTACCGACGCTCAATAAAACAACAGCTGAGCATACACCTGTTGGGTTTTGACTCGCCGGCTGCGCTTTATGTATACGAGCAGCTCTCGAGAGATAATTTCCTTATCTTCAAAGAAGCCCTTCGTCTAAAAAACCACAAATCTCTCGCAGCTGTATTTACGCGACGTGGGATCGTGCACGTGAAGTGCAGTGGGAGAGATGATGTGTACATCATCCAGCATCCCGATGAGCTCTTATCAATCACTGGTGCTGAATTGGCACTCTCCCGCTCTGGCTCTCCGCTCGCTGAAGCTACTTCCCATGCTGCTGCTAATAATAGTTTTCGCCAATAATCTCTCTTATATTTCAAACGTCCAAATATTATTTGCAGCTTTTAAGAGTAATTTATTATATCTTTTAGTAATTTCTGTCTCTCTAAGAGTTCATACGATAGGAGTATTTTGTATGTTTTCTGTGTGTGTTTTCAAAGTGCCGATAATTGTGTTGATTTTAATTGTTTCAAATTTTAATATAAGGGATGTCCAATATGACTAGCTATGCGATGTTTCGTATTTTAAGTAATCAAAAGAATGGTCTAACAATATGTCATATAAATTCTCAGAGTTTGTGTAACAAAATGGAAGAGTTTAGGTATTTATTTATCAATTCGAATGTAGACATTTTTTGCGTCTCGGAAATTGTATGAAGGCTCTGGATATAATATTTACCGCTCGGATCGTGTAGGGCATGCAGGAGGAGTGGCAATATATGTCAGATCAAACATTAAATGCAGAGTAGTTAGTAAGCAATCGCCTGATGATCCCACTGAATATATTTTTCTTGAGCTAATTAATGTAGGAAATAGCAGATCAAGGGTATTAATCAGCTGCATGTATAGACCCAACAAACTGACTAATTACTCGATTATTATCAATGCTGTAGCAAGCCTATCTTATAGATATACTGACATTATTCTGGCAGGTGACATAAACAGTAATATTTTGGACGAATTTAACTTATGTGACGATATGGAATCTTTAGGAGCCAAAATTGTAAACTCTGTGATGCCAACCCATTACACCAGTACGGTGAATACCTTGCTTGATGTCGTGTTTGTTGACGATAATGATAAAGTTCTGCTTTATGACCAAATCGCTGCGCCGAATTTCTCAAAACATGACCTTATTTTCTTGACTTACAACGTTCAAATTGACCGCACTGAGCAAACCTTTTAAATATAGAGACTTTGGAAATATTGACTATGATAGGCTAAACTATAACGCCTGCCACTGTAATGGGAATAACATTTATGAGTTTCCATCAACAGACTCTCAATTAAACTTTCTAAACGCTAACATTGAATATCTTTACAATAGACAAGTACCTATTAGGGAAAAACGGGTCAAGAACTCAATAAATTCTTGGTTTAATAATGATATTAAGAGAGCTATAGCTAAACGAGACAAAGCATATGCACATTGGAGACGATATAGAACTGATTATTTGTACGGACTTTTTTAATTTGAAAGGGTGCGTGGAAATAAACTGATTTACGCAAATAAAAGAGCTTATTTCAGCTCTAAGCTCACCGGTGCAATAACAACTAGACAAGTCTGGAAAGAAATAAAAAACTTGGGAGTCGGCAATATAAAACAATATAAAACGTTAACGATCTAAATGAAAAATTTTTGACAATGAATGTTCCTGAATGTAGTTCTAATTCGTACCTGTCCACTGAGTCCCTGTTAGGTGATGCTAATTGTTTTGAATTCGCTTGTGTAAGTCAATGTGATGTTTTAGAAGCTATATTGAAGATAAAGTCGAATGCCATTGGTCTGCATGATCTGAATCCAAAATGTATAAAAAATACTTCTCCCAAAGATTATAAGCCACATCACTTATATTTTTAATACGGCAATCACCACGTCGACTTTCCCTGATTCCTGGAAAATTGGAAAAATAATGAGAATTCCTAATGCCAATGACGAATATACACCCATTTCTATCCTCCCATATCTGTCAAAAATGTTCGAATAAATATTGGCCGAACAAATAAATAGCTTCTTGATCAATAATAATCTGCTGAATAATAACCAATCTGGTTTCCGCCAAAAAAGAAGCTGCACTTCTACAGTAGTCAAAATAGCAGAGGATATTCGCCAGGAATTGGATAACAGTAGGGTTACATTATTAACCCTACTGGACCCTACTTTAACAAGGCATTTGATACTGCAGCGCATGTATAACTTTTCTTCGACAGCTATTAAGTTAATGAGATCATACATTGCGAATAGAAAGCAAGCTGTTGCTGTAGGGGAAAATGTGTCAAGGATACGAGTCGCCACTCGTGGTGTATCACAGGGATCTGTATTAGGGCCGTTATTGTTTACCATATATGTTAATGACCTGCCAAGTGTTTTGGCTATGTCTAATGTTCATATGTATGCAGATGATGTTTAGTTGTATGTCAGCCGTCCGTTAAGTCAAGTTGATGAATTTATACATGTATGTAATATTGACTTGTTGAGTGTTTGCACTTGGACTAAGAAAAATGGCCTGAGCCTAAACTCCGATTGGGAGCCACGAATTTGGAATATGTAGAAAAGGCTTGTAACTTAGGCTTTTTCTTTAATAAGACACTCTCTTGGAATGATCATATAAACATAGTTACAGCGAGAACATATGATATGTTACGACAGTTGTACGAAACACAGTCTTTTCTTCAGACTAATATCCGACTTTTAATTGCCAAAACTCTGATTATGCCAACACTTTTTTATCGGCTTGAAATATTTGGAAACTGTGACGCAATAAGTCAGCAAAAGATTAAGGTGACATTCAACAATGTTGCACGATACGTTTACAATTTGAGAAGAACGGACCACGTAACCGAAAGCGCTAATAACATCTTTAACCTAAATGTGTAATGGCTCCCTGCGAGAAAAATTACCGCCAGTTGACATTCAAAAATCAAATAATTAGGCGGCCTAGGGCAATATCGATAATTAGTGACGAGATCTTGTCTGGCAACCCTTTCTAGTGAGAGGTGCGAATTCACCAGCTGATTAATACCGAATGGGAATTCGGAAAAGGGTTCGTCGGGTCCATAGCATCGGGCTTCGATCTCTTTTCTGAAAACTCGTCACTCTGAGCAGTCGACGCTCCTCCCATTAAACAAGAAAAGAATAAGATAAGGTTACAGCCTTATGTGATTGTAATTTAATCTTGATTTCGTTTTTGCATCCTAAGTAAAAGATGCCAAGAAATCATGGTAATTTTCTATTATACGGGCCCCTTCCAAAAAATTAAAAAAAAAAAACATAGATAGGGTGTGCTTCAACATACATTTGGATATAAAAATTATGTTGGGGACGCTCTTAGTTTAGTCACAATAAATCTTTAAAGTTTTGCCTAATTCCCATACAAAATACAGTGGGCTAAAAAGCTTTAAATGTTTGTCAAATTGTGCTTAGCGTAAATACTATATATGCCGACACTTTGCACACTTTGAATACATTTATGCGTGAAATATAAATAAAACAACAATTTGACAACGTAAAATTCGTAGTAATTAACTTTTAATTCCCTTTTTTTTTTTTTTTTTTTTTCAATATTAAGATTATATTATATATAAAATTAAAAAGGAACTTCCATGTCCTTATTTTTGTTTAATGTCAAAAGCAAAGATTGGCTGTGCAAAATAACATAGGTTAAAAAAAAAGAATTTATTAGGATTACTTAAAGTAGTGCCGCAGACGAAAATTTTTTTTGAAAAAAAAAATCGCGCGCGCGATTATTGATCACAGCAATACTCTTCTCTTACCTCATAAAAGTGTATGCTCTTTACTATAAAATTCTCCTTATAATTTTTATTTTCAAATGTACGTCTTAATATTGAAAAGTCGTTAATTACTACGTATTTTACGTTGTCAACTTTTTGTTTTATTTATATTTCTCGCATAAATGTATTCAAAGTGTGCAAAATGTCGACATACTCGTATATAGTATTTACGCTAAGCACAATTTAACAAAAATTTTAAACTGCACAGCCCACTGTTCCGCGACGATACACAGACAGGCGCTTGAATTTTGTGTATTCATCATTTGTCAGTGTGCGTGTTTGCTACACATTTTGTATGGGAATTAGGCAAAACTTTAAAGATTTATTGTGACTAAACTAAGAGCGTCCCCAACATAATTTTTATACCCAAATGTATGTTGAAGCACACCCTATATATGGTTTTTTTTTTTTAATTTTTTGGAAGGGGCCCGTATAATAGAAAATTACCGAAATCATAAATAAATACTTTAAACAGTATTTGCAGACCGGCAAGGTAAATATTTCCTGGAAATCAACCTTTCAAATCGCAATAACATTTTTGCACATGTTTAGGTTTTGCCCTTCTGTTTCTTATCTGCCACTACACGACGAGAAAAGAAACCCTGTCGTTCGCTTAAAAAAAAAAAAAAAAAAAAAAACACCGAGGCAAAATAAATTACACACCCAAATCTGAACCACGAGGAAAAAGCATCACTTGTCACCGTAATAGGTTTCCACAATTTCCCCGCCGAAAAAATAGGTGCGGGAAATTTTCACGCCACAAGAGGCTGTGGAAGAAAAGTCCTCGAAAAGTCTTGTGAAATCTTGCAGTGAAAATCCGATACTACTTAATGGAAATTAAAAATAAAACCTACAAACTAGCTAAATGTCTAGTTAAATAAAAACCTAAGAACCCCAAAAATCACAGTAACATAGTGTTAAATTATTAAATCTATAAACAAACAACATAGCTAAAAAAAATTAGTGCTTAAAGCCCGAAAAGTTTTAGTGATACCCATAATATTAGTTTTCTCAATCTTTTTGTTCATGATACTGGCTAATACAAAACAAAAACCTAATAAACAGTGATCGAAGAAAGAATTTAAAAAAAAATTAAATCTAAAATCCAAATCGCATTGGCAAAGTGGTGTGTGTGAGTACGCGCAGGTGCAAACTGAAATCGGAAAACAAACCAAAACAAAAGCAGCCCACATTGACACACTGAGCAAAACACGTTGAATTTTTGAATCTCTAATTAAATTTTTTCTATAAACGCATTTCAAACCAAAAAAAAAATACTAAAATTGAACAAAATCACCACACCAACAATTAAATGCAACTAAACAACAGCGAACATAATATGTAAATTTAAAATCAAATAATTTCGTTGGCAATACTATTAACAAAATAAGACATGTAAAACAAAGTTGCACATTATATTATCTCCCCTAATAACCCCTAACAATAAAGCAAAAGTCGTGCCGAGCGCGCACATAAACTTAACCTTGTGTAGCGCAGTGTAGAAAGGTACACCTTCATGTAAGCTCGCACCGATCTTTTGCTTATGTTTCGCAATTCCTTTTTACATGATTTTCGTATTGGAGTCAGTGCTGCCAGGTTTTCCCAAGCGAAAGTGGCTAAAAATTTTCTGAAAATAGCCAGAAAAGTGACTAAAAATGGCAAAAAAATGACTAAATCAATAAAATGTTGTTTTTAACAGATATATGCATGTATTTAAGAAAAACAATCTAATAATACTTATATTTAAACTTACTTATATTTTATTAATTAATCAAAAATAAATTTAAAAGGAACTTTGTTTCATATCTTATCAAAAATAAATTAAAAAGGAACATGTTTTCAATATAAAATAAAAATCAAAAATTAAAATAAAAAATCAAAATTAACAATGTTTCATTTTTTAAAGTATACTAATTATTTTATCTAGTTCATCAGCTTCCTCAACCTCCGAGTACTTATCGTTTCCAGAAATTTGCGTTAAATACTTATGGGGAAGGACATAATTGTGGCAGCATTTTTCTTGTCTGCGTAGTCCATATCTGTAAAAAAATTTTAAGTTTTTTATATCAATTTGTATTTCTAGTAAATGTATTATATTTTAAACTAACCTTATATACAAAATCGCATTTAATGTTTTTAGGCTCATGGCATTGCGTAGTTTGCTCTTCACAACATTCATCTGCGAGAATATTCGCTCGACTTCCGCATTCGACCATGGCAGAGAAAGAATTTTTAGGGCAAATTCTGCTAAATCATTAAATGGGTTGTTGTATGCAGCGTCTTTGTATTTCAGGACTTCCGCCCAAAATTTGGTAGTGTCCTCTACAAACTCCCACTTTATAAAACGAATTTTGTCAATTTGTATTTTGATTTCGTCGATATTTTTGCATTCAAAATATTCTAAGACATTGACAATGTTTTCATTCGGAATTGGTGATAGTATATTCTCGACAGAAAAAAGATTAACGTGTTCCATAATTTGGATATTTTCCAGCAATCTAAAGAAAAAATTAGTTATTTATATACAAAGTTAAAAATCACCATATTACCTTTTGCGAAGTTGGATTATTAGCTCAATAACAAAGTCCATGCAAATTATTCTAATTTCTGTTTTTTCAGATTGAAATTGGGCCTCTTTAATTTTTTTTTCAAAGTCGAAGCCCAAATATAAGTCTGGCACTGCTACGTCTTCTAAGTCATCCTTTAAAATATTGATATCAATGTTTGGTGGTATCACTTTGCATTTTAAGGAATTAATGGCAACGATTACATCTGAAAGTAATCGGGTTGGGTTTCCATTTCGAGTTTGAAAATTTTTGTTCAGTGTTTGCATATCTTTCAATATGGGCCTTAAAAACACCATATAAAGATAATTTTTCTCATCTTTGAATAGCCCGTTCAAAATTTGTGCCTTGTGACATTTTTCCGAAGTAGCGGCTAGTTCAAAGTGGAGCTTCAATTCTGACCACTGATTTAGTATTCGAGAAACTGCAGTTTCAATAGACAACCAACGTGTGTCACATACTCTTGGAATTTTCAAGGGATTCTAATGAAGAAATGAAAACAAAATATATTAGTTTAAACTTGGAAAATTTAGGAAATAAACATACACCTATTACGTACCAACAAAACTTGTAAGCTCTACCGCATCAATAAATGGTTAATACATTAGTAATGGACAATCACAATTTGTATTAGTTTTCATTTAAACATGTTTGTATCTATACCTTCTCATCATTTATGCATTGATAAATTTTTCTGTAATTCAATTGCCGACAAGAACTTTTAGCAAACCAAGAGTACGTCTCGTGAACCAAAAATTCGAAGCTATTCGGTAATATTTTTGTGCACGACTTTGTCACGGCTAGCTGAATCGAATGGCATACACATTTCAGGAGTTTTAGAGAAGGGACTGACTTTTTTAACTCTGTAAAAACGCTCCTTTTTGAGCCAGTCATAACGCTAGCGTTATCTGTGCCAATTCCAACCATATTAGCTATATTTAATTTACTTCTTAATATCAAGCTTTTGACCGCATCTGCTATTGTAATTGAATCTCCACCTTCTATTTGTTAGAGGCCTAAGAATGTTGACACTAGCTCCCCTTTAGTCTTACTAAAGTAATTAATAGCGACTCCTGAAGATTTAAGAATATTTACTAATACAGATTTATGTACACTTACACGCATGTAATTATCTATATACTTAGTTAAAAAACTTACCAAGAATTTTTATCACACTTATATCAGTAGATTCGTCTAAGAGAAGACTATAAGCTGAGTTTCCGATGTCGGTGCGTAGGTCCTCGGTGAAATGCACAGCAAGCACGTTTTTGATAATATAGGTGCACTTTGTTCTTCCCAACTTTATGTTTGCAGCAGCTTTGCAAGCTGAAAACTGCTCCACACACAGCTTGCTCAAATGATCGCAGGTTGCTATTGCCGTGTGATTTGCTACGTAAAGGCATACTGCGGCTTCCTGCTCTTCGGTTTTCGTCGACTGTCTAATAAACGGCAACTTATTTTTTTGAGTAACTGCGCCCATCGCAACCACATGTTTTTTTGAGGCGGCGTGGTGGCGGACATCATACATTTTGGCGCTTATTGTTGTTTTGCAGTATGCGCAATAGGCCTTTGCACAGTGGTCCAGCCCGTAGGCCAAAAATAAAAAAACCAAAGTCCAAATTTTGACTTTAAATGTACCAATTCTTATTTATAATTGGTCTAGCTATTTGAATTTATTCATCTTTTTGTTTTGCTCTGTCTGTCCGCTTCAAGAATAGCATCGAAAGAGATAGCATGATATTCATTGTGTATTGCAGCGTAAGCAACGTGCAAGGGAAGCTCTCCGCAAAAAATTTGTTAAACATAATTAAAACAAGTATTTGTGCCATGGAAGTGATTAATATTTTAAAGAAAGGTATTAACTTTCTTTTTACAATAAAAAGTATATATTTGTTGTGTTTTGTGTAAATCATTGTTGTATTTAGTACATAATTGTGAACGTTCTTAGTTTGTCTTTTCTGTGTTTGGTTAGAGTTTTAGTTGTGATGGCACTCTTTGGCATTCACAAATCTTTTTGTATAATATTCTTAAGCATTTTAAGAATATAAGAAAGTTTAGTTCAAGTGCCGTAAGGTGCCGTGCGGCTTGCAAAATACAAAAAAGTAACCTAACCCCAATTTGAAAAAAAGCACGTGCTTCTGCTGTGTGTTGTTGTTTGTTGCCGTTTGTTGGTTTGTGTTGTCGTTTGTTGTTATTTTTGTGTTGTTTTCTGTTTATATTCCTTTTTTTTAAATAAAAGCTTATTATTTCCTTAGGAGCCACTTATGAATGCCAATTTTCACGTTTGCATGCTTTTGAGATTTGGTGTGGAGAAGCAGGTTCAAATAAAGAAAAGTCGGCTAATTTAACCCTTTACATGCTGGTGATGCATATCTGCATCATACCGCTTCAATTAATTTATTTTAAAATGTACGGTTTAAAATTGTCAAACACGTATTTGATGCAGTTCTGCAACATTCGTTTTCTATATAAAAAGAGTTGGTTACTCTAAATTAGTTCGAATACTGAACAGCTGGCAACTTTTCCCGCCAATTTCGTAAATGTGGTAAACACAATTGATTGCGCAGTTTCCACTCACAGAACTAATAATAATACAAGTTGAATAGATAAATCAATTATCATTTATAAAGAGGTAAATATAATACTTATTTGTAGATTGTCGATTTCTTGTGTTCGTTGCATTGACATTTGAGTAAATAAACAAATTGGCTTTGTTGCAGATATGCATCAAAATAGCTTTACGCATGAAAAAGATACTGACAAAATTAATGTTAATTTGTAACAATTTCAGCCTAATCTTGCTAAGTAACTTCGATGCTTCGTTTGTTTCATATCTAATATGATTCGTTTTGTGATTTGTTTAATCTATGTGATCCCTGTGCTCGTCCCAATGTATACGTGTTCGTTATTCGTGTTTTGTGTTAGTATTACTTTTATTAGTACAAACAAGATGTGTGTCCATTCTAATTCAGGAATAATGTCTGGAAAGCGGTTGACATCATCACAAATTGCTCAAATTATAAATGGACTAGAGAGCGAAGATGAATTCGATTTTTCTGCAGATAGCGAGAGCGACTATTGCCCAGAGCCAGCTGAATGCAGTAGTTCAGATGATGAAGACTCGGATGACCGCGGCGAACGTCCAATGGACTTAATCGGTAAAGAGCCGACCAATAAAATTGTTGAAACTCCTGATGTGGACATGGTATGCGGCAAGGCTGTTCCAAGCATAAAGGAATTAAGTAAAAGACTTATTTGGAAGCAGAAAAATTTAATTCTCAATGATAATCAAATGCAGTTCCGAGCGAATACCGCACTACCATCAGAAATAATGGAGCTTGAATTGCCGATTGAATTTTTTTCCATCTATTTTCTAAATCATTATTTGAGGAAATCAGAAACGAAACTAATCTCTACGTGCATCAGAAGAACCCAAGCTCCAATCTTATCTTCTCGTCTTTGGAAATCCGTCAATTTGTTGGTATTGTTCTGTACATGTCTATAGGACGCTTACCCAATGTACCTAAATACTGGTCGCAAAGTATTGACATGCATGTTATCCAGGATGTTATGTCACTAAAACGGTTCGAGGAAATAAGAAGTCACATACATTTTTACAATAACGTCAACATTGTTCCTCCTAGCGATCCTCGACATGATCGACTTTTTAAGATAAGGCCAGTCGTAGAAAGCTTAAATACAAGTTTCGGTAAAGTACCAATGGAGCAGTTCCTGTGTGTTGATGAGCGAATCTGCTCCACCAAGGCCCGAAACCACATGAAGCGATATTTACCCAATAATCCTCACAAATGGGGATATAAGCTGCTGTTGTTAAGCGGAATTTCAGGCTTTTGCTACAAATTTGAATTCGATACAGGAAAGGAAAACACAGTATTGCCACAAGAGCCTGACCTTGGTGCTGCATCTAATTGTGTTGTTAGATTGGCAAGAGAAATACCAAGGCATCAAAACTATCGCTTATATTTCGACAATTACTTCACGTCCTTGCCTCTTTTGAAATTTTTAGCGGATAATGGAATTTTGGCCTTAGGGACAATTAGAAAGAACAGAATTCCAAATTGCAAAATTGATGAATTTTCAAAGGCGAAGAAAAATCAACGAGGTGCGTGTGTGGAATATGTCACCAATTATGATGGGGTCGACATATCCTTGACTTCATGGATGGACAACAAATTGGTTACGTTGGCATCAAATTATGCTGGAATTATTCCAAAGGATTCTGCTCGTCGGTTCGATCGTCTTAAAAAAGAGTATGTTATAATCGAACGTCCGTTTTCCATATCTCAATACAACAGCTATATGAGATTTCCGTTAGAAGTCAACGGTGGCAAGTCAGAGTCTTTTACCACCTTCTTGATCTGACTGTTAGTAATGCCTGGCTTGTATACAAGCGAATTCACAAGGCCAAGGCGTCAACTGAAAAGTTGCTTAGCTCGGCTGATTTCCGTCTACAAATAGCAGAGGCATTAACTAAATTGGACGCTACAAAAAATAAAGGAAAACGTGGATCTTCTATCCAACATGCTTTGGATGAGAAAAGGCATAAAGGACCTTCGCAACAAATGCCGAATAAAATGGTGCGGCAAGATCAGTTCGGCCATTGGCCTGTCTGGACTGACAAGAGGCTGCGCTGCAAATATCCAAACTGCACTGGATTCTCGCAAACGGAGTGCGAAAAATGTGGCGTATTTTTATGCTTCAATAAGCGAAATAATTGTTTTAAAAACTTTCACCTAAATTAACAAATGAATAAAATGTTTTCAAAATATTTTCCTCTTAAGCTAATTTGATGCAGAAATGCATCACTCCCTTTTTTTCAATAAAATATGTTAAAATCTAAAAATAATCAAAAAATAAAAAGAAGTGTATTTTTTATTTAAATTTGTCTACCTAATGCAATGAAAATCGTGAAAATCGGATTTGTTGCCATGTAAAGGGTTAAATTCCTCATCCTGCAGCCAGGCATCCCGAAAACTTTGCTTGTATTGGATTTTCGGCATCTTTCACAAACCACTTTAAAAAAGCACACCGCAAAAAGTGAAAAGAGTGACCAAACGATCTCAAATAGTTCACATACGCGAACCACTCATTTAAATACCAGTTCCGATGTCTTTGTGAACCATTTTTAATCGGAATTGGCTCAGTCAATGCAAAAATGTGTAAAAAAGAAGAGTATATTACAGATAATTGTGAAAATGACTAAAAATGGCTAAAAAAAAAATAAAATGGCCAGATTTTTGGCTAATAGCAAAATTAAAAAAAAAGTGGCAAATATTTTTAAAAGTGGCCAGAAATAGCCACTAAATGGCTAACCTGGCAGCACTGATTGGAGTTCAAATGCAAACATCATACGGTATAAGCCAATACCGTAAATCAGGGGTGCTCAAAATTGCCTTACGGCAGTGCACCTAACCAACACAAACAAAAGAAAACACACGCACACGTATCGACGCCGTTTTATTGCTACAAAATGAACACTGAGAGAAAAAAAAAAGTTAAATTCAGAAAAATAAAAATTTTGGCGAATAATTTTGTGGCAAATTAAGCACTGTCTTTTACATTTAAAATGTATTGCAAAGTAATCACTTGTCAATGCATCACTTATTTTAACGACACGCCAATGAAATGCACGCGTCGCTGGTCCACAATAAACTAAAATCAGACTTAAATCAAATTCTATCAAAAACGCAACAAAAAAAAGTGTCAGTGCAGAGCAGATAACAAGACAACACTTTGCATTGTGAGTTGAGGATAAAAAAAAAATGCAATGGAATTGTTGTTGGCTTGTCTCGATACGTACAGCTACACAAAGAGGAGAAAAAAAAGTTCTATGGAATTGTTGTTGGCTTGCCTCGCTACGCAGAAGAACACAAAGAAGAATTGGCGTGTGCCCTAGGGAAGTATGGCGTGTGCCGCTCCGTATTAGGGTTGTCGAAAATATATCAAAATATCAAAATATCGATATATTTGCCAAAAAAAATAAATATTTTTATCACGATATTTTTAAGCTGTAATATCGATATATAAATATATTTTTTTTATATTTTCTGATATTTTGTTTTCGGTCAGCCCCTACGAAAACGAGTTCCACTTATATATTTCTTTGCCAAATAGTAATTGGGAAGCTGACCCAATACAGTATTGGACTTCGCAACAGCAGACCATGCAACATTTGGCTAAGTAAGCACTACGCTATCTGATAATACCAGGTAGCTCGGTATCCTCAGAAAATATGGCTTCGGCAATTAAATGTGTAGTGTGCGACTCACGCAGCCGTATGACTGATCGGCACGTAACAAATCGTGTATTTTTAAAGTCACTGGCGAAACAATATTGGAAATAACTTTAACTTTAACTTACAGTATTTTCCATTGCTTTAAGTAATAAAAGCTTAATATGAAGTATTTGTGTTGTTAGTTTTGTTTGAATGAATTCATGTGGATCATTAGGATCAATAGAGAGGTAATGTATACGAATAATGAGATAGAGAGAAAGAGATTTCTAAAGGCTTTCTGATCCTAAAAATAAAAAAAATGTTAAATATCAAAAATACTCGATATATCGATATTTTTTCTTGATATTTAAAAAAATCATTTTGATATTTTTCAAAAATGACAATATCATTGATACGATATTTTTTAAATATCATGCAACCCTACTCCGTATGCTATGTGCCAAAACAAAAACAAATGTGCTCGTGTGCCATAGCATTGAGCACCTCTGCCGTAAATTAAAGCTTTTAAGTTGGCTACACTCAAAGAAATTCAAGCAATAACAGTTGTTTAAACTTGTTGTTTAGCAGCATTTAAACAAAGTGTTTCGTTGTACTTTTTAACATGCAAATAAATCAACTTAAATTAACATGATTAAAATAAATAAATAAGTACAGTAGGACCTCAATAAAAACTACCCACACACACTGCCACTCGTAATTAAACAATGTATTAAATAAAAACCAACTAATTATGTAAGCTTAGGAATAGAAAAAAAAAAAATAATAATAATAATAATTTCGGTAGATTGTCGTTGCAAGAAATAAACCAGAGAAAAAAAATAAATGAAATGAATACACTGACAGAAATAAGTTAAGAAAACTTTGTTTAAATTGTTATGGATGTTAAAATAACTTAAGTAACTACAAAACACAATTTTTTTTTAAATGAATACGATGTTAAATTTGATCTTGAATATTTTTGATTATTATTAAAGAATTGTTTATATATGAATATGGAACTCTAAAATTTTTCTAAGTTCTGATGACATGGGAGCATAATTAAATGATAAAAACATAGTTACATTTGGGGTCTGCTAAGACATTTATTTACCTTTCGGATGAGGGTCGTCTCATTATATAGATTAGATTCAGTAGGGACTCTATAATAAAACCCCCCCACTTCTCCCTCTAGAGCTAGGGTTCAAAGGGTCCCGCTCCGCTGTTAGGTTAGTGATCGGAAGCTGGGATTTTAATATTCTTTCAAAAAATTATTATATCGAAGCAACCTGAGTATTTGTTTGACCTAATCAGATTTTCTTCCTCGCAACGGACGAATAATATTATTAGTATACGCACAAGACTGGCAAGCTCTGACAGGCAATTCTTCGTTTACGCTATTCAATTATGGAACCATCTACACAACCAACTTAAGTCAATTAGAAGCACATTACAATTCGAAAAACAACTAAAAACTTATCTTAGCACACACACATAAATAATAAAACTTAAAACACTTCAAATATGTAAAACAAATGAAATACACTTTGTTATAATTATAAATAATATTACTTCTAAATAATTAGTTCAATAAGTCAAATAAATCTTGTTAATATTAAGATATCTTTAATAAGTAATGAAATCTTTTGTGACTGACGCAATAATTTAAAAGTATTATACTTGTAGCGTGAGGATGTTAAATAAAATAAATCTAAATCTAAATCTAAATTTTGAAATTATTATTATTTTTGATAAAAAGATGAATGAAAACTATATCCACCGCAGAGCTTCGTTGTCGCCTCTGCATAATGCGATGCGCCTTAATATGTGGCAGGGAAATATTTCTGCTTTGCGATCGCGGCAGAAATCACCCGACTTTTCGTTGATATACAAGATTTCAAAGCTCCAAGCATGGATATTAATAAGTCCTTGAATGGGTCGGTTGAATTTGAAGAGGACACGGTCTCCATATCGCTTAAGCGTCGCAAAAGGAATCCTGAAATGACCGCTATCGGCCTCGCTACGATGGACGCCTTCCCAATTCGAATGTAAACAAAGCCGAATCAGCAGTTCAAGAATGTAGATGGAGCAGTGGAACCACAGACGGTCCATTTCCGAAAATATGTAGCCGGGGAACAAGGCTATTACGATAAAAATCCATTCAATTGTTACCTTATTTTTCATACTAAGCTCAGGGTTTTATTCAATTTAAACAATTTTATTCACCCATTGATAACACTAATTACAAATTTATATATTTTTTTTATATAATCGTTAAGACCCACTTTATCCGCCTAATTTTGAGTTGCTGAACACGTTGAACTTATTAAAAAAAAAATTCCAAAGAACCGTTTTGAAGATATTCGCGAAAAACCAGATTTTTTATACTACGCTAAAAATATAAAAAGGCGTTAGTCCAACATATTTCAAATTAGAACAATCCAGAAGCAAATGTATACACCTTTCCGACAACATACGGCTCTTTATGGTCAAAGCTCTATTAATGAAGATATAAGACTTAAAGCTAAAAAAACATGAAATATTTTTGGCTATGTTTTTATAGCTAGATTTCATTTTCTTTTTAAAAATTAAAAAAAAAAGTTATAATTATTTTGAGTAAACAGATCTAAAGATACCTTTCTGCTTAAAGAGTTAAGGTCAAATATATGCAAATCCAGAACAAATTCTAGAAGTTATGGCAAATTATATTAAATTATCATATTGCAGCTGTGCTACAAAATTATATTCAAAGGGAAGTAGCCTGCTTTGTGATGTTGTTTTTAGATGAAAAACATTTTAGGTATTAGATAAAATCGTGGCACAACAAGCGAATGGCTTACTTAAGGATGAAATTTCCAAAATTCTCATAGAATAAAATCACAGCCGGTATATTTGTGGGGCCTCAAATAAGAAAATTGTTCGCAGACGAACATTTTACAAAATCATTAAGCCCTGCAGAAAAAGCAGCTTTGAGGACGATTCAAAAAGAAATTCACTGATTTTTGTGATATAAAAGAAGAAAAAATTATCATGAATTAATTCAGATTTTTGCTAATACTTAAAAAGTTTTCCAATCAAAACCAACATAACAAAGCAGGCTACTTCCCTTTGAAAACAATTTTTGGCCATAACTTCTCAAATTTGTACTGGATTTGCAAATATTTGACCTTAACTCTATTAGGACAAAGTTATTCTTAGATGTATTTACTCAAAATAATTTATAACGTTTTTTTTATATTTTTAAAAAGTAAATGAAATCTAGCTATTAACAAAATAGCCAAAAATATTGCATGTTTTTTTACTTTCAGTGCTTATATCTTTATTAATAAAGCTCTGACCATAAAGAGCCGTATGTTGTCGGAAAGGTGTGTACATTGCCGTTTGGATTGCACTAATTTGAAATATGTTGGACTAACGGCTTTTTATATTTTTAGCGTAATATAAAAAATCTGGTTTTTCGCGAGTATCTTCAAAACGGTTCTTTGAAATTTTTTTTAATGAGTTCAGCGTCTTCAGCGTCTGAAAATATAGCGAAAAAAGTGGTTCTAAACGTTTATATATTTTGGCTGTAAACTAGTGTAATGATACGATTTGAAATATTCAAAAAATTTCGCAAATGTTTGAGCTATAATTTTTAAATTGTTTCAAACCGGCGAAAGCAAGACCCTGACGATTAATTTAATTTTTCATCAAAAACTCTCAAAAATCCTTAAAAAATATAACTATTTTTGTCACAGCTCTAGCTCTTTTTTCCGCGCCAAACAAGCGGGAATAACAAACAGTGGTAGAAGAACCCCCATTTCTCCTGAACTTGTTGTGTCCGAAATATCGAGTGGCGACGGACCTATCGATAGGCGGAGGTAGGGTTGGTGACAGGTCCAACCTAGCGGTAGAGATCTGGCTAGAAACGGAGCAGATTTGAGTGCCGAAACGTAAAGTAGGGATACAAAACCATCGATAGTGAGTACATCGATTTTTTTAATATTTATTTATTTAACCAAAAACATATCGAAATCTTCAAAACATACATAAATCAAATTTACATATGAATAATACAAAACAATGAAATCAAGGAACTTCAGTACATATTTTACATTTCTACACTCACTATAATCTTCGCCCTATCTTCAAGAAAACCGCCCTAAAAAATAATTTTTTCTTTATATAAAAAAAATGTTTTTTAGGGTATTTCTCCACTACATTTCTTTTTCCAACTATCGCACGAGAATCACGAAAAGCGGAAAAGGTGTTTCTACTAGGAAAAGTGCTTTTTAGCACTGTCTTGAAGGGAAACAGCTGCTTTTTGGTTTTGGTTCTGATTTGGCGGAAAATTAAATTTAATTCAAAATTCAAAACAATGTTAACTAAGATTAAAAATTAAAGAGCTAGACTTTATTTTCTATTTGCGGCTAAGTAACAATAAAGATTTCACGTGGTTCCGCCAGCCAGCCGCTTGACAGGAGCCCTAGGACTTGCAGGGACCACTGGAATCTTTTAGCCTGGAGACACGGATTCTACCAACTCGGAGGCAGACTCATCAATCCTTCCCTTCTTATGCAAGTCTCTTATGATCACGAATTCTCATCACCCCCGCCACCGACTCGGCTCCTGTGCAGGCTCCTCCGCCGGTTTCGTTAGAACATGACAAAGAGGCAAATTGGGAGAAGTGAGAGGATCCCTGCGCACCGCCGCCAACGCCACCAACGCCTTCTATCCACAGGGCTCAGCTATCAGAAGCTATACGCTTTCAAGCTGGAGAAGGCTTGAAGGTTTATCTTACAAGAAACTGGAGAAAAAGGGGGTATCTAGGAAGAGAGGAGGCTGAGCGCCAACGCTCGTAACGTAGGAGGAGGCGGTGGCCGCCAGTGCAGCGTCTACGCCAGCTGAAGTGCAATAGCCAGCTCAATCAACAGATCCCTAAATGAATTATTTAGTAAATGCTAATTAGTTTAACAACATGGAGAAAGTTATGAATTTGATCGATATTTTTGCTGCCAACGGGCAATCGATTTCATTTGTTCAAAAAAAAAGTTGACCAGTGGTGGTAGTTGGGCAATAGTCGATAGGCAGAAAAAGAACTGAACTGAAATAATCGATACTATCGAACCAAACCACGAAAAAGCTACTTTTTTATCATTTTTGTCACCACTAGATTCCTATACCTTATACACAGGGAAAAAGTTACTTTTTGGCCAAAAAGCGGAATTGGAAAAAGCAACTGTTGTGGAAAAGGGGCCTTAAGGGCCACGAACTAAGCATAATTGCTTGCGACCCATTTTAAAACGCGATAAGAATGATCACCAAGAAATATAAGAAAGCACTCAAGACCGCGCTTAAGATAATGGTTAGGTTTTAAAAACAGTCAAGCTCCGTACTCTAGGGCCTTATAGAGCTGTTCGACTAATAAAGATTTTGAGTGAGCGTCAATAACCAGTGTTGAGAAATATATCGGTCTTTCAATTAAATATCAATATTTTAATTGTAATTAAAGAAGCATTTGCATATAAACGCACCTATGTTTCGGCAGTCAATGTTAATATTTCATAAATTAATTTCATGTTTTTACTCGATATGCGTTGCACACTAAAGCGTGCCTTAATTAAAAAAAAAAAAAAACAAGAAAGAAAGTTAACTTCGGTAAGTCTGTATACCCTTGCAGTCTGCAATTGGATCATTGAAAATCGATCTATTTTGGTAATGTTGAAAAAATATCGAAATTTGTAAATGTTGTAAATTTTACATTTTACATGTAGAATCTTACATTTTCATATAAATCTACCGATTGCTTCTATGGCAGCTAGATGATATAGTTATTCCGATCTTAATGAAATTAAAATCGTAGTTTTAAAAACTAAAAACTAAAACCTGCTATATCTCGAAATTTATAAAAATACGTTGAAAAACAGAGAAGTTACTTTTTTTTCACATTAATTTCACCATCAAATTTTAATTAATTAATGTGGTTTTGATGTATACGATTTAGGACACATTTTCATCGTATGTTGTTGCCTTGTTATCCTCTTTCAAGGATATGAAATAATATCGGCAAAATCTCAAGCACAGAATGGGAAAATTACAGTTTTATTTTGAGCGAAAAAAATAAAAATAATTAATAATCATTATTTATGATTTTTATTTTTTGTATCCAAAAAATTAATTATGGTCTAAGTTTTAAAAAATCACTTAAAAATAATTATCGATAATTTAAAAAGTTAAAAGGCAAAATTTAATCATCATGATGTAATTTTTATCTTAAAACTTATAATGATTACGGTCCCTGCTAGATATAATAAAATAGATAGCTAACATTTTCTGCAATATAGCAAAAAAAATAGCTATAACTTAAAATCTTGATATTTAACTCTAAATAAGGGGCTGTACATATATTACGTAATCACGATTTTTATGATTTTCGACCCCCTCCCCCCTCTATGTAATCAAGAGTAATCATTGGAGAAACCCACTCCCCTATGATTACGTAATCATCAACATTTTGTTTCCCCATAAATTCATAAAAATAATTTTATTTTAACATATATTTTGATATAAAATGATAACGTAATCATTGTCCAATAGCCCCGCCTCCCCATAAAATCAAACATAATCATTTCGCTGACCCCCTCCCCCCTATAGGTGATTACGTAATATATGGACTTGCCTTAACATAGCTTATTACTAAAATACATGTATATTAAATAAAAAAATTTAACAAAGAGAGATTATTATTACAAATTATTCGAATCCAGGAAGGAGTAAATTTTGCCTGATATGCATACAATTGAATCTTCGAAAGAAACCTCAGTATATAACAAATTATAATTTGAACACATTACCCTAAAGGGCTCATGAATGGCAAAGTTTGATCTACATATTGGCAAGTGAATTGGGCAAAAAGTTCGAGTGAATCTCAAAGGGACAGCGATGTCAATGTAGCTTAGGAGAAGGGGAGAGTCCACCTCACCTGTAAGAAGTTTGTGTAAAAGAATTACTCCACCGCACATTCTGCGATGTTTTAGAGATTGTATGTAATTCAATTAGTTTTAATCTAGATGCGTAGGGTGGTAAGTGTCTAGTCGGATCCCAATTCAGCTGATGAAGAGCAAAGAATAAAAACTGTTTTTGAACTGACTCAATCAACCTTTGTTGCTCAATATATATCAAACGCCTGTAAAGAGTCAATTAAAATTGTTATCTTCGATTTTATTGAAATCAGCTGGAACGTTTCTTTTAATTACGTTACCATCGGACTGCAAAAAGTTTCTACCTTGCCAGTTTTATAACATTTTATAAATTTGCTTAAACTGTCCTCATACAAGAGACCGCCTAGTGTTTTGTTTTTGGACATCCACAGTGTTGTTGTTTACATTTCGACTCCGTTACAACGCGCTTGCTGCTCTCTCTCCTGTTACATCTCTCTCTGGATCGCCGCACTGACTGCTGTGCTCTCCTGGACTGCTCTCACGGTTACTCAGCTGTTGCTGTAATTGCTGTACTTGCGCTCGCCGTTCTTCAACTGCGCGGGATTTGATTGCTCTCAGTCTGACAGCTCTCCCGATTTTGTCTGCTCAGAACCTACTCTCGCTGGATCGCTGCACTGATGCTGCACCCACCGCTCTCTCTGACCTGCTGCTGCTCTGCTCTTCAACGCCTACAACTTCGCTGCTGCTGCTCTGCTCTTCAACGCTCACACCCGACCGCTCTCTGCCCTGCTGCTGCTCTGCTCTACAACACTCTGCCCTGCTGCTGCTCTGCTCTTCAACGCCTACAACTTTGCATCGATCTGTTCTTCAGCGCTTATATCCGACCGCTCTCTGCACTGCCGCTTACACATCTACGCTTGTCTGCTGCACAGTGACCTGATACTCAGTCAAAATGACTATCATTTGCACTGCTAATAAATGCGAGTATAAACACATTATCAGCGGAGAAAATTTACCTCTCATGCTGGCTATGCGATAACTGCTCGCACGTTAAGTGTGCTGGAGCCGGATTTAATGGTCGTGTTGGGGATTTAATTTCGAAAAAAGTCGGCTTTACCTGGTCTTGCACGACATGCCGTGAGATGACGGATGAAATGCGCACCTTCATGAGACAAACTAGGACTGGATTTATGGAGGTTCGAAAACTCCTCACCTCTATGAACAACAAATTCCTGGCGGTGGAATCCCAGTTTCTCGGACTTAAGATTCTAAGCGAATCACCGAAAAGAAAGATTCCAAATAATCTTCAACTTCCTGTAAATGGTATACCTACGATGCTTTCTACTCCAACTGGCGCTAACAACATGGAACAATCTCCGAACTATCTAACACCGTCTCTTCCACCTGCTCATACTTCTCCATCTGGATCTTCAGACAACCTCTCAATGCAGTCGATGGCTGCATTGGCTGCTGCATCACCTGGTAATATTGCTATGGAACAAAACTTTACCACTCCTGGATTGCAGCTAGTTCCGAACGCTGTCGACTCAGTCTCTGCATCGAGTGCAGTTTCCCTCGTCAATGATTTGGCTGGCCCAAGCCAGGTGGCTCCTGGCCGCTCTAATATCCCTCTGAGCGGTGTTCCAAATCGAACTGCCCAAAGGAAAAGTGTGGAGACTCCTGCGGTGTCGGGCATTCCTCTAAGTGGGGTCATCCAAAAATCCATATTCGCAACCAGACTCAATCCAGAAGCCACTGCCGAAGATGTGAGACTCTACCTTTGCGAAAAACTTCTTGCTCCGGAAAATGCCATTTCTGTCTATAAATTTAATTTTAAGCAGAAACGTAACATCTCTTCTTTTAAAATTCTTCTAGCAGAACATTTATTCTCAAAGGCACTTGATTCTAAAATTTGGCCAGTGAACACGCTAGTTCACGAGTATCTGCAAAAGGACCAGACTCGGGGCTCCAATTCAGCTGCTTCAAAAAACTAAATAACTTGTCCATTCTTTACCAAAATGTGCGAAGTCTACTGGGAAAGTTGAGTAAGGTATATGTAAACAGTCTTTCCACCGATGCTGACGTAATTGCTTTAACTGAAACATGGCTTATTGAGGGCTCCATATACTTGAGCAATATTCCAAAATAGGGCGAACCATGGAAACATACAGAGTTTTTGTTGTGTAAGGATCGTCGAACTCTTTGGCCCAACGTTTTATGAATGCTAAAACCCCCCTAGCTTTACCAATGGTAACGGAGATATGACTTTTAAAACATAAATTGCTATTAAACAAAACACCTAGATCTTTGACTTGGGAAATACGTTCCAGAATACAATTTCCAAGATAGTAAGGTTGAAAATGAGCTGAAGTTCGATAAAAGGACATCGACTTGCATTTCGCATGGTTTAGATAAAGCAGATTGATGGAGCACCATAACTGTAATTCGTTTAGATCCGATTGCAGGCGATGGTGGGAGATTTGATCGGAGTATGACAGGCAAATTTTTACGTCATCAGCATACATTAAAGTTGTGGCAAAAGACATGACGTTTGGAAGATCGTTTATAAAAAGGACAAACAGTAATGGACCCAAATGACTGCCTTGGGGGACACCAGAAAACACATTTACGACAGAAGACAATTGATTGTTAAAAAGAACGCGTTGAGTTCTATTGGAAAGGTATGCCCAAATCCATTTTAGTAGAATTGGTGGGAATCCTAAAAGAGAGAGTTTGTGGAGGAGAAGGCCATGGTTTACTGAGTCAAACGCCTTGCTGAAATCAGTAAAAATAACATCAGTTTGGCATTTGTTAAGGAAACTTCGATGAATGAAAGAATAGAATTCGAGGAGATTTGTAGTGGTAGACCGATGCTTAACAAAGCCGTGCTGAGCTGAAGAGATTATGGAGGTACACATATGTTGAAGTTGGCAAGTGATCAACTGTTCAAAAAGCTTAGGTATGGCCGAGAGTTTAGCGATACCGCGATAGTTTTCAACTTCGGACCTTGAGCTTTTTTTATGTAGAGGAATGATAAAAGATTCACTCCAAATTCTGGGGAATTCTGAAAGATGTAGGGATTGGTTGAAAAGAAATGTGATTGGCCAGGACAAAGCTTCAGCACAGTTTTTAAGGACACAACTTGGAATCTTGTCGGGACCCGTTGAAAAGGACATTTCAAGGGAGAGCAGGGCTTTCAAGACATCGTTGACATTAAAATACGGAACATTAATATTATTAATGTGGGGTAGAAGGTAAGGATAAGGAGTAGAGGAGCTATAGGTCAGTAGAGAGTAGGTTGACTGGAAAAATTTGGCAAAAAGATTGGATATGTTTAATGATGAGGATTCTGTAGGACTTTGATAATGGAAAGATGAGGGATACACATTAGATTTTCTTTTAGAATTAACAAAGGAGTAAAAATGCCTTGGATCAGCGCGTATGTTCTCTCTACATTGAGCAATGTAGCGAGCATAGCACTGATTAGTGGCATTTGTAAACTCCGAACGGATCGAGATGTACTTCGATAAATCTTCAGCAGAGTTGCTTTTAATGTATTTTTTATATAGCCTTGATTTTTTATTTTTGAGGTAAGATAAGTGCCTATCAAACCATGGGGGCCTGGCCGATTCGATAACAGAAACATCTGGGACGAAAATGTTGATCGACGAATACAGGGACATATAAAACGTTGAGACTGCAGTCTCAAGATCATTGCATGTTTCTAAGGATGTCCAATCAATGGTACCTAGATGTTGGCTCAATCCATTAAAATTGGCTCTGCGGAAACATTTTACTCGTTTGACCGATGTACTAGGAGTTTCTGCACTTATCTCAACTAGCAACAATAATGATGGATGGTAGGGGTCTTCTGGTATGGAGAAGGGTGGGCATCTGAGCACACTTGCCAGGGTCTCGTTATTAACAAAAATCAGGTCAAGGAGCCTGTCTTTATTGTTCTTAACGAAATTAATCTGGCCCAAAGACAAGTCAGATAGGCCGTCGATAAAATCATGCTGACTCTCAGCAAAAAGAAGATTGGAGTCCGTTGAAGTAACCCAAGGCAGATTGGGTAAGTTGAAATCTCCCATTATAATAAGAAGATCTTCGTCACCAATTACAGTGGATATAAAGTTAATTGCAGAAAGGTGCATTAAGTACAAAGAAACGTCGGATCTAGGTGGAATGTAGGAGCAAGTTATGTAAATATTAATGCGATTTAAGGATATTTTAACTGCTATAAATTCAATGGAATGAACATTTTCAAAATCAAATAGCTCCGAAGAAAGTGAACTGCGAACAGCAATTAAGACGCCTCCACCGAAAGTAGGGCGGTCGGCTCTGTAAGTAACAAAGTTATCAGCAAATATTTCCTGATCGGAGACGGAAGAATTAAGCCATGTTTCAGTTAAAGCAATTACGTCAGCATCGGTGGAAAGACTGTTTACATATACCTTACTCAACTTTCCCAGTAGACTTCGCACATTTTGGTAAAGAATGGACAAGTTATTTAGTTTTTTGAAGCAGCTGAATTGGAGCCCCGAGTCTGGTCCTTTTGAAGATACTCGTGAACTAGCGTGTTCACTGGCCAAATTTTAGAATCAAGTGCCTTTGAGAATAAATGTTCTGCAAGAAGAATTTTAAAAGAAGAGATGTTACGTTTCTGCTTAAAATTAAATTTATAGACAGAAATGGCATTATCCGGAGCAAGAAGTTTTTCCCAAAGGTAGAGTCTCACATCCTCGGCAGTGGCTTCTGGATTGAGTCTGGTTGCGAATATGGATTTTTGGATGACCCCACTTAGAGGAATGCCCGACACCGCAGGAGTCTCCACACTTTTCCTTTGGGCAGTTCGATTTGGAACACCGCTCAGAGGGATATTAGAGCGGCCAGGAGCCACCTGGGTTAGGCCAGCCAAATCATTGACGAGGGAAACTGCACTCGATGCAGAGACTGAGTCGACAGCGTTCGGAACTAGCTGCAATCCAGGAGTGGTAAAGTTCTGTTCCATGGCAATATTACCAGGTGATGCAGCAGCCAATGCAGCCAGCGACTGCATTGAGAGGTTGTCTGAAGATCCAGATGGAGAAGTATGAGCAGGTGGAAGAGACGGTGTTAGATAGTTCGAAGATTGTTCCATGTTGTTAGCGCCAGTTGGAGTAGAAAGCATCGTAGGTATACCATTTACAGGAAGTTGAAGATTATTTGGAATATTTCTTTTCGGTGATTCGCTTAGAATCTTAAGTCCGAGAAACTGGGATTCCACCGCCAGGAATTTGTCGTTCATAGAGGTGAGGAGTTTCCGAACCTCCATAAATCCAGTCCTAGTTTGTCTCATGAAGGTGCGCATTTCATCCGTCATCTCACGGCATGTCGTGCAAGACCAGGTAAAGCCGACTTTTTTCGAAATTAAATCCCCAACACGGCCATTAAAACCGGCTCCAGCACACTTAACGTGCGAGCAGTTATCGCATAGCAAGCATGAGAGGTAATTTTCACCGCTGATAATGTGTTTATACTCGCATTTATTAGCAGTGCAAATGATAGTCATTTTGACTGAGTATCAGGTCACTGTGCAGCAGACAAGCGTAGGTGTGTAAGCGGCAGTGCAGAGAGCGGTCGGATATAAGCGCTGAAGAACAGATCGATGCAAAGTTGTAGGCGTTGAAGAGCAGAGCAGCAGCAGGGCAGAGCGCGGCCGGGAGTGAGCGTTGTAGAGCAGAGCAGCAGCAGGGCAGAGAGCGGTCGGGTGTGAGCGCTGAAGAGCAGAGCAGCAATAGCGAAGTTGTAGGCGTTGAAGAGCAGAGCAGCAGCAGGGCAGAGCGCGGCCGGGAGTGAGCGTTGAAGAGCAGAGCAGCAGCAGGGCAGAGAGCGGTCGGGTGTGAGCGTTGAAGAGCAGAGCAGCAGCAGCGAAGTTGTAGGCGTTGACGAGCAGAGCAGCAGCAGGGCAGAGCGCGGCCGGGAGTGAGCGTTGAAGAGCAGAGCAACAGCACTCCAGAATGCGGTCGGGTGTGAGCGTTGAAGAGCAGAGCAGCAGCAGGTCAGAGAGAGCGGTGGGATGCAAGCGCTGAAGAACCGATCGAAGCAAGTGCAGTAATTGTCCGATCTAAGCAAGATTAGCGAACAGCAATACTGGTAATTATGTTTTGCGATTAATAAAGTCACTGTCTTTTATATCTATCAAAACTTTTCAGATTTGTAGAGATCACTGAAAAACTGACAAGATGAACACAAATCTGAAGTTAAACGGTGAAGTTTACGTAGAGAAAACTTGATCAAGGTAGAGCGAAAGAATACACGTCCGACAACGACAACGTCTCTCTAACTGACTGACTCAATAATATTTAAATTTACAGAAAAGTTTAGATTCCGACTTCTTCAATGCCACAGCTTATTTCGTTCAAGAACTTTTGGTTAATGTATTTCATGAATTGTAATCCCAGACAAACTTTTTCTTATGGAATATTTTTTAACACAATATCAGCAAATTTTTTAAACACCTAACGTTTTTTGGATACACTGAAAGAAAAGTTTTGTTGTTTAGAAGAATCAGCCCCTGCTCAACTCTTGAACAACGGGTATCGGCCCTTAAAAGTTTTTAAAATAAAACAACTAAGAGGAAAATTGATTAAATGGTAAATTAAAGGCCTAATAATATAAAAAATTAAAAATAAAAATAATTGGCGGTTGATATGGGCCAAAATGCTCCATATAATATTGTTTAGTGGGCATGAAGACACACGAGTTATCCTTAAAAGTACACTTAATCCGATGATATCGGCATCAAACAAGCAGTATTTATTGAGAATGAACTGGCAAAAAATGTTTCGCAAAACCGTCTACCAAATATTTTGAGAACATAACTTTAATGGCCAAGTAACTTTGAAGAAGCCATTTATAAAGCTGAAAATTCAACTGTGCCAACTTAAAATTGCCAGGGAACACGAAAGTGCCCAATATCCTTCCTAAATGAAGGTATTTGCAAAAACGAGAATAACTTTAACATATTTTGATATTTTAAATTCCATATATTTGGCGTGATCGACATACAGAGCTACACCATATGCACCTGATAGCTTTATATGAGCTTGCTGGCAGTAATTCCACGGTTTGGGCCTTCAAGTAGGTATTAGGCATTGGATACCTCGTCTTCATCGAAGGGATTATATGTTAGCTCATGTTATCTTCAACTTTTGAGAAAAAAAATTGCTTCAAAACGTCGCAAAACTCGGCCTAGAGGGTCGTTTTAGTCATTTGGTTAACACGGAAGAAAATCAAGAATAGAAAATGCGCTAGTGCTCTAGAAAATCAACACGGGCAAGATTGCACAAAAATTTGGATCTGGCAGATGACACCGCCTAAACTCGCCAAATTGGGCCATGCGATCACCTGCAACCCAGCACCCCCATTTTGCTGAACTATCAAACCTTAGACCAAAGACGACCCAAATATAACTCCAGAAAATAGGCGAAAAGAGGGGAATGGATGACACTAGCTGAGAACACTTTTGTGTTCCATTTCGGAGATTCCTAGGCAGTACTTTGCACAGTCTTTGGATATAAAAGACCACAATATAGCCGTACTGGAGATAGTCGAAGTCAAAGCTAAGCACGGGAAGTCTGTTCGGAAAGACTAGAAATCCCCCAAGACCAAAGTGAATGCGTACGCATAAGTTTAAAAGTCGAATAGCATTTGGCGACCGCGGAAAATGTGCGATGCAGCCCGTTACAACATCCCGTCGAACAGTGCCGCTTACCATGTGAATCCTAATGGACTAACAATACTACAAGTAAAACCACCTGCCGCGTGCAAAAGTGAATCCTGAAGGACATTTTTGGAA
The DNA here is from genome assembly GCA_018153105.1 of Drosophila rufa. Taxonomy (NCBI): domain Eukaryota; kingdom Metazoa; phylum Arthropoda; class Insecta; order Diptera; family Drosophilidae; genus Drosophila; species Drosophila rufa. Next base: position 3,774,649 of record JAECXS010000135.1, read on the forward strand.
TAAACTGTGCAACTACCCGTATCACTAGACGTACATAGCCTAAGTCCGTCAACAACAACCCAAATCTACAGCATCATCAAAACCTGAAGGATGTCCCGGAACATGCAACAATAAGATAACTTATAAACATTTAAAAATAAATAAAAAATAAAAATCACAATTAAAATTTAAAAGAACAACTTATTATGGAAATAGACCAACCTAAACAGCCAAACAAATACAAATAAATAATGCATAAAAACTAAAAAAACCACCAATAGTTTCCGTGAGGTTAAAACTCCAGTCCAACAAACTTACACTGGTGATTGTGTCGACTTGCCTTATGATACCCGTGCGTCAATCCATATTTGAGCAGTAGATACTGACTCCATCTCACTAAAAATAAATATATATATATGTCGTCTTCACTTTGTTTTACTTTCCGGCGGGTAGGGAGACGGGTGTACACTTGTATTCGCACTTATATATATATATATATATATATATATATATAAGTGCGAATACAAGTGTACACCCGTCTCCCTACCCGCCGGAAAGTAAAACAAAGTGAAGACGACACCAGCGTCGAATGACCAGCGGTCACTCCGCTCCCCGAGCTTCTAAGCTTTTATATTTATATTTTTCTCAAAGTTTTTTTTTGTGTGTTTAATTTAAAACCCACATACACCATACACTTCTTATATTTTTTTAATGTGTTGTTTTTTAAATCATTAAGAAAATTTTTGTGCATTTAGTGAATTTCTAACACCAAAACACAGCACGATATTATATATATATATGCTTAATTCTACTTAACCTTTCCAACAAATAAAACCTCAACTCCGGAACTCTCGTTCCGGACAATGGAATAGCAGAGGGTGAGTCAACGGACATTTTTCCCAGTATTATCAGACATATTTATATTTATGTACAATCGTGCCGCCATATACACTACATACCACATACCACAACATGACAAAAATATTAGCTTCCAAAGAAACACTATATTCTTTAATACACCTAAATATTACTTACACAATTTAAATCAATCACACTGACAATAACAAACACACCTTTTGACACACTTAAATGTCCAATACACAATTGAATAACCTTTATAATAAACCTGTAATGTGAACAGCAAAAATGCATTGGTAGAAACCCATTAAAAGGGGGGCATTGGTACGAATGGAAGACTGGGCCAAGAAAATGACATAACTTTTGACGAACGTCATGAACAAAAGGGGATCGTATTGCACGGCCCGCCACGATCCAAAGGTGCACGAAGTTTGCGAATGAGGAGGGAAAACGGCCAAAACATAGCCCGATTGTTTTCACGATCAAGCATAAATCTGCTTGCGGGGAAATGTGAACAGAAAGACCGATTGACGAACGATTTCTTCTATTTTTCAGGCACGTAAATAATTGTTCTGATTACGTTTGGAGAGGATAGTGGCGTCCAAAGAACCCAACCCAAATCCGGCAAGCTCAGCTGCACAAATCGTGTCTGCTAACCGGGCAGCCACTTCCTCAGCCCTATGTCCTCCAAGGACTGAGGCACAACGACACCACCGACGTAACATTTAGGAGCAATATTATATGGACCGTTTTGATCCCAATCAGGCACAATTTTTATTATTTTTTATTTGTAATATTATTAAACCCTAAATACAGCAGGTATTTGGCAAAAATCCTATAGCTGAACCCTCCACGAGGGTGCCGACTGGTAATGGTGCTCCAGTGTCCCTAGGGACGGTACCAGCTAAGATCTGGGATTCGCAGTCTGGGGCGGAGCTTTTTCCATAGCAATGCCACAGGCCTCTGCGATCACTTATCATGGCTAAGGTGAAGGGCTGGATCAAGGTGTCATGCGACCCGTGCCGATGATCAGCCTGGCTGGGGGCCCTTGTTAAAAAATAACCCAGTCGCAAACGGAGCATCCGGACACCTGGCGCCCTCCGGATTAGCCAGCCTTACCTCCCGCATTGCGGATCTCTGCGGGAGGTGGACCACCCTTTCTCCGCCACTCGTGGGAACTATTATGGACCAGACAAAAAACAAAGACAAAAAGGAGACCGGAACTCTCAGAAATCCGGCGAGGACCGAGGGTCCTACCCCAAAGACAGAGGTGACCGCACCTAAAGTCGACCCAACGGCAGTCACTGCCACTGGAGGAATGACAGAGCTCACTGGAGCTAAGGTCAACTCCACCACGGCGAAACAGCAGCCAACTGGGCTAAATCGTCCATTGGTCAGAGGCAAGGTGGTGACCGAGACCAACACCCCTGTCACCTCGAGCGACCAGCAAGGTGCTACTACAAGCGCAGCTGCAGCTCAGTCAGGTGCAGGGGTGAAGGGAAGGTCTGCCGCAAGCAAGGCCAAGATGGATAGGTACGAGGAGAGGAAATCCGCCGCGGCCATCCTGAAAACACAGGTAAAGAGCAACATTGCCACCCCCTCAGCGGAGTGGCTCAAGAAGTTGGATTGGGCCAAGTCTGTGTTGCCCAACTTTATACTGGAGAGACCGAAGGAGGACCATAAGAATCCTAAACGGCAACGATCCCAGGAAAGCGCGGCTCAGAGTGCCCCGAATAAGGTTCGCACGCACATGCCAGTAGCGGCGAACAAAAGTTTCGCGGAAATGGCCAAGGATAAGATCCTCCTAGGAGTCCTGGACCAAGGCGACACGGAGGGAAGAATTCCGAGGAACCAGTGGAAGTGGGTTGAGGCAGCACTGGCTGCACACTGCTTCGAGGTGCTGGAAGTGGACCCTGGACCACCACCAATCTGCAAAGATGCAGGGTGGTATCAGGGCAACGTCAAGGTGATGGCGTGTGAAGGGTCTAGGTCAGCAGAGCTACTGAAAGCAGCCGTATCTAGACTGGGTGAGGTCTACCCGGGTGCCAAGCTGGTCGCTGTTGACTGGAAGGACATCCCGAGCAGGCCAAGAGCCGTCATATGGGTCCCGTCCTCCTTTAAGAAGCCGGAGAAGATCCTCTTGATGTTGCAGAGGTGCAACCCCAGCCTGCCATCCTTCGACTGGAAGGTGGCAAAGGTGGAAGAGACGCAGGGCCCATTGCGTCAGGTACTACTCATCCTTAACAAGGACTCAACCGCACCCATTGAGGCTATGCACGGAGAGCTAAACTTCGGTTTTAGCTCGGTGCGTATCCGGGTGTACAAGTCGGAGACCAAGCAAAGGAGCGAGCCTGGTGTCGAAGAGGTGCTGGCAACCGAGGTGGAGGAGCCAAGCAAAGAGGACGAGGAGGACTGCGAGTCGGTGATATCCGACGCATCCTTCCTGCGGGGCTTCAGCAAGCTGGGTTATGGTGGAACCGACTCCATGAGTGAGGACCCCGAGGACGACCTGGATGCTGACGTGACGGTGGTGGAGGCAAATCTGCTCGATGTCTCTAACGGTCGTGCAGATAAACCTTCACCACTGTAAAGCAGCTTCCGCTGCTCTAATGCTTCGTCTAGCGAGAGACGAAGCCGACCTGGTGCTGATCCAGGAACCCTGGGTTGTATCCAACAGGATTTGTGGACTCAGCACCCCAAAATATAATCTGCTCGCAGCTCAAGGAGAAGGTAAAACCCGTACTTGCATTTTAGCTAAAAGGCACCTCAGTGCATTTATGCTTTATAATTACAGCGATGGCGACACTACATCGATAAGTCTGGAGCTCCAAGACAGGTCGCTACGTGTAGTGTCAGCATACTTAGCGTACGAAAAAATGGACCCAATACCGGGTCGCAAACTGAGGGAACTCGTCAAGGATTGCGAAGATCGTGGCACTGGCCTGTTGATCGGATGCGACGCAAATGCCCATCACGAGATGTGGGGCAGCACCAACACAAACGAGAGGGGTGAGTTACTTTTTGAATACCTTCTCTCCACTAACCTACTTATCTGTAACAGGGGAAACGACCCCACTTTTGTTATAAGGGACAGGGAGGAGGTCATAGACCTAACCCTTATTTCTAACTGTATGCATGACCAGCTTATAAGGTGGAGCGTTTCGAAAGAACACTCCTTCTCGGATCATAAATATATTGACACAAGATTGTGTGCCCCCAACCCTGACCCAGTAACGTTCTCAAACCCCCGTAGAACCAACTGGACAGCTTTCAAAAATAGATTAGCTAAAGCCCTTCCAGCTCCACCAGAGCAGATTCCTCCATCGGAGGAACATCTCACTATTCTCACGACAGTCTTCACTGAAGCCTGTAACAGTGCATATAAAGCATCCTGTCCAATCAGCAAGCCGAGAGGCAAATGGAGACCACCCTGGTGGAATCAAGAAATAGACAAGATGAGGGGGGAATGCAAATGGAGACCACCCTGGTGGAATCAAGAAATAGACAAGATGAGGGGGGAATGCAGGAAATTCTTCAACAGTGCAATAAGACTAAGTTGTGAACAGCATTGGTCTGAATATAAACAGAGTCTAGCTCTTTTAAAAAAGCTCATTAGGCAGGCAAAAAGAGAGGATTGGAGAAAATTCTGTTCGGGAATTGAATCCTCTTCGGAAGCTGCAAGATTACGAAAAGTACTCTCTAAGTCGTCCTCGAATCTGGGCTATCTCAAGAAATAGGACGACTCATGGACCTCTTCTAGCGAAGAAACACTGACGCTATTACTAGACACGCATTTTCCAGGAAACACTCTAGGTCCCCAGACAAGCGACCCAAAACCACAGAAAAGTATAGGAAAAAGAATGCGAGGAAACTACCCTCCACCATATAGACTAATGGCGCGCAGCTTGATTGCTATCTTGCATGTGTACTAAGTGGGTTAAGATTAATGTTTTTAGTTTAGGAAGGCTATCTACAGATGAGGTTATTTTGTACAAATCATTATAATTTGCACATAGTACTCTAAAGGGTTCATGCATTTCATACGAGGTTCTACAATGGTGTAAAACTAAAGGCAAGTAGGATCGGGTGTTTCTACATGGTACGTGGAAATTCAACTGCCCCAAAAGATCGGGGCTTTCCACGTCACCACGGATCAGGTTATACATAAAAATAATGCCTAGCATCGTCCTACGGTTTGCTAAGGAAGGTAGGTTAATTAGGAGAAGTCTACTAGAATAAGATGGCAACCTAAGGTTTGCATCCCAGTTTAAGCCACGAAGTGCAAAAAGTAAAAAATTCTTTTGAACTGACTCAATGCGTTTGCTGTGGACGTCCCACTGGGGACTCCAAACGCAAGATCCATATTCTAAAATAGGACGAACTAACGATATGTATAAATTCTTCGTGACGTAGGGGTCATCGAATTCTTTCGACCACCGTTTAATAAATCCAAGAACACCCCTGGCTTTATTTACAATGGACGAAATATGATCTATAAACTCCAGTTTAGAATCTAGGCGGATACCCAAATCGTCAACTAGAGTGATCCTTTCCAGAGAGCAGCAGTTCAGCGAATAAGTTGCAAGCATGGGAGAGGCGCGTGAGAATGACATGAGCTTGCATTTGGAGCCATTTAGGTTTAATAAGTTTGCAGTGCACCATTTTTGAAAGTTATTAAGATCTGTTTGTAAATCTGACTGGCTAGCGCCGTCCTTATATTGCACGCAAAGCTTAACGTCGTCAGCGTACATGAGTACCCTGGAGTTAGTCAAAACTTTGGGCAAGTCGTTAATAAATAATGTAAAAAGTAAGGGACCCAGGTGGCTCCCTTGCGGGACGCCAGAGGTCACCCGGAGAACATTCGACAAGTTGTTTTTAAAGAGAACCTTTTGCGTCCTGCCATTCAGATAACTTGAGATCCACCTAAGAAGATCTACTGGAAAACCGATTAAGTCGAGTTTCCTAACAAGAAGGGAATGATTAACTGAGTCAAATGCCTTACTGAAATCAGTATAGATGACATCTGTCTGTAAATGTTGAGGAAAGCCCCTTATAATAAAAGAAGTGAGCTCCAGAAGGTTAGTTGTCGTTGATCTTCGTTTAACAAATCCATGTTGGCATGGAGAAATTACTGATCTACACAGGTGCTGCAAATGGGGAGTAATTACGTTTTCGAAAAGTTTTGGGATGGCTGACAACTTAGAGATTCCTCTATAGTTGTTAGCATCCACTTTGCTACCTTTTTTGTGGAGAGGAATGACGAATGATTCCTTCCAAATAAGGGGAAATTGGGATGTATCTAAGGATAAGGTAAACAATTTTAGAAGGGGACTGCACAGGGCCTCGGCACAATACCTAAGCACATAGCCTGGTATTCCATCGGGACCTGGCGAGTAAACTGGCTTGACACGTTGAAGATCCAAAAGAAGGGAGCTTTCGGTTAAGCTAGGACTGAAGATTAGGTTTGATTTGGGCATGTTATAAGAATAGGTCTGGTTTGAATCGGATGACGGAGAATAAGTAGTTTGAAAAAACTGAGCAAAAAGATCGGCGATTTCCTGATCATTGTTTGCTGAAGTATTTTCAAATGAAAGCGAGGAAGGATGTGTAATAGGCTTACGTTTAGTGTTGACAAAATTATAAAACTGTTTTGGGTCCACCGCGAACTGAACCCTACAACGAGTCAGATAGTTTTTATAACACTGCGCGTTAAGCACGGTGAACTTAGACCGAGCCGCTAAATAACGAGAATGGACAGCTTGAGAACCGTTACGTTTAAATTTAGAATAGAGATTGGACTTAATGTTTTTGAGGCGAGTCAACTCTTTACTAAACCAGGGAGGCTTATTTGAGATTGACGGATAGTAAAGCGGAACACATTCTGTAAAAAAGGAATTCATAGCATTGTAAAAAATATCCATGGCAACCACCATGTCAGTGCACATGTAGAGATCGGACCAATCAAAGTCAGATATGAAATTATTCAGCCGTCGAAAATCCGCCTTGCGAAAGCAGTGGACTTTCTTAGCTGGCCGATCAGACTTATTCTCCATAACAGTCCCAATATCGATAGTAACATCAAAAGTAGGATGGTATGGATCTTCGGGTTGTGTCAAGGGCGGGACCCTAACCAAACTGACTCTTGCCGGATCAGAGACAAAGCAAAGATCGAGCAAGCGATCTAAGGAATTTCGTACATTGTTGACTTGAGACAGTGAAATGTCAAACAAGCCATCAATAAAGTCATGCCGTGCTGTAGTCAAAAGAGTATTTGAAGAGTCATTTGTAGACCAAGTAGCCCCAGGAATGTTAAAATCACCTAGAACTACTAAATGGTCCCTATCCGAAAGTCTATTGGAGACCGCCTGAATAGCGGAAAGGTGGTTCCAATAAATAGGAAGTTCCGACATGGGGGGAATATAGGAACATGTAATATTAGTAAAACTACCATTATATGATAGCTTCACACAAAGGAATTCAACTTCGTTGCATTCCTCGAAAGTTAACATTTCAGACGTGAGGTTGGAGTCAACCGCAATGAGGACCCCGCCCCCTCGCCTGAAAGGCCGATCAAGCCTGTACGTTGTGTACACAGCTGGAAAAACTTCGGAGCTTAGAATCTCCGGCTTTAACCAGGTTTCTGTGAACACAATCACCTGGGATGTAAACGATAAACTATCAGAATACAATTTAGGAAGCTTACTACGTAAGCCTCTTGCATTCTGATAGGAAAGAAGAAGAGAATTTGTTAGTTTTTGAAGCGGACGAGGTAGATGGTACAATGGATTTTTCCGGCCTGGGTAAACTAACTCCAACAGGCCGTCTTTTCTTTTTCTTAGCTTCGTACTCCTTAACAACAATGTGCTTTGGCCAGAAGTTCTCAGAGCACATTGTCTTAAAAAGTTCGTCAGGAACATTTATTTTGAAAGATGAAATGTCCCTAGCATAAGAAAATTTGAATTTTTCCACCTTAATCTTAGATTTATCGGCTTTAATTCGACCTAGAATGTAGGTACTTACATCATCAGATGTTTGATCAGGGGAAAGCCGCGAAACAAATATCTGTTTCGTTGGTGGAATAGCAATCAGGGCTTTTGGCAATACATTTGTAGTGCCAATTTCGGCCGGTATTCCGGGCCTCTTACCCTGGGGAGTTTTTTCGATGGGGTTCTGAGGGGTCATTAATTGTGGCCCCTCAGCGGACTCAACGGATATAAATGGAGGCGCTGTCCCTCCCGCGGCACATTCGGAGGCCGAATCTTTTCTCGCCCCCGATCTTAATATCATTGGAGTTAGATATATTGGAGTCGGGGGCTGTGCCGAGGGAGTGAGCTGTTGAGAGCCCGCCGCGAGTTGTTGGGATCCGCCCAAATGCGGTGTGCCAACCGTGGTTTTTTTGCGCTTAGGGGACTCATTTAATAGCTTAAGGCCATTAAACTGGGAGTCCAGCGCAAGGAGCACCTCGTTAGTTTTACGAAAACTAACCAGTAGCTCCCTAAAACCATTTTTGGTTTGCCGCATAAAAGACCTCATCTCCTTTTCAACCTCGCGACAAGTTTCACAGCAGTAGCGCATTCCACTGTTTTTAATAATTTCAGGCCTGTGCGATCAAGGCACTTGGCGTGCACAACATTATCACACAGCCAGCAGCCGATATTAGGGTCATCATTTGAAATTACCTTTTTGCAGGTTTTTATAGCGCAGACAATATTAAAAGACATAGTTACTTACCACTGTACCAATGGAAGTTAAGAGAAAATAAGAGAAGTTAAGTGCACTAAGAGAGAGAGAGAGAGAGAGAGCGAGCAATAGAGCGAGAGTTAGGGAGCTTAAGCCGTCAAGCTGTAATATCGGCGTAACGGATAAAGCACAAAGAGGAATGCAAAAATGAAGATAAGCAATTGCTGCACCAAACTAATTTGCAATTAATATAGTTATTAATACACAAAAACAGCTGCATGCACACGCGAAGTGAAACGGTGAATTATTATTGAACACAAGATAGAAGTTTTAAATAAAACCCCGGTGGTTTATAGCAAGGAATTAACACAAATTCGAGGAGCAAAACAAAAACACGACCGTTCACTTTGAAAGAGAAACTGTTTGAACAGTCACGAACATTATGGCGCTAGGCCGAATCCCCGATTCCTGGCTAACGTCCAAAGTAGTTTTCATACCCAAGGCCGGCAAAGCCTCACACACAACACGGAAGGATCTTAGGCCAATAAGCCTATCCTCCTTCCTTCTAAAAACCTTGGAAAGATTGATAGGGCTACACCTGAGAACATCAATCAATCCCTCTCTGCTATCTGAATCTCAGCACGCATACCGTAAAGGCAAATCGACAGAAACAGCACTTCACTCTGTCATATCCAGTATAGAAAAATCCCTGCAAAACAAGGAGTATACCCTAGCCGCCTTCTTGGACATAGAAGGAGCTTTCAATAACATCGACTCAAAGGCAATAACCAATGCTATGCTAAGCCTTGGAGTATATGCTCAGTTGATGAGATTAGTCACGCAGCTGCTCCTGAGCAGAAAAGTGACCTTTTCACTTGGAGCATCTACTCTGTGCAGGCACGTCAGCAGAGGTATTCCTCAAGGGGGGGTACTCTCTCCGCTTCTATGGAACCTAGCAGTAAACACGCTGATACGTGACATAGAAGATGGAGGGTGCAAGATTGTTGCTTATGCGGATGATGTTGTTGTTATGCTGCGGGGAAAATTTCCGCAAAGCCTATGTGACATTATGACAGTTAAGTTAAGAAAACTGTCAAGATGGGCATCTGAAAGTGGGTTAAACGTAAACCCAAGCAAAACCGACCTTATTCTCTTCTCCAGGAGGACTAAGATCCCAAAGTTATCTGCCTCAAAATTAAATGGTTCCGTTCTAGAGTTTAGCGACAGTGAAAAATACTTGGGGCTTGTACTAGACAAGAAACTGAACTGGAATCTCACTATAGCGGATAGAGTGTGAAAAGCCAACATTGCACTCTTCACTTGTAAAAAGGCAGTAGGCCTCAAGTGGGGGATGTCCCCGCCTGTAGTTAGCTGGCTATACAGCGCCATTGTTAGACCCATTCTCCTGTATGGGGTATCCATTTGGTGGCCAGCGCTGCTGTATAGTTCTAAACTCAAGGCGCTCAACAAGGTGCAGAGAGTAGCTCAACTATGCATGACAGGAGCTCTTAGAACAACCTCTAGTGAAGCGCTCAACGCTATTACTAGCATATCCCCAATTCTACTAGTGGCAAAAATAACCGCCACCATCACAGCACGACGTCTGAGAGACGCAAACGGCTGGACAGTCCATCAATATGGGCACTCGTCCATCCTATCAATGGGCGCAAACATGCAATTAACAGATTATTGCATACCCGTAGAACACACTTCTACAACGTTTAACACAGGCTTTCCCTCCAGGGAGGCCTGGGCGGCAAGTCCCTTTGGACAAAATGACTGCATAAATTTCTTCACAGACGGCTCAAAACTCGATAATCGAGTTGGAGGAGGAGTCTTCTGTGAGCAGCTCAGTATTAGAATACATTTCCGTCTTCCGGACCACTGCAGCGTTTTCCAGGCAGAGATTCTCGCCATAAGCGAGGCTCTTAGTTGCCTACGCCACTCTAGCCTTATAAACGGAGTAATAAACATTTACTCAGACAGTCAGGCAGCAATAAAATCACTTCGCGCGCTATTTTCAAACTCGACGATAGTGAACAACTGCCGCAAATCTCTTCAAGAGATGGCACAGCAGTTCGTTATCTCCCTAGTCTGGGTGCCAGGGCACCAAAATATTGAGGGAAACGAAATAGCCGATGAACTGGCCAGACGCGGCACCACCACAGTTCTCCTTCCAGACAAGGAGGACTTCCGTATGCCCCTAGCCACTTTTAAGCTCAGGACAAGGGAAGTTTTTAGATCCCTTGAACAAGAAATGTGGAACAATACCACACACTGCAACATCAGTCGCCAAACATGGCCTAACGTTGACGCCAAACGCACAAAAATGCTTTTTAGTCTTCACCGCACACAGTGCTCAGCTGTGATTAGAGCAATCACAGGCCACTGGCTCGTAGGAGCCCACGCATCCCGACTAAACGTCCATAACAACGACTTCTGTAGAAGTTGCCAAAACGAGGAGGAAGTAGAATCAGTAGAGCACTTCTTCTGCTCCTGTGTGGCCCTAATCAGGCGCAGGAATAAGTATATAGGAGAATACTTTCTCCACAACCTAGCTGAATTAGCAGCTATCCCCCCGAAGAAAATAGCAGGTTTCATAAGAGTAACGGGCTGGGAGTCTTTCTAGCTTTGTGGTAAGAGGGTATCAAAGATCCATTGCGGTATGACAATGGGCCAGTGATGGCCTAAGTGGGCTGACCTTGTGTCAGCCGCCGCCCTAACCTAACCTAACCTATATACAGCATTAATTTAAGATTCCGCCTAGTTTTTTTTATTTTTAAAATATTTTAGCTGATTCCTCTAAAATGAAATACAACTTTTTTCCAGTGTATCTAAAAAAAAGTTTAAGGTTAAAAAAATAGCTAATATTGTGTTCAAAAAGATTCCATAAGAAAAAGTTTGTCTGGGATGACAACTCACGAAATACATTTACCTAAAGTTCTTGCACGAAATAAGCTGTGACATTGAAGAAGTCAATATATTAAGTTTATTGTAAATTTAAATACTATTGAATGAAATTAAAAAAACAATAAAAATATGTTTATATATATTAGAGTACTACTTTAAAAAACTGCATGAAAATTTTGTTGATATCTCATATATATTATGTGCTACAAGACTTTAAAGATTGGTTGTACCTCTGCACAAAATAAGCTGTGAGCCACTGTACGTCGCACACTAGCTCCTTTTCTCATTTTGCGTTGCTAAAATCGTAACTTTTGAACCAAATAAGATAATCAAATAATTTAAACGGCATTTTACAGGTAACTGTTGTAAAATTTGTATATGTATTGGACAATATGCCACGCCTACCCATTCGCCTTTTTATACGGTATCAAAGTAAAAAAATCTATTTTATTCAATGAAAAAATTTTTTAAAAACATTTTTTATTTAATTTTTGATTTTTATTTTTATGTATTTGCTTAAATAAAAATAATTTGAAAACTTAAAAAAATATTTAACATTTTTTTATATTTTTTTAATTTTTTTCTATAATTTTGGCTATTTTTTACTAACAAACGGGTCTATATAATGGGAATTTCTAATAGTTTAAGCATTTCTGGACTATAATTACTTGAATCTATATCTTTTCGCGACTTTACATGCCGCAGAGATGCAATAAACGGGTCAGATGATGCAGCTAACATATTGAAGAGGTCCTCATTTTGCCTAAGTCTGGATGACTTGTAAGTGTTGCAGTATCTATACTTCTTATAGAATTTATTTAGCGATTCTTGAGCTTCTTCTGAAAGTTCTCCAATTGGCAAAGACTGATATTCAATTATATCTTTACCATGTTCTAGAATTTTGTGGACTGTTGGAGTCAATTTCTTATGAGGATACTTCTCAGCCAAAAGCGAAGCTGTGATGGAAGCATATTCCCCATATTTCACCGAATCAATTTTCTCCTTGCAATTGAGTACATTCAAGATCGCACCCAATCTTTGAATGATTTCCTCGTCAATTCCAGTGATTTCTGCCGCAACAATGCAATTTTCGAAAAATCTCCGAGAATTGGTTGGTGGTCGGTGGTTGTGTAAAAGTCGAAAATCTAAGAGCTCCTCTGAATTACGGCTTAAATCGTGATAAAACGCTTAATAAATTTTAAAAATTTGGAAAAAAGGTGTGTAAACCTGCGCGTTACACCGATTCAGTGCACATAAAGCATTGGGACTTCAAATAAACAAATTAAAATACATTTGCTACTAGCAAAAGTGCAAAGAAATAAATAACACCAATCACTCAAACGAACCGAAACAAACACTCAAACAGTATAGAAATAAATAACTGTAAGACAGTCAAACGCAAAAGAAACAGCATAAAAACACTCAAAATAATCACTCAACTCTCAAAAAATAAAACACATAACCAACTAAAAATAACAACATGTCGGCGAACAAACGTGTGCGGGTTGCAACTAGCTCTGATCAGAGGGTGACCCGCCTGTCCGATGCTACATCCGTCAAGATGCTCCAACTGATGGACTCCAGATTTGATCAGCAGAGGAAGATCTTGGCCACCGAGTTTCGAGAGAGTGAGGCACGTTTCCTCAGCTCTCTCCAGGAGAAGTTCCAGGCGATGTCCGATGAGATCCACACCCTTACTCAACGTGTGAGTCAGCTGGAGAACGAGGTGAAGGAGGTAAAAGATCTCAAGCAGCAGGTCCACGACTTGACCGGGAAATTGGCGGCACCAAACACTCCTGGTGGTTTGGTAGATCAGCTGAAGCAGCAGGTTGGCGACTTGGATGCCAGACTGGCAGCCAAATGTATGGCAGAGGAGGACGTAGCGGTCTCATGTACCTTGCGCTGGCATGGGGTACCGCAAGCTGAGGGAGAAAACCTTAAAACGCTTTTCCACCGGCTCTGTTTTTCACTGAACTTAACTCCGCCTCCACTGGTCAGATCCATCTACAGAGTGCGGCCCCGCCAAACTGGGCAAACACTTGTAGATCCGATCATTCTTATAAAAATGGACCACGTGCGCGAAAAGGCGGCGCTACTACGAGCAATAGGGGCATACCGGCGAACTACAAAAACACAACTGAGCTTACAACTTATTGGTCTGGAGTCGCCAGCACTGATTTACATAAATGAACAGCTGACAAAACACAACTACGAGGTCTTTAAGAGAGCAATGCATCTCAAAAAGCACAAGCGCATCACAGCTGTCTTCACTCGCCGCGGAGATGTCTTGAGTTTCCATATCCGGGTTTCGGGCATTCCACTTTGAGTCCAAGTTGCTTTGAAAACGCTTCCTGTATTCGATATTTCCTAAATTGTTCCTTTTCCTTCTTTGTCGAATTGTTATTATCCCAGTCTTCGTTGTCTTGTGGAAGGGTATACGCCAATTTCAACAAAAATTCCATACACCTTATCCGAGCGTGTAAAGGTGAGATTCCGTAGTTGTAGTTTGCCTCCTTGGTTGTAGAATCATCCAAACTTCCGAAATTCTTTTGAGTTGTTTTGCAAATTGGACATCTTTACCATGTTCTAGAATTTTGTGGACTGTTGGAGTCAATTTCTTATGAGGATACTTCTCAGCCAAAAGCGAAGCTGTGATGGAAGCATATTCCCCATATTTCACCGAATCAATTTTCTCCTTGCAATTGAGTACATTCAAGATCGCACCCAATCTTTGAATGATTTCCTCGTCAATTCCAGTGATTTCTGCCGCAACAATGCAATTTTCGAAAAATCTCCGAGAAGTATTTCCATCGTTTGAGTTTCCATATCCGGGTTTCGGGCAGTCCACTTTGAGTCCAAGTTGCTTTGAAAACGCTTCCTGTATTCGATATTTCCTAAATTGTTCCTTTTCCTTCTTTGTCGAATTGTTATTATCCCAGTCTTCGTTGTCTTGTGGAAGGGTATACGCCAATTTCAACAAAAATTCCATACACCTTATCCGAGCGTGTAAAGGTGAGATTCCGTAGTTGTAGTTTGCCTCCTTGGTTGTAGAATCATCCAAACTTCCGAAATTCTTTTGAGTTGTTTTGCAAATTGGACATCTTTACCATGTTCTAGAATTTTGTGGACTGTTGGAGTCAATTTCTTATGAGGATACTTCTCAGCCAAAAGCGAAGCTGTGATGGAAGCATATTCCCCATATTTCACCGAATCAATTTTCTCCTTGCAATTGAGTACATTCAAGATCGCACCCAATCTTTGAATGATTTCCTCGTCAATTCCAGTGATTTCTGCCGCAACAATGCAATTTTCGAAAAATCTCCGAGAAGTATTTCCATCGTTTGAGTTTCCATATCCGGGTTTCGGGCAGTCCACTTTGAGTCCAAGTTGCTTTGAAAACGCTTCCTGTATTCGATATTTCCTAAATTGTTCCTTTTCCTTCTTTGTCGAATTGTTATTATCCCAGTCTTCGTTGTCTTGTGGAAGGGTATACGCCAATTTCAACAAAAATTCCATACACCTTATCCGAGCGTGTAAAGGTGAGATTCCTTGGTTGTAGAATCATCCAAACTTCCGAAATTCTTTTGAGTTGTTTTGCAAATTGGACATGTTAAAGTCGATTTGGTATTGGTTAATTCATTCACTATTTTTCCATCGACCATGGTCAAGTGAAACTCGAAGCTGCATTCAACATGTTTTCCTTCCCTGATCTCCAGAATGATGGGTCTAATAGCATATATTTCTCTTTGAATATTTTGCACTGTTGTATTGATGAGTTCCGGTGATTCTCTTGCGAATTGAAACATTATTGGACGGCAATAATGAACTGATGAAGGCCTATTGTTTCTCCAATGTAAAGATTCCTCTGATTGAAGCCGCAAAGGAACCACTGATGCCATGAACAAATTCCCGTCTGATATTGATTCATCATCTGCCTTTATTGTTTGTTTATAAATGCTTTGTCCAGAATATCCATCGCAGCCCCATTTACTGACCAATTCCACCTTCTCTGGTAAATTGTCCAACACATTATCCGGAAGACTCTTCAATAAACGTTGAGCCGTGTGATTCATCAGATCCTGCACAGTAGCTTTCACAGAGACTTCAGTAATCTCTGTATTAATTGGTCTTGACATTTTTTTTGCCTCCGTAATCCGTTTATATCCAGATAATATATCCGCCCCATGTTGCATTAAACACGTTAGTAATATTTCATATTTCTCCTTGAATAATTGTAAGTCCATAAATAAGGCCAAGGCTTCTTCGTCAGTTAGTTCCATTATGCTAGCGTTTAATGGAGTGGGAATGCTTTTCCGAATCCTTTTGAGCCGACAAGGGCGTGCTATAGCAACCGATTTGGTTATGGATGATTTAGTCAGTTGATGATCCTTTATATATTTAGTAGCCAATGCTTCCGACAAATTTCCAGTGGTCAAGATGTTGGTCACCTCAGAAAGCTTCTTTCTTCTTGTGAAATCCGAGCAATCCTGTATTGCTTTCGATGGTCTTCCTTTACCGGTAAATGTGCTGGGTTCATCATCATGATCTTCTTCCGTGGCTTGCAAGTTGAGATCCCCCAGAAGCCAGTCCTCATATTTGGCTAAAAAACGTGAATGGCTTCGATACACTTCTCCCCACTTTTTCCTGAAGTTCTTGTACAGTAAGCGAATGTTGTTTTCCACTCCATAGTTGTTTCTTAAATCTCCAAACCAAAGTTCAAGCTCTCTAAAACAGTCTTCTTCGAAATCACCATAGGTTGGGGCGTTCCGAAAGATTTCGAACAGTTTTCCGCGATTGATCTTTGCCATTCTGTCTTGTCAACTTTCACTGATAGACTAATGGTGGGCATATTAAAATTGCGCAATATATAGTCCGATTTATTACCTGTTAGGTACCCTTTGGGTTTTGGGTCAATTAAAGAGTTAAACCAGACACCTGTTATACCAATGATTTTTTGTAAATATGCCCTAAATTCATGTTATGCAGTTTTTAGGTAAGGTATTGCCTACCTGGGATAACCCACAACTATTTTGTCAGCTACAAAAGTGATTTCAGCGTCTACCTGTTTTCTTTAAAAAGTAATTAATTGTTTCCTTTGGAAGTATAATTTAGCTACTATCAGGTATAAATATAAAAAACACCAAATTTCATAAACACCTATTTTATAGGTACGTTTTGTTATACAAAACAAACAATTTCAAAGTATAGCGCGAGCGGGTTTGAAGCGGTTAACCCGCTTGCGCTACAGCTAGTATATTTTTTGGTATGTATTAAGTTGAATCGGTATTTTGGTATATTTTACCCTGAGTGGTTTTAGTTTATTGCATTGCATTTCCGCAGCTGCAGCGTGCTGCAGCAGATGTAAGTTGATTCTGGTCCAGAAAATACCAACGAAGGTTTTGTATGTAGTGTGTATGAGGGCCGAGCCCGGCCGAAAAAGATATAGACTACTTTAGCCAGAAAAAAGTGAAAAAAATGGACCCCTGGCAGGTAGCGATTTACCTGTACAAGCCCAAACCCAATTCTGTTTTTTTTTTTGGGTCAGTTTACAGTTTATGAATGTATCTGTTATTTAAAGTAAAAATCATGAGGTTAGGTAATCTATTTTTTGTGTAATATTACCTGAAAGTCAACCAAATTCCCTTTTTTTTTTTGTATGATGCAAAAATGGAAACAAAGTTCGACTTTGAAGGCTCATATCTTCTACAAAAAAAATCTTAAAATTGATTTTATTGGAAATTCTGAATCGATGGGAAATTTCCTGTCGAATAAGTATGGTTTAAATCGTTTTTGCGACTACGACTTTTTTGATTTTAGGAACGGTTCGAGAGGCGCTACTGTTCGTCGTCCGCTCTAAAATACTAACCACCCAGACGGACTTTGGTTCATGCGGTGAACGAATTCAGGATATAATTCTGTGTGGAAGGGGGATGATATTAAGGATGCTCCCCAGTTCAGCAAAACGGTAAGCGGGAGATTCAGGTACCAATAGTACGCTGCTCTATGCTCTTTACTCAGAGGGTTTTTTCTTTTGGGGATTTTTTGTTTTTTAAGGTAAAGAACAAATTTGTTTGCATTTAACTTATGATTTGCATTTTAAAGTATGTAAAGTTCATGAAAACCGAAATTGAAAAATATCTAAATAATATTTACTTTTCAATACAGAGTTTAATTTACATTTTCGAGAGTTTGTAACAAAACATTTGTTTTGTAAATGTTTAAGTCGCTTAAGAAATTGATTACTTTAGAAAAAGTTCTTCTTTTGATAATTTGACATTATATTTCAAGAAAAGAACTTGAATATTACAAAGATTTTTGTAGATAAATATTTAAAACGGTCTCTTTTTAAAAATACGGTTTTAGCTAATTCTTAAATTAGTTTTTATTTGGCAAAGAAATAAAAAGAAATTTAATTTCCGACAATTTAATTCGGGTAATCTGAAAATGCAAATCTTACAATAACACATTTTTCTATTCCCTGTGGTTATACCTGAAAATTTATTGGTCCGATTGACTTGAAAATGAAATCACTATATTTGAAAATGTTAAATTAAAATAATAAAAAAAAAAAAAAAAAAAAAAAAAAAACTCCACGTGCAGGATTTGAACTCGGGCCTTCCGTGTTGAAGGCAGATTCTTTACCAACTGAGTGAAGCACGATCGAGAAAGCTGCGCGGCTAAACCTAAACAAGCGGGATTAAAAATTTTAATTTAAAATTTAAACTTGATACGCAAGTTCGTATCCCAGCTGAGGCAATATTCTAGAAAAATGGGAGTAGGGTTTCATATGATTTATAAACAAAATACAATTATAATAACAATTTAAATATATAAAATACAAAAAAACGAGAAAGAAAGCTAACTTTGGTATACACTTGCAGTCTGCAATTGGATTATTGAAAATCGAACCATTTTAGTAATGTTGGAAAAATATCGAATTTTGTAAATTTTACATTTTACATGTAGAATTTTACATTTTCATATAAATCGCTTCTATGGCAGCTATATGATATAGTTGTCCGATCTTAAAAAAAATGAAACCCGTAATTCTAGAACCATAAAAAACTGATATATCTCAAAATGTATAGAAATACGTTTAAAAACAGAGAAGCTAAACCTTTTTTTACATTAATTTCGCCATCATTCCTATGGCAGCTATAGGATATAGTAGTCCGATTTCGGCCATTCCGACATATATACTGTGTGCTAAAGAAATAAGACTATGCTGAAAATTTCAGATCGATAGCTCAAAAACTGAGAGACTAGTTCGCGTAGAAACCGACAGACGGATGGACAGACGGACATGGCTAGATCGACTCGGCTGGTGATGCTGATCAAGAATTTATATACTTTATGGGGTTGGAGCTGCCTCCTTCACTGTGTTGCAAATATCATGGCAAAATTATAATACCCTCAAGGGTATAAATATGTTTGTAAAAAATATTTTTTTTTTTGGAACGGAAATTGTATTCTGAATTTCTTCCATACCGCTCAGGAGGAAATTGATCAAGAGCAGAGCAGCGACGGTGGCAGGTACCTGAATTTCCCTGGCCACGCATGAATAAAAGCGAATGAGAACTTTACATAAGCGGTGTGACCTGACCACTGAGCGATTCCACCTGAAAGTTGCACTCTTTTCAGGATCAAAAGTCCCACTGGGTAACACTTTTGGCCTTGATCGGCCATCCAGGTGAAGGGGCGGTGTCCTCATTGTGGTTGACTCCAATTTCACGTCTGAATTATTAACTTTCAAGGAATGCACCGATGTTGAATTTCTGGCATAGCGACAAAAGATCGCCGCCATAATTTCGCCCAGTACATTTTGTCCGCGAACTTATGGCGTTTTTTTCTGGTGATCTTATGACGCCGAAAAACGTCATAAGATCGCGCGAAATTATGTCGTTTAAAAATTAGTTGTGGCGGACTTATGACTCTTTAAAGTGACACAAGATCGCCGCAGAAAAAACGACATAATATCACCAGCAGCGATCATATGACACCGATAAGCGTCATAAGATCTCGCGAAACTATGTCGTTTAAAAAATAATTGTGGCGGACATATGACGCTTTAAAGTGATATAAGATCGCCGCAGAAAAAACGACATAATTTCGCCAGCAGGGGTCATAAGATCGCGCGAAATTATGTCGTTTTAAAATTACTTGTTCTAAAATGCATGTATTTACATGTATGTATGAACATGCATGTATGTACATGTATGTATGAACATGCAAACATACGTAAGTGTTGTTTTTTTTTATAAATAAATTAATAATCATGTTTATTAATTTTAATTGGAGTGTACTGAATTTTTATTGTTTCCTTGGTGTATTTCGTAAATGTACACATGTGCATGTAAATATGTAAATACCCTGCAGTACCAGTTGTCATCAACTTTTCATCAACGCACCGACTTCGGCTTCAACCGAACCGACGCTCTCGTTCAAAGGTGTCAAAACCGACTCTCTCGCTCTCAATTCTTTCTCGCTCAATTTCTGTCTTCAAAAATTATGTTGATGAATCATCGATGAAATGTTGATAAAACGTTGATAAAATGTTGATGAAATTGTTGATGAATCATCGATGAAACATTGATGCATTTTTCACTGATGACAGCTTAGGACATGCCCATGTTAATTTCATCAACAGTTTCTATGGAATTTCATCGATGATTCATCAACAAAGAAGTTTTTTTAATGAATCGTTGGTGAAACGTTAATGACAGGTACTGCAGGGTATGTATACATACATACATGTATGTATATATGTATGGTATATAAATACATTCATATTCATGTATGTATGATATATGAATACATACATATGAATATATGTATTGTTCAATCTCAGCAATATGTATATGCGATAACAAAAAGGTAGCAATTAGGGTTGCATGATATTTAAAAAATATCGTATCAATGATATTGTCATTTTTTTAAAATATCAAAATGATTTTTTTAAATATCAAGAAAAAATATCGATATATCGAGTATTTATGATATTAAATTTTTTTTTTTAATTTTTAGGATCAGTACGCCTTTATAAGTCTCTTCCTCTCTATCTCATTATTCGTATACATTACCTCTCTATTGATC
The DNA here is from genome assembly GCA_018153105.1 of Drosophila rufa. Lineage (NCBI taxonomy): Eukaryota > Metazoa > Arthropoda > Insecta > Diptera > Drosophilidae > Drosophila > Drosophila rufa. The sequence continues at coordinate 3,795,169 of JAECXS010000135.1, forward strand.
CTAATGACCCACATGAATTCATTTAAACAAAACTAACAACACAAATACTTCATATTAAGCTTTTAGTACTTAAAGCTAGAGCTGTAAAACCATCGATAGTGCCGCCACTCTATGTTTTCGATGGTGATGGTTTCAACCATCGATACTATCGATATTATCGACCAAATACACTGACCAAAAAAAATTTTTTTATGCGGCTTAAACATGTGATATTACATGGCATAATTTATATATTTCCAACTTAAATAAAACATCAAACAATTTTTTAAATAGTATTTATATACGAACATTATATATTATATAGGGAAATAAAATAAAATTGCTTTTGTCCGTTAGAAACTAAATTAACAGTTAAACTTGTCAATAAAAATAGCTTAATTATTAAATTGGAATTTTCGGTATTCATTCTTTGGGAACATATTGAAATTATTTATAAAGAAATAAAAAATAAAAACTACATAATGAGGTGAGATCATTGTTTTCTCCAAGGAACAAAAATATAAAATATAACAAAAAAAAAACAATTTCTCAAGGAGCCACTGGTTCTTATTTAGCATAAGAATCTGGTGAGATATGTTTTCGAACGTATTTGACAACGAGCACTAAGTCCATCCGGAGCACGTGTAAAATAGATCCACACCTCGGAAACCAGAGCCTTTTTTGCCTTTGTCGGTGTATGTGGCAAAACGACGTTGTTATCTTTAAAAGAAAACATGAAAATACACGTACACCAACTAATAACATTGATTTACATCGCCAAAAACTTGTCCATTTTGTTGTCGAGTTCACTTTTTTGCTGTTTTATATTTCGCATCGGCCAATAGTGATGGTGCTGACCCGATGTATCGATGGTGTAAAAAACAATCGATGGTGATCCGAAGAACAGCACCATCGATAGTATCGATACTATCGTTGATGGTTTTACAGCTCTACTTAAAGCAATGGAAGATACTGTAAGTTTACGTAAGTTAAAGTTAAAGTTATTTCCAATATTGTTTCGCCAGTGACTGTAAAAATACACGCTTGGTTACGTGCCGATCAGTCAAACGGCTGCGTGAGTCGCACCATACACATTTAATTGCCGAAGCCATCCTTTCTAAGGATACCGAGCTACCTGGTATTATCAGATAGCGTAGTGCCAACTTAGACAAATGTGGCATGGTCTGCTGTTGCGAAGTCTAATACTGCATTGGGTCAGCTTCCCAATTACTATTTGGCAAAGAAATATATAAGTGAAACTCCTTTTCGTAGGGGCTGTCCGAACTTTGGGTATGCTGAATGCTCCGATTGTGAGCCTCAAAAAAACTTTCTTGACCGAAAACAAAATATCGGAAAATATCAACAAAAAAATATTTATATATCGATATTACGGCTTAAAAATATCATGATAAAAATATTTATTTTTCGCAAATATATCGATATTTTGATATATTTTCTATAACCCTAGTAGCAATTATCAGGTCAAGCGCGAATGCATATTCGGTAATTCTCTATTAACGGAGCCCCTTCCAAAAAAAAAAAAAAAAACATAGATAGGGGGTACTTCCACATGCATTTGGGTATCAAAATTATGTTGGGGACGCTCTTAGTTTAGCCACAATAAATCTTTAAAGTTTTGCCAAATTCCCATGCAAAATGCTAGCAGACACGCACACTGACAAATTATGAATACACAACATTCAAGCGCCTGTCTGTGTATCGTCGCGGTACAGTGGGCTGTGAAGCTTAAAATTATTGTTAAATTGTGCTTAGCGTAAATACTATATACGAGTATGTCGACACTTTGCACACTTTGAATACATTTATGCGAGAAATATAAATAAAACAAAAAGTTGACAACGTAAAATACGCAGTAATTAACTACTTTTCAATATTAAGACGTACATTTGAGTATAAAAATTATATGGAGAATTTTATAGTAAAGAGCATACAGTTTGATGAGGTAAAATAAGACTATTTCTGTGATCATTATGTCAGAGGGAACGTATAGCAGCGCCGGAGGCGCGCGCGCGATTTTTTTTTTTTTCAAACAAATTTTTCGTCTGCGGCACTATTTTAAGTAATCCTAATTAATTCTCTTTTTTTTAACCTTGTTATTTTGCACGGCCGATTTTTGCTTTTGACATTAAACGAAAATAAGGACATGAAAGGTCTTTTATAATATTATATATAATATAATCATAATATTGAAATACAAAAAAAAATTGAATTAAAAAGTTAATTACTACGTATTTTACGTTGTCAAATTGTTGTTTTATTTATACTTCACGCTTAAATGTATTCAAAGTGTGCAAAGTGTCGACATATATAGTATTTACGCTAAGCAAAATTTGACAAACATTTTAAGCTTCACAGCCCACTGTATTTTGTATGGGAATTAGGCAAAACTTTAAAGAGTTATTGTGACTAAACTAAGAGCGTCCCCAACATAATTTTTATACCCAAATGTACGTTGAAGCACCCCCTATCTATGTTTTTTTTTTTAATTTTTTGGAAGGGGCTCCGTTAATAGAGAATTACCGCATATTCTGCTGACATGAAGAAGTCGAACTGGGCAACGTTCCCATTTTTGCATAGATCATAATACACAGTAACCCATATTTCTTATTACACACAATTTCGTTGACATAAGCATATTCTTTATACTTTGTTTAGCTATAAATACCGTTAAGTTTCCTCAATAAAATCAGTAATTGTTTTGACCACAACGCGAGCTTTACTCATTTGGCTGCATTCAACAGAGGCTGTCGCAGAGTCTTCAAACCCTCATGTGCACCATCTATAGTCCAACTGGTTCATGTTCTAGTTGCGGCGACACAAGGCAGACAGTTTATGTACTGTATGCCAGGCACCTAAGCCTACATTAACAGGTATGGTATATGTATACATACATATGTATGTATGTACATATGCATGTCGGCCGCGTTATTACTACAAGGTGAGTTCCAAAGTAAACAGGACTTAAAAAAAAAAAGACAGAACAAATAGTTTTTTCGACAAAATCAATTTATTTTATTCAAAATAGTCTCCTTCTGCTTTAATACAGCGTTTTGCACGATCCAAAAGCATGTCGAACGAGTGTTTTAGCTCGTTGCCCGGTATGGCCGCCAGTATGCCGGTGCAAGCCTTTTGAATGGCCTCTATGTCTGCATAACGCTTTCCTTTCATCGGAAAATGCATTTTTCCGAAAAGGTAGAAGTCGAACGGTGCCATATCAGGTGAATACGGGGAGTGGTTGATGGCTAAATGTGATTTTTGGTCAAATAGTCGGACACAAGCGTCGATCGATAAGACGGTGCATTATCGTGCAACAAACGCCAACTTCTATCTTCGCGATATTCGGGCCGAACACGTCGAATACGGCGCACCAAACGCTTCAAAACTCCAAGGTACAATACCGCATTAACGTTTTGGCGGCGTGGAACAAATTCTTTGTGGACAATACCCTTGGAATCATAAAAACAAATCAGCATTGTCTTCACTTTTGACTTCTCCAGGCGCGATTTTTTGGGTTTCGGCTCGTCGTCATTTATGTCCTCACGACCACTTCGAAAACGTTGAAACCACTCGTGCACTCTTCTACGGGATAGGCAATCATCGCCATAAACTTGTTTCATCAAGCTCCGTACTCAGACACGCGAACAGCGTTTCTAAGCAGTGAGAGAGAGCGAGAGGTCAATAGTCGAGAAACGGTGTTTGGCAGAGCTGTTTTAAAGGCCGGCACGCAGACGAACGAACGAAATACTAGAAACATACCAGAAAAATACCAGGTGGAGCAAAGGAAGACTTTTGGTATTTCTAGAGCGGGGTGAGGAACAGAATAAAAAATTTAATAAAACGGTCGTTCTCGACTATTGGTCTCTCACTCTCTCTTACTGTTTCTTCACACAATTCAAAAATATAGATCCCGCCAAACACAATAATGTATTCAAAAGCCCAGTCCAGGCGTTTAGAAGAGCAGATAAAGTTATAATAATTAAATTGGTAGAGGCCCATTCAATGATAAGAGATTTGAGCAATATTGAACATTTGCATAAATAAAGGCCTGGAAGGAAATAGGTCCCTCGATGACTGAGATGAAGGGGTCAGAGGCGACGGCCACCACCCGCTGCTGCTTAGAGCAGTGTCTGACTGGACAAATCCTTCATTGCCGAGCTCGAGAATTACATACAGAGGCCGCAGTTGCTGAGGGCAATGTCAGGGTGGACAAAACCTTCATTGCCAAGCTGGAAAAGGACATGTACAGCAATGGACAGAACCGGGCGCAGGAGCAGTACCAACTCTAACCAAATGTATGGCAGCAAGGATATGGTGTACAATCAGAGTCTCGCATCCATCAGAACGAAGTAACTTTGAATCATTTCACCAGTCCAACAATTTAGTGGCAGCAGGAGTAGCTGGTGGTCATTGTGCGCAAATTAGCTATTTCATGCGAATTGTCTTCCAAATATAAAATAAATAATTGTAAATATAAAACAGCTGATTTAAGATTGGTATGACCGCATCAATTACCTCCCAAAAATGCCGAAGAGCGTTTTAAACAGCGGTCACACTGGAAAAAGATTAAATCTTTTTCTGGTTGCGAACTGTTTTACTGTCTGCGTACTAGGCTTCAATTGAAACGTTTCGGTAAAAGCTTTACCAATTTTAAAACAAAATTTAATGTTGGCTCTTTGTTCGAAGCTCATTTTCGCACCGATGACAAAAACATACTGACACTTAAAACGCAATAACCTCACTTCCAATAGATGAAATGTCATGAAATTTTTACTGGAAGTCGATAAACGATAGCAGATTCTAACGCACCAGTTGACATATAGATGGCGCCGCTAGATTAAAAAAGTCCTGTTTACTTTGGAACTCACCTTGTATATTTCGTTTTTCCTTCGGCGAACTTATGTTACTTTAAAACGTAATAAGTTCGCCACAAGTAATATTAAGACGACATAATTTCGCGCGATCTTATGACGCTTATCGGTGTCATATGATCGCTGCTTGCGAAATTATGTCTTTTTTTCTGCGGCGAACTTTTGGCGTCCTCAAGCATCATAAGATCGCGCGAAATTATGTTGTTTGAAAACGGCGAAATTATGGCGGTGGAATTTTACTTTCGATGCGACAAGCGATATTGGGACTGCTATGGAGAATAAATCTAATCGGCCAGCTAAGAAAGTTCACTCATTTCGCAGGACGGAGTTTCGAAGACTCAATAATTTCTTATCTGACTTTAATTGGTCCGATCTCTACATGTGCACTGACAAGGTTGGTGCCATGGATATTTTTTACAATGCTATGAATTCTTTTTTATGGTGGAACGATGCTAGGCATTGTCTATATGTATAATCTGATCCGTGGTACGTGGAAAGCGCCGATCTATTGAGTTAGTTGAATTTCCACCTACCATGTAGAAGCACCAGATCCTACTTGCCTTTAGTTCTGCACCACTGTAGAACCTCGTATTAAAAGCATGAACCCTTTAATGTACTATGTGCACATTCCCAGTCGGCCCTTGTAGAACGGTTTGTTCAACAGAACGCATCTGCAACGGTGCCGCCAATTCTAGCTCAAAAAATAAACCGAACTTTGATATAATACATATTAGATGTATGCAATAGCATGTGTTCTTTTGCTGGTATATTAGAAGCGAAGAAATGAGTTATAAAATAAATATGTGTAGCTTTCACTTCTCTAAGAACGCATAAATATACGTTATTTTGGAAGTAAATTACCCGAACGAACAGTCGGCCTTTTTTTTATAGCTTCGGGTCCGCGTTCTATCCGAAACAAGCATTTATTGTTGTTTTTTATTCTCTTTCTTTTTCATATAAGAGCAAACGTCGCTTCTATAAGAACGCATAAATATGCCGTTTTTTGGAAACCAACATTTGTTGTTTTGTTTTCTCTTCATATAAGTGCAATCGTCGCTTCTCTTAGAACGCATAAATATGTATTCTATCGGAAACCAACGTTTGTTGTTGTTCGCTGTTCTATTTTTCTTTCATATCACTGCGATCGTCGCTTCTCTTAGAACGTAAAAAGATGCATTATTTCGGAAACCAGCATTTGAAACGAAAATAAGAGAATAAAAAAGGAAAGAAACGCACAAACAAGTAAGAAGAAAAGAGAATGAAAAAACACGCGCTTGGGTTTTTCGTTTTCTTTGTTACTAGCTTCAGTTGTACTAAGAAATTAGCTTGACGCAGTTATGAAATTCATTTTAATAAGTATGCAAGGTAAGCAAAACATATCTATTATTACATAAGTTAATTCATTTCTGTTTCAGATATATTAACAAAATAAGGTAAGCAATTGCCCTAATAAAATAAATAATATATTACTTTTATTTCAGATCTGGTATGTATACGTAAATATATAAAATATAATATTTATCATTTCAGATTTTATTTATTTATAGGTCATAATATGATAACATTTTTATTTCAGATAATATTTGCGATTTACGGTGAGTGTTTATAATATTACTTTCCAATTTATTAGTTTTATAAATTTATTTAATTATTGCATAAAAAAACATTATTATTTTCAATATAATTGCAGGATTTCTTAACTAATCACATACATGATTTTACTGTACGAATAAATTAACCTATATATATTATATGTACACTTCAAATTGAATAAAATAAATATTTTTAAATATTTTTTTATTGCTACAGATGTGTTCTTAATTGCTTCCTTCATAACAGTTCTATAACTGTTATCAATGGGTTATTTTGAAGCGGTATTTTGCATGAAAGATACATTGCTACAGAACCGTTATTGATGTATGCTGCAGATGGGTTATATAACGCTTCTTTTAGAAACTAAAGTTGGAAGCGAAACCCGAAGATTGCCGAAGTGTAATATACGTTATTTATATGTTGCGAAAGAACTGTTGCAGTATAGAAAAAAAAATAACAGTTGTTTCCTTGTTTCACCCCATATTAATCTGAAAGGAAAACCGACTGGGTAATAACGATTTGTACAAAATGACCTCATCTGTAGATAGCCTTCCTAAACTAAAAAACATTAATCTTAACCCACTTAGTACACATGTAAGATTGCAATCGATCTGCGCGCTAGTAGTCTATATGGTGTAGGATAGTTTCCTCGCATTCTTTTACCTATTCTTTTCTTTCGCGCCTATTAACACCTACCCCTAGAAAGCACGTGCTTGCTTTCGAAAGGCCACATGAGTTTACTGACCGAAGTGCACCAACATCCATAAACAAAATTAACATATTTTTATATTTTGGAATGCTGCATGCACATTTCGACTCTTTTGCTGGGATTGAGAAGTACAAATTTCAAAATTCTCTTTATTCAAATTATAATTACATTCTCAAATTGTATTATTATTATTGTCGTATAACTCAAATTTTGGAAGATATTTAGACTCTAAAAATAAAAATTGTAAAATACTATTTATTTTTCATTATTACTTTTAGTTTGTATTATAAGTTTGGGTCTTCTATAGGTTTGGATGTTTGCATATATTTCTAGTTTCCTCAGTATCACCGGCTGCTTTGCATACTTCAAAAAGCAAGTTTTTTAAAATTGAAGCTTGTCTTCCTTGTGATCCGTCTATTGTAACTGTTGGAATAAACGTTACAGGTGGTCTTATTGCATGAGTGGCTTCTCCGTTCAGTTTAAGCAGTTCCATACCGCGATCACTGTCGGCACATTTTTCAATAAGGTCAGTGTTTTCTACGTTATGTTGCTTGGCACACTGAAACAAAACAAAAAACATGTGAGTTACTTTTGTGTGTGACAGTAAAATACCTAAACCCTTTTGTAATAAGCCTTTTATTAACTAGAAAAACTTCGGTAAGCCGAGGTTTGTATACCCTTGCAGTGTGCAATTGGATCATTGAAAATCGATCCATTTTGGTAATGTTGAAAAAATATCGAAACTTGTATATTTTGTAAATTTTACATCTTACATGTAGAATTTTACATTTTCATATAAATCGACCAATCGCTTATATTCTATATTCTTAAACCGTAAAGAAACGCTACTTTATGGGGTCTGAGATGCCTCCTTCACTGCGTTGCAAATATTATGGCAAAATTATAATACCCTCTGCAAGGGTATACAAAAAGAGGAGTGTCAAGCCTACGCACGACAGAAGTGAAACTTCTAGTATTTTGAGACCATGTTCTCACAGCGATACCTTTTGTTGTTGCATTCAGAACAGTTTACCAATTGTGTAACACAAATTCCCGTTTGGTTCTAATTCGTATACCATAAGTTCACAAATGTAAATCAGTGGACCATTTCTGTTACATACAATATCGTTTGGTTCTACACGTAGTTCTGATACCATTGGGTTAAGTGCGCTCCAAGGCCAAATATAAAATGAAAAGAGCCAGAAAATAAACAACAGAAATACAGTGCTGAACTTAAGTGTTGGCACAGTTCCAGGCGTATGCAGCAAATAAAGTATATATATTCTTGATCAGCATCACCAGTCGAGTCGATCTAGCCATGTCCGTCTGTCTGTCCGTCTGTCTGTCCGTCTGTCCGTCTGTCGGTTTCTACGCGAACTAGTCTCTCAGTTTTTGAGCTATCGGGCTGAAATTTCCAGCATAGTCTTATTTCTTTAGCACGCAGTATATATGTCGGAATGACCGAAATCGGACTACTATATCCTATAGCTGCCATAGGAATGATGGCGAAATTAATGTAAAAAAAAATTTAACTTCTCTGTTTTTCAACGTATTTCTATAAATTTTCAGACATAGCAGTTTTTTATGGTTCTAGAATTACGGTTTTAATTTCATTAAGATCGGACTACTATATCATATAGCTGCCATAGAAGCGATCGATCAATTTATATGAAAATGTAAAATTCTACATGTAAAATGTAAAATTTACAAAATTCTATATTTTTTCAACATTACTAAAATGGTTCGATTTTCAATGATCCAATTGCAGACTGCAAGGGTATACCAACTTCGGTTTACCGAAGTTAGCTTTCTTTCTCGTTTTTTAGCTAAATTAGGTTTTATAACCCTTTAAAAAAATCGGAAATGAACAAAAATATTAGATTATTCACTAAGAAAATTATTATTATTTTCTTTATTATTGTTTACTTTATAGTGCTACAAGTATTATATTATCCTTAATTTAATGCACTAGTCACTATTATATAATAAATAAATTAAAATAAAATCATAATTTTATATCAATTGTGTATATATACAATAATGTATTCTTAAGTTAACCATTTCAATTTAAGAATACATTAATGTATATAACAAATTCATATAAAATTATGATTTTTTTTTAATATATTTGATCCGAAGGCCTAAGCTGCCATGGCTCCAAAAAAAAACACTGTTAGCGCTTAGTTTAATAATAGTTGTTAGCATTAGATAAATAAATAAATTTTAATATATTTATTATTTTAATATATTTATATATATATTAAAATTCTGTGAGCACTAGTTATTCTCCACCGGTGAGTGATACAAACTTGCCCATGCGTAAGAGCGAGATTGCAAGCTGTAACAGTTATTTGTAAGCAAAACGGCGAGCGGTGGTGGGCCTATCGCCCCTACAGAAGTTTCCCTTCAATAATACAAATTATAAGAAGGAAATCTAAAAAGTCGATTTTTAAAAAGTAAAAATAAAACTTTAATGCCATAACATAAGATTTAGTGGATATTTTTAATAATCAAATAAAAACACCTCTTAACGAGGTGCGACTAAAGTGACGATGGCACATTCAACTCGAAAAAATTTCTGATACCAAATTTTGTGACGATTAATAGTTATTTAAACTAAAATATTTAAAAAGTTTTTAATTAGTTTCAAAATCGGCACGGTGCCTGTTTTGCCTTTTTAAATTTTTCAGCCAAGTGCCGATTTTGAAACTAAATAAAAACTTTTTAAATATTTTTGTATATTTTTGTTTAAATAACTATTCATCGTCACAAAATTTGGTATCAGAAATTTTTTGAGTTGAATGTGCCATCGTCACTATAATCTCACCTCGTTAAGAGGTGTTTTTATTTGATATCAGAAGTTTTTTAAATGACATATGTATGTACATACATATGTCTTCCATTGTTGTTATAACTTTTTGTCTGAAACTCAAATGGGAAAAATAAAAAAAAAACGAGAAAGAAAGCTAACTTCGGTAAACCGAAGTTGGTATACCCTTGCAGTCTGCAATTGGATCATTGAAAATCGAACCATTTTAGTAATGTTGAAAAAATATAGAATTTTGTAAATTTTACATTTTACATGTAGAATTTTACATTTTCATATAAATCAACCGATCGCTTCTATGGCAGCTATCACTGTGGACGGCAGTCCACGTAGTGACGATGAGCACTGAGACTGTGGTGCGCAAGGAGACTACTATATACAGCCGTAGAATTGAAAATCTGCTACGATAGTCCGATCAGAACCATTTATATCTTAATCGAAAGGTATTGTAAACCTCTTTGAAACTGCATACTAAGATTTTTCAAAAACGGATTAGTTTGGGAGAAATTAGAGTGAAAGTGCGAAATTGAAAATTTTGAAAATTGGAGCCATTGGGGCCGGTGGAGCAAAAATCCCAACATTTTTAATGTTGTTGTGATATAGCTTTAAATACGCGTCGAATGACACCTCGATCATCATGATCCGATACTCCGTTCAAAAGATATTCAATAAACAAGATTTCAACGGCCTTTCCGAAATGAAAACGTTTGTCCTGTTGTTTGTCTGTCTGTCTGTGTGTCGATTTTTTTGTTTTAAAGTCCTGGAACTACTTTTATTTTGTTAAACAGCTCGAGCTGAAAATTTTTTGTTCTACAACTTTTTCGATTTCCCGCTAGTTTGACGGGAAAACCGCTAAAAAAGCTAGATTTTCCGCGCCCATAACTTCTAAACGACTAAAGCTACAGAAACGTGCTATATGTCGTTTGAAAGGTATTTTGAAATGATAATAGCTTTGCCTTGACATTATTTATCTAAATATAATATTAAAGAATTTATAATCAAAAGTAATTTTTTTTTTTAAGTTTTTGAAGTTTTCTTAAAAATGGTTCTAACGATTTTGATATTCACTCAAGGCCAGATAGCCCTTGAGATGGCTCAACTTTTGGTATATAACACATATCTGGGAAAATTCGCTTTCTCGAGATATTACTCATTAAAATTAGTAGCAAAGATCCCATATACCTAACCTTTTACATGCACTATACATACATTTATGTAAAAACTCATGTAGAGTCATTTAGAGACGTGCACAATGCAATAAAATTTAAAGCCATCAAAAAAAATTTAATATCATTTAAATTTAAAAGAAATCGTTTGAATTTTTCGCTTTTTCGCTTTTTTTTAGCTTTCACGATTTTTATAGTAACTTCCGGCCGTATATCCCTTGAGATATTTCGGGGTACAACACATATCTCCGAAAATTTGCTTTCTCATCAAAATTAGTAGCAATGCTCCCATATAGCTAACTTCTTATATGAATTTTGTTTGTTAATTTTTCCCATTTGAGTTTCAAACAAAAACTTATAAAAACAATGGAAGACCTATGTATGTACATACATAACAGAGAACGGCTTCAGGTGATTGCAAAAAAATCATACACGATCAACTCAAGAATAATCAAGCCATTCCACTCAACCGATCAAACCGATCAAACTCACATGTGAGTCTCTTTTTAAAAAATCAAATCAGATCACTCACTTCTTTGGCTCGCTGAGTTTAATCATGTTCTTTTTCAAACCGATCACTTTGAGCGAACGTTCATTCCACTCAAACATGATTGTGTTGATGAAGAGTAAAACTCAAAGGGGTAAGAATCAATGCTCATGAATTTGTTCACTTGCGAGAGAGAGAGAGAGAGAGAGAGAGAGCGCTGCCGCTGCACTGCTCTGGTCGGTAAAGAAGGAAGAATACGAAACAGAAAGCACAAAACACGATGTTTGCTTGTATTTGTTCGATAATACTTTCGGGATCCATTCTGATGAGACGACAAAATCAGCTTAATTATTTTAAAAGAGATATTGTCATGCATACATACTTATTAGTGCAATCCACACACGCACAAGCCGAAAACGAAACGCACCAAACTCGACCAACTCGACCACAAGAATAATGAAGACGAAGTGAATTTTACTCGGCGCTTTGTTTCGGCGAATGATCCGAAATGAACAAAACAGATCGGATCAAAAACTGAGCCGAACGAGAGTGATGCATTCATCGGCATGAGTTGAATTTCACTCAGCGCTTCGTTTCGGCGAATGAGCAAAATAGTTCGGATCCGAAGACTGATCTGAACAAGAATGATGCGTTCGTAAGCATGAGTTGATTTTTACTCAGA